>JAJJWX010005134.1:0-687718 GCA_023529315.1 Papaver bracteatum
GAGTTTGAATATTTTCTCAGAAACATTTCTGAGATCTAAATAATAAAAGTGTCGTTTAATTCTTTAATCTTCAACTAGTTTCACTTAGATTTTTATAGGATCTTAATAGGGGTGTAGTGTGGGAAATCCTGCTACTACAAAGGGCAAGTAGGGGAATGGAGAAATAAGATTTCATTATCTTCCTTGAGGATATTCAAAGTAAACAAAATCAAAGTTGAATCCTCAAAATTTCAAAAGTTACATTATTTGCAAGAAAGAAGAATAAAAAGAAAGCAAAAAAGAAATTCAAGATTTGACGATTGTCTCGCCAGATTCACTATTCTTGCTCGCCAGATTCGTTATTCTTGCCAGAATTGTCAGCTTCATCAGTATTCTTCTCACCACTTGTAGATACTTCTTTAGGAGGACTTCTCTCTTCTTCATTATCTTCTTGAGTGGTATTTTCTTCTTCAGTAAATTCTAATTCCTTATCCATGGGAAGAGGAATTTCATCATCATCGACTTTCAAAGGAGGAACAGACACAGGAGGGAGAGAATGGGAGAGTAGAATATCGTTCACGAGAACTTCAGCACTGAGGTGAACCTTGCGAAGGAAACCTCTGTCACGATTCCTAATCTCTATATTTTTGAAGTACTCGAGATAATCAAGTCTTCTTTCTGCTTTGTCGCGAGCTTCAAGATAATTGGAAAGAAGAGTCTTATTCTCTTTGGGAACTTTATCCAATTTGTTGGTAAGATCGGCGATGGTAGAATAAAGACTTCTTTCAGATTCTGTGAGTGACAAAAGTGATAAAAGATCATTTAGTCAAAGATTTTGCAAGAAATATAACACAAAATTTAACAGGAAGGTCAATAAGAGAGACAATCAATTGACTACCTTCTTTCTGCGAGGTTAAATTTTTAATTAATGTAAAGAAACTGTTTTCCCATTGATTCATAGCGTCGTCGAATTTATCGCCAACCACACCCTTCAGACGAGACTTCATGTTTTCTTCTTTGGTGCGTAGATACAAGTTTTCCTTTGCTAGTAAAGAATGAGATTCCTTTAATTGAGAGCACTGGTCTTGAAGGTCGCTGGCCTTCAAACTAAGAGTTAACCTACCTTTGATAAGTTTATCCTTCTTAGCAGCAGATGATTCAGTTACCTCCTTGAGTTCATCTTTAAGGGAACGAAGAGATTGCTCTTGATTATCGCATATTGTTTGTAGATTACTCAATTGCTGCGAAGAAATCGCCAAAGCTTGAAAATCTATGTTTCTCTTGGGATAAAGTTCTATTCTCATATGATAAAGATTCTACCGCCAAATTAGACTTGGTTAAAAAATATGAGAGACGAGAAATCTCATTACTTAATAAATTTTGACTTTGCGATAGTTGGTTATTCTCATTAGTAAGATTATCTATTTGATTGATCGAATATATGTAGAGATTATCTAATCTATTATACTGGTCCATCCAAGAATCTCTTTCAATACGAGCTTCGTCAGCAATAGATTCAAATTTAAGTCTCTCAATGAAACGAGTCCGATTTGAAACTAATATACGAATCAATAATTTTAGAAGGAAATTTGAGTACAGAGGATATAAAAGAAAAAGATAAAAACAAAAGGGGATAGGCAGGAAAATGGTACCTTTCAGCTCGTCATTCTTTTTGCGAAGGTTCTCGCAATTAAGAGAAGAGTTGCTAAGCATATGGTTCAGAGTATCACATTCAGAAGTTTTGACTTGAAGGCTTTTTCTCAAAGTTTCAACCTCCTTCTCTAAAGATGCTCTTGAAGCAGTGTTTTCAGAGCCAAAATATTTAAGTAAGGTCTCGCAAGCTTCATATTGGAGAGAGTCAGTAGAAGATTTTCTAGCATCGTCTAAAATATTAGATAAGATTTTAAAAGCAATATCAACCCCAGCTAAGATTCCATTCGATGGAGGAAGAGATGCAGAGGGTGAAGTGGTAACAAGAGCAAGTTGATGATTTGACTCATTTGCGATGGTTGCATTATCATAAGGAGGAGTATTGGGAAAAATAACAGTTGAAGGCAGTAAAGGGCTAGAAGGAACTTCAGTCACAGTAATTTAAGGAGCTTGAATTGTCAATGAATCAAAATAAGTAGAGGTGTTGGCAGCGATGTTCTCGCAGGCAAAAGGAAGAGGACCCAGTTGTGAGGGTGTGGGAGTAACTCTTGCAGATGTTACTGTGGGTATAGAGAAATCATCCTCAAGATCTTTAAACTGAAGAAGGTCTTTTGGGAGGATTAGCGATGTTCTCGACATTCTGCGAATAATAACTTAGATAAGAAACATAGGAAACAATATTGTTATTAAAAAATAGGATGTGTTTCTTACCACCTTATCATTCGCAGAACTTCTCTTCTTCTTCTCAGTTGGTCTTTTGCGAACATTAGGGTTTTGACCTGGGGATTGGGTGTTAGGGGTAATTCCACTGAAGAGAAGACATAATACGGGAGTTATGAAGGATCAAATAGAGAATATCAAAGAATATGAGTAAGAATTGAATCAAATAAAGATTATAATAAAAAAACATACCTTGATGATTCCATTAGAACAGTAGCAGGAGAATACGAAGGAGAAGAAAAGTTGCATACGGAAGATAAAATAAACAGATGAAGAAGATAGAGAAATAGAAGAAGAAAATTAGTTTTGAAGTTTAACTCTGCATTTTATAGGAAAAAGAGAATAACCTGTTAAGTAAAGACGTGTCCGTAAAAAGATGAATTTACAACACGTGTAGGTGGTTAAAGCTAGATTAACGGATCAATGACGAGAACAAAATATGGGAAGAAGAGAAGCTGCGAGCATTTTGAAGGATTGAAGATTCTCATATCCTCTTCACTTTGCGAAGAAGACATGAGAAGAGGCAAGATGTAGGACCAGAATATCGCTACAATACTTCTCTGCGAGATTAACAACATTTCCCAGCGAGCATCACCGCAATGTCATTAACTACACTTTGCGAGTGTCACAAAATCAGTTAAAAGAGCGACGCAATAAATGACGAGTGAAGAAAACTTGAGAAAAGCATGCTTATCCTGCGATGGTTACAAAACTGGCGAGAGTGAACATTGTAACTATTGCGGTACAATCGCAGAATTAACCCGAAATAAGAGGAAAACTTAGCTGTCATACACTATTTAACTACCCTATAAATATAGACCCAATGTGTCCAGAAAATGATGATGTATTTTTGAGAGTTAAGAAAGTCTTGAGGAGAGAGAAACATTAAGAGAATAGTTGTAATCTTGAATTCTTCCATTTCTGTAAACATTTCTGAAACCAAAATAATAAAGTGTCGTTTTTCATCTTCAATTATGAGTTGATTATAGAAAAATCTTAACAAGGGTGTAGTGTAGGAAATCCTGCAACTACATCTGCAAAATTACTAATTTATACTTTACATTCATAGGAGTGTACGGCAACCATTATTGAGAGCAAGGTTACCAAATATAGTCAGTTCACATCATCAACCTTTCTTGCAAAGAAAGACAGCATGGCAGAGGCAGAAGAGACAACATAGAAAAGGGTACAGGAGAAAACTGCCAGTAACTAGAGAAAAACCAACGAATGACTTTCAAATGGAACTGAAATCTAGTCATCTCATAAGAAAAGCATACTCTGTTAGATTGCTAACTTTGCCAGAACATCATCAGCGAAGAAGGGAAAAGATAAAGTGCTCTCAAAAGGACGCAAGCATGAACCAACCTCAACCTCAAAAGGACGCAAGGATAACCAAATCCATATTATTTCGTCAACTAGTGTGAATAATTTTACAGAAACAACATATGCAAAGAAACAGCTAATAACAACGGACACAACAAAGATTCTACAATCAAACAAGATCAGTTAGCAGCCAGCAAATGCCATGAAATATCAATGGACATCGAAGAATAAAAATAGTAGTCGAGTTTATTTCGTCTCACGGCAAACAAATACAACTAGTTACGGAAGCAATTAAAGGAAAAAGCAAGTTAAACAAATCATTCCAGCGAAGACAAAAGAAGTTTCTTGGCGCAAATAAAGTACGAAAAGGATGGAGTGTGCGGATAAAACATTCACAACATCCAAACACATTAATCCATGACGGGGATGCAGTGTTCAGTTCATAGTAAAAGAGTAGAAGAATAAAGGAAAAATGAAGTTGCGAAAAAATATATAGGAATCACAGTTGCGAATTTCTATTACAATTAGTTAATTAGGTTGATTGAAGTTCGCAGAGCAGCCCTAGCACAAATGGTAAGTAGATAAGAGAAGGATTTCAATATCACAGAACACTTCGCAGATATTCACCAAGACATTTACCTCGCAGAACACTTCGCATATATACACCAAGATGTTTGCCTACTTCGCAGATATGTTTACTTCTTCCCAAATACCTGCGAGAATAAGAAAAGAAGAACTTTTCCAAGCCCAGTTCGTGGGTCTTCTTATGAGAAGTATCCATCCTTAACAAAAATTTCGAAAGATCTGCGATAAATTTCGCCATATTGGTCTAGTGCAAGAGTACAAAAATGAAAGAATGAAGAATGGAAACTTGCGATAAATACGCAGAAATTCTACTTATCAAAGTAGAATAAAATGAAAACCTGCGATAATTTCGCATAATTTATGTATATTACAAAAGAGAATCAAAGATTTAAAGAATAGAGAAACGCGAAAGTATCGCAAGCAACGCGAATAAAATTTCGCAGAGACATAAGAATGGGACGAACCTTTATGGCGTACACCCTAGTTCGCGAATAAAATTTTGCAAGAGGAAAATGTAAGACCTAAAGTGCGTCATATAAGGGGGTATCTTTTTGCATGGCTTAGGGATAAGGTTATACCGCTCCTGGAACCTGAGTCATGGAGATGTTGGGGCTAAAGAAAACCTATCCAGGAGAGGTACCTTGGACTTCCAACTATATAAGGTTATACCCTGGTTGGACGACCGAGGGTCTTTCCTAAGGAGTGAAGAGTATGACCAAGGCGCCGAGGTACACGGTTGAGCCAAGGGTGCCTGAGGCGTACGAAACTACCCTGGCCATTCTTGGAAAGTATTGGCTATGATGCACTCGGCCCGAAGAAAACCCCACTTAGGGTGCAGTCTTGTAACTATAAGGGATAAAGGACAAGAGGCTTCGAAAACATCCGGTTGTTGTTAAGACCGGATGGGAGGAGCTAGTCTTGTATGGCCGATGTTCCCTCCTTGAATGGGAAACCAGGGGGAAGATAAGGGCGTCACCCTCCATTAGGAAGATGACAAGTGTCTAAAGACGACAATGTCATGGGGCTTTATGATCGCAAAAACATTTAGGCCTGTCATATTGTCGCGTGACAAATATTATACAGATGCAACAAGCCATGAGAAAAAGTTAAGATGATATCAATGGGTTTTTACATGAAAGTGTAAAGACGTCCTGCGATTTCATCGCAAGACGGCAATGTCATGGGGCTTCGTCTTCGCAAGAAAACTTAGGCCCGTCATATTGTCGCAGAGAAATTGACAAAACAAGGATAAGGCAAGATCAATGGGTTTTTGCATATAAATGTAAGAACGTCCAGCAATTTTGTCGCAAAAAGAAAAATTGGCAAAATAAGACCTTTAACTAGGAAGGAAAAATAAGACCAATAGAATAATCCCAAACATTAACTATTTTCTTTTAAGAATACGGGAAAGATTTGTTCATCGCAAGAGAGATAGCAAGTACTATTTAGAACTTCTTAGAAATATTATTCAGAATTTCTCAGAAGTATTATTCAGAGTCTTGAAGGAGGATTATTTACAATTTCGCAGCACTATTCATAATTTCACAGCACTATTCGCGGCACTATTTCAGGAGCACTATTTAGAATTTCGCAGGGTTATTCATAGTTTCGCAGAACTATTCAGAATCTCGCAGACTCATTCATAATCTCGCAGAGACATTCAGAATTTCGCAGGATTATTTCGCAGAATGTGATTATTTTCTTAAAGAGATTATCGCAAGAGGCAGAGGCAAGATAAGAATAAAGAAACAATTCGCTCATTTAACATTTTCTCAAGGATTCTACCTTCATAGATAAACAACAGAGGCAATTATGGATTACCAAGAAAACATTTTATGTTCTTTATCTTCTCGGCAAGAATCATTTCCAAAATGGACAAGAATTCTCACCAAAAATGAAGTAATAATTTCGCATGAATAGAGGCAATACTTATGACTTTCATTAAAGGATGGATACTTCTTATATCTTGAGGATTGAGCACTTCTTATATTTCTTCAAGGATACTTCATAATTTGTATACTTCAAGAGTTGATGCTTTTTATTTACTTCGCAAAGATCTGGAACTTCACAAAAGAATAGAGGCAAGTACGTACTTTTTAAGTCTGATATTCTTTCGCTCGTTCCGTCATCAGCAAAGATCAAGGACTACTACAACAACAATTTTTTTCTTAAAGATTGATTTTCAAGCAATATTCAAGAAAAAAGAGGCAAGATATAGGATCAGAATATCGCCACAACAATACTCTTGTGAAATTTATAACGACATTTCTGCGAGCTCATCAAGAACACACTGCAAATGTTGCAAATTAATGATGTAATAGACAACGATAGCATAAAACACGAGAAAGATGTGAAGATTTTGCGGTTGTAGAGAAATCTCGCGAGAATGATGCGGAGCTCGCGAGAATGAAGCGGGAGCTCGCTAGAACAAGGAAGGAGCTCGAGAGAATATGGAGAAAGCTTGCGAGAGTGTGGAAAGGGATCCTAAAATAGGGGAAGTGTGAGTTGTCATCCATTATGTAAACACCTATATAAAGAGGAGAGATAATTTTCGTAAGGGAGAGAGAGAGATTTGGCAGAGAGATATTTTTTTAGAGAGAGAATGTATTTTTCTTTATCATCTTCTTCCCCAAAACTAGATATAGAACTCCATTAATGGTGATTATCAATGTAAATCAAATGTAAATTTAAACAATCATAGTGAAGAATCATGGATGTAGATCAAATTGATCGAACCATGTAAAAATCTATGTGTCCATTTACAATTTTAGTATTTTTATCACCATTTTTATATTTAGATCTAGAAATTGTTATTAAGATATGATAAGGGGTGTAGTGTAGGATTTCCTGCAACTACACCAACAATGAGAGTTCTGCTGGGAGCATCACAAGAAATACAAGGCGTTTTATGCATTAATCAATAATGCTAAAATTCACAGAATATTCGGGGGATTGTTGCTACATGCTCCATTCTAGGTGAATTAATAAAGTGAAGAAGTATTCATCACTTATCAAATGGACTTATCCTCTGCAGGACGGCTTGTACAAAATATTGGTTTTACAAATTTAGCCCTGAACTAAAATCCACCATCAACACTACCCTAAAAATACTATTATCCACCCAATTTTTGTCTTATCTTGTATGCCCCCAAATTATCTTTTATGCCCCAAATTAGGGTTCTTTCATTTTTATTATTTTTATTCTTCATTTTATTTTAGTACTCCCTCCGTTCATTTTTAATAGGATGGTTTCTATAAATAAATGTTTCAAAAAAAAAAGCTGGTTTCCTAATTGAGAAAGTCAAATGTTACTTTAATTTTCTGGGACCACTTTTCTCTTAACTTCTTTTGATGACAAGTGTCATGTGGACCATTTAACTTTACTTCTTTTCCTGACAAGTGTCATGGAGACTATTTCACTTCACTTCTTTTATTGACAAGTGTCATGAGGACCACTTTCAATGATTAGTTCTCTTAATTTTCTTAAATTTCTCTAAAAAGAAAACCAGCTTATTAAAAAGGAACGGAACTCCCCACTTAGCCATACTGTATGTTTCTAATTCTATCGCATCCATTGTGTGGAATGCGGATGGATGCGAGTGGTGGCAGGGTTAAGATTATTTGTCATATTAGCAAATTGCTAGCCGCTTAAGGTTAAGGAGCTTATGTGTGGTTTTTTTTTGTTTTTTTTTTATAACAAAGAACATATATTGATTAAGCAGTTCTAGGCACTACAATCCCAATTAACAATGATGAAATCCATGGAGAATAGTCCTGGTACTCTTCTAAAAAGAGCTTATTTCTCCTGAGTTTTTTAGCAACACAATCTGCTAAATTATTAAAGTCTCTCTTAACATGAGAGATTCTACAAAACTTAAAAGATGAAATTTGTATCTTAATATCTTTAATAAGCTGATTATTTTCCCATCTAACTTGCATACTATCTGTAGTAATAGAGTGCACCACAACTTCTGCTTCTGTAAACATATTGACTTCATGGATGTTTGGAGCTTTGATCCAGCTAAGAGACTCCAAGATTTCCATACATTCTGCAGCTTCCAAATCTATCACTTCATTTGCATATGATCCCTTAACTCCATCATAGATACCTGTAGAAGACAACAACACCATACAAGTGCCAGCAGAATTAGTTAGATGATCAAATGAGGCATCAACAAAAACTTTTGTAATATTGGCAACAGAAGTAACTATAGTGTTAGTTTGAGGTAGCACATTCATCATATTGTTGACTGCGAAACTTAAATTCTGTAGATGAAACTGAAACCTTGTCACTATGGATAAGTGATTAAGAGTTTTGTTTTGAAAGACATGTTCACATTTTTCTTTCCAAATAACCCACCATCCCACCATTAAAGTCATTCTCCATGTTTTATTAGCTTCTGCATCATTGTTATTAGTATTACTGAACCATGATATTATCCATTCTTTTACACTTCCACAATTTGTAGCAACTCCATCCATATTGATATTTAAGCTTCTCCATACTAATCTGGCATGCCTGCAAACTAACAATAGATGGAACAAAGTCTTCAGAGGTTGATTACATATACCACAGTTCTATGGAATGTTATTATTGAACCTAGCAGTCTTATTCTTGGTTTGCACTATTTTTTTAAGACACAATTCCATATGAACAACTTCACTCTGTGAGGCACCTTCATTTTCCAAAGAGCTTTCCATACCTCCTTAGGAACATTGTTGATAGCTTGATGGTGTAGATAACTTCTCTCAACCAATTTGTTATAAGAGCTCTTAACTGTGAAGAGACCATCTTTGGTTGGTTTCCATCTAATGATATCTTCTGCATTGATATTCACCTGTATTCTTGTAATTTTCTCTACCACATTAGCTGAAAAGAGATATTGTAATAAACTCAAATTCCAAGTATTAGAAGTAACATATATGATTTCAGAGACATACTCATACTTCTGATGATGTGCCAGTAAAGGTGTAGGTTTATACTCTAAATTAATAATCCAATTATCAAGCCATATGCGAGTTTTCTTACCATTTTGAACTTGCATAAAGATGTTAACCTTTAGGTTTTTAAGACCATCTTCAATGCCTTTCCAAATCCATCTTGTATTATGTTTATCTTGTTGGATGTGCATAAACTCTTCATTCCTAGAGTATTTTTCCTTTAGGATTTTAACACACAACAACTCAGAATTAGTCCAAATGCGCCAAGCCATCTTAGTAAGAAGAGCTTGATTGAGATTCTCAAGATCTCTAAAGGCCAGACCTCCTACCTTTTTTGGAGTACACAGATCATTCCAAGCTATAGGATTATGTCCTCTAGTAGATTTGTAGCCCCAAAAGAATTTCCTTTGAAAAGAGTCCAACTGTTTGATTAACTTCTTAGGAATCTTAAAAGTACTCATTTGATAAGAAGGAACTGCATTGAGAAATGCTTTCATTATTGTACCTCTGCCAGCTTGACACATGGTTCCCCCTTGCCAGTTAGAAAGCCTTCTTTCAGAAGAAAAATTGATATCTTCAAAAGATTTCACCTTAGACTTACCAATTAGTAAAGGAGAACCCAGATATTTTTCACTTCCTTCCATATTCTTTACACCAAGAATGTGACTAAGAGTGTCACATATAGAGGGATCCAAATTATTACTAAATAAAATGGAGGATTTGTCAAAGTTAATGACTTGACCAGATTGTGATCTAAAGTCTTCAATAACTTGTAGAAGATTTGTCACACTGGTTAAACTGGCATGTATAAAGATAAGGCAGTCATCTGCAAAGGGGAGGTGATTAATAGGAGGTGCTCCCCTAGATACTTTGATTCCTGGTATTAGTTTAGAGGTATGAGCTTCATATAGAGTTCTAGAAAGCCATTCCATGGCTAAGATGAACAAAAAAGGGGACAAGGGATCTCCCTGCCTTATACCCCTTATAGGCTTAAATTCTTGACAAGGACTTCCATTAAGTAAGACTGATAGAGTAGTGGTGCTAATACACTGCTGAATGAGCTGAATCCAATCCTCACAAATCCCAAAACTTCTCAAAACTTTTAGGATAAAACTCCATTCTAATCTGTCAAAAGCTTTTGACATATCAACTTTTAAAGCAAGCCAACCACTTTCACCTTCCTTCTTTTTCATAGAATGTATTAACTCATGAGCAATAATAGTGTTGTCATTTATCAATCTTCCAGAGACATATGCTGCTTCGTAAGGAGACACAATTTTTTCCATAAGAGGCTTCATTTTTGCAACTAAGATTTTAGAAACAATTTTGTATGAAGTATCACACAGACTAATGGGTCTAAATTCAGCTGGAGTTGCAGGATTCTTAGTTTTAGGAATTATAGAAACATAAATCTTGTTGAGTGACTGAAAGATGAATTTAGAAGTAAAAAAAAGTCTTCATCATGTCACAAACATCATCACCAACAATACTCCATTGAGACTTATAGAATCCAGCTTGAAAACCCTTAGGACCAGGAGCAGACCAGTTTTCCATTCCTTTTAAAACAGAGAAAATTTCTTCATTAGAAGGTATTGCAGTGAGAAGTCTGTTATCCTCTTTAGTGATAATTGTAGGAATATGATTGTAAAATATTTCTTCAATAACTAGATTTGTTGAAGTACTGATTTCTTGAAAATTATTAGTGAGAATATTGGCTAGCTAATCTCTTGAATGTAACCAAGTGCCATGTTTGTCTTTGAGAGAGTCAATGTTGTTTCTAACTCTTTTACTTTTAGTAAGAGTATGGAAATATTTTGTGTTATTATCCATATCTTTTAGAAAATTATCCCTGGATTTTTGCTTATTAAATTCAAAATGAATTTGATGCCACCTTTGAAGTTCTGCATTGACTTCAAGAGATTTAGAAGTATTATCTGGAGAATGAGGTTGGGACTGGATAGATGCGAGTTGTTGTTGAAGAACATCAACCTAGGTGTTTATGTTACCAAAATGCATTTTGTTCCACCTAGAAAGAGCTATTCTTGTAAAATGCACTTTCTTAGTGAGAATGAAAGATGCAGAACCCTGAACATGTTTACTCCAAGCTTTGGCAATCTCAACAACACATTTTTTGTCATTTAACCAAGTTTGAAAAAACTCAAAAGGTTTCCAAAGTTTAGGTTGATTGTAATATGTAATGAGCATTATAGGACAATGATCACTGCCATTTGACTTAGATGAATAATTTTTGAGGAAGGGAAGACTGAATTCCAAGATGCATTTCCCAGAGCCATGTCAATTCTTGATCTTCTTTTACCAGTTCCCAGATTATTTCTTGTCCAAGTATGTTCATGACCAACGAAAACAAGATCTTCCATACCAATATTATGAATCATGGCATTAATACTGCCATCTTTTGAAGAAGAAGAAGAAGCATTAGAAGTATTAATATGAATATTAAGATTCCCCATTAAAACCCAGGGACTTGTTATATTGTTTCCAGTTTCTTCTATGAATCCCCATTGATCTTGTTTATTTTGACCTCCTCCATACCCATACATGCAAAAGAGTAACCATTCTGGTTGGCTTGGATCATCCTGAATAACTAGGTGGAACATGTTGTTTTCACTGCCAATAAATTCACAAGAAAAACCATTCTTCCACATAATAGTGAGACCTCCAGATAAGCCTATAGAGGATATATATCTGATATTGGGGAATTAATAAGGGGTAACTAAAGGTTTCATTTTAGATTCCTCAAGTTTATTTTAACATAAGAAAATTATATCAGGGTTTTGAGTCATGATTAAGTCCCTAATGTGATCTCTAGTACTGGTGCTTTTTAGATCTTGAACATTCCAAGATATAATTTTCATGGTTCCTAGATGAGCAATAAGAATGCAATACAAAGCTAGTTTCCTAAAATTGGTGTACTGATTTAGATCAAGAGTGCAAGTAATATTATTGTATAAAAATTATAAAGCATGAGAATGCCTAGTAATATAAACCCAATTCAAATTGCAGTATCTAGCAAAATGTGTAGTTATGGAAGGAAAAGAGCTAATATAACTATTAGAAAAAGTAGATATTAGAGTGCAATTAAAATACCCAGAGACATTGTCAAGAAAATAGATTGAAAGATTAAAGGTATTGAGATAAGTGGTTTTAAAAAGATTAGTTACCTGATTCCCCTTATATGCCTGCATTGTGGGATTAACTCTAGTTATGATCAATTGAGTATCTATGGAGGGTTGAACAGGATTCAGCATAGCACTCTGAGAAATTGTATCAGGGGTTGAGGAGCTTTGAGTTGTTGTTTCACCTACTCTATGCCTTTTGCCTAATCTTCCTTCCTCTTCTATGTTAGTCCCTTCAGCTTTTGATTGATAACTTCACCATCCTTAGGGGGAACAAATCTGGTTTACTTGATACTTCTTTGGATTTTACTTGACTGCCGGAGCCTTAGTAGAATTTCAGTATTAGATTTAACGACATTAATGATTTTGCGAATGCTGTTAACCTTACCCACAAAATAAGGTTTTTCATGAGCCTTTTTCAAGAAGATAGCAGCATCCTTACAAGCTTCTTTAGAGTGATTTATGATATAACACTCAGAACAAATTCCTTTAGGTCGACGCTCAAAGAAGAATTGCTGCCATTTGGTAACTCTAGCATTTGTAGAGCATTTCACCCCTCTTCTCATAGGCATGGACAAATCCACATTAACACAAACTTTGACAGGATCACTTCCAATAGGAATTTCACCATTGGGTTCGATAACAATAATCTCTCCCATTACCTGAGCAATTTTTGTCAAAGAAGTAACATTCATATGTTCTGGCAATAAATACTTAAGTTGAAGCCAGAATAGTTGAAATCCCCAATGCTTCTCAGTATATACCATTCCTGGAATGTAATCTTGCACAACAAGGAGGTGTTTGTTTATACCCCATGGTCTTTTATCTATTACCTTATTGAGGAGCTCTCATTGGTTGAATTTGAAGATGAAAGTATTTGGTTCAACTTCAATGATCCTCAAGTTATCTAGAGTTAAAAAGGCCAGGTGAAATTAATCCCCTTCTCCAAATAATCATAGCTCATTCTTCCTTCAATAATAACTTTGCCAATAGCGCTACATCCCAGTTATCTTCTGTTTCATCTTCTTTGTTATTGTTCTTGATGACTTCAATTTCACTGATATCTCCTAAGTCAAGAGTAGATTTCTTGAATTTACTGACTAAATCAGTAACTTGACTAGTACTTCCTTCTTCCATATCATAGAGGGTCTGCTTGTATAATCTTAAAGTAGGACCGAAAGAATGAATGTTGAGATTATAGGTTTTACCAGAGAGAAAAAGATTTGAAGTTTTAGAATCACTACTAATAGGGGTTAGGGATATATGATGAGCAAATTGTAGGCAAGGGAATAACTGCACATAATCTTTATCCCTAGTAATAAGGAAACATAATTGGTTGGAGATATCATTATTATGAGCAAGAGCGTAGCTGGCAGTATTGAGAGAATGGAGTAAAATTAGGAAAGAAAATAACTGTGAACCATTGACTATTCCATTTTTGATTTTTTTTTTAATTGCTTGATTAGGGGGATGAATTATTTCTGGGAGTATCTGAGCTGAGATCGATTTGAAACATCTTCCTCAAAGTGCTACGAGCAAAAGCATTGAATCCAGTTCTTCCATAATCTCCAAGCAAAAGCTTGTATGTATACTCAGCAAAACCTACGATCACAATCACAAAAGTAGCAATATCCATTACAGAAAAATCGAATTGCAGACTCAAAAATATGAATCATGAAACAGGTTAAGTATCCATAAAAACCAAATGAAGCAAAGAAGAAACAAGTTTAAAACCGTGAAAAAGATTATTTTGAGTCAAACAATCTAAGTTAAACATCAATGAATGAAGAACAAATAAACAAACTAAGGTTAATGATGAGACATAAACGAAAGAAATTACTGAGTTGAAACGACGATCGTCCGATCCTCAGAGCCTCAATGTGTTTAAGATTCTCTCTCTTGCGCAGCTGATGTGTGATTTTTAATTGGATTTTCTTAGTGGTTGAAATACTAGAAACATAAATATTTTGACTTTTTTTTCTCCGTATAAACCGAAAAAGATAATGAATGAAGCATGGAATTTAATGATTATTGGTCATTTGTATGTCATGTTGACTGGTTTTGTTGGTGGTCAATTCCCATATCTTAGTTAGAGGTGTTACGAGACCCACTCAATCCCATCATCAACATATCCATTTCCTTGAAATATGATGAATATGCACATGATCCGAAGTATCTATAACATTTTTTTTCCCGATGCCCTAGATTAGTGGTCCTTAGACTACATTTAAATTTCTTAAATTAAAGTGGATTTCAACAATTATAGGGTTCGAAACCCTATTTCCACAATTGGAGGGAGCATGCCAACCACCATACCACTTGGTGATTGGAAAAGCATCTATAACATAATAATCTGTTAAAATAGAGTAAAAAAATATGTTATATACTTGTGACGAGGATGGTTTTGACTAGATCCAACTACCGTACTTGTTAACACTAAGCTTGAGAAAGTCTAAGAGATTTGGCACCAAATAGTTACCGGTTTAAGAGATTTGGCTAGCATTACGACCGGACATCATTCAACATATTACACAAAAAGTGAGGAGGAATAGTTATCCAAGTAATAACTATTCTATCACTGACAACTTTCATGGCCCGAGAATCATCCACAAAATTTACTTCTCTGTAATGGTGGAGTTATTTAAATTTTTTTAGCTCTTGGAAATGTTGTTATGTTCCTAAAGAGAAGAATAAAATAGCAGATACACTATCAAAACTTGCTAGAATAGAAAGGTTAAGCATTGTATGGTTGTTAGATCCTCCAAATGAGATTACTGCTAAAGTGCAGGAAAAATCAAACTATATGTAACAGTGGAGTTTAATCAATGCTATATTTTAGTTTCAAAAATAATATATATATATCTCAAGGAACTACACATTCCTGATTACAAAGTTTTGTAAGATATAGAGAATCACCAACAACTTCTAGTTTTTGTATGTTTAGTGCTTTTACAATTTGCGACCCTTTGAGAATAGCGGAAAGTTCAGCCATGTTATTTCTATTTATGTATATATAGTCTACAAAGGCTGCAATGAACTTCCCTGAATCATCTCGGATGACACCACCCATACCTACATCAAGAAACTCATTAACTGCACCATCTGTATTCACTTTGTAATAACTTGTAGCTGGGTAAGACCATTCAATATGTTTATGTTAGAGCACTGCTCAGTCGAACTTGCAAGTGTTGCTAATCTCAAGCTTGTTTGTCAATATTAGTGATCAAAACTATAAGTCTTGATTTCTAGTCTACTTTAGTGATGTCTCGGACTAGGATAGATTGTGTAGTTGAACATTAGACTTTAAGGCGTTCATTAATTGAAGACGAAGAACTACTAAAGAGATCTTGTGGAACTTCATCGACAAAAGGTATGTGGAGACTAAAACTCATCTATCACTTGGAAAGTTTATTTCTACTCTATCTCTTATATTGAGACAAAATTCGTATTACTATATAGTATTCGATTATGCACATTTGAGATTTCGAGCTGAGTTTAACTCGCTTATATATTTCTCGAAATATGTGTTGGTAATCTTTCGCTTCAACCAAGTTCATCTTTTATTCTTGACGAAAGTCAAAATATGATCATGTGAAAATCGCTGAGTAACATCTTACATGGTTTGCGTGATACAATCATTTGATGTAGACTTGGAATGTTTCGTTATGATTATTTCAATAACTTGAAAATCACTTTGATGCTAATAGTGTGTGAAAACGGCTATTGTCATCCTCTAAGAAAGTTTCAATGATTAAAATAGAGTTTAGAACACTTGACCATTATTGGATTATAAACATAGTATGCATTCTTGCATGTATGTGATCCCTGACCGGAACTATAGTATGCATACCCGTATGCGTATCTGTTAGTTATGAAATTCCGAGTACCTAAGTACACATACCCGTACACGTACTGGCGAAGGGTTTGGGTCCAGAAATTTTTGTTGTGTTTGGAAGTGTGCGTACCCGTTTGCATACTGGCGAACCCAAACTCAGACCAGCTACTCTAAGTATGCGTACCCGTTTGCATACTTGAGTGGTTAAAGTTCTAAAATCGGTTTGTTCATGAACTAATATTTTTATATAATAAGGAATGTATTCTTTCCAAACCATGGCTACAATGTTCATGAATTGATTCGATTGAATTAAACAGATTTTGCTTCAATTGTGTTCTTGTATACTTCTATGAGAATCTAGCAATTGAACAACTCTTTAACTAGTTTCATTTGAGTTATTTGAACTAGTTGTTGTAGTTGCAGGATTTCCAACAACACACCCCTTGTATTATCTTGATAATAATCTCTTAATCTAAACTGATTTGATAATTAAAATTCTAAAAATTGTAAATAGACACACGAATTTTTACATGGTTCGATCAATTTGATCTACATCCATGATTCTCTACTATGATTGTTAAAGTTTACATTTGATTTTACATTTGATAATCTCCATTAATGGAGTTCTAAATCTAGTTTTGGGGAAGAAGATGATAAAGAAAAATATATTTTCTCTCTCCTCAAGACTCTCTCAACTCTAAAAAATACCTCCCCCCTTCTAAATCTATTAGATCTCTATTTATAGGAAATTACATAATGGGTGACAACTAAGTTGTCCTCTAATTTCGGATCTATCTTGCGATCCTCTCGCGAACTTTGTAACTATCGTGAAACACACACGTTCTTCTCATATTTCTTCAGTCATAAACTTCGTCATTCTTTGAATTATTTTGTGACGCTCGTGAAATGTTGTTGAAGAGTTTTCAGTGACGCTCGCAGAAGTGTCATTAATCTCTCGTGAATATAATTATGGCGATATTCTGGTCCTACATCTTGCCTCTTTTTTCTTGAATATTGCTTGAAAAGTAATCTTTAAGAAAAAATCTGTTGTTGTAGTAGTCTTTGATTTTTGTTGATGAAGGAACGAGCGAAAGAATACTGGTCTTGAAAAGTATATACTTGCCTCTATTATTTTGCGAAGTTCCATATCTTTGTTAAGTAAATAAGAAGTATTAACTCTAGAAGTGCTCGTGAAGTATGAAGTATCCCTGAAGAAATATAAGAAGTACTCAATCTTTAAGAAGTATCCGTCCTTTAATGAAAATCATAAGAATTGCCTCTGTTCTCGTGAAATTATTACTTCATTTTTGGTGAAAATCCCTGTCCATTTTGAAAATGATTCTTGCCGAGAAGATAAAGGACATAGAATGTTTTCTTGGTAATCCATAGTTGCCTCTGTTATTTATCTACGAAGGAAGGATCCCTGAAAAAATGTTAAATGAACGAATTGCCTCTGCCTCATTTGATATGTAGTAGCAGGATTTCCCACACTACACCCCTACTAAGATTCTATAGAAATTTAGGAGAAAACTAATTGAAGATTAAAGAATTAACGACACTTTATTATTTAGATCTCAGGAATGTTTACATAAAATATTCAAACTCAGAAGTACAACTTTATTTCTGGAGTTTCTCTCTCCTCAAAATATTCTCAACTCTAAAAAATACATCCCCCTTTTCTGGACTTACTTGAACCCTTTATATAGGAAATTACATAGTGGGTGACAGCTAAGTTTTCCCCTTCTTTCGAATATATTCTGCGATCTCATCGTGGTATTTGCAATATTAATCTTCTCTAACTTTTGTAATCCTCGTAAAACAACACTCTCATAACATGTCTCTTCAATAGTCAGTTATTATAATGCTTCCCCGTGACGCTCGCCAAATATCGCTGAAGAATCCTCACGACACTCTCGTGAACAATTTCATTTATACTTATAGGAATATTTGACCTTCTCGTAAAAGCGTTGTTCTTATCACGAGAATATCGTTGTGGCGATATTCTGGTACTACATCTTGCCTCTTCTCATGTATTTTCTGCGAAGAAGAGAAGATCGTGAGAATAAATTGCCGTAATTCTCCTATCGTTTCACCTCCATCTTTATTCTGACACATCTCTAAACCTTTCACCAGCTGTCTTCATGTAATTCTATCATCCATATATTTTTCGACACGTCATCTTAAACCGATGTAATTTGACCATTCACGTCCTTTCATTGTATTAATTATATTTACTTTCTCGAGAAACTTGTTCTGCTATAAATACCTTTTCTCATTCTTCTCTTTTTCTCTCTTTACATTCTCTTTCCTTCTTCCTCACTGCAAATTTCATTGCTTTCCCGCAAATTGCGCATCTACTATGTTTCGCCATTTTTTCTATCTTCTTTCATTCCCATTCTCTCAAAATGGTTGTTGTTGGTGCTAAAAACCTTATTTCTTTCAATTTGATGCAAGAAAAACTTAAAAACCAAGGATTTGACTTATCTTTAATCCCAGATCAAAGTCACAAATCTGTTCTTTCTCTTGAATTATTTTCTAACTTCCAGTGTTCTCGTGAAAAAAATTATAGTTTCGTTAGGCCAACTTGAAGCTGGTCTTCCACTTCCTCTCTACGACCCTGAACTTCCGCTTTTTTACCAAATAATTTCTGACAAGAGATTTTCACGAGCGGTATACCAACTTGGCGGAGATTGTATTAGATTATTACTGGAATATGCCTCTCGTGGTGCTGGCAAAGGATCTCGATATTCCGAAGAACATAAAAGTCTTAAATATAAACATATTCCGATTACCCCTGCAAAGTATACTGTAGATAACTTCTTTCGAAATTACCAGTTACTCCCCATGGTAAGAGATAATACCTGTTGGGGTGTCCGTTTGCATAAAAGGAAGGTCGCTGATGAAGATGCTCTTATGCAAGACATTGATTTTCATACCAATACAAATGATGGCCCTCGTCATTCTAATGACGATAAGTGGTTTATCTTTCCCTTATTCCTTGAAGGTCCTTATATATCCGGTTCTCTCCAGCTTCCTGCGAATCTCTCTCACTATGAACCATGGACTTTCAACTGGCCTGATAGATCTTCCGATGTATATTCTCTCACCTTCTTATGTTATTATTATTTATTCCTTCACACTCTCGCTAACTTTTCCATTATCTTGCAGGTTGCCAAAATGAAGCTTAATTACCAGAACTATAGGAAACCCAGCACTCTTCTAGCTCTTAGATCTTTCACAGATGAAGTAAGAAATATTCCTTTATTAGTTTTAACAATATATTGTTGCCCCTATTTCTTATCTTTATATGTGTTTGTAGGAAATTGAAGAATTACCACCTTTAGAGACAAAACCTAAGGAGAAACCTTCAACTAATCGTAGAGGGAAATCTACTGTTTCTAGCAAATAAAGGCGCTCTGCCCCTCGTGATAAAGAACCCAGCGAGCCTCCTTTGAAGAAGAATAAAACTCAGTGTTCTTCTTATCAACATATCCAAGTGGATTCAATCGTTAGTAATAAATCTAATGATGAATTTATTGAAGAATTTGACGATATTAGAGAAGTTCCCTCTATGAAAAATTCTTCTCCCTCTGATTCTTCCATGGCCCAACTGTCCATGCTTTTTGGCGATTCCTCTCGCGGAACTGCGAATGAATATGGAGATGAGACTCTTAATGAGCTAGCTCAAGCGCTCGTCAAAGTGTGCGACGCTCCAGTTTTATCTGATAATAACTCTCTGTAGTTGCGGATTATCTCACAACTACACCCTCATAAGAATTCATTAGAATGATTCCTAAACCTAATTAATTTGATATGAAACTAAGAATTAAGGTACTAAAATTATAAAGAGACACAAAGATTTTTACGTGGTTTGATCAATGTGATCTACATCCACGGTGCTTCACTAGTGATTGTATGTAATTACATGATTTTACATTTGAGATTCCATTAATGGATATTTGGAGCTCTAGAATTTTTTGGGGAAGAAGATGATAAAGAAAATAAAATCTCTCCTAATATTTTTTCTCTCCTCCTAAAATTATCTCTCTCTCTAAAAAAGACCTCTCCCTTTTTCTTATGCCTAAATGGCTATTTATATGATTTTACAAAAGATGACAGTTTTGTTGTCCCGCCATTTCGGATTTGAGAATTATCTTGCGAACATTCGTAACTTCACTTCGCGAACTTCCTTTGCTTTCCTCGTGATTTCCTTTGCTCGCAAAATATTCTTTGCTCGCAAGATGTCTTTTCTCTCCATAATTTCGTAAGTTATCATTTGTTGTGATATTCAGCTCCTACACTCTCTTCGTGGAATTTCTGGATCTCTAACTCCAAGTTTCCTAAATGCACTTGGTATTCTGGTACGTTTTCTCTTAATCATTTCTTAACTCGCCAAATTTATCTCATCAAATTTTTTTTTGTACTTATAAAATTCCATTGCAGGTTGGGAGAGCTTCTTTTGCTGCTGCTTCTGATTTGGATAACAAATGTACTTTTTTTAAGAAAAAGGTTGTTAACTTTCGCCAAGATAAAGAGAAATTGAAATTGCTGATCTTCGCAAGAAAAATAAAGTACTGGAAGCGGAAGCTTCAGTCGATAAACAGAAGATTGTTGACCTTGACAATGCTAACAAACAACTTTATGGTATGATTTTACTTTTTCTTTCTTTTAGATTTTTTTTTTTTTATCATAGCTTATCCAAGCAATCATTTTTGCAGATGTTTATGGTTTAACTGACGAATCTACATTCCTTCAATCCTTTCCCGAACCTATAGATGATAATACTCTCCTTGCTTGTCTTAATAACTCTTTAAGTAATTTTGCTGATGAACAAATTAGATCTCTCTCTGTAGAGGAGCTTAGATCCAAGTTTAATCTCCTGACTATTGAACATAGACATAATTTAGGACTATATAATAAATTTAAACGTCTTTATCATGAATCAAAAGAAGTAATCAATGGATTAAGAGATACAAATAGTGATCTTGTTGATGAGAAAGATCAGGCAATTAGAAATGGCAGCGAAGCTCTAGCAGATTTCCACAAAATTCTTCTCGAAGTTCAAATGGAAAGTGATAAGCTTATCTGTGAGAATAAAAATCTTCTTGCAAGAGAAACTCAAGTTCGTTCTCGCCTTCTTATTACTAGCGATGATGAGTTTTCTTGGGCAGCACAGGTTCTTGATAATGTTAGGAATAATTTAGGTATAGATGTTAGTCTTCATGCTGATCAATTAGCCTTAATTAGGGACTTGATTTCTGAGAAAGAAGGTTGTTAACCACTCTACTCTATTAACCTTTTGCTTTTTATTATTCTTTCTTATAACTTCTATCTTAACGGTGCCTTATTCTCGCAGATTCTGAAGACAGATGCCGTGTAAGGATGAGAGAACTAGAAGATATTAATCATCAACTTGTGAACGATCTTACTGCTCGCAACAATAAATACTCGCGATTAAAAGCTCAATTTGGGATTACTTCTGCAAATTTTAACAGATCCCTCCTCATTACTCGTAATAATACTACTAGGAAGGTTTGTGATGATCATGGGATTCCTCATTCTTTGTATCCTGATCTTGCAAATGCAATACCATCAATGGTTCAAGATCTTGATGTCTCTGATACTGATGAAGATCTTGACGAAGATGAAGAAGAAAATAATGGCGAAGAAAAAAATTGTGGCGATGATGAAGAACCCAACAAAGATAATGAAGAAGAGAAATCTGGTGAAGAAGAAGAATCTGATAAAGATAACAATGTTGATAAGTGAAACAATGTATCTGTCTAACTTATTTCTTTGATGTAATCAACCGCGAGTTTCTTCAATTTGCTGCAACTTTCTTCAATTTAGTGTGTAAATTTCTTTGGCCCCTTATATGTATGAATGAAAGAACAACCTCTTTTTTGCAATATAACTTGGTCAATATAGTTTTCATCTGCTAATTATCTGTGCCTTAATATCCATATAAATTTCTCATATGGTGATGAATAATAATCTTTACCATTCTATTCATTCCCATACTTGCCTCTATTATTCATCTGCAATATGAAAAAGTTAATAAACCAACATTTTGGCGAATTTCATAATTTCTGTGATGATATCGCAAACCTTGATATTCTTGTGTTATTATTTTTGCGATCTTATGGTCTTATCATGCCTTCCTACTTAAAGGTCTTACTTTGCCATATTATTCTTTCCGCGACAAGATCGCAGGACGTCTTTACACTTTCATGTATTGACCTATTGATCTTGTCTTATCTATATTTCTTTATTTTATTACGACAATATGACAAGCCTAAGTTTTCTCGCGAAAACAAAGCCTCGTGACATTGCCGTCTTGCGATGAAATCGCAGGACGTCTTCACATTTGCATGTAAAAACCCTTGACCTCATCTTAACTTATTTTCTCTTATGGATTTTTGCCTCTGTATAATTTACGCGACAATATGATAGGCCTAAATGATCTGGCGATCTTGGATCCCCATGACATTGCCGTCTTAAGATACTTATCAGCTCCCTAATGGAGGGTGCCTCCCTTATCTTCCACCTGGTTGCCCCTTCAAGGAGGGCACATCGGCCATACCAGACTAGCTCCTCCCATCCAGATTTACCAACAACCAGTTGTTTTCGCAGCCTCTTGTCCTTTATTCCTATATGTCTTATAGTTACAAGACTGCACCCTAAGTGGGGTTTTCTTCAGGCCAAGTGCATTGTAGCCAAGACTTACCAAAGATGGCCAGGGTAGGTTCGTCCGTCCCGGGCATCCTTGGATAAAATGTGTACCTCGGCGCCTTGGTCATACTCTGCACTTCTTGGAAGAGACTCTCAGTCGTCCAACCAGGGTATAACCTTATAAAGCTGGAAATCCAAGATCTCTCTCCCGGATAGGTTTTCTTTAACCCCTACATCTGTATGACTCAGTTCCGAGAGCGGTATAACCTTATCCCTGAATCATATAAAGAGATACCCCCTTTATGACGTGCTTGTAGGTCTTACATTTGCCTCTTACGAAATTGTATTCGCGAACTAAGGTGCACGCCATAAAGGTTTATCCCATTCTCTTAATCTCTGTGAAATTATATTCGCGTTTCTTAAAATTTCTTGCGAGCTTCAAATCTCAATAATTTCTTTTCTTTTTCTTTTTTAAACTTTTCAATTTCATTTTCTTCACTCAAACAGAAAAAACAACTTTACCTTTCTACTTCTAGCGATCTGCTCGTCATATTTCATCTTACTGTCACTTCATTTTTCTCATCTTCCTTATCATCTGTTCTTTTACTTAGTGTTTTCCCGCAAGTTGCTTGTCATTTCCTCCTTTTATGCTCTTTATACATGTACCTTTGTTGCGTTTTATTATTTGCTTGATATCCGCGAGGGACTCGTTAGTTACTTCTTCATGCTTTTCTATTGAATCAACCATTAATTTGTCACTTCTATGTTGCTGCTTAATTCTGTACTTCCAATTGTTGTTCTTCCCTGATCTTTCCTCACAAGACTTGATATCTATCTCATAACATTTCTTACTTTCTCCCCAATCTCCTTTAATTACTCCAACACCATTTGGATGAGGGAATTTAATGCATTGGTGAAAGGTAGATGCAACACCCAATATCCTATGTAACCAAGGTCGACCAATCAAGGAGTTATATGGTGATTCAATATCGACAACACAGAATAAAATCTTGGAAGTCATTCCTCTTAACGGAATTCTCATTGTGTTCTCCCCTTTAGGCTTGTTGGCAGTTCCATTAAAACCATAGATTTTGTATGTCGATGGTATTCAATCTTCATCTTTCCCACCCATGGTTCTGTAGGTGTGGTATAACAGGATATCTACGGAACTGCCAGTATCAATTAGGATTCTATCAATGGCCCAAGACTCTTCCATTTCGTTATTGTTTTCTTTACCTTCTTCTTCTTCTTCTGCTTGTTCTGATTTTATTTCCAACCTTACCACCAATGGGTTATCATGCAGCTACTTGAGCTCTGGTACTTCTTGTCTTTGTAAAAGAAAGGACTTGTTTCTGCCACTCTTCTAATGGCGAGATTCTCGCTATATTCATTATTTCTTTTCCATCCATATCTCTGGCGAAGACTCTACTTAAGACATTATCGTGGAAATCTTCGATGGTTCTGAAAGAATGCACAATAGAATTACAAAATAAATTCTTTGCTTTAGTTCCAACCTCTATAACAAAAGTTTCTGCTCCTTTTACATTAGTCACTCTGCGATCGTCTGGTGGTGGTGGCAATTGTTGCGATTGTTGATTCCCTTTTAGAAAATGATTTAGCTTCCCCTGATCGATCATTCTTAAGATTATTCTTTTTACATTTCTTCAATTATTTATCGAATGCCCATGAAAATGATGATAAGGACAGAATTCTTGATTACGAGTGTTAGGATGTGGTTCCTTCCCCATGTTCCATGGCGAGGTATATTTTCCATTAAAATGATAGCTTCCCAGATTTTTTCTACACTAGCATTCAAGGGTGGCATCTTAATCTCCTCCCATATGGTTCTCATGCTCCCCTGATTTCTGAAATTATTTTGCTTTTGTCCACCATAAGTTTCTTGGGGTTGGTCAAGCCTTTGGATTTGAATATTTCCTCCACGATTGTAATAATTCTTCTCTCTTTCAAATTCTTCTTGATCACGACTTCCCATAGCCACTAACCTTTGTTTGTCATTATTCGCCACTTTCTCTGCTTGAACTTGCGAGGTGCTCGCCACGTTATTAATCATTTTGGGAATCAAACTTCCATTAGCCACTACAGAACTGGTGTTTGCAATTGGGTATGACTCCATTTCGTTTTGTTTTTCTTCCAAAGCAATGTACTCTTCTTGTAGTTCTCTTAGTTCAGTTATTGTGATGGTGTTTTTGATTCTAAAAATTTGTATGTAGAGCAAATTGGTCGCAAACATTGCATTAATGAAGGATAAAATAAGATATCTCTCATCTACTCTTCCTGCCATCTCACTGCACATTGTCTTCCATCTTATGGTAAGATGTTTTAGACTCTCGCCAATTCTCTGTTTTAATCCAAACACATCTTCGATACCTGGTCGTGAAGAGTTGTTGCTTATGTATGCACCTAAAAATGTATCTTGTAAGTGATCAAAAGAAGTAATAGTATTTTTCGGAAATCCCTCAAACCATTTTAGCGCCCACTTGATCAAACTGGATGCAAAGTATTTGCATAAAACAACATCATGATTCTCCCACCGCAAAGATACACCTAACATAAGCTTTAACATGTTGAATAGCACAAGTAGTCCCATCGAAAATACTGTTTAGTGCTGGTAAATTGCATTTTGGAGGAATTCCTCTTAGTTGTACTTCCTGTGTGAAGGGAGTTCTAGCTGCTTCTTCGATTGCTTCATCAAGTTGCCTTCTTCCGCCTTCTCTTCTATTATTTATCATTCCTCTCATTTCTGCTAATTCCCTCAAAATTTGCTCATTTGCAGTTGGGCTTTGTTTTATTGGTCTTTTTAACGCACTTTCTCTTCTCATGCGATTTTCCTCTTCATTTCTATCCGAAATTCGCAATTGATTTTGTCTCCTAATTTCTTCTCCACCAACTTCTTCATTTCTCGCCAATTCTCTTTGTTGTCTTTCTATCCTTCTCTGTATTCTGTCATACTCTTTCCGAACATTGCCATTTTCGCGATTTTGTGTACGTCATCTTTCTCGATTATCATGATTTTTTTTCCTTATTGCTTCTTGAAACTCATGTTCTTCCATTTCTGCCCTCATCCTTTCTCTCTCGCAAGCTAGGCGTGCCTGTTCAGCATAATGTCTCTCAATTTCATTCTCAATAATTCTTTGATTTCTGACGTGCTCTCGTCCATGTAATACTCTTCTACCTTCTTCGTGATTTTCTTCACCATCTTGATTACCTTTATTTCTTTGATTTTCAATATTTCGTCTTCCATTTAAAGTTTCTACTTGTGGATCGTTACAATCATTATTTATTCTCTCTTTTCCCTGACGTTGTCCTCTATTTGGATTTTCAGTTTCTTCTTGTACATTTTCTCCATCATTTCTTATGGGAGAATTTCGCCTTGGTATTTCTCTAAATGATCTTGAACTTGATCTAGTAGTACTTCTTGATCTTCTTCTTTGTAACCTTAAATTCTCCATTCTCAACTCATGATTTTGTCTTGTTAAATTTGCACGTTCCACCGCCTCTAACCTTCTTTCTTCTTGTATTTTTTGCCCTAATCCCTCTGCTGTTTCATCTTCATCTTGATGAATCGACCCTTCTTCTACCTCCTGATTTCTTCCTACTCCACTTTCTTCTCTTAATTGTCGATTTGTTTCTTCTCCCATTGAATCCGATCTCCATGTTTGCACGCTTACTCTATCATAATCCACTCTTCCATTTTGTACCGATGTTGATTGGTTTGGTTGTTGAATTGGATTTTACCTTTCATTCCTTGTTCTATTCCTCCTAGTTCTCATCCTTGAAGTTTCTCCTAATACACTTGTTTCTTCACCTGCAAGTCTTTTACTTCTTCTCACTGTTGTTGGTGGTTCTGATGTATTTCTTCTCCATCTTCCAGCCATTTCTTCAATTTCCCCAAATCTTCAAATTGTAATTAAAGATTTTGAATCTTGATTTCCCCTTAGTCGGCGCCAAAATGTAGTAGCAGGATTTCCCACACTACACCCCTATTAAGATTCTATAGAAATTTAGGAGAAAACTAATTAAAGATTAAAGAATTAACGACACTTTATTATTTAGATCTCAGGAATGTTTACAGAAAATATTCAAACTCAGAAGTACAACTTTATTTCTGGAGTTTCTCTCTCCTCAAAATATTCTCAACTCTAAAAAATACATCCCCCTTTTCTGGACTTACTTGAACTCTTTATATAGGAAATTACATAGTGGGTGACAGCTAAGTTTTCCCCTTCTTTCGGATATATTCTGCGATCTCATCGTGGTATTTGCAATATTAATCTTCGCCAACTTTTGTAATCCTCGTAAAACAACACTCTCATAACATGTCTCTTCAATCGTCAGTTATTATAATGCTTCCCCGTGACGCTCGCCAAATGTCGCTGAAGAATCCTCACGACACTCTCGTGAACAATGTCATTTATACTTATAGGAATATTTGACCTTCTTGTAAAAGCGTTGTTCTTATCACGAGAATATCGTTGTGGCGATATTCTGGTACTACATCTTGCCTCTTCTCATGTCTTTTCTGCGAAGAAGAGAAGATCGTGAGAATAAATTGCCGTAATTCTCCTATCTTTTCACCTCCATCTTTATTATGACACATCTCTAAACCTTTCACCAGCTGTCTTCATGTAATTCTATCATCCATATATTTTTCGACACGTCATCTTAAACCGATGTAATTTGACCATTCACGTCCTTTCATTGTATTAATTATATTTACTTTCTCAAGAAGCTTCTTCTGCTATAAATACCTTTTCTCATTCTTCTCTTTTTCTCTCTTTACATTCTCTTTCCTTCTTCCTCTCGAGAAATTTTGAATAGTACTTCCTTTCGCTCTTGCGATGAACAAATATTTCCTGCATTCTTAAATAAAATAATTAATGTTTGAGATTATTTTATTGGTCTTATTTTGCCTTCCTAGTTAAAGGTCTTATTTTTCCAATTTTTCTCTTTGCGACAAAATCGCAGGACGTCTTTACATTTTCATGTATTGACCCATTGATCTTTCCTTATCATTTCTTAGTATTATAGCCTCTTCAGGATATTTGTCACGCGACAATATGACAGGTCTAAATATTCTTGCGAACGTAAAGTCCCGTGACATTGCCGTCTTGCGATGAAATCGCAGGACGTCTTCACATTTTCATGTAAAAACCCATTGATCTCATCTTAACCTTTTCTCTTTTGGCTTTTTGCCTCTGTATAATTTACGTCACGCGACAATATGACATGCCTAAATGATCTTGCGATCATAAAGCCCCATGACATTGCTGTCTTAAGACACTTATCAGCTCCCTAATGGAGGGTGCCGCCATTATCTTACCCCTGGTTGCCCCTTTAAGGAGGGCACATCGGCCATACAAGACTAGCTCCTCCCATCTAGATTTACCAACAACCAGTTTATTTCGTAGCCTCTTGTCCTTTATGCCTATATGGCTTATAGTTACAAGACTGCACCCTAAGTGGGGTTTTCTTCAGGCCAAGTGCATTGTAGCCAAGACTTACCAAAGATGGACAGGGTAGGTTCGTCCGTCCCGGGCACCCTTGGCTCAACTGTGTATCTCGGCGCCTTGGTCATATTCTGCACTTCTTGGAAGAGATCCTCGGTCGTCCAACCAGGGTATAACCTTATAAAGCTGGAAATCCAAGATCTCTCTCCCGGATAGGTTTTCTTTAACCCCAACATCGCATGACTCGAGTTCCAAAGAGCGGTATAACCTTATCGCTGAATCATGTAAATATATACCCCCCTTATAACGTGCTTGTAGGTCTTACATTTGCCTCTTACGAAATTGTATTCGCGAACTAGGGTGAACGCCATAAAGGTTTGTCCCATTCTTTAAGTTTCTACGAAATTTTATTCGCGTTTCTCGCGATATTTTCGCGTTTCTTCATTCTGTCAATTTTTTATATAATCTTGAATAATCTCGCGATTACACTCGCAGCTCTGATAAAAATTTGTTTTACTCATTTATGTGAGTTGAAATATTGTTTAAAATCTTTGGAAATCTTAGAAATATTCTTTGAAATCTTGCGATTTTATCGCATTTGTTAAACCAAAAATCTCTTTCTATAAAAGAAATATTCTAGAGAAATCTTTGAATTTTTCTTTGTAATCTTGCGATTGTATCGAGTATTTTGGAAATTTGAAATCTTAGAAATTTTGGCGATAATTTCGTTTTCTGAAACCTTAGATATCTTTGAAAATTTTGGCGAGAATTCCATTTTCTATAATCTTTTGAAATCTTTGAAATCCTTGAAAATTTTTGCAATCTGTAAAATTTTTGCGATGGTCTCATTTTTTATAATCTTTTGAAATTTTTGAAATCTGGTAATTGTATCTCTTTTTTGGTAAGTCAAATAAAAAATCTTAGACATTTTTGGAAATCTTTTTTGAAATTTATAATTTTTTGCGAATATATCGCCCTGATCAATCAAATCAAAATTCTTTGAAGTGTTTTGAAATCTTAGAAATTTTAGAAATCTTGCGATTATATCACTTTTCAAAATTTTTGAAATCTTAAAAATGTTCTTTGAAATCTTGTGATCAAAAATTTTCATTTTCTGTAAGTTAAATATTCAAGGAAGTGGTACTTAGATTTTTTGGCGATTTTCTGTTGCTGCCGTTTCTTGCGAAGCATTTGATTTGCTTATGGATTGAGAAGAAATAAGAAATGAACTCTTGACCTGCCTTTTGCACCATACCAATAGTTCTCACCCTCCTCTTGCGAAATTAACTTGCGAAATAATCAAATATCTGACGAAGTAATGAAATACCAAATTCCTGCTCTGACCAATTTGGCGAAGTAATGAAATAATCCTCTCATGGAAAGTAGATGTACCAATTTCTGCTCGTCAATATTTCCATCCCCTCCTTCTAAAATGTAGTTTAGAAGGGGCGCATCTTCGCAAGACTACATTTCCAACTTTATAAGATTAAAAGAAAAGAAATTCATCCTAAATATTCACGATGCTCTCGTCAATTTGGTTCTACTTTTCTTCTTTTCTTGTTTTGTGTGTATTATTATTTGGTCTGCTGACAAAGTTGCTTTATATCTTGTCAAGATGGTCCCCTACTTTCCTTCAAATTTTCACTCTGCTCGTAGCTTTTTATTTTCATCTGTAATTATCTTTGATTTCTGCGAGAAGAGATCACTTTCACGAGAATTTGTAACGAGTGAGTGACTCAACTTGAACCCACGACCTCATATATATTTTAATTTCCATACCAACTCGTTTTGACATTTATTTGCCAAAGAAAGCCATTTTCGTCATTTTCTTCATCTGTTGGTTTGAGATGTCAACATCATTCTGCGAGCATTTTTATATTTAATCAACAGTACGTATTCTTATCAATTATGCTGTCAACATCATTCTGCGAGCACCATGTAGTGGGCTTCTTATGAGTTCTTTACTTACTTGCTTTGCTGATCTGCTCGCCATGGTTTGTAAAAGAGAAGAAATCTTGTCCTATAAAATTATTTGTTGGTGCGACTTTATTTGATTTCATCGTGATTGTTGACACTGTACTGTCCTTATCCTTTCTCTTCTGTTGGATTCTTAAGTTTCTTGTTAAAATGTTGGTGTTGGCGAATGCATCTTATCGCAAAAGAGAAATTTCGTTGGAGCTTTTGATTCCTTCATTTTTAACTTCAATCACAAAAATCCCGTTCGCATTAATTGTCAAAATTATGATTAAATTCAAGGTTTATGGACGTAAATTTATGATCAAAACTCCTTTGAATTTAAAATATCAACTAAACAGAAATTTTCGTGAAAATCAAAGACTAATAATCTAAAATTCAAAATCTTCCAGGTCTATATTATGAACTTTAATAAGATAAGAGAGAATTTGTCCTGTTTAAAAAATTAACTGATCCAAATTCATTGGATTTTTCCCTGCGAAGAACAGAAAATCTCAGAATTTGACATTTTTAGAAATTCATTAAACAAATTTGTAAAACAAAGTTTGGTTTCTACAAATTCGTAGCAAAGATATTTTTAGATTCAAGACTTCCTCAATAAATCAAATTTCTACCAAAAGCAAAGTTTTAATTTGACAAAAAGTCTATTTTCAATTTATGCTTTGGAATTCCCAGATCTGAAAAATGAAACGAAGAATAAGAAAAGTGAGAAGAAATTTGTCCTTTTTGATGATTTGTTGACGCAATTTTGCAGATATTTTCTTCATCCGCCACTTAACATATCTCATTTTCTCTATTTGTTGTATAATCATGATCTTTCATTGTAGCTTTCCATATTTGGTCTTGAAACTTTTAGATCCAGTGAAATCTAATTCTAATGATCTTACTCTAAACGCGCAATCTATATTCCATGTCCCTGTTTCTAGCGCCAAAATGTAGTTGCAGGATTTCCCACAACACACCCCTTGTATTATCTTGATAATAATCTCTTAATCTAAACTGATTTGATAATTAAAATTCTAAAAATTGTAAATAGACACACGAATTTTTACATGGTTCGATCAATTTGATCTACATCCATGATTCTCTACTATGATTGTTAAAGTTTACATTTGATTTTACATTTGATAATCTCCATTAATGGAGTTCTAAATCTAGTTTTGGGGAAGAAGATGATAAATAAAAATATATTTTCTCTCTCCTCAAGACTCTCTCAACTCTAAAAAATACCTCCCCCCCTTCTAAATCTATTAGATCTCTATTTATAGGAAATTACATAATGGGTGACAACTAAGTTGTCCTCTAATTTCGGATCTATCTTGTGATCCTCTCGCGAACTTTGTAACCATCGTGAAACACACACGTTCTTCTCATATTTCTTCAGTCGTCAACTTTGTCATTCTTTGAATTATTTTGTGACACTCGTGAAATGTTGTTGAAGAGTTTTCAGTGACGCTCGCAGAAGTGTCATTAATCTCTCGTGAATATAATTGTGGCGATATTCTGGTCCTAAAGTTGTGGTTAAGATGAATAAGGTTGATAAGAGAGTGTTCATATATTTAACTTCGGTTAACTGCTGTTGATCCAACATAGTGTACATGTTTAGGTACGGTTACTCAAACATAAATGAGGGTACATTTCATTTGTGTATAACAATCTAAGTTCGATCTAACGATTGAAAGATAATAGCTTGGGTCTAATCATGTTTTCATCTAACGGTGAATATTGAATGCTTTGCTACCAAGGTAACTTAGATTGCAAACCATGATTTGAAAACTATATAAAGGAGAACTTTAGCAACTAGGAAACCTAATCCCCACACCTCATGTGTGATGCTAGTTGCGACTAGAGTCGATTCTCCTTTAACCTTATGTTTTTCACGAAACCCTGTAGGTTAACGGCTTAAAGACTTCATTGGGATTGTGAAGCCATACCCAACTATTTTATTTGTAGTTGTGTGTTATGGTCTTACCCTGTTCTATCATATTGAGTACTATCTTCTCTAAGATTTGCTCGAGATTGATTCTCCGATTGGCAAGATAAAAAGTAGTCACTAACATCTTCGTCTCATCGTTTGTGATTCCACAATATCTTGTTTCGCTACCATACGATTAAGATTATTGTGAGGTGATTGATAATACTATGATATTTTTCGGGAACATAATTCCGGTTTATCAATTGGTTCTTGTGCACCTTGATTATTCAAAATACGGAACAAAACTCGTAGGTATTTTGGTGGGAGACAAATTTATCTATTCCAATAGACTTTTCTGTGTGATACAGATTTGTTTATCAAATCTTCGAATTTGGGTCGTAGCAACTCTTGGTTGTAGGTGAGATCAGCTAAGGGAATCCAATGCGTAGAATCCTGCTAGGGTTCATGGACGTAAGTAGCGCAAAATTACCTTGATCAGTATGAGATTGATTGGGGATCAACTACATTCTAGTCCGAAGTTCATTGGTAGTAGGCTAGTGTCTGTAGCGGCTTGATACTATATGGTGTTCAAAGGTGGACTAGGTCCCGATGTTTTTCTGCATTTGCGGTTTTCCTCGTTAACAAAATTCTGGTGTCTGTGTTATTTCTTTTCCGCATTATATTTTGTTATATTATATAATAGAAATTTCACAGGTTGTGTGTTAAGATCAATCAATTAGATAATCCAACCTTTGGTTGCTGATATAAATTGATTGACACTTGAACATTGGTCTTTGGTACCGTTCAAGTTGTTTCACATAATAATCAGGCTCGCGGATTTATATATGTTTGATTTGATGAATACATTGTAAAATAGAGATATAAACTCTTTGATATATTTTTTTCTAGATTAAGTATGACTGTCTAGTTGATTCTCTTGAAAGTATATTGCAGTTTGTCTATTCAGATTGCCGAACAAAAATATTGGGTGTGGTTGTTAGACCCTAGCTTTTTTAATTGGTATCAGTGAAGGCAAACACATTTTAAACCTCATAAGTCTGTGTTTGTAGCAATCTGAATATGGATAGAAGTGCTATCTCTTTAAACATACAACCAGTCTTCAATGGCTCTAATTACTTATAGTGGAAAATTACGATGCGTGCCTTTCTTCAAGCGCGTGATTTTCAATCATGGGTTAGGGTTATTAATGGCTATGATCCTCCCTTAGTTAGAGTGAATGGTGTAACTACTCCAAAGGATATTGGTGAGTATGAACCTTTAGAAATTCTTGATGCAAATCAAAATTTTGACGTGTTAAATGTTATCATCCATGCCATTACCCCAGATCTCCAGCATCATGTGACTACTTGCACGGCGTCTAAAGATGTTTAGGATATCTTATAAACTGTATTTGAAGGGAATACATGTGAAAAGGAAGATAGGCTTTAAAACTTAAATTCTGATTGGGAAAACCTTCGTATGGAAGATGGATATTCATTTGATGTGTTTAATCACAAAGTGACTGAAATTTTCAATGCATATTTTGTATTGGGTAAGACTATTCCTGAAAAGGACATTTTGAGGAAAATTCTCAGACCGCTTCCATCTAGATACGATTTTAAGAAGCATGCCATCGTGGAAGGAATTAACCTTGATACACTTGAAAATGTGGGGGTCTAACAACCACACCCAATACTTCAATTAGAAATCTATATGGACTAACTCCAATATACTTTCAAGAGAATCAACTAGACTCAATCTTAATAAAGTATATCTAAGAGTTCTAATATCTCTATTTCACAATGTAGTCAGCAAATCGAACAGATAGAAATCCGTGAGCCTGATTATTATGTGAAATAACTTGAACGGTACCAAAGACCAATGTTCAAGTGTTAATCAATGTAAATCAACAACCAAAGGTTAGATATTCTAATTGATCTTAACGCACAACCTGTGATATTTCAATTATATAACAAAATATAATGTGAAAAAAAAATAACACAGACACCAAAACTTTGTTAATAAGGAAACCGCAAATGCATAAAAACCCCAGGACCTAGTCCAGATTGAACACACACTGTATTAAGCCGCTACAGCCACTAGCCTACTACAAACTAACTTCGGTATGGACTGTAGTTGAACCCCAATCAAGCTTACACTAATCCAAGGTACAATTGAGATCCTTACGTCTCTGATCCCAGCAAGATACTACACACTTGATTCCCATAGTTGATCTCTCCCGCAACTAAGAGTTGCTACGACCCTAAGTCGAAGACTTTAATAAACAAATATGTATCACACAGAAAAGTCTATGATAATATATAAATATGTCTCCCACAGAAATACCTACAAGTTTTGTTCCGTCATTTTGATAAATCAAGGTGAACAAGAACCAATTGATAATCCAAATTTATATTTCCGAAGAACATATCAGTATTATCAATCACCTCACAATAATCTTAATTGACGCGGCGAAAGAAGATATTATGGAATCACAAACGATGAGACAAAGATGTTTGTGATTAATTTTATATTTTGCCTATCGGAGATATTAATCCAAGCCAATTGAAAAAAGCAGGGGTCTAACAACCTCACCCAATATTTCGATTAGAAATATGTATGACTAACTTTAATATACTTTTAAGAGAATCAACTACACAGTCAGACTCAATCTTAATAAAAAGTATATCAAGGAGTTAATATCTCTATCTCTCGATTTGATCTATACTCAAGAAAATAGAAATCTACGAGTCTTTCTCAAATACAAGAGAGAGATAAACTTGGATGGTACCAAAGACCAATATCCAAGGATCAATCAATTTCCAATCAACAACCAAAGGTTGGATTTCACAATTGATCGATACAATGCACAACCTGTGATATTTCAATTATATAACAAAATATAATGCGAAATAGAAATAACATAGACAACATAAATTTTGTTAACGAGGAAACCACAAATACAGAAAAACCCCGAGACCTAGTCCAGATTGAACACCACAATGTATTAAACCGCTACAGACGTTATCCTACTACAAACTAACTTCGGTCTGGACTGTAGTTGAACCCTAATCAATATCACATTGATTCAAGGTACAGTTGCGCTCCTTACATCTTTGATCCAAGTAGGATACTACACAATTGATTCCCTTAGATGATCTCACCCACAACCAAGAGTTTCTACGACCCAAAGCCGAAGACTTTAATAAACAAATCTGTATCATACATAAAAGTCTATAATAATAGATAAATCTGTCTCCCACAGATAAAACTATGAGATTTGTTCCGTCTTTTAATAAAATCAAGGTGAACATGAACCAATCAATAACCTGGACTTATGTTCCCGAAGAACATCCTAGAATTATTGATCACCTCACAATAATCTAAATTGTATGGTAATAAAACTAGATATTGTGGAATCACCAACGATGAGACGAAGATGTTTGTTATTTCTTTTTATTTTGCCCTATCGGAGATACAATCTCAAGACAATTATTCAATTGAACTTGTACGATAAAAAATGGAAAGATCAGATCGCTCAACTATAAGAGAAGTAGTTTCGTCTGGCTTCACAATCTCAATGAAGTCTTTAAGTCGTTAACCGACAGGGTCTCGAGAAGAAACCTACGGTTAAAGGAGAATCGACTCTAGCATACCAACTAGTATCACACAGGAGGTGTGGGGATTAGTTTTCCCAGTTGCTAAAGTCTCCTTTATATAGTTTTTAAATCAGGGTTTGCAATCTAAGTTACCTTGGTAACAAAGCATTCAATATTCACCGTTAGATGAGAACCCTGATTTATCCAAGATAATATCTTTCAATAGTTAGATCGAAACTTAGCTTGTCACACACACAAATGAAATGTATTCATTTAGGTTTGAGTAACCATACCTAAACGTGTACACTTAGTTGGTTCACAAATATCTAACCAATGGTTATCCATATGAGAACTTTCATATCAACCATATTCATCTTCTTCATAACTTGTTCAAATGACTCATAAGAACTAGTTCAAAAGTTGTTCAATTGCTTAGAAATTATACATACATAGGCATAATTAAAACAAAATCGGTTTGATTCACTTGGATTTGAGTTCACAAACTCAGCAGGAATTTTCGGTTGAAAACTTCTGTGGGTACACATACGGGTACGCGTACCTAAGGTGACTGGTTCACTAGTTTGCAAACTACAAACTAAATATAAATTCTCGGTTCAAGAACTTCCGCCAGTACGCTTACCCAACCTATCTCCTTCACCAATACCGCATGTAGACATATGCATTCCCTTGGTTTTCGGTACATGGACTTATACACTAATGTGTGAACACACTATATATGCTTATATCCATAGGTGGTTACGTAATCTCAACTCTAAATTTCAATCATTGAAATATTCCTATAAAATGTTAATAGTCGTTAGACATAAAGGATCGACTACCGTCATCAAAGCTATTTTCAAGATTGAAACGTCATCATGACTTTCGTCACGGGTAAAGATAAAAGGTGGTTAAAGCGAAAGCTTACCAACATATATTTCGAGAAAAACATAGGCGAGTAAACTCGGCTCGAAATAGCAAATGTGTATGTATGAAAATATAGTTGCAGGATTTCCTACACTACACCCTTGTCAAGAATCTATGAAAACTAAGTCATAATTGTGAATGAACAACAACACTTTTATTAATTCACTTTCAGGAAGATTTACAAGAAATATTAAAACTCAGAAGTACAACTTTCTTTCTGGAGTTTCTCTCTCCTCAAAATTCTCTCAGCTCTCAAAAATGCATCATCCTTTTCTGGATCTATCGTTCTCTTTATATAGGAAAATATATAGTGGAAGACATCTAAGATTTCCCCTTAATTCAGATCTACTCTACGATATTATCGCGATCATTACAATATTTCTCTATCGCAAGCATGATGACCATCGCAGGATCAGTCTTATTCTTCTTTTACTTCTTCCATCGTCAGTTTCTTTTAGTTGTTCTGTAACACTCGTGAAATGTCGTTGAAGAATTGTCAGTGACGCTCGTAGAAATGTTGTTAATATCGCAGGAATAATGTTGTAGCGATATTCTGGTACTACATCTTGCCTCTTCTCATGTCTTTTCTGCGAAGAAGAGAAGATCATGAGAACTAATATTCTTTATTATTCTTCGCAACTTCTTCCCCTTTTATACTTTTTCCTCGACAAGATCCCGTTAATCCAGCCTTTCTTACACGTGTTGTGAATCCCTTTATTTAATGACACGTTCCTACTCCATAGGTCCACTCCCCTTTGCCTATAAAAGGTTGAATTAATCTCAAAATTAATTTTACTTTTCTGTTTCTTCATCTTCTTCATCTTCTGTCTGCAACTTTGCCTCTTCTTCATATTCTTCTGCCACTGTTCTAATGGAGTCCTCAAGGTTTGTTTCTTGATTTATGTTGTTTATTTTAAGCCAGTTTTTACTTTCATTCTCCAATCTTTCTTATTTCCTTGTTATGTCTTCTTTTTAGCGGAAAGATTTCTAATACACAATCTACTACTCACAACCCTAATCCTCGCAAAAGACCAACTGAGAAGAAGAAGAAAAGTTCTGCGAATGATAAGGTAGTAAGAAACACCTTTTATTTTTTAATAACAATATTGTTGCCTCTGTTTCTTATCTGGGTTATTATTCGCAGAATGACGTGAATCCTGATAGTCTCGCCATTTTAAGACACTCGGGGAAAATCTCATTATGCCCTCGTTAACATCTGTGAAGATTACTCCCACACCATCGTAACCAAATCTTTCTTCTCTTATCCGCGAGAATATCGATGTTCATACCTCTACCCCTTCTGATATTTTGACAAATCAAGCTTCTAAAGCTGCTGCGACTGAGGTTCCTTATAGTCCTTTACGACCTTCAACTGTTGTTTTTCCACATACTCCTCCTGATAATTCAACCATCACAAATGATCGCCAACTTACTCTCACTACTATTTCACCTTCTAAATCCTTTCCTTCATCAAGCGAAACTTTCGCAGGTGTTGATGTTGCTTTTAAAGTCTTGTCTAATATTTTAGACAATGCTAGAAAGTCTTCCACTGACCCTCTCCAACAGGAAGCATGAGAGACTCTGTTTACGTATTTTGGCTCCGATTGTAATGATTCACGAGCGGCTTTAGAGAAGGAGATTGAAGTTCTGAGGAAAACTCTTCAAGCTAAAACTGCTGAGTGTGATACCTTGAATCACATGCTCCGTAACTCTTCTCTAGATTGCGAGAATCTTCGCAGAAAAAAATGACGAGCTAAAAGGTATATTTTTCTTGCCACTGCTCTTTTTTGTTTTTCTATTTCTTATACATACTTTCTGTGCTTAGACATCCTTCTTAAATTCTTGATTCATATATTAGTTTCAAATCGGGCTTGTTTCATAGAAAGACTCAAATCTGAATCTATTGCTGAAGAAGTTCGCGTTGAAAGAGATTCTTGGATAGATCAACATACTAGATTAGACAATCTGTACACTTATTCAATTGATCGCATAAATAATCTTACTAATGAGAACAATCAATTATTGCAAAGGCATAACTTTTTGAGTGGCGAGCTTGATCGCCTCTCATATTTGGTTTTTAAGGCTAATTTGGCGATGGAATCTTTATCAGATGAGAATAAAACCCTGTCCCAAGAAAAACATAGATTTTCAAGATTGATGACAATTTCCTCGCATCAAATAAGTAATCTTCAAAGTACATGTAATAGTCAATAGCAATCTCTTCATTCTCTTAAGAAGGAGCTCAAGGAGTTAACTGAATCATCTGTCGCCGAAAAGGATAAGCTTCTCAAGGGTAGATTAACTCTTAGTTTAAGAGCCAGCGAACTTCAAGACCAATACTCTCAGTTAAAGGAATCTCATTCTTCATTAGCAAAGGAAAATTCATATCTTCGTAACAAAGAAGAAAACATGAAATCTCGTCTGAAGGGTATGGTTGGCGATAAATTCGATGATGCCATGAATCAGTGGGAGAACTGTTTATTTGATTTAATCCAAAACTTAACCTCACAAAAAGAAGGTAGTCAGTTGACTGCCTCTCTTGTTGATCTTCTCATAAAATCTTATATTATGTTCCTTGTGAGATTCTTGTCTAACTGATTTTTTATTTTGTTGCTCACAGAATCCGAAAGAAATCTTCATTCTACCATCACTGATCTGACCGCTACATTGGATAAAGTTCGCAAAGAAAATAAATCTCTTGCTTCTAATTGCCTTAGTGCTCATGACAAAGCAGAAAGAAGACTTGATTATCTTGAATACTTTAAGAATATAGAAATTAGGAATCGTGAAAGAGCTCTTCTTCTCCAAGTCCATCTTAGGGCTGAAGTTCTCGTGAACAATATTCTGCTTCCCCATTCTCTTTGTCCTGTTTCTGTCCCTCCTCTAGAGGTTGACGATTATGAAATTCCTCTTCCCATGGATGAAGAGTTAGAGTTTACTAATGATGAAGAAAATACCACTCAAGAAGATCAATAAGGTGGTGAAGAAGAAGAAAAAAGTCCTCCAAAAGAAGTAATCGATGATGAAGAATCCAGAGAAGAAGAAGCTCGCGGTGAGAAGGATGCTGATGATGTTGATGAATCTGACAAGAACAATAAATCTGGCGAGGCTTGAATTTTTCTTTTGTTTTCTTTTCCTTTTTCTTTCTCAAGTAATGTAATTTTTGAAACCTTTTTGGAATATTAACTTTTAACTTAGTCCTCTTGGAAGTTTTCAAGGAAGATAATGAAATGTCACTTCTCCATTCCCTTATCTGCCCCTTTATTATCTTTCTTGAAATGGTGAATGATCTTCTGTATATTCTGTCTTTATATAAATATCTGTGATATAATAAATATAGCTGCGATGTTCTGAAAGATAATGAAGGAATCTTCGATATTAAGAATTTTGGCTTCTTGTATATAATTTTGTGATGGCTGAATGTTTCCTGCAATCTTAAAGTAGAATAGTTAATTTGTAAGATTATTCTTTTGGTCTTATTTTGCCTTCCTAGTTAAAGGTCTTATTTTGCCAAAAAATTTCTGTCTGCGACAAAATCGCAGGATTTCTTAACATTTGCATGTAAAGACCCTTTGATCTTGTCTTATCCATGTTTCTTTCAAAATCTTTGCGACAATATGATAAGCATACATTCTCTCGCAAGAATTTACCCTTATGACATTGCCGTCTTGCGATGAAATCGCAGGATGTTTTTACACTTTCATGTAAAAACCCATTGATCTCATCTTAACATTTCTCTCTTGGCTTGTTGACTTTGTATTATTTACGTCACGCGAAAATATGACAGGCCTAAATGTTCTTGCGATCATAAAGCCCCATGACATTGCCGTCTTAAGACACTTATCAACTCCCTAATGGAGGGTGCCACCCTTATCTTCCCCCTGGTTGCCCCTTCAAGGAGGGCACATCGGCCATACAAGACTAGCTCCCCCCATCCGGATTTTCCAACAACCAGTTGTGTTCGCAACCTCTTTTCCTTTATGCCTATATGGCCTATAGTTACAAGACTGCACCCTAAGTGGGGTTTTTTTCAGGCCAAGTGCATTGTAGCCAAGACTTACCAAGGATGGCAAGAGAGTTTCGTATGCTCCGGGCACCCTTGGCTCAACCATGTACCTCGGAGCCTTGGTCATACTATGCACTTCTTGGAAGATATTCTCGGTCGTCCAACCAGGGTATAACCTTATATAGTTGGAAATCCAAGATCTCTCTCCCGGATAGGTTTTCTTTAACCCCATCGTCTGCATGACTCAGGTTCCAGAAGCGGTATAACCTTATCGCTGAGTCATGTCAAGAGATACCCCCTCATATGACGCGCTATTAGGTCTTACATTTGCCTCTTACGAAATTTTATTCGTGAACTAAGGTGCACGCCATAAAGGTTCATCCCATTCTTTTAATCTCTGCGAAATTTTATTCGCTATTCTTGCGATGATGCACGCATAAATTATGATAGAGAAAGAAGAATTTTTTAATTTTTTAATTGTTTCATATTACATTTATATTTCTTACCTCGCAAAAATTGCTACTGATAATACCTTTTCAGAAACAATCTATTCCATGGTCTATCAAGTCTTTGCCCAACATCTCTTCCCTCTGGATCCATTAATTTGTATGCTCCATTTCCAATTATCTCTTTAATGATGTATGTCCATCCCATTTTCTCGCTAATTTTCCACCACTTTCTTGCTAATATTTTGGTGTTTCTCGCAAAACTAGATCGCCAGGCTGGAATTGACGTTTCTTGACTCGTTTGTTGTACTCGCGAGCTAATCTTCGCTGGTAGTTTTCCATATGTTGTAGAGTTTTCTCTCTCTTTTCTTTTAGTTCATCTAACTCATGTAAAATCATGACAGCACTTATATTTTTCTCCCATGCTTCTCTTTTTGTTGTTGGGATAGCAACCTCTGTTGGTAGGACATCTTCAACTCCATATGTTAAAACAAAAAGGTGACATCCCAGTTGCCTCTCGTCTAGTTGTATTATATGCCCATATTTCATTATGCACTTGCTCACACCATGATTTGTGATAACCTTCTAACTTCTTTTTCAAGATATCTGCGATTGTCTTATTAGTTGCCTCAGCCTGACCATTTTCTTGTGGATATAAAGGAGTTGACTTTCCACATTTTATCTTAAATGTATTAAGAAGAAATTCGATATTCTGCCCTTCAAATTGCTTTCCATTATCAGATATTAACTGTGCTGGGATCCCAAATCTGCAAATTATATTTTCAAATATGAACGTAAAAATGTCCTTATCGCGGATGTCTCAGTATCGCCTTAACTTCTCCCCATTTTGTGAAATAATCTGTAGCAACGATTAAATATCTTCTTTGTCCAGAACCAGGAAAAAATGGTCCCACAATATCCAATCCCCATTTTCCAAAAGGCCATACGCTTGACGAAGATGATAATAGTGCTCCTGGTGCATGTATATTCTTCCCAAATCGCTGACAATCTTCACAACGCCTTGAAAGTTGTTTTGCATCCTCATGCATATATGGCCAATAATAACCCTTCATATTTGTTTTATATGCCAAAGATCTACCCCCGCTGTGATTAACAGCATCACCACTATGCAACATTTTTAACACCTTCTGTCCTTCTTCTCTCGTCAAACTTCTTAGCGATGGTCCATTAAATGATCTGCGATATAATACCCCATCTCTTAGTTTATAATTGGTTGCTCTACTTTTTAATTTATGTGCTTCTAATCGATTTCTGGTGATTTCTCCTCTCGTCAAATAATCATGAAGATCTGCTCGCCAATCTGTAGCATTATTCCCTATTTCTTCCTCGCCAGATTCTACCATCATTACATCTACCTCTTCTTCTTCTTTGTTTATCGCCGGTTGCACAAGTGTTTGAATTTTTATGCATCTCGCAAGTGGGTTCGTCATCATACTTGTTATGAAAGCAAAAGAATCTGCAAGCCTATTATCTTTCCTTGATATGTGTCTCCATTTTATTTTTGGAATTCTCGTAGACAATTCTTCAACAAGTTTTTTGTACTTCTTCAAAGATGGTTCATTTGTGGTATACTATCCCTTTATCTGGCAAATAACCAATTGTGAATCACTGGTGATTCTAGCATTTTCCAACTTCATTTCTATCGCAAACTTCAATGCATGGATTACAGCTTCATATTCTGTCTCATTATTAGTGGATGCAAATTCTAATATAAATGAAAAAGCTATTTTTTCTCCTTCTGGTGAAATGAAAACAACTCCAATCCCATTTCCTTCTCCATTTGACGATCCATCCACTAATATTTCCCATCTGCCAGGTTATGTTAATAGCTCTTTTGGGTCTCCATGTTCTTCTTCTATATCCATCATCTCTTCTACAGCTTCTTCATCTTCTAAAGGAAACTCAGCAAAGAAATCTGCGATAACTTGTGATTTTGGCGAGGATAGAATTTCATATTGAATATTAAAGTGCCATACTTACGCATTCCATCTCTCAACTCTTCCTGATCTTTTTGAATTCTTCATCACCGATTCGATTGGTACTCTCGTTAACACTTTGACCTTATGCGCTTGGAAGTAAATTCGAAGCTTAAAAGTTGCGTGTACCAACGCTAGAATTATTTTCTCAATCTTTGAATAATTTCTCTCTGCTGAATTAAATGTTTTGCTGATATAATAAATTGGTTTTTCTACCCCTGCATCTACTCGCAATAATACAACACTTAGCGCATATGGAGTTGTTGCGAGATAAATCAATAATTCTTCTCCCGGTTCAGCTTTTTGTAATATAGATATACTTGCCAAATGTTCTTTTATTCCTTGAAAAGCTTTTTCGCATTCATCTGTCCACTTGAATTTTGTTCCCTTCTTGAGTATATCGAAAAAATGTTTACACTTGTCTGAATATCGCGAAATGAACCTTCCTAGTGAGGCTAAAAGTCCAATTAGTTTTTGCACATCTTTTACCGTCGCAGGAGTTGGCATATCGCGAATTGCTTGTACCTTTTCTGGATCAACGTGTATTCCCTCTTTTGACACAATATACCCCAAAAACTTCCCTGAAGTTACTCCAAAGGTACACTTATCAAGATTCACTTTAATATTGAATTGCCGCATTTGATCGAAAATCTCTCTCAAATCTTGCACATGATTCTCAGCTTCTTTGCTTTTGATTAGCATATCATCTACATACACTTCTAATGTTTTGTGGATCCACTTTGCAAACACCTTTTCCACCATTATTTGATACGTTGCACCAGCATTTTGCAAGCCAAATGGCATCTTTGTATAACAATATAATCCTCTTGGAGCAAAAAATGCAGTATGTTCTTGATCTTCTTCAGCGAGAGGGATTTTATTATATCCTTTATACCCATCCAATGATGATATTCTTGCGTTTCCTGCTGCTGATTCAACCATTTGTGGAATATCTGGCAACGGAAAACTATCTTTTGGACATGCCTTGTTTAGATCCGTAAAATCTATGCAAATTCTTATCCCTTTGTTCTTCTTTGGGACCACCACCATGTTTGCAATCCATTCTGGATATTTTTCTTGTCTTATAATTCCTGCGTCGAGCATCTTCTGTAATTCTTCTTCTATTTGAGAATGATATGTTGTTGCGATCTTCCTTATTCTCTGCTTAAATGGTCTTATGTTTTTTTTGATTTCTAATTTATGACATGCTATTGACGGGTCTATCCCTGGCATCTCATCCATGTTCCATGCGAAGATATCTGCATATTCTCGCAAAAGATTTATAGTTCTTTCTTCCTCATCTGCCTCCATTCTAGTCCCAATTTTCAGTATGTTAGGTTCTTCTTTACTTCCAATATTTATTTCTTTTGTTGGTTCAGCAGCAGTGTAGCTGGATTCAGGTTCTCCCATTGGTGTTGGCGTTTTCATAACTCTCGCGAACTCATCTCCTTCTCGCGAAACTTCACTTGGTATCCCTTTTCCTTCTTTTGTCCTTATCATGTAAATTTTAAATTCCTCTTCTTTTTTTGCTTCTATGTTCAATTTTCTGCGAGCTTTTCGCAGCTTTGGACGTTCTTCACAATTTCTTACTTCAATTTGGTAGCACAATCTCGCGAAATTCACATCTCCTCTAATTTCTCCAATTCCACTAGGCATAGGAAATTTAACACATTGATGTAATGTTTACGCCACAGCCTTGATTGTGTGTATCCACGGTCTTCCCAGTATCATATTGTTTGGCGATTCCACATCTACCACACATAATGATATTTGTGTTTCAATTTCTCCTAGTGGAATTCGTACCATTATCTCACCTTTAGGGTTTGTTATAGACTTTCCAAAGCCATGAACATAATACGTTGAATGATACATTTCTTCATCCTTATATCCCATCTTCTTGAAGGTATGATAAAATATCATGTCTACAGAACTTCCCGTGTCTACTAAAGTTCTATTCATAACCCATTCTTCTTCAGATTTTATCGATTTCTCCTTTCTCATTGGTATAGTGGTTACTGTGACCACCAATGGAGATGTATGACTTGAATCTTCTCCTGGTATTTTTGCTGCTGTAAATGTGATTTCTTGTTTTTCCCAATCTTTCAATGATGATATCTTCTCCACTGTCATAATCTTCATTCCTTCAAAATCCCGTTTATGTATCCTTCCCTTGATATTTTCATGAAATCTATCAATCATTTATTTTGTTATTACATCACCTTTCAATTTTATACAATCCTTTTTTATTCTGATCATTCTTCCTTCAGTTTTCTCACCGACTTACTTTATGATTTCCCTAATCTTGAACAATTTTTATCTTCTTCTTCTCTTTTTCTTCTATTTTCGTTAATTCATTCCCTATTTCGGGCGCCAAAATGTAGTTGCAGGATTTCCTACACTACACCCTTGTCAAGAATCTATGAAAACTAAGTCATAATTGTGAATGAACAACAACACTTTTATTAATTCACTTTCAGGAAGATTTACAAGAAATATTAAAACTCAGAAGTACAACTTTCTTTCTGGATTTTCTCTCTCCTCAAAATTCTCTCAGCTCTCAAAAATGCATCATCCTTTTCTGGATCTATCGTGCTCTTTATATAGGAAAATATATAGTGGAAGACAGCTAAGATTTCCCCTTAATTCGGATCTACTCTGCGAACTTATCGCGATCATTACAATATTTCTCTATCGCAAGCATGATGACCATCGCAGGATCAGTCTTATTCTTCTTTTACTTCTTCTATCGTCAGTTTATTTTAGTTGTTCTGTAACACTCGTGAAATGTCGTTGAAGAATTTTCAGTGACGCTCGTAGAAATGTTGTTAATATCGCAGGAATAGTGTTGTAACGATATTCTGGTACTACAGAAAACTATCATACTTATACGACTATTGTCTCAAGAGTAGGAGATAGATAGAATTTTGAGTGATAGATAAGATCAAATCTTCGCATACCTTTTTGATCGTATGAATTTCCACTGGTTCCTTAAGTAGTTCTTCATCTTCGTAATATAATCTCCATGGAGTCTGGAGATCAACTATACTTAACTATCTTAGACCGAGACTTAGTCATAGGTAAACTAGAAATCAAGACGTATAGTTTTGATCACTAATATTGACAAACATGCTTGAGATAGCAACGCATGCGAGTTTGACCGACAAATGCTCTAACAACCTCCCACTTTGTCAATTTTAGTTACCAAACTATCAATACATATGGATTACAAAATATATAAAACTTTGTAGCTTCTCGTCCACATGCTTGATCTCCTTGGTGCTTCAACATTACTCGAAAACTTCGTCTTTTCCAAGTACTCCCATGATTCCATAGATGTTCAGTTCAGCATCATAGTTGTTGAAGTCCCATAGCCATAACAATGAGAAAACAAAAGATCTCAATCATTGTTATACAGTGTCATAGTATTATTACACAACTTCGAAAACAATACTATGGTGATTTGTATCACTCCCCCTTAGTCAATACTTTCGTCTCAACACGAAAACCACTCCCCCTTACATAATGATCCGAAAACCATATGTATTTGTAGTGTGAACTGAAAAAATGGAGGTCTAACAACCACACCCAATATTTCGCTTAGAAATCTATATGGACAAACTCCAATATACTTTATAGACAATCAACTAGACAATTAGACTCAATTAATAAAAAAGTATATCAAAGAGTTTATATCTCTATCTCTCGATTTGAATCTTACTCAAGCAAACTGCGAGTCTCGATTAAATACAAGAGAGATAAACTTGGATGGTACCAAAGACAAATATCCAAGTGTCACTCAATTAAATCAACAACCAAAAGGTCGGATATTCTAATTGATCGAACAACGCACAACCTGTATTATTTCAATTAATATAACAAATATAATGCGGAAAAGAAATAACACAGACACCGGAATTTTGTTAACAAGGAAACCGCAAATGCAGAAAAACCCGGGACCTAGTCCAGATTAAACTTACACTGTATTAAGCCACTACAGACACTAGCCTACTCCAAACTAACTTCGGTCTGGACTGTAGTTGAACGCCAACCAATCTCACACTGATCCAAGGTATAGTTATGCTTCTACATCTCTGATCCCAGAAGGATACTACGTACTTGATTCCCTTAGATGATCTCACCCACAACTAAGAGTTGCTACGACCCAAAGTCGAAGACTTTAATAAACAAATTTGTATCACACTGAAAAGTCTACGGTAATAGATAAATCCGTCTCCCACGAATATACCTACGAGTTTTGTTCCGTCTTTTGATAAATCAAGGTGAACATGAACCAATTGATAAACCAGACTTATATTCCCGAAGAACAACCTAATATTATCAATTAACTCACAATAATCTTAATCGACGCAGCGAAAAAAGATATTGTGGAATCACAAACGATGAGAAGAAGATGTTTGTGACTACTTTTTTATCTTGCCTATCGGAGATAGAAATCTCAAGCTAATTATTACAATTGTATTCGTACGATAGAAATAGCAAGATCAGATCACACAACTACAAGAATGTTGTATCGGTCTGGCTTCACAATCCCAATGAAGTCTTTAAGTCTTTAACCTAGTTTAGAAGAAGAAACCAAAGGTTAAAGGAGAATTAACTCTAGCTTAGCACAACTAGTATCACACAAAATATGTGGGGATTATGTTTCCCAGTTGCTATAGTTATCCCATATATAGTCTTTCAAATCATGGTTTGCAATCAATGTTAGCTTGGTAACAAAGTATTCAATATTCACCGTTAGATGATAACCTGATTAGATTCAAGCTAATATTTATCAATCGTTAGATCGAAAACATAGCTTGTTATACACACATGAAATGCACGTTTCTAGGTTTTTGTAAACCCAAACTTGTACATTAGTTGGTTCAACAATAGTTAACCAAATGGTTAGCCATATGATAACTTTCATATCAACCATATTCTTCTTCTTCACCATAACTAGTTCAAATGACTCAAATGAACTAGTTAGAGAGTTGTTCAATTGCAAGGAAATCTCATGTACTATACAAGACACAATTGAAACAAAAACGATTTGATTCACTCGAATCGGTTCATAAACTATATAGCCACGGTTTGCAATACCATTTTTTAGTTTATAAAGATGAGTTCACAAACATCGTTTTTATACATAACCTACTCAAGTTCGCGGATTGGGTTCACGGACTTAAATTCCCAGATGGAGTTCACAAACTCCAGCCGAAATTCTTAGGTCGAGAACTTCTTCCAATTTTCGGACTGGGTTCGCGGACTTAGCTCACGTACTACTCCGGTTCTCTTGATCAACAAAGTTAGCAAACTTTGGTTTAAGGAATAAGGAATTATACATATATGTGTTTCCACAACAATGCTTATATCCTCCAATGGTTATATAGTCTAAACTCTCATTTCAGTCATTGAAATATTATCAGAGGACGTTATATAATTGTTATTCACAAACCATTTTTCGTCTGAGAAATTTTCAAAGTGATTGAAACTTAACATGACTTTCGTCACTAGGTAAAGATGAACATGGCTAAAGAGAAAGCTTTACCAACACATATTTCGAGAAATAGATAGGCGAGGTATACTCGTCTCGAAATACCAAATATGTATAATCTAAGTCTATATAGCAAAACAACTTTTGTCTCAAGATATGAGATAAATAGACTTTTGAGTGATAGATAAGTTCAAGTCTCCACATAACTTTTAGTCGATGAAGATCCACCAGTTCCTTGAGTAGTCCTTCGTCTTGTATGATGATTGCCATGGAATTCTTGAGCTCAACTACACTTTCTATCCTAGTCCGAGACCTTAGCTATAGTAGACTAGAAATCAAGACTTGTAGTTTTGATCACTAACATTGAAAAATATGCTTGAGATAGCAACGCATGCGAGTTCGACCCATCAATGCTCTAACATGAACTACATATTAATTTCCCCCCTTTTTGTCAATAAAATTGGCAAAGGTACGAAAACGGGATCCTAATGAAATTTTCATGGAGACACTTCAAGACCAAAGAAAAGGAAATATCAACTTTGTTTAGATGCAATCATAAAGCCGAAGCTAAATGCATTCATCAAGGAGTTTATAAAGATACAAGTGTTGATGGTGGATTTTAATTCAGGGATAAAATTTTAAAAGCCAAATTTTATACGCTGACATCCTGCAGAGGATAAGCCTATTTGATAAGTGATGAATACTTCTTCGCTTTATTAATTCACCTAGAATGAAGCATGTAGCAACAATCCCAAATATTCTGTGAATTAAATACACAAAATTCATCCAGGATGGAGCATGTAACAAAAATCCCAAATACCCTGTGAATTTTTAGAATTATTAATTAATGCATGAATTGCCTTGTATTTCCTGTGTTGTTTCCAGCAGGACTCTCATTATTCATGCGACATGATGACTGATTGTTGCTCTCAGTAGAGCAACATGAATATCCAAGTGTCAATAATGAGGCATGTACAAAATACCCGTACATGATATATCTCTCGGTGTGTTATATTAGCCCGATTGAGCATATTTAATTCCCTAAGGGAAATCTGGACTGTCCATGTCAGTCTCAGAAACGATCATGGCCACACAGGTTGGCCGCATGATTTAACCAACCTCGACGAACCCTAGCAGGAACAGGCTATCACCATAATGACCACCAGTGAGCCTGTTTTTTCCCTAGACAGACGAACATCGTGCTTCACTTCCCAACATGCCAAAACGCCAACCCTAAAGTAGGTGGCCGTGAAGCTTTTGGAAGATGCTCGAGTGAGCAAGACTACTTAAGGCATTCTCAAAAAGATCGTGACCGTCCAACTTCACTAGCCTGATTGGACGGCTTAGATCGCACCATGAAATATGGAGGAGGCGCCAACACGCACATTGGCGAGCCCACTCTATCCCTGTCTGATCGGCTTTCTCACGAGCAAGCCATGGATCAATAAACGTTTTCTCAAAACATGACTGGCGTGATGCTTTAAAGGGTCGCGGAATTAAATTAGTGTCATAAAATTGATCACAACCATCCAACTTCGCAAGTGTCTTTGGATGGCTTATATCACACCTAATACCGTGGAACAAGTATACACATGCTCACCGCCGGCCCAATGTGGGCCCCACACGATCGGCCTCCTCAAGTGAGAAGCATAGCTTGCAAAACCGATCGGTTGAAGTTGCATACGCACGACCGATCCAAAACCCTAATTAGAGTTTGCGACAAGTTACATGTGTCTCTAATCGATCACGAACATCCATTTTAGCAAGCTTGGATGGAAGGTGTAGATATAGACTTAAAAGGTCACGAGCATGTCAACATGATCACCGTGGGCCCATTTACATGCATGACCGATCGGCCTTGGCCAAGCATGGACGGATGCCTCGATTCATGCGCCTTAAAGGTGGTATGCCGCGCCCCTTTAAGAATCCTTTGCGGCACAGGATTTCTGTCGCAAAACGATCACGACCACTCCTATTTGCTAGGCAAATTAAGTGGTCTAGATCGCACCTTCATGATACAAAGTGGTATGGACATCCACACCGCCAGGCCGTCTACAGGCATGCCCGGTCGGTCCCGGAAAAAATGTCTCCCATGCTTGGTTTAGGTCAAGTTGAAGAGTGATGCTTTCACACCTCCACAAAACCCTAAACCTCCATCAACGGTCGTAGATGAACGTCGTAGATCATCTCACCCGTCCAACTCTACCAGCTTGGTTAGGTAGCCCAGGCTGGGAGTTAAGTGGCCAATAAAGTGTCGTGGTGATTACCATCCATCACTCTACCACATGGAGTGATCGGACAAGGGAGGGCTTGCCTATGCAGCCTCCAAACGATCATTCGAAGATGGATAGACATGCATCTGTTTTAAGATGCTTAATCGTGACATCCTCCATTAAGCTTTAAAACAGCGATGCTTTATGCATATTGAATATATTCGATGCATTACATGCACAGAATATACACAATATTTCTTGAATATCGATTTCCTTAATAACTCAATTATTTAACCTAGCACCGTATGCTACTTACTGTGGGTCCCACGATCCACACTCGAGATATCAAACATGTCACAAACTGGGGGATACTTACTGGGGTATTGGTCTGGCGGTTTACAGCGTGCAGCGTGCAATGCGCCATCACAAAAACGTGTCGGGAAAGCATGGACGGATAGAGATGATGGGAGAAGTGGGCTAAGACGTGATCGTGTCAGTAGGCGTGACACCTCCCATCACTAGAGCCAGAGCAGTCGCAAATCCCAGAATTTCTTCAAGTGTAACGCCTCCAGTCATCACCAGGGCAACTGTTATTTTTCCGTCAGGAACAGGGGCTATAGGAACTAGAAGAAGACAACCCCTATTACTATTGTGGATCTAATGGAAAATAAGGAGGTTCTTGCTAGAGCCCAAATAGATATGGCTACAACTCATAAGGAATTACTTACTTTTCTCAAAACTTTAACTGAACAATTGCCACAAGGGTCACGACAGCCCCTGGAGCCAACAAGTGTTGATGGTGGATTTTCAACAAGGGTCAAATCCGTAAAATCATGATACTGCATGTTTCTAGTATGACTTCAGGAATGTGACGATTCATATTTTATGAAGCCATGATGAACATGTATTTCGAAAAGCCTCCACTAGCTGAGCGTTCGATCCCTGGCATTTCATTGTGCACTCTATATAGAATAATAGAATTTGGAGGTCCTCCTACATAATTGTTTGTTGAGAGGGCTTAGCGCCTTCAGGACGTCGGTGATACTCACTGCTTCATGACTACATGAGACCAAACCCCTCTACATAGAATAATGATTGGGCGGTTCTCCGTAAGATTAAGAGCAACAACGTATTCAGGACAGTGACACTCACTGATCCTGACTATGTAGAGCTACCGCGTATAGACTCAGGCATTCTCGTAAGGATTTAAGAGCGCCCTCAGGATATTATCAGTCTCCTGACTATGCACATAAATTAATTCTGTCGTGATGTTCACCACTGAATTCCCAGAATAATCTATTATTGCTCCGATTCCATGGTCGAATCCATGGCCTGATCCCATGGAATGACAATAAACAACTGTATTATCTCATTACTCCGATTTCACGAATCTCATGGAATGGTAATAGAAAATTTTATTCCGATTTTATGGTCGATTCCACGATCCCATGGAATGGTAATGCCTATTTTATTATTCCGAATTCATGGTCGAATCCACAGCTGATCTTATGAATTGATAATAAATAACTACTCACTTTTATTGTTCATTTTCATGAATTATTCTATACTGAATTTCATGGATGAGCAATAAATACTCAACAACCGGGCATCTTGACCATCCCTGAGTAAGCCCCACGAAAAATGGTGTAAGTGTACTCGACAATGATGCATGACTGAGCATCCAAAAAAACGAATAGATGAGGAATCCTACGCAAAACAGGAAAAAACAACAAATATTAATAAAAATAATAAGGAGCGCTAAGGGGACGGGCCCACCGGCCATGCCCTAGCTGTGGCCGGTCCCCATGCTTCTTTCATTATTTTTCCATATTTTGTTATTTTCATGAACTTATGAAAAAACTCCTAGATTTTAGCAACTTTCATTGTTTTTACAAAATTCATGAATTCTTCATAACTTCCTGGATTCATAAAAAATAATAATATTATAAAATAAGGAAATGTGTGCGGGACCGGGCAACATGGCCTGCCGGCCATGCATTATCCGTGGTCGGTCCCACACCTTACAATCCTTAGCCTATTATAATAATCATTCCCTAATTTCATGAAACTCCTTGGTTTCAACAAAATTCATGGATTCTCCGTAACTTCATGGATTCATGAAATAATATTATAAAATAGGGATAGGTGTGCAGGATCGGGAAACATAGCCGGCCGACCACGCCCAAGCCGTGTCCGGCCCCACATATCACAACCTTAGCTTTTTATAATTATTATTTCCTAAACTCATGAAACTCCTCTGGTTCAACAAAAACCCATGGTTTCTCCATAACATCACGGGTTCATGAAAAATAATATTATAAAATAGAGAAAAAGGAGTGTGGGACTGGGAAACATAGCCGGACGGCCATGCCCTAGACGTGGTCGGTCCCACACCATGCAATCCCTAGTCTTTTATAATTATTATTTTCCTCAAATTCATGAAACTCCTTGGTTTGAGCAAAATCATGATTTCTTCGTAATTTCTCAAACTTTGCTCAAATCATGAAAATCCAAAAGCCAACATGGCCACATGACCGGCTAGCCTCTCACAACAATTTTAAATGTTAAAATACTCTTATTTTAATTTTTACAAAATATTGATCAATTGAGAATACATGCTCATTCCAACAAAAATCAAGAATTTCAGTCAAGATGAAACTCTTCTGAAAATTCACAATGTTGCTCGAACGCACATCAGAAAATACTGGAACCCTCAGTAGGGAGACAAGGACACCATGGTAACATGAGCATGCCCTAATGACCGACCATAGTCATTCCTAGGGCTTGCGCAAAGTCGATCCCATATGTTTTCATAATTCTGACCTAATTTGCTCAATTGCTCATATTGGGCCCAAACTCTATCCAACCAACCTGGGGATTGCTCAAATGGACAACATCTGGTCCCGTGACCACCAAGATCCAGTCCCATGCTCTCTTGATCGTTCCCATATTTTATACCTAAGTTTGATCACCTAATGTTGAATCCAGCAATATTTCAGTAAATGATAAAAACGACACTTAATCATCATTCCTTCACTAACTCTCCAACTGAGAACCCTGGTGCATGCTCATTAGAGTAATTGGGAATCACATGGACGTCCATGGTCTCATGTGGTCGGTCCCTCCTTTGCTCATGACCTATTTTCAGCAATTCGTCAACTAATGAGCAATTCATCAAAAATTAGGGTTTTAGAATAAACGCTCAACAAATCATTATTCTGGGCAAATTCAAACACTAATAAATTTATATTGATTCAGCAACCAGCATCTGAATTAATCATATAATATTTCGTAACCTACTAATATTTTAATATTTTATTGGGTCACGTCACCAATAAATATTTCGTCGAATTGAGCAACATTTGCTCAAATATTGATCCAGCTATCAATATTTATTAACTTATCAATAATTTGTCGAATTGAGAAATACTTGCTCAATTGCACGTCAAATTCTCAATATTGTCGAATTGAGCAGTACTTGCTCAGTCGCTCGAATATTGACCCAACTATCAATATTCAGTAACTTATCATTATTTCATCGAATCGAGCAAGACTTGCTCAGTTGCTCGAATAATTCATATATATTCAATAACTCATCAATATTCAACAACTTGTTGAATTTACAATATTTGCTCAGACGAGCAACATTAATATTCATGAATCGTTGAGCATTTGTCAAACATGCTCGGTTCAACAAAACCTAGGATCATTATCTAATAAGTCAACAACTGACAAACTAAATACACGTCTGTCATGCAGACTCCACGATTCATGAGTATTTATGGGTAAAAACTACTTCTACCGGTTTTGGTAATTTGGGGTGTGTGGATGAGAAATGAGTTTAAACCTTAAACAAATGCACTGCACGGGAGTGCTTTTGATTCGAGAGATCAATCTATAAAATTCTAGCCTAAACCAAGAAATGGCCGTTCCAGACTTGTTTCGGTCACAAAGTGAAGGAGATGGGGTTGATCTTAGGGAGGAAAGTGGAGAAGGTGTTTGAGATTGTGAAGGTGTAGGCTTGTTTATGACTCATAACAGAAAGGCGAGCAAGCTTATGAATAATGAAATCATGCTCTGGGTGTTTCGAATACAATTGTATTAACACTTGGTTTCTGTGTTGTGTTCTCTGTTGTGGAAATAGGGAGGAGAACCTATTTATACAAGTCATTTGATCCTTATTCACGTCTCTCGTAGGAAGTGGAGTGATGGAGTAGTGGAGTTGTGTGTTATTGTCACACGATCAATCTTGCCCACTTCTCATATCATCACTAACCATCCATGTCTTCCTGACACATTCTTGTGATGGCGCATTGCACGTTGCACGCTGTAAACCGCCAGACCAGCACCCCAATATGTATCCCCCAGTTTGTGACATGATTGATGTCTCGAGTGTCTGGATCGTGGGACCCATAAAAGATAGCATGTGATGCTGGGTTAAATAACTAAGTTATTTAGGAAGTCGATACTTGTGAAGAATCATGTGTATTCTATGCAGGTGCTGCATCGAATGTATTCAGCATGTATAAAGCATCGTTGTTGAGCATTATGCCCTGCCTACTTCACGTGAGGGTTTGGAGGCTGCGCTAGAAAATCCTCCCTTGGCCGACCACATAGTGTGGTAGGGTGGCGGATCATGATGCCTCATTGACCAATTAACTCATGACTAGGGTTGTATAACCAGTCAGGTAAAGTTGAACGGACGAGATGATCTTTGAGACACTCATCTACGACCGTTAGGGTTTATGAAGAGGTGCGCAAGCATCACTCTTCAGCTTGGTCGAATTCAAGCTTGGGATATGGTTTTGGCAAGGCCGACCGTGCGTGCGTGTACACATCATGATGGTGCAGGCGCCCATACCCCATTATCTCATGAAAGTGTGATCTGGGCCACTCAACTCATCCGGCGAAGTTGAGTGGTCGAGATCGATTTGTGATAGAAATCCAATGCCGCAAAGGAATTGGAAACCGCACAACATGCCTACTTTAGGCGCGCGTTAAGGCGTTCGGCCATGGTTGGCCTTGGTCGATCAGTCATGCGTATAGATGGGCCCATGGTGATCATGTTGACATGCTCGGGACTTTTTAAGTTTACATTTACACCCTCCATCTAAGCTTGTGAAGATGGACGTTTGTGATCGATTTGCGGCACATGTAACATGTCGCAAAAACCCTAATTAGGGTTTCGTATAGTTCACGCCTATGCAACTTCACCCGATCGGTTTTGCATGTTATGCTTCTCCCTTGGGGAGGCCGATCGTGTAGGTCCCACGTTGAGCAGACGGTGAACATGTTGGTACCTGTTCCATGTCCATAGGTTTAATCTAAGCCATCCAAACATGCCGGTGAAGTTGGATGGTTGTGATCAAACTGCGACACGTAACCCTTTAAAGCATCACTCCAACCTTGTTTTGAGTAAACGTTTGTTGCTCTAAGGCTTTTCTCGTGAGAAGGTCGGTCAGGTAAGTATGAAGGGGGTCCGTCGGTGTGCATGATAAGCTTGTCCGACCGGCCATAGGATGATCCACGCCGTCCGATCGCGCCATCGAAGTTGGACGGCCGTGGATGATTTTAAGACCGCTGCTAGCAGTCTTTTCTCGTTCACATTTCCTTCAAGCTGCTTCACGACCATCCTTCTTTAGGCTGGCGTTTGGTGGATTTTGGGAAATGTGATATATGTTCGACCGATCAGGGCATAAACGGGCCCGCTGGTGGTCATTATGGTGATAGCCTTCTCCTGCTAGGGTTCGTCTAGGCTGGTTAAATCATGCGGCCAACTTGCGTGGTCGTGATTATTTCTGAGACTTCTATGGAAATTCCGGATGCTCAATCGGGATAGTATAGCACGCCGAGAGATATATGCTCAATCGGGCTAGTATAGCACGCCGAGAGATATATGCTCAATCTACAAGATGCTGATGCAAAAACAGATCCATAAGAAATTAATTACAACAAAGTCAAGCAGAGCTACATTGAGAATCTGTTTTAAAAGGATAAATTCTTCCTTATCTCTTTTATTTTTACTCTTAAATTTTTAGATTTGATGATTTAAAATGAAATTTTCGTGAAAACTTGATTCAAAACTCCTAATCTGTCCTTCATAAAATTTTAATTTTCTCTTGAAAACTTGATTCAAAATCAGTTTAGATTGTAGATTTATAACCAACAAAATTCGTTTGACAAACCCAGAATAGGATTACGCAAATGCTAAGTTTTTGGACTTTGGGATCTTCCGTATTAATTAGCCAGAATAGGATGAGCAGCGAGTAAAGTCAATCTAATTTTCTCCTTGATTGTTTTGTGTTACAGCGAAGAAGATCGAAAGAATACACCATATTTTATACACCGAAGAGAAATGGCATAACAATTGCCCCAGCAAAGCCAAGTCTCGCAAGAAACAATCATAAAGAAAAGCATGAGATGTTAAGTGAGAAAAATAAACTGATCTCTTCGTCACTATCAACAAAATCTAGGGCAGAATTCATTTCGCCGAAAATCTTAGAGGATCGCGGACGAAGAAAGATACTCCACTCAAGTTTACATTGTCACTTTAGCAAAGCAACCAAAGGAGCCAAGCATTAACTGATAATGCAGAGATGAACGTAAAGCTGAAAAATCACGCCATAATTGCAAGCCGAATGAAATCCAAATGCAGCAGCTATACAATCTTGACGAATAATTGAATTCAAAGAGTTGAAACTTCGTAAATCCACACAAGAGAACTCAACTCAGTAGTGTAGGAGAAATTCGCAGATGTACCGAAAAAACATGGAAGTGTCATAAACTTAACAGAGGGAAGAATCAACAAACCATAAAGAAAAATCATTAAGCCAACCTGCTAGGAAATTCTGCGAAGTTTACTACTGAAAAATTTCTTCTTTTGGTATAGTGAAAAATCCATCTATTTGGCTGAACAACATTGGCAATCAAGAGACATGACTAACTACTAAAGAATCGATCACATTTTATTAACTTACAAAAGTAAGAACAACAGAAGGTAATAGGAGAAAAACATGAAGAAATTCGCAGGGGAAGACCTAACTTATACTCACACAATGAAATAAGCTCATTGTCAATATAAGGGGAAATAAACATCATTAGCCGCGAAAGACACAATCAAAAGGGGAGTACCTTCATCCTCATTTTTCTGATTCTAAAGTCATTATATTGAATGATATTAATGTTTAGAATTCTCAGAAAGGCATATTTAATAAAATTTTAAGCCCTTTAGGGGAAGCCACCAAGCCACTAATCTATGATGGTTGAAATTTGTAGGGAAACTACAACCAGTGAAGTTGGTAAAAACCAATGAAAGGTGATGAATAATCCAACCACATCAGTAGCACAACCTATGTACGGGCAACTATTAATTCTTTTAACCAACGATGAAGAAAAATGAACACATTTTTCTCCAATGGAGATTATCGAAACAGTAGAAGCAAAATTGAAAGAAGAGGAAAAGGCGAATGAACAGTACATAGTAGTAACGTTTCTTCGAAGATGATATTGTTTTGTCAGATAACAATGGAGGAACATTCTGCGAAGAAATAGAATATGCAGTGACAATACTTCGCAGGATGTGAGAAGATAGAGAAAAATATGAAAGAAGAAAAGGACGCATAGAAGAAAAAGAGTGTAAACAAATCAACGTCATCAGCGATTTTCATCGCCAACACATGGTCATAGGAGAAATAATAAAAATTAAAAAAGTTACATGAACAGTTTACTTTGTAGGAATAACTTCAAGTGAGGATAAAGGACAAGGGAGATACTAGAAAGTACAAGAGTAAGGTTAGAACAACAGATCATTGTTTCCAGAAAAACTTACTTCGCCAATAAAAGATCAGTTCGCATCAATCAATATCTGCGAAGGTGATAGTTCCAGCGAGGACGAAACATTAGACAAAGACAAGTTTCTGCGAAAATCAAATAAAGAATATATTTTGCGAAAATGGTTTTTTCTGTCATCGGGAAATTAGTGGAGAAGAGATTCTGCGAAGAAGTAGAATGGAAATGGCAAAGGAAGAAAAGGTCATGCGAAGAGATTTTGTGAAGTTTACTTCAGATAAATAAACACCAATGAAGTATTTGGAAAAAATTACTTTGTAAAAGAGGAAACTTGCTTCTTACAGCTAAGACATCTGTGAGACGAGGGAAAATATACTACCTAAATTGCTACAACAAGAGAAATCCTAAAAAGATCAACCACACTCTGATATATTTTACAGCAGGTGAAAAAGAGATAGAAAAGTAATGAGACAATCCTTTCTGCGAGATGAAAAGAAGGACGGCAATACCCCAAAGATGCAAAATCAATATATCTCTAAAGGAGAAGACAGACCCAACAGGTGAAAGGATGCTCAGGGAAACAACGTATGGATATCACATGTGCGTGAACAAGAAGAAAAAACGAAGATGAACAGAATACAAAGGATGATAACAACATAATAAGTATATGAATCTTATCTCACTTACAAAAAACAGCAGCTAGCACAATTGGTCACTGGCGAAGATTTCAAGTATAAGGTCGCGGGTTCAAGTCTTGCCAATCTTCCATTTATTTTTGCTGCGGCATTTATACATTCAAGAGGGATGTGTTGTGAGGCATTATACACTCCAAGAGATACATTTGCATAGAATAAAACCAGCACATATGGTCAGAGAAGAAGTGCTGCGAATTAGAGGGCAAGGTTCAATTCTCCTTGCTTCCAAATAATTTTTGCTTCGCAGATATTCATTTTACAGAGTTGGTCTTTGATTATTTCGCAAAGAAGAAAGTTGATGATTATTTCGCAAGTTAATTTCGCAAGAGAGGGTTAGAACAATTGGTATGATGCGAGAGTATGCAAGAGGCAGATCAAGAGTTCATTTCTCATTTCTTTTCAATTCAAAAGCAAATCATATACTTCGCAAGAGACGACAACAATAGAAAATCGCATGAAAGCTAAGTAACATTTTCTATGAACATTTTACTTACATAAAATAAAATATTTTTGATTTAATTTACAAAAAGTGATACAATCGCAAGATTTCAAAGATTTCAAAATGTGAAATTATCACAAAAATTGAAAGATTTCAAAAAAATTCAAAGATTACAGAAAGCAAAATTATCGCAAAGATTTCTAAGATTTCAAAAAAAAAAAAATTGATTTGATTTGATTTGATTTACAAAGAGCGATACAATCGCAGAATTACAAAGATTTTACAACAACAAAGATTCCAAAATTACAAAAAACCGAGAAAATTCAATTTATATATTTACAATCGGAAGGTTTTAAAGAAGATTTTTAAGATTTCAAAAGATTTTAAAGAATATTTACTTCAAATATGATGTTATGAGAATGAAAGAAGTAGCAGAAATGAAAGAATGATTGAAAGAATTGACAGAAATGAAAGAATAAAGAAACGCGAATAAAATTTCGCAGAGTCATAAGAATGGGACGAACCTTTATGGTGTACACCCTAGTTCGCGAATAAAATTTCGCAAAAGGCAAATGTAAGACCTAAAGTGCGTCATATAAGGGGGTATCTCTTTGCATGGCTCAGGGATAAGGTTATACCGCTGCTGGAACCTGAGTCATGGAGATGTTGGGGTTAATGAAAACCTATCCAAGATAGGTACCTTGGATTTCCAACTATATAAGGTTATACCCTGGTTGGACGACCGAAGGTCTCTTCTAAGGGGTGCAGAGTATGACCAAGGCGCCGAGGTACACGGTTGAGCCAAGAGTGCACGGGATGAACGAACCTACCCTGGCCATTTTTGGAAAGTCTTGGCTATGATGCACTCGGCCCGAAGAAAACCCCACTTAGGGTGCAGTCTTGTAACTCTAATCCATATAGGCATAAAGGATAAGAGGCTGCAAAAACAACTGGTTGTTGGTAAATCCGGATGGGAGGAGCTAGTCTTGTATGGCCGATGTGCCCTCCTTGAAGGGGCAACCAGTGGGAAGATAAGGTCGGCACCCTCCATTAGGGAGCTGATAAGTGTCTTAAGACGGCGATGTCATGGGGCTTTACGTTCGAAAGGACGTTTAGGCCTGTCATATTGTCGCGTGACAAATAATATAAAGAGGAAAAAAACCATGAGAAAAAAGTTAAGATGAGATCAATGGGTTTTTACATGAAAGTATAAAGACGTCCTGCGATTTCATCGCAAGACGGCAATGTCATGAGACTTTGTTCTCGCAAGGGAGCTTAGGCTTGTCATATTGTCGCAGAGAAATTGACAAAATAAGTATAAGGCAAGATCAATGGGTCTTTTACATGCGAATTTAAGGACGTCCTGCGATTTTATCGCAAATACAAAAATTGGCAAAATAAGACCTTTAACTAGGAAGGAAAAATAAGACCAATAGAATAATCTCAAACATTAACTGTTTTCTTTTAAGAATGCAGGAAAGATTTGTTCATCACAAGAGAGATAGCAAGTACTATTTAGAATCTCTCAAAAGTATTATTCATAATTTCTCAGTAGTATTATTCAGAGTCTCTCAGAAGGATTATTTGCATTCTCGCAGCACTATTCATAATTTCACAGGGTTATTCATAAATTCGTAGATTATTCAGAACCTCGCAGAATCATTCAGAATCTTGCAGACACATTCAAAATCTCGCAGGAGATGTGATTATTTCGCAGAATGTGATTATTTTCTTAAAAAGATTATCGCATGAGGCAGAGGCAAGATAAGAATAAAGAAACAATTCGTTCATTTAACATTTTCTCAAGGATTCTACCTTCATAGATAAAGAACAGAGGCAACTATGGATTACCAAGAAGATATTTTATGTTCTTTATATTCTCGCATCATTTCACCAAAAATGAAATAATAATTTCGCATGAATAGAGGCAATACTTATGACTTTCATTCAAGGACGGATACTTCTTATATTTTGAGGATTGAGTACTTCTTCAAGGATACTTCATAATTCGTATACTTCAAGAGTTGATACTTCTTATTTACTTCGCAAAGATCTAGAACTTCACACAAGAATAGAGGCAAGTACCTACTTTTCAAATCCAATATTCTTTCGCAGTTTCGTCATCAGCAAAGATCAAAGACTATTACAACGACAGATTTTTTCTTAAAGATTACTTTTTAAGCAATATTCAAGAAAAAAGAGGCAAGATGTAGGATCAGAATATCACCACAACAACATTCTTACGAAATTATTAACAACATTTCCGTGAGTTCTTCAACAACACACTGCGAGCGTCACAGAATAATTCAAAGAATGACGTAATAGATGACGACAGCATAAAACACGAGAAAGATGTGAAGATTTTGTAGTTGGAGAGAACACTCGCGAGAATGTATCAAGAGAGAGAGAAATCCTGCGAAATTATGGAGAGATCTTGCGAGAGTATAGAAAGGGATCCTAAAATAGAGGAAGTATGAGCTGTATGTGGGCTGTCATTCACTATGTAAACACCTATATAAAGAGAAGAGAAGGAAAGAGAAAAGGGGAGAGACAATTTTCGTAAGAGAGAGAGAGATTTTGCAGAGAAATATGTTTAGAGAGAGAATGTATTTTTCTTTATCATCTTCTTCCCCAAAACTAGATCTAGAACTCCATTAATGGAGATTATCAATGTAAATCAAATGTAAATTTAAACAATCATAGTGAAGAATCATGGATGTAGGATCAGAATATCGCCACTATTATATTCACAAGAGATTAATGACACTTCTGCGAGCGTTACTGAAAAATCTTCAAACAACATTTCACGAGCGTCACAAAATAATTCAAAGAATGACGAAGTTGACGATTGAAGAGGCATATTAGAAGAGTGTTGTTTCACGAGGATTACAAAAGTTGGAGAATATTAACATTGTAATTACCGCGATGAGATCGCAAAATAGATCAGAAAGAAGGGGAAAACTTAGCTGTCACCCACTATGTAATTTCTTATATAATTCAAGTAAGTCCAGAAAATGATGATGTATTTTTTTAGAGTTGAGAAAATCTTGAGGAGAGAGAAACTCCAGAAAAGAAAGTTGTAATTCTGAGTTTGAATATTTTCTGTAAACATTTTTGAGATCTAAATAATAAAAGTGTCGTTTAATTCTTCAATCTTCAACTAGTTTCACTTAGATTTCTATAGGATCTTAATAGGGGTGTAGTGTGGGAAATCCTACTACTACATTTTGGCGCCGACTAAGGGGAGGAATTGAAGAAGACTCAAAGAAATTGGCTATCATTAGAATTGGATTTCATTGGATCTAAAAAATTTAAGATCAAATATGGAAAGCTACAACCAAAGATCATGATTATACAGCAAATAGAGAGAAGGAGATATATTAGGTGGCGGATGAAGAAAATATCACCAAAATTGTGTCAACAAATCATCAAAAAGGACAAATTTCTTCTCACTTTTCTTACTCTTTGTTTTATTTTTCAGATCTGGGAATTTCAAAACACAAATTGAAAAATAGATTTTTACTCTTTGCTTTTTGAAGAAATTTGATTTATTGTGAAAGTCTTGAATCTAAAAATGTTTTTGCTACGAATTTGTAATAACAAAATCTCGTTTTACAAATTTGTTTAATGAATTTCTAAAAATGTTAAGATTTTCTGTTGATGAGATTTACATTTCGAAAGAACAAAATTAAGAAGATTTCATTGAAAGTTTTCATTCTTCGTAGGGATAAATTACTTATCTTAATGCTCTATAGACTTCTAACCAAATTTACTGATCGTTTGCGATTCCAGGAAATTTTTTATCAATATGGATTTTCAAAGAAAAATGAAGATCAACCAATCTCGTAAACAACGAAATATCTCAGGTGAACAGGATTGAAGTCAAAAAAGATGGAGGAAAAAGAAGGAAACAGGTGATAGAATTCAGGGGACTATAGAGGAAAAAATCTATCGCAACAACAACTCAAAAGGATTATGACAAAACGATGGATTCATAAAGTTCACACAGCTAATCAAAATGTGTTGTTGCTCGCTAATTAAACCAGGAGACCACCGCCAAGTACATAATAATTAAAAGGGAGTACTACATTCCTCCCATATTTTAGTATTTTTAGTGTTTACTAATCGTTTACATTTTAATGCAAAACTTCGCAGAAATCAGTGCAAAATTCATTATTGGTGTTCGCAGCTATTCCGCCAAGAACGTTCCCCTTGCAAAATTAGTGGCGAAAAATTCATAAAAAAAAAAAGGAGAGTAATTTTCATTTTCTAAATTATTATCATCTATGAAGTGACTTGAGAGTTAACCAACGAGCAACAAGATAAATAGCGAGCATCGCCGCCAAAAGGAGCACAAGCAACCAAGAGAAGCATCATTTTTCTAATGTTCTTGCGGTAAAGTACTGCGAGCATCATCATGGCCAGTGGGATGAGAACATTAATAAAGTATCGCGACAATAATTAAGTAATCGCGAGTTCGAAAAATTAATGAACACTTCCAACAGCTAAGAGACGATGGGATATTGACAGCGACTAGTTAATGAAGCATTAATAAAGTAGGGGAGTGGATAAAGTAGTTAGAATAATTAATGAACATTAATGGAGGTACTGAGAACTATTATTCGTCCTCTTGAAAAAAGGGAACAGTCATCAACAGAGGAAGGTGAAGTTTGTGATGGGGCATTAGGATGTTAGCTGCGAAGGGACCAACAAGAAAAATTCAATGTCCAATGAAATTGAAGGAGGGAGATGGAAATATTGACGAGCAGGAGGTGATAAGCTTTCACAGGAAGTATAGATGAAGTAGTATGGCAAGAAAAGAAAACGGGCGTGAAGAAGAAATAATATTTCCCAAGTTAATTAAATCATCACCTCGCAGAAATAGACACCCCAAACAATTAATACCAAGGACGATTAGATTTCGTCATTTGCTGATACTACTTAGCAAACTTAATACTAAGGACGATCCAACTTCTCTTTCGCAAGATACATAAATTTAACTCTTTTTTTGCATGGAGAGAACAATGGGGCCAAAACCTTTTGCGAACTAGCAACTTAAATACATATTCACGAGAACTAGAAACTAGCAACTGTCATTTTCACGAGCAACTCGCCACTATCATTTTCACGTCTTTTAAATTTTCACTAGCAACTAGCAATTGTCTTCTTCTGTAGGAAGTCTTTTAAATTTGCTATTTTAAATTAATTTCGCGAGCAACTAACAACTGTCATTTTCACATCCTTTAAATTTTTGGCAAGGCAAAGAAAAGAGTTGATGATTATCTCGCCAAAAATGAAGAAAGTTGACGAGAATTTCGCAAGTTAATTTGGCAAGAGAGGGTTAGAACAATTGGTATGGTGTGAGGGACAAGTCAAGTTAATTTCTCATTTCTTCTTATTTCACAAGCAAATCAAATACTTCGCGAGAATTGGCATCAACAGCAAATCGCCAAAAAGCTAAGTATCACTTCCTTGAATATTTTACTTACAGAAAATGAAAATTTTTGATTTATATTATCGCCAGATTTCAAAGAACATTTCTAAGATTTATAATATTTCAAAAAAAAAAATTTATAAAAAATGAGATCATCGCAAAAATTTATAGATTTCAAAAAAATTCAAAAATTTCAAAGATTACAGAAAATAAAACTATCGCAAAAATTTCTAAGATTTCAAAAAAAATTGATTTCATTTCCAAAACAGCGATACCCTCGCAAGATTTCAAAGATTTCAAAAGATTATAGAAAAAAGAATTATCGCAAAAAAATTCAAAGATTTCTAAAGTTACAGAAAACGAAATTATCGCCAAAATTTCTAAGATTTCAAATTTCCAAAATACGAGATACAATCGCAAGATTTTAAAGAATATTTCTAAGATTTCAAAAGATTTTAAAGAATATTTCAACTCACAGAAATGAGCAAAACAAATTTTTATCAAAGCTGCGAGTGTAATCGCGAGATTATTCAAGATTATATAAAGAATTGACAGAAATGAAAGAATGAAGAAACGCGAAAATATCGCGAGAAACGCGAATATAATTTCGCAGAGATTTAAAGAATGGGACAAACTTTAATGGCGTGCACCCTAGTTCGCGAATACAATTTCGTAAGAGGCAAATGAAAGACCTACAAGCACGTCATAAGGGGGTATCTCTTTATATGATTCAGGGATAAGGTTATACCGCTACTGGAACCTGAGTCATACAGATGTAGGGGTTAAATAAAACCTATCCGGGAGAGGGATCTTGGATTTCCAGCTTTATAAGGTTATACCCTGGTTGGACGACTGAGAATCTCTTCCAAGAAGTGCAGAGTATGACCAAGGCGCCGAGGTACACGGTTTAGCCAAGGGTGCCCGGGACGGACGAACCTACCCTGGCCATCTTTGGTAAGTCTTGGCTACAATGCACTTGGCCTGAAGAAAACCCCACTTAGGGTGCAGTCTTGTAACTATAAGCCATATAGGCATAAAGGACAAGAGGCTGCAAAAACAACTGGTTGTTGGTAAATCTGGATGGGAGGATCTAGTCTTGTATGGCCGATGTGCCCTCCTTGAAGGGGTAACCAGGGGGAAGATAAGGGAGGCACCCTCCATTAGGGAGATGATAAGTGTCTTAAGACGGCAATGTCATGGGGCTCTAAGATCGCAAGATCATCTAGGCCTGTCATATTGTCGCGTAAATTATACATAGGCAAAAAGCCAAAAGAGAAAAAGTTAAGATGAGATCAATGGGTTTTTACATGAAATTGTAAAGACGTCCTGCGATTTCATCGCAAGATGGCAATGTCATGAGATTTGATCTCGCGAGAGAGCTTAGACTTGTCATATTGTCGCATAACAGGCCAAAAAGCCTCAAGAGAAAAGATAAGGCAAGATCAATGGGTCAATACATGCAAATGTAAAGACGTCCTGCGATTTTGTCGCAGAAAGAAAAATTGGCAAAATAAGACCTTTAACTAGGAAGGAAAAATACGACCAATAGAATAATCTCAAACATTAATTATTTTCTTGTAAGAATGCAGGAAAGATTTGCTCATCGCAAGAGAGAAAGCAAGTACTATTTAGAATCTCTCAGAAATACTATTCAGAGTTTCTCAGAAGTATTATTCAGAATCTATCAATAGGAATGTCTACAATCTCGTAGCATTATTCACAATCTCGCCACTATACATCGCCACTATTCACAACATTATTTCAGAATCTCGCAGAAACATTTAGAGCCTCAGAAACATTCAAATTATAAAAATTGATAATTTCGAGAAAAAATCAAGAACTCATAAATTCGCAGAAACATTCATAGATTTTCAGATTAATTCAAAGCATATTGCATACTATTCCAGAATTTCATAGGGGAATGATTATTTCGCAGAATATGATCATTTTATTAAATAAGGCAGAGGCAATTCGTTCATTTAGCATTTTCTCAGGGATTCTTCCTTCATAGATAAAGAACAGAGGCAACTTTGGATTACCAAGAAAACATTTTATGTTCTTTATCTTCTCGCAAGAATCATTTCCAAAATGGACTAGGATTTTCATCAAAAATCCAGTAATAATTTCACGAGAACAGAGGCAATACTTATAACTTTCATTCAAAAATGGATACTTCTTATATTTAGAGGATTGAGTACTTCTTATACTTCTTCAAGGATACTTCATATTTCACGTACTTCAAGAGTTAATACTTCTTATTTACTTAACAAAGATATGGAACTTCGCAAAAGAATAGAGGCAAGTATATACTTTTCAAGTCCAATATTCTTTCGCTCATTCCTTCATCAACAAAAATCAAAGACTGCTACAACAACAGATTTTTTCTTAAAAATTACTTCTCAAGCAATATTCAAGAAAAAAAGAGGCAAGATGTAGGATCAGAATATCGCCACAATTATATTCACAAGATATTAATGACACTTCTGCGAGAGTTACTGAAAAATCTTCAAACAACATTTCACGAGCGTCACAAAATAATTCAAAGAATGACGAAGTTGACGATTGAAGAGGCATATTAGAAGAGTGTTGTTTCATGAGGATTACAAAAGTTGGCGAATATTAACATTGTAATTACCGCGATGAGATCGCAAAATAGATCCGAAAGAAGGGGAAAACTTAGCTGTCACCCACTATGTAATTTCCTATATAAAGGGTTCAAGTAAGTCCAGAAAATGATGATGTATTTTTTTAGAGTTGAGAAAATCTTGAGGAGAGAGAAACTCCAGAAAAGAAAGTTGTAATTCTGAGTTTGAATATTTTCTGTAAACATTTCTGAGATCTAAATAATAAAAGTGTCGTTTAATTCTTCAATCTTCAACTAGTTTCACTTAGATTTCTATAGGATCTTAATAGGGGTGTAGTGTGGGAAATCCTGCTACTACAATGGATGTATATCAAATTGATCGAACCATGTAAAAATCTGTGTGTCCATTTATAATTTAGTATTTTAATCATTATTTTCATATCAAATGAGTTTAGATTAAGAAATTATTATCAAGATATTACATGGGGTGTGTTGCAGGAAAACCTGCAACTACATTTGTAAAGAAAAAAAAGGAGACAAAGCAATGAGAAAACCGTGAAGCACTTACCTTGTCGGCGGACGAACGGCGACGGCGGTAGAAAATTCGGCAGCGTCAACGGGCGATACCGTCGGCGGGAGTGGCAGCGACGGGAGAAGCCAGCAAAAAAAAAAGGGAGATAAAGAAAATACAAGGGTTAGCACTCCTTTTATACACAAATAATTGGAGAATCATGGTAGAAAAAGGATTCCTTTTTTAGTCCGAACGCCCAAGGAAGGAAACCGGTCCCACCCAAAATTCCATGCTTGCACCGGAACTTTCACATGGACAATTACTAGTGGATAGTCAAGGCTCTTCCGGGTAAGCTTCATTTATCTCTCTTTTCTCATGTGTACATATCACCATCTAATGCCTACCCCACAATAGTGTAACCATTATACGCTAGGCAGGGACTTAATGTTGATGGTGGATTTTAGTTCAAGGCTAAAGTTGTAAAACCAATTTTTTGTGCCGACATCCTGCAAAGGGTAAGTCTATTTGACAAACGATGAGCGCAGAAATCCTCTTGTTTTATTTATTTGAAGTAATTCGATAAATATACAAAATTCATCTAGGATGGAGCATGTAGCAACAATCCTAAATACCCTATGAATTTTTAGCATTATTAATTAATGCATGAATTTCCTTTTATTTCCTGTGTTGTTCTCAACAGTACTCTCATTATTGGTGCGGCATGATGACTGATTGTTACTATCAGCAGGGTAACATGAATATCTAAGTGTCAATGGTGAGGCATGCACGAAATACCCGTACATGCTATATCTCTCGGTGTGTTATATTAGCCTGATTGAGCATTTTAATTCCCTAAGGGAAATCTGGACTGTCGTGTCAGTCTCAGAAATGATCACGGCCACGCAAGTTGGCAGCATGATTTAACAAGCCTAGACGAACCCCAGCAGGAGCAGGATATCACCATAATGACCACCAGTGGTCCCGTTTTTTCCCTAGCCGGTCGAACATCGTGCTTCACTTCCCAACGTGCCAAAACACAAACCCTAAAGTAGGTGGCCGTGCAGCTTTTGGAAAAAGCTCGAGTGAGCAAGACTGTCAATGACAGTCTCAAAATAGATCACATCCATCCAAAATCGCTAGCCTAGTTGGACGGCATGTATCGTACTGTGGCTGATCGGTCATGTGCTGTCATGCACATTGGTGGGACCACTTTATCCCTTCTCGATCCTCTTTCTGCTGCAAAACGATCACGACCACTCCTATTTTCCAGAAAAATTAAGTGGCCTAGATCGCACCTTCATGAGACAAGGTGGTACGGACATGCACACCGGAAGGCCATCTACGTGCATGCCTGGTCGGTCCCGCCAAAAATATCTCCCATGTTTGGTTTCGGTCAAGCTGAATAGTGATGCTTGCGCACCTCCTCAAAACCCTAAACCTCCATCAACGGTCCCAGATGAACGTCATAGATCATCTCGTCTGTCCAACTATACCATCTTGGTTAGGCAGCCCAGGCTAGGAGTTAACTGGCCAATAAAGTGTCGTGGTGATTACCATCCGTCACCCTACCACATGGAGTGATCGGACAAGGGAAGGCTTGCCTGTGCAGACTCCAAACGATCATTCGAAGATGGCTAGACATGCATCTGTTTTAAGACGCTTAATCTGTGACTTACTCTGTTAAGCTTTAAAACAGTGATGCTTTATGCATATTAAATATATTTGATGCATTACATGCACAGAATATACATGATATTTCTTGAATATCGATTTCCTAAATAACTCAGTTATTTAACCTAGCACCGTATGCTATTTCCCTTGGGTCCCATGATCCACACTCGAGATATTAAACATGTCACAAACAAGGGGATACTTACTGGGGTATTAGTCTGGAGGTTTACAGTATGCAGCGTGCAACGCGCCATCACAACAACGTGTCAGGAAAGCATGGACGGTTAGCGATGATGGGAGAAGTGGGCTAAGACGTGATCATGCAGTCACCCACACGACCCCACTGGTCCATTACTCAACTTCCTCCACTTCCTAAGAGATGAAGGTTTGCGGTCTATGGCATGTATTAATAGGTCCTTTGCTTATTTTTCAAACACATGTGAACAAGGCGCAGAAAAAGCCAAGTGTTGTTATCAGTATCCAGAAACCACTATTCTGATACAAGTCATAAACATGCAATACCTTCACAGTCTCAACACCTTCTTCGCTTCCCTCCCTAAGATCAACCCAATCTCCTTCACTTTGTGACCGAAACAAGTCTGGAACGACCATTTCTTGGTTTAGGCAAGAATTGTACAGATTGATCTCTTGAATCAAAAGAACTCCCGTGCAGTGCATTTGTTTTGGGTTTAGATTCATTTCTCATCCACACACCCAAAACTACCAAAACCAGCAGAAATAGTTTTTACCCATAAACACCATGATTAATATAATCGGAATACTCAATCAAATTAAACACAAAAGTGATCAATTCAACTGAACATGCTCGACATAAGAGAACTTACGGATCTATGACTATGTTAACCATAAAATAATGATTAACTCAATTGTTTTATGCTCAACACAAGAAAAACTTATGGAGCATTGCAGTATACACATAAAATATGGATCAGGGAGAGATCAATACTGCGGCATAAACAAGGATTCATTATATTTTCCATCACTATTTCCACAATGACATACAATGGACATAATCCTTGGAAACAAAAATTCATCCTATCTTCCATCAATTATTTGCATAACGACATAATAGGTTCAATTTTTGTTTGTCAAAAGTTCATCGATCTTGCATCAATACTTGAATATCGACATATAACAGAGATAACTTTTGACATCATATGGGACAATAATAGTTCACGGACGCAAACACACATATCCCATAACATATTGCAATATATAAAATCATAAAGATTAATACTGCAAAAATCATCTTCCAAACAATTTTAGAGTTTTAAATAAAAAAATCTAAAAACAAAGATGAAAAATATTGGACATAGTTATGTGTAATCACAATAATGGCTATTCCAAACTCTAGTTATTCTTCCTAAAACACAAGAATAAAATTCTCATAAGAAGATTTCCTAGACATTAAGATCTTTGAAAAATTCCTTGTCGTCCCCGAACTCCTTGTCGTCAACAGCCGTTGGAACATATGGTTCATGGAGGAAGGAGTCAATACCAATAAACCTTCTTGGATGATGATGTCGAACCAGGGCATTCTGAATTTCCAATGATCTTAAAACACAAGCCTTTATTTGTTGAATCTCTTTTATTGCCAGCTTCAACTCTTCAAGAACATCAGAAAACTTTTGAGAGTTTGAAGGAACAAATCTTGGTTTTCTCACATTCCTTCTTTTTCTTTTCAAAGTTGGAGGCAATTGAGATTTCTATTTTTCTTTAGTGATTGATGGCATAGGAATCATATTGATATATTTCCCATCAGAAGACATGATGCTTGGAGTTTCCATGATATACAGTTTTGTGAGAGGAATTCACAAGTAAACTTTAACAAGTAGTCTAATGAAATAAAGAGTATCAGAGAAGGATAAAGGAATGTAGGGTTTCAAAACCTTTAAACATGTTTGTACACGTCCAACTCACAACCCTATAAAGAGTAGAATTGTCGATAATAACCATCTTCTTTGGGCAAACATGTCCTTTCCAATATCAATAATGATATGAAGGAATTCCAAAAATCAAACTACACAAAGCTAAAAAAAAAAAAAAAAAACTTTAATTTTAAAGCCTGAGGTGTGCATGATCTTTTCTCTTTTAAACAGGAACATGAGACAAGATGCACAAGGAAAACACAATCAAGTTGTGTTATGGTAAACAACAATCTGTCCACCATGATCCTTTTGGTTGGAATTCATGGAACCTTGCCTTTCCTTATGTTTGGACCATGTTTTCCTATCTAATGGTCTAAGTCTATCTTTGGAAACCACTCTCTTCGAGGAGGATAAGATCTTACATACCTCAGTTGTTTTCTCCGCGAGTTTGAGCTTGGTAGCTAGATGATCTGCTCTCCGTTGAAGCTTGTTGACATATCTCATATTGTGTTTGTACTTAAAGCACTTTGAAAGTTCATGAACCTTGAGAGAACAATAGGAGCATGTCAACGCATAAGATGATTCAGTCGCCTGTGATATGCAAGCTGCTAGGCATAACGTAGATCCTGAAACATTTATCATAGAGTTTCCAAAGGAAGGGTCAATTGATTCTTCCATCTTGATTGGGTTCTCTTCTAGAAGATTATCAAGATTGATGTATGTATTGCTACAATTATCAAAATCAATATTTTTACATAGAAGAGCAACACTTGATTTTTTGTCTTCATCAGAATCATAATTATCAGACATCTCATCAAGTGTCGCAGCAAGACCTTTGCTCCCAGTGTATTTTCAAAATGACCAAATCCTTTATACTTAAAGCACTAAGGCATATCCTCGTCATCAGTTTCATCAGTGTCCCTATTTTTAGGAGGAATACGATTATGAGGTTTTACTGATGCTTTTGGATTATCTCTGGTGAACCGTTTACTTCTCTTCAATAAAAGGTCCCTAAACTATCTTGTGATCATTGAGACCGATTTTTCAAGATCTTCATATGATGAATCAGTCTCAGAGTGATTGTCTTCAGAGATATACATATTTTTACTGTAATCAAGTAATTTTGTGTCTTTCAGTACTTTGAACGCAACATCCTTATATTTGGATGAATGTTCGTGATCAAAGATATTAAGCTTCCCAACCAGCGTATTTCTGGAGAGATTATCAAGGTTATTTCCCTCAACGATGGCATGCTTCTTAGAGTCATATCTAGATGGCAGCGATCTGAGAATTTTCATCACAATGTCCTTTTCAGGAATAGTCTTACCCAATGCAAAAGATGCATTAACAATTTCAGACACTTTGTGATTAAACTCATCAAATGAATCTTTATATGCCATACGAAGGTTTTCCGAATCGGAATTAAGGTTTTGAAGCCTAGCTTCCTTTTCACTAGTATTACCTTCGAATACGGTTTCTAAGATATCCCAAGCATCTTTAGACCTAGTGCAATTTGACACATGGTGCTGAAGGTTTATAGTAATGGCATGTATGATGGCATTCAAACCGTCAGGATTTTTCTTTGCAGTAAGTATCTCAGCAACATCGTATTTGCCAATATTCTTTGGAACAGTAGCGTTACTTATTGCCACAATGGGAGCATCATATCTATTAACAACATATACCCATGATTGAAAATTACGCGCTTGAAGAAAAGCTCAGAAACACTTTTCTACCACAAGTAATTAGAACCATCGAAGACTGGTGGTACGTTAATAAAGATATCACCTTTGTCCATAGAGTTAGATCGCTACAAGCACAGAATGATAAGGACTTTAAATGTGTTTGACTGCTATGATACCAATTGAAAAAAGCGGGGGTCTAACAACCTCACCCAATAGTTCGATTAGCAATATGTATGGACTAATTATAATATACTTTTAAGATAATCAAATAGACAGTCATACTCAATCTTAATAAAAAGTATATCAAGGAGTTAATATCTCTATCTCTCGATTTGATCTATACTCAAGCAAATAGAAATCTGCGAGTCTTTATCAAATACAAGAGAGATATAAACTTGGATGGTACCAAAGACTAATATCCAAGGATCAATCAATTTCCAATCAACAATTAAAGGTTGGATTTCACAATTGATCGATACAATGCACAACCTATGATATTTTAATTATATAACAAAATATAATGCGGAATAGAAATAACACAGACACCAGAAATTTGGTTAACGAGGAAACCGCAAATGCACAAAAACCTCGGGACCTAGTCCAGATTGAACACCACACTGTATTAAACCGCTACAGACGCTAGCATACTACAAACTTACTTCGGTTTGGACTGTAGTGGAACCCTAATCAATATCACACTGATTCAAGGTATAGTTGTGCTCCTTACGTCTCTGATCCCAGTAGGATACTACGCACTTGATTCCCTTAAATGATATCACCCACAACCAAGAGTTGCTACGACCTAAAGTCGAAGACTTTAAAAAATAAATCTGTATCACACAGAAAATTCTATGATAATAGATAAATCTGTCTCCCACAGATAAACCTATGATTTTTGTTCCGTCTTTTGATAAAATCAAGGTGAACAGGAACCAATCAATATCCCGGACTTATATTCCTGAAGAACAACCTAGAATTATTGATCACCTTACAATAATCTAAATCATATGGTAGCGAAACTAGATATTGTGGAATCACAAACGATGAGACGCAGATGTTTGTGATTTCTTTTTATCTTGCCCTATCGGAGATATAATCTCAAGACAATTATTAAATTGAACTCGTACGATAGAAAATGGAAAGATCATATCGCTCAACTACAAGAGAAGTCGTTAACCAACAGGGTCTTGATAAGAAACCTACGGTTAAAGGAGAATCGACTCTAGCAAACAAACTAATATCACACAGGAGGTGTGGGGATTAGTTTTCCCAGTTGCTAAATGTCTCATTTATATAGTTTTCAAATCAGGTTTTGCAATCTAAGTTACCTTGGTAACAAAGCATTCAATATTCACCGTTAGATGAAAAACCTGATTTATCCAAGATAATATCTTTCAACCGTTAGATCGAAACTTAGCTTGTCACACACACAAATGAAATGTATTCATTTAGGTTTGAGTAACTGTACCTAAATATGTACACTTAGTTGGTTCACAAATAGTTAACCAATGGTTAGCCATATGAGCACTTTCATATCAACCATATTCATCTTCTTCATAACTAGTTCAAATGACTCATAAGAACTAGTTCAAGAGTTGTTCAATTGCTTAGATCTTTATACATAGACATAATTGGAAAAAAAATCTGTTTGATTCACTCAAATCAATTCATGAACAATATAGCCACGGTTTGCAAAGATTGCATTCCTTATTGATTTATTGTTTTAAGTTCATGAGCTAACCGATTTGAGAAATATAACCAGCTTGGGTACGTGTAAGGGTATGCATACCTTAGCTACCAGATTTGAGTTCACAAACTCAGCAAAAAAATTCGGTTGAAAACTTCCGTTGGTACGCGTACCTAAGGTGACTGGTTTACTAGTTTGCAAACTACAAACTCAAGAGAAATTCTCGGTTCAAGAACTTCCGCCAGTAAGCGTACCCAACCTGTCTCCTTCACCAATACCGTATGCACACATATGCACACACTTGGTTTCCGGTACATGGACTTATACACTAATGTGCGAACACACTATATATGCTTATATCGATAGGTGGTTACGTAATATCAACTCATTATTTCAATCATTAAAATATTCTTCTATAATGTTAATAGTTGTTAGACATAAAGAATCGACTATCGTCATCAAAGATATTTTCAAGATTGAAACGTCATCATGAATTTCGTCACAGGTAAAGATGAAAGGTGGTTAAAGCGAAAGGTTAGAAACACATATTTCGAGAAAAATATAGGCGAGTAAACTCGGCTCAAATAGCAAATGTGTATGTATGAAAACTATCATACTTATATGATTGTTGTCTCAAGAGAAGGAGATATATAGACTTTTGAGTGCTAGATAAGTTTAAGTCTCCACATACATTTTTGGTCGGATGAAGTTCCACCGATTCCTTGAGTAGTTATTTGTCTTCGTAAGATATTCGCCATGGAGTCTGGAGCTCAACTATACTTAACTATCCTAGACCGAGACTTAGTCATAAGTAAACTAGAAATCAAGACGTATAGTTTTGATCACTAATATTGAAAAACATGCTTGAGATAGTAACGCATGCGAGTTCGACCGAGTAATGCTCTAGCACCAATCGTTACGATTGTACTCAACACGATAGAATCAACAAGATCAGATCAGACAAGTACGAGAAATTAGTATCGGTCTAGCTTCAAAATCCCAATGAAGTCTTTAAGTCGTTAACCTATGGGGTCTCGAGAAGAAACCTAAGGTTAAAGGAGAATCTACTCGATCTAATGTAACTAGTATCACACAGGAGGTGTGGGGATTAGGTTTTCTAGTTGCTAGAGTTCTCCCTTATATAGTCTTTAAAATCATGGTTTGCAATCAATGTTAGCTTAGTAACAAAGCATTCAATATTCACCGTTAGATGAAAACCTGATTAGATTCAAGTAAATATCTTTCAACCGTTAGATCGAAAACTTAGCTTGTTACACACAAATGAAATGCACGATTTTAGGTTTGTGTAATCGTACCCAAATATGTACATTTGTTGGTTCAACAATAGTTAACCAAATGGTTATCCATATGAGCACTTTCATATCAACCATGTTCTTCTTCACCATAACTAGTTCAAATGACTCAAATAAACTAGTTAGAGAGTTATTTGATTGTTTAGATCTTATAGAAGTATACAAGACACAATCGAAGTCAAAACGATTTGATTTACTCGAATCGATTCATGAAATTAATAGCCATGGTTTACAAACTTGCATTCCTTAGATAATATAAGTATAAGTTCACGAACAATCGATTTTAGATATAACCAACCTAAGTACGTGGACTTAAGTTCCCGGAAGGAGTTCATAAACTCCAGCAGATATTCTCAGAACGAGAACTTCCGTCGGTGCACGGACTGAGCTCACAACTCTTGTTTCGGTTTTCCTGATCAACAAAGTACGCATACTTTGGTTCAAGGAATAAGGACTTATACATATATGTGTTACCACACAATGCTTATATCCAATAATGGATTTATAATCTAAACTCTCATTTCAATCATTGAAACATTCTTAGAGGACATTGTATAGTTGTTATTCACAAACCAATTTTTATCAAAGTCATTTTCAAAGTGATTGAAACATATCACGACTTTCGTCACTAGGTAAAGATGAACTTGTCCAGAGCAAAAGCTTATCAACACATATTTAGAGAAATAGATAGGCGAGATAAACTCGACTCGAAATAGCAAATGTGTATAATCAAATTCTATATAGTAAAACGACTTTTGTTTCAAGATAGGAGATAGAGTAGATAGACTTTTGAGTGATATATAAGTTCAAGTCTCCACATACCTTTTAGTCGATGAAGATCCACCAGTTCCTTGAGTAGTCATTCATCTTGTATCATTGATGATCGCCATGGAGTTATTGAGCTCAACTACACTTTTTATCCTAGTCAGAGACATTAGCTATAATAAACTAGAAATCAAAACTTATAGTTTTGATCACTAACATTGACAAACATGCTTGAGATAGAAACGCATGCGATTTCGACCGAGCAGTGCTCTAACAATCTCCCCCTTTGTAAATTTTAGTGACAAAACTATCAATACATATGGAATATAAAAATAAGGAAACAACCTTTTGTAGATCCTATTCCACATGCCTAATCTTCAACATTACTCGAAATCTTCGTCACTTCCAAGTACTCCAATGATCCCAAAGGTTGTAATTTCAGCATCATTGTTGTTGAAAATCCGTAGCTATAACAATGAGAAAAAAAGTATTCTCAATCATTGTTATACAGTGTCATAGTATCATTATGCAATATCAAAGTTCAATTGTATCACAACTTCGACAACAATACTATGGTGATAAGTATTAACCCTCCTTAGTCAATACTCTATCTCACATGGAAACCACTCCCTCTTACATAATGATCCGAAAACCATATGTATTTGTAGTGTGAACTAAATATTAATTCTCCCCCTTTTTGTAATTGGCAAAGGTACGAAAACGGGATCCTAATGAAATTTCCAAAGAGACATTTCGTGACTAAAAGAAAGCACATATCAACTTGTTTAGATGCAATCATATAGCGGAAGCTAAATGCATTCACCAAGGAGTTTATAAAGATACAATATAACCCCTATAATATTCCACAGCTGCACTCCCCACAAATTAGAATTAGCAATTAAGCACAAGTTCAATTAAGAACTCTCCCCCATAATATGTCATTCCCGAAAAGACAACAAAAGCGACCTTAATTTCAAAAGAAGAGAAGGATTTCTTTGGACATATCAAATCACATACGAATATGAATTTGAATCCAAAATACTCAATTAAATTAACCACAAGAAAACCCATCATTAACTTAATCGGAAATTTTCTACCAAATTAACCACAAAAAGTGATAAATTTAATTGGTAATGCTCAACATAAGAGAACTTACGGAGCAATAACTAAATTGACCACACGAGTATAATCAATTCAATTGGTCATGCTCAATCATATGGATCCTTATGGAGCAACAACTAAGTTAATCATAAAAAAATAATCAACTCAATTATTTATGCTCAAACACAAGAAACCTTACGGAGCAACACAGTATATAAACATTAAAAATATGGATCAAGGAAGATCAATATTGCGGAATATACAAGGATTCATTCTATTTTCCATCACTATTTGCACAATGACATAATCCTTGCAAACAAAAGATTTTAACCTATCTTCCATCAATAATTGACATAATAGGCTTAACTTTTGTATTATCAAAAGTTCATTCGTTATTTTATCAATACATACATATCGACATATGAAAGACTTAACTTTTGACAAGGTATGGGACAATCATAGTTCACAGACGCAAACACACATATCCCATAACACATTGCAATATATAAAACCATAAAGATTAGTACTGCAAAAATCATCTTCCAAACAGTTTTAGAATTTAAACAAATAAACCTAAAAAAATGAAGATGAAAATGTTAGACATAGCTATGTGTAACCACAATAATGACTATTCCAAACTCTAGTTATTCTTCTAAACAGAGCATGAAAATAGAATATTTTACTAGGCAAAATAAAATCGACAAGCTCTTTAGAGAACATGATACAAGAAAAACGCTAAACCCATTCAGTAACTAGAGATTGAACATGGGAGAGCTCATCAGTTGCTTTCTTCAGTTCGTTTTTCAGGAAATTAAGATTCCTTGTTGCAATTCCAAGTTGTTCACGTACGACCTCAAAATCTTGAAGAAGATTTCCTACTAGTTGTGAAGACATCTGAACTGGTAGTTTGTTTTCATGATCAATGACATGATAACATGTTATGAAAACAGGATTCTCATGAAACTTGATAGTCTTGCTCTTCTTATATTCATTATCTTTGTTACTTCCATTCATTGTGCACACCAATTCATTAGAACCTTTTGACCTTACGGAACAATGTATCAAGAGATGACACATATGTGTATATAAAAGAGTTCCATGAAAACCCTAGGAAGACTTGTATACGTCCGAGTGGGTCAGGTGCTTGTGCACTTGTCATTATTCATAACCCTGATATGTGACCAAGTAAATAAAGGAGCAAAATTTAGATTGCTTCTTGAAAACTCAAGACACATTCTAAACAAAATATGAAATAGTTGAGAAGTAACTATTTGGAAGAATGACAAATGAACGGGGATTTTTTTCTCAAAAGAGGATGATCAGAATTATCTTCAAGAGAAGAACTGGAGCGAGGCTCAACAGATTTTAAGATCATCAAATATAACAAAAGGAAGAAAAGACATAACATACAACCTTGACACGATTCTCAAGATACACTTCTTGAGAACTATAAGCATCCTTATTAGACTACAAGAAGGATGCTACATTGAGCAGTCATGTTGTATTTAGATGAGCATTTTTCTCATCAACAATGACTTCTTCAAGAGGATTTACAGAGAAATCACTCGACTTATTGAAGAAGTTTTATCAAGAGAGGAACAAGGTGTACCTAAGTCCGCTGCTTTCCTCGCCTTTTTGATGCTCCATTTGAGTCTGTTTATGTTAATCTTAAGTTTTGAGACTCGATTATTTATATGGATGAAATATGGAGCAGAAGTCTTGGATCCATAGCCTTGTTCAGAGAGAGGAAGGGAACTTAACTTTTCTTTCTTTCTCCTATGCCTTTTTCTCTTTTCAGAGTTTTTTAAGAAGTCAGTTGCCATTCCGCCATTCTTCCTTCTACTATTGTCAAACACACAATTAAGAAAAGGATTATCGAATTATTTTTCTTGATTGTTGACAATACCTTTTACTCATGTTACATGAGGAACTGGTTTAATAACCTCTTTAGATATATATTCAAGAATGTTCTGAAGTTTTTCATTCCTCAAACGAAAACAACATTTATGCTCAGGATCTCATTTGTTTTCGCATTAATAGTAGTTAAGAGAAATGTTCTTACCAGTTATCATGTGAGTAGATTTAGAAGGAGAAATATCCTTGCTTCTAGAATCGTTGCCAGCTGCAAAAGATTTCTCACATGAAGAGTTATCATTTCCTTTAACAAAATTGATCTTACTAGATTTTGGAGCATATATTCCTGTATAGCCAAGACCCAGTGAATCACGATGTTATTTACATGCTCCAATCATAAAAGATAATTTTGTAGAGCTAGAATTGAATCTACTTAGATTCTCTTCCAGTGATTTCACTTTATTAAGAGCACCTGCAAGGTCAGTATCCAAGGAATTTTCTTTGGAAAGAAAACTGAGTTCTTTGTCATTAAAACATTTTTGTTGAGAGTCATACTTTTCTTTGGATTCTGCAACTCTTTCTTTCAACATCAAGATATTTTGAAGAAGGTTATCACATTCAAATTTTTTTGAGCATACATCTTCTTCTCGACCTTTAACGATAGATTGTAATAGTTTATATCCACAATCATATCCTTTAAAGAGTTTTCTCAATCTTTTGTTTTCTTGACAAAGAGGAGGCATGTATTTACTCAAGCAAGTTGTTGAATTTTTTTCTTTCAAAGTACGGTCAAAAAGCTTGATATATTGAGAGACTTCCTCATCAAGACTTTGTCATTCTTCTGAATCACTATCATCTGAGTGATCATCTAACAGTTCGTCAAGAGATTTTTCGCAGTTAAGTGCAGATTCATATGAATGACCAAAAACAGAGTTTTTCTCAAATACAATAGAACCTTGAAACTCACATGAGTGACTCTGAGCTGATGTTGCGGTATCAGAGACATTCTTATCGTCCATAGAGTCAGATTGCTACAAACACAGACTTGTAAGGTCTTAAATGTGTTTGCCTGCTCTGATACCAATTGAAAAATGGGGGTCTAACAATCACACCTAATATTTCGATTAGCATGGGCTAACTCCAATATACTTTCAAGAGAATCAACTAGACTCAATCTTAATAAAGTATATCAAAGAGTTCTAATATCTCTATTTCACAATGTAATCATCAAATCGAACATATAGAAATCCGTGAGCCTGATTATTATGTGAAATAACTTGAAATGTACCAACGACCAATGTTCAAGTGTTAATCAATGTAAATCAACAACCAAATGTTGGATATTCTAATTGATTGATCTTAATGCACAACCTGTGATATTTAAATTATATAACAAAATATAATGCAGAAAAGAAATAACACATGCACCAAAATTTTGTCAAAGAGGAAACTGCAAATTCAGAAAAATCTCGGGACCTAGTCCAGTTTGAACATATACTGTATTAATCCGCTACAGACGCTAGCCTACTACAAACTAACTTCGGTCTAGACTGTAGTTGAACCCTAATCAATATCACACTAATCCAAGGTACAGTTGTGCTCCTTACGTCTCTGATCCTAGCAGGATACTACGCACTTGATTTACTTAGCTGATCTCACCCACAACTAAGAGTTTTTAAGACCCAAAATCGAAGACTTTAATAAACAAATCTGTATCACACAGAAAATTCTACGATAATAGATAAATCTGTCTCCCACATAAATAAATACAAGTTTTGTTCCGAATTTTGATAAATCAAGGTGAATAGGAACCAGTTAAAAAACATGACTTATATTCTCGAAGAACATCTCAGTGTTATCAACCACCTCACAATAATCTTAATTGACGCGGCGAAAGAAGATATTGTGGAATTACAAACGATGAGACAAAGATGTTTGTGATTACTTTTATATCTTGCATATCGGAGATATTAATCTCAAGCCAATCATTACGATTGTACTCAACACAATAGAATTTGCAAGATCATTTCACACAACTACGAGAAAGTAGTATCAGTCTAGCTTCACAATCCCAATGAAGTCTTTAAATCGTTAACCTACGGGGTCTCGAGAAGAAACCTAAGGTTAAAGGAGAATTTACTCTAGCTAATGCAATTAGTATCACACATGAGGTGTGGAGATTAGGTTTCACAGTTGCTAGAGTTCTCCCTTATATAGTCTTTCAAATCAGGGTTTGCAATCAATGTTAGCTTAGTAACAAAGAATTCAATATTCGTCGTTAGATGAAAACTTGATTAGATTCAAGCTAATATCTTTCAACCGTTAGATCGAAAACTTAGCATGTTACACACAAATGAAATGCACGATTTTAGGTTTGTATAACTGTACCCAAACATGTACATTTGTTGGTTCAACAATAGTTAACCAAATGGTTATCCATATGAGCACTTTCATATCAACCATGTTCTTCTTCACCATAACTAGTTCAAATGACTCAAATGAACTAGTTAGAGAGTTGTTCAATTGTTTAGATCCTATAGAAGTATACAAGACACAATCGAAGCAAAAACGATTTAATTCACTCGAATAGATTCATGAACTTTATAGCCATGGTTTGCAACCTTGCATTCCTTAAATAATATAAGTATAAGTTCACGAACAATCGTTTTTAGAATATAACCAACCTAAGTACGCGGACTGAGTACATGGACTTAAGTTCCTGGAAGGAGTTCATAAACTCCAGCAGATATTCTCAGAACGAGAACTTTCGCCGGTTCGCGGACTGAGCTCACAGCTCTTGTTCCGGTTTTCCTGATCAACAAAGTATGCATACTTTGGTTCAAGGAATAAGGACTTATACATATATGTGTTACCACACAATTCTTATATCCAATAATGGTTATATAATCTAAACTCTCATTTCAATCATTGAAACATTATTAGAGGATGTTGTATAGTTGTTATTCACAAACCATTTTTCGTCAAAGCCATTTTCAAAGTGATTGAAACAAATCATGACTTTCGTCATTAGGTAAAGATGAACTTGGCCAAAGAAAAAGCTTACCAACACATATTCTGAGAAATAGATAGGCGAGATAAAATCGGCTCGAAATATCAAATGTGTATAATCAAAGTCTATATAGTAAAACGACTTTTGTCTCAAGATAGGAGATATATTAGATAGACTTTTGAGTGATAGATAAGTTCAAGTCTTTACATACATTTTATTTGATGAAGATCCACCAGTTCCTTGAGTAGTCCTTCGTCTTGGATGATGATCGCCATGGAGTTCTTGAGCTCAACTACACTTTATATCTTAGTACGAGAAATTAACTATAATAGACTAAAAATCAAGACTTATAGTTTTGATCACTAATATTGACAAACATGCTTGAGATAGCAACGCATGCGAGTTCAACCGTGCAGTGCTCTAACAACACTTTCCAGGAATACTCCTGTTGGAAAGTTGAAAATACTTGATCTTGATCAGAACACAGTCAGAACACATGCGTTCAATGTTGTGACCAACACAAGCAAAGCTTCAAACTTGTCTTTGACTGATGAATGTTCCAATCATGTTGATTTTGACATATCACAAATTACACAAAAGATCAAGGATTTAGTAAAAACAAGTGAAAATGATGAGAAAGGTCTCTCTCCGGTCTAATGATTCATTACAAGAAAAATCATCTTAGGTTGTCAATAGCTTGGATTCTTCCAATGTGTTCAATGAATTTTCGGCTCTCACATCAGAAACTTCTTCCTACTCAAAGATTGAAAAAGCGGGGGTCTAACAACCACACCCAATATTTCATTTGGAAATCTGAATAGATAAACCCAATATACTTTCAAGAGAATCAACTGGACAATCAGACTCAATTTAGAGAAACGTATATCAAAGAGTTTTATATCTCTATCACTCAATTCAATCCGCAATCAGCAAATAGGAATTTGCGAGCCTGATTGAACATAAGGCAAATCACTTGAACAGTACCAAAGACCAATGTTCAAGAATAAATAAATTTCAATCAACAACCAAAGGTTAGATTTCCCAATTGATCGATTCAATGCACAACCCGTGATATTTCAATTATATAACATAATATAATCTGGAAAAGAAATAACACATACACCAGAAGTTTTGTTAACGAGGAAACCGCAAATGCAGAAAAACCCCGGTACCTAGTCTAGTTTTGAACACCACATTGTATTAAGCCGCTACAGATACTAGCCTACTATTAATGAACATCGGACTTGAATGTAGTTGAACCCTAATCAATCTCACACGAATTCAAGGTACAATCGTTCTCCTTACATCTCTGATCCTAGCAAGATACTACGCACTTGATTCCCTTAGATGATCTCACCCAAAACCAAGAGTTTCTAGGATCCAAAGGCGAAGACTTGATAAACAAATCTGTCTCACACATAAAAGTCTATTGGAATAGATAAATATGTTTCCCACATAAATACTTACGAGTTTTATTCCATCTTTTGATAAATCAAGGTGAATAGGAACCAATTGATATACCAGACTTATATTCCCGAAGAACAACCTGGATATATCAATCACCTCACAATAATCTTAATCGATTAACGAAACAAGATACTGTGGAATCACAAACAATGAGACGAAGATGTTTGTGACTACTTTTAAGTCTTACCTATCAGAGATAAATCTCAAGAAAATCTTAACAAAGATAATACTTAGTCACGATAGTAGAAGTAAGATCAGAACACACAACTACAGAGAAAATAGTTGGATCTGGCTTCACAATCCCAATAAATTCTTTAAGTCGTTAACCTACAGGGTTTCATGAAAAACCTAAGGTTAAAGGAGAATTGACTCTAGCTTATGCAACTAGTATCACACATAAGTTGTGTGGATTAGGTTTCCCATTTGCTAAAGTTCTCCTTTATATAGTTTTCAAATCAGGATTTGCAATCTAAGTTACCTTGGTAACAAAGCATTCAATAGTCACCGTTAGATAAAATCCTAATTATATACAAGATAATATCTTTCAACCGTTAGATTGAACTTAGCTTGTTATACATAAATGAAATGTATCCTCATTTAGGTTTATGTAACCATACCTAAACGTGTACACCATGTTGGCTCAACATTAGTTAATCTAGGTTTGCTATATGAACACTCTCATATAAACCTTATTTATCTAAACCATAACTAGTTCAAAAGACTCAAATGAAACTAGTTAAAGAGTTGTTAAATTGTTATATTCTCATAGAATTATACAAGAACACAATTGAAGCAAAACGGTTTGATTCACTCGAATCAATTCATGAACATTATAGCCACCGTTTGAAAAGAATGCATTCCTTATTATATAAATGTATTTGTTCACAACAAAACCAATTTTAGAACTTTAACCGTTCAAGTATGCAAACTGGTACGCATACTAGAATAGCAGGACCAAGTTTAGTTTTCGCCAGTATGCACGGGTACGCATACCTCCAAACCCAGCAGAAAATTCGGGTCACAAACTTACACCAGTATGCATACGGGTACGCGCGCTTAGGTTCTAGGACTTCTCAAACCAACACGTACGCATACGGGTATGCATACTATGGTTCCCGGACATGGATCACATATATGCAAGAGTGCACAACAGGTTTATAATCCAATATTGGTTAAGTGTTATAAACTCTTATTTCAATCATTGAAACTTTCTTAGAGGATGACAATATCCATTTTCACATACTATTAGCATCAAAGCAATTTTTAAGTTATTGAAATAATCATAACGAAACATTCCAAGTCGATACCAAATGATTCTATCACACAAACCATATTAGATGTTACTTATCTATTTTCACATGATCATATTTTGACTTTCGTCAAGAATATAAGATGACCTTGGTTGAAGCGAAAGCTTACCAACACATATTTCGAGAAATATATAAGCGAGTTAAACTCAGCTCTAAATCTCAAATGTGCATAATCGAAAACTATATAGTAACACGACTTATGTCTCAATATAGGAAATACAATAGAAATAGACTTTCCAAGTGATATATGAGTTTTAGTCTCCACATAGATTTTGTTAATGAAGTTCCACAAGCTCTCCTTAGTAGTTCTTCGTCTTCATTTAATGAACGTCGTGAAGTCTAATGCTCAACTACACAATCTATCAAAGTCCGAGACATCACTATAAGCAGACTAGAAATCAAGACTTATAGTTTTGATAACTAACATTGACAAACAAGCTTGAGATAGCAACGCTTCCGAGTTCGACCGAGCATTGCTCTAACAATCTCCCCATTTGTCAATTTTAGTGACAAAACTATCAATACATATAGATTACAAAATAAATAAACTTTGTAGTTTCTCATCCAAATGCTTGATCTCCTTGGTTCTTGAACATTACTCGAAATCTTCGTCACTTCCAAGTACTCCAATGATTCTAAATGTGTTCAACTCAACATCATAGTTGTCGAAGATCCGTAGCTATAACAATGAGAAAACAATTGCTCTTAATCATTGTTATACAGTATCATAGTATTATTACACATCATCAAAATCCAATGGTATCACAACTTTGACAATAATACTATGGTGATATGTATCACTCCCCCTTAGTCAATACTTTATCTCACAAAGAACCCCCCCCCCCCCCCCCCACACACACACAAAATAAATAAACTTTGTAGCTTCTCATCCAAGTATTCCAATGATTCCAAATGTGTTTAACTCTGCATTGTTGTTGTTGAAGATCCGTAGCTATAAAAATGAGAAAACAGTTTCTCTCAATCATTGTTATACAGTGTCACAGTATTAATTACGCAACATCAAAGTCCAATTTTATCACAACTTTGACAACAATACTATGGTTATATGTATCACTCCCCCGTAGTCAATACTTCATCTCTAAATGAAAACCACTCCCCTTACATAATGATCCGTAAACCATATGTATTTGTCGTGTGAACTACACATTAATTCTCCCCCCTTTTGTCAATATAAAATGGAAAAGGTACGAAAACTAGTGGGATCCTTATGAAATTTTCATAGAGATACTTCATGACCAAAAGAGAACAACATACCAACTTGTTTCGATGATTTCACATAGTCGAAACTTAGTGTATTCATCAAGGAGTTTATAAAGATACAAGATAACTCCTACAATATTCCACATCCGCACTCCCCACAAAGATTTGGCACATAAGCACAAGTTCAATTAAGAACTCCCTCCCATAAAATGTCTTTCCCGAAAGAACAACAAGAGCGACCTTACTTTCACAAGAAAAAAAGGATTTATTTTGACATTAACAAATCACATGAATTTGTATCAAGAAAATCTCAATTGAATTAACCACAAGGAAAATGATCAATTCAATTGGTTATGCTCAACATAAAAGAAATTACGGAGCAACACAGTATATACACAAAGATGTGGATCAAGGAAGGACCAATACTGCGGAATAATCAAAGATTCGTTCTATTTTTTATCACTATTTGAACAATGACATATAATAAACTTAATTTTTTTTAAACAAAAGTTCATCCTTTCTTCCATCGATATTTGCATAATGACATAAAAGGCTTAACTTTTGTATTCAAAAGTTCATTATATCTTTTATCAATACTTTTATACCGACATATAATAGAGTTAATTTTTGAACAAGTATGGGACAGTCAAGGTTAACGGACGTAAACAACATATCCCATAAAAAATTGCAATATATAGAACCATAAAGATTAATACTGCAAAAATCATCTTCCAAATAAATTTTAGAATTTTTTTAAAAAAATCTAAAAACATTATAAGATGAAAACGTTGGCAATAGCTATGTGTACTCTTAATAATGGCTATACCAAACCCTAGTTATTGTGAGTACACATAGTTATTGCCAACATTTTCATCTTGCAATGTTTATTTAAATTCTAAAGTTTATTTGGAAGATCATTTTTGCAGTATTAATCTTTATGGTTTTATATATTGCAAATTGTTATGGGATATGTTGTTTACGTCCGTGAACCTTGACTGTCCCATATTTGTTCAAAAGTTAACTCTATTATATGTCGATATGAAAATATTTATAATAGATATAATGAACTTTTGACGACAAAAGTTAAGCCTATTATGTCATTATGCAAATGTTGATGAAAGATATGATGAACTTTTGTTTACAAAGATTATGTCTATTATATGTCATTGTGAAAATAGTGATGAAAAATAGAATGAATCTTTTTTTATTCCGCAGTATTGGTCTTTCCCTGATCCACATCTTTGTGTATGTATTGTGCGGCAACGTAAGTTCTCTTATATGAGCATGGCCAATTGAATTGATCATTTTCCTTGTAGGTTAATTCAATTGAGATTTTTGGATACAAATTCATGTTTCATGTGATTTGTTAATGTCCAAATAAATCCTTATTTTCTTGTAAAAGTAAGGTCCCTCTTGTTGTTATTTAGGGAATGACATTTTTTGGGGGAGAGTCCTTATTTAAACTTGTGCTTAATTGCTAATCTTTGGGGGGAGTGCGGTTGTGAAATTTTGTAATAGTTATCTTGTATCTTTATAAACTCCTTAATGAATATACTAAGTTTCGACTATGTGAAATCATCAAAACAAGTTGGTATGTTGTTCTCTTTTGGTCATGAAGTATCTCTATGAAAATTTCATGAGGATCCCACTAGTTTTCGTACCTTTTCCATTTTATATTGACAAAATGGGGGAGAATTAATGTGTAGTTCACACGACAAATACATATAGTTTACGGATCATTATGTAAGGGGAGTGGTTTTGATTTAGAGATGAAGTATTGACTAAGGGGCATTGATACATATAACCATAGTATTGTTGTCAAAGTTGTGATAAAACTGGACTTTGATGCTGCGTAATTAATACTATGACAATTTATAACAATAATTGAGAGCAATTGTTTTCTCATTGTTATAGCTACGGATCTTCAACAACTATGATGCCGAGTTGAACACATTTAGAATCATTGGAGTACTCGGAAGTGACGAAGATTTCGAGTAAGTTAAAGAACCAAGGAGATCAAGCATTTGGATGCAAATCTACAAAGTCTATTTATTTTGTAAACCATATGTATTGATAGTTTTGTCACTAAAATTGACAAAAGAGGAGATTGTTAGAGCACTACTCGGTAGAACTCGCAAGCGTTGCTATCTCAAGTTTTTTTGTCTATATTAGTGATCAAAACTATAGGTCTTGATTTCTAGTCTACATATAGTGATGTCTTTGACTAGGATAGATTGTGTAGTTGAGCATTAGACTTCACGACGTTCATCAATTGAAGACGAATAACTACTAAGGAGAACTTTTGGAACTTCATCAACAAAAGGTGTGTGGAGAATAAATCTCATATATCACATGGAAAGTCTATTTCTACTCTATCTCCAATATTGAGACAAAAGTCGTATTACTATATAGTATTCGATTATGCACATTTGAGATTTCAAGCTGAGTTTAACTCGCTTACATATTTATCAAAATATGTGTTGGTAAGCTTTCCCTTCAACCAAGTTCATCTTATATTTTTGAAGAAAGTCAAAATATGATCATGTGAAAATTTCCGAGTAACATCTTACATGGTTTGTGTGATACAATCATTTGATGTAAACTTGGAATGTTTCGTTATGATTATTTCAATAACTTGAAAATTACTTTGATGCTAATAGTGTGTGAAAATGGCTATTTCCATGCTCTAAGAAAGTTTCAATTATTAAAATATAGTTTAGAACACTTGACCATAATTGACTTATAAACATAGTATGCATTCTTGCATGTATGTGATCCATGACCGGAACTATAGTATGCATACCCATATGCGTACCTGTTAGTTATGAAATTCCGAGTACCTAAGTACACATACTGGTACGCGTACTGGCGAAGGGTTTGGGTCAGGAAATTTATGTTGTGTTTGGAAGTATGCGTACCCATTTGCATACTAGCGAACCCAAACTCAGACCAGCTACTTTAAGTATGCGTATCCGTTTGCATACTTGAGTGGTTAAAGTTATAAAATCGGTTTATTCATGAACTAATACATTTATATAATAAGGAATGCATTCTTTCCAAACCATGGCTATAGTGTTCATGAATTGATTCGAGCGAACCAAACCTATTTTGCTTCAATTGTGTTCTTGTATACTTCTATGAGAATATATCAACTGAACAACTCTTTAACTAGTATCATTTGAGTCATTTGAACCAGTTGTGGTTAAGTTGAATAAGGTTGATAAGAGAGTGTTCATATAGCTAACTTCGGTTAACTGCTGTTGAGGGTACATTTTAGCCTGATTTGAAAACCCTGATTACTAAAACCTAAATGAGGGTATATTTTATTTGTGTATAACAAGCTAAGTTCGATCTAACGGTTGAAAGATATTAGCTTGGGTCTAATCAGGTTTTCATCTAACGGTGAATATTGAATGCTTTGTTACAAAGGTAACTTAGATTGCTAACCCTGATTTGAAAACTATATAAAGGAAAACTATAGAAAATGGTAAACCTGATCCCCACACCTCCTGTGTGATGCTATTTGTGACTAGAGTCAATTCTCATTTAACCTTGGGTTTTTCATGAAACCCTGTAGGTTAACGGCTTAAAGACTTCATGGGGATTGTGAAGCCAGGCCCAACTATTTTCTCTGTAGTTATGTGTTCTGATCTTGCCTCGTTCTTTCGTATTGAGTACTATCTTCTCTAAGATTTTCCCGAGATTGATTCTACGATAGGCAAGATAAAATGTAGTCACAAATATTTTCATCTCATCGTTTGTGATTCCATAATGTCTTGTTTCGCTACCATACGATTAAGATTATTGTGAGGTGATTGATAATTCTAGGATGTTTTTCGGGAATATAAGTCCGGTTTATCAATTGGTTCTTGTGCACCTTGAGTATTCAAAAGACAGAACAAAACTCAAAGGTAGTTATGTGGGAGACATATTTATCAATTCCAATATACTTTTTTGTGTGAAACAGATTTGTTTATCAAGTCTTCGACTTTGGGTCGTAGAAACTCTTGGTTGTGGGTGAGATCGGCTAAGGTAATCAAGTGTGTAGAATCCTTCTGGGGTTCATGGATGTAAGTAGCGCAATTGTACCTTGATCAGTGTGAGATTGATTAGGGCTCAACTACATTCCAGTCCGAAGTTCATTGGTAGTAGGCTGGTGTTTGTAGCGGCTTAATACCGTGTGGTGTTCAAAGGTGGACTAGGTCCCGAGGTTTTTCTACATTTGCGGTTTTCCTCGTTAACAAAATTCCGGTGTCTGTGTTATTTCTTTTTCTCATTATATTTTGTTATATAATAGAAATTTCACAGGTTGTGTGTTAAGATCAATCAATTAGATAATCCAACCTTTGGTTGTTGATATAAATTGATTGACACTTGAACATTGGTCTTTGGTACAATTCAAGTTGTTTCATATAATAATCAGGCTCACGGATTTCTATCTGTTTGATTTGCTGATTACATAGTGAAATAGCGATATAAACTCTTTGATATTCTTTTATCTAGATTAATTATGATTGTCTAGTTGATTCTCTTGAAAGTTGTTGATGGTGGATTCTAGTTCAGGGCTAAAGTTGTAAAACCAATTTTTTTGCCGACATCTTGCAAAGGATAAGGCTATTTGATAAGTGATGAATACTTCTCGCCTTTATTAATTCACCTAGAATGGAGCATGTAGCAACAATCCCCAAGTATTTTGTGAATTTTAGCATTGTTAATTAATGCACAAATCGCCTCGTATTTCCTGTGCTGTTCTCCGCAGAACTCTCATTATTGGTGCGGCATGATGACTGATTGTTACTCTCAGTAGAGTAACATGAATATCCAAGTATCAAAAGTGAGGCATACACGAAATTCCCATATAGGCTACACCATTATCTAACAAAGAGAATCATCTCTCGGTGTGTTATCCTAATCCAATCGAGCATATTTGAATATGGACTGTCCATATCAGTCTCAGAAACGATCATGACCATCCAACTTCACCAGCATGATTGGACAGCTTAGATCGGATCCATAACCCTTAGGCAGGTATTGGAGTATTCACCACCGGCCCAATGCGGACCTGCATGGTCAGCCTCCCCAAAAGGATAACAATGGCTTGACAATTCGTCCATCCAAAGCAGCGCGGACATGAAACCCTAAATTAGGGTTTACGACACATTACATGTGTCGCAAATCAGTCTCAAGCATCCATCTTCGCATGCATAGATGGAGGGTGTAGATGTAGATTCAAAGGGCCCAGAGCATGTTAACACAAACACCGTGGGCCCTCCTACAAACATGACCGATCAGTTAAGACCAACTATGGTTAGTCGTCCCAATTCGCGCGCCCAAACAAGGCGTGGCGCACGGCAGGCAAAACCCTAATTAGGGTTTGTGTTGAAATCACGAGAGTACATATTCTCCCGCTCGGATGAAGGGTCTAAGCAGGTCCGGTGAGTATCAACATGATCACTGTGGGACCACCTATCTCCACACCCGATCGGCCAAGGCATACCATGGATGGTTTCCTCGATTCGCATGCCCAAACTAGGCATGGTCACACTTCCCAACCACAAACTGATCTCGACCACTCAACTTTGCCGGACAAATTGAGTGGCTTAGATCACGTTTCTATGGGGAAATGAAGTACATGCGTGTACACCATCCCTCTATCTGCATGCCATATTGATCGGCCAAGATCGACCAGGCTTGGTCTTCTCGAAACGCGTTCCCAAAATTGACATGACGCGCGGCCTTTGCGGCACTAGATTTCTGTCGCAATGTGATTTTAACCACTTATCTTCACCATACAAACTAAGTGGCCTAGATCACACTTTCACAAGACAATGAGGTATGGGAATGTACAGCGACATGCCGTTTACACACATGCCCAATCGTCCCTTCCAAAAAGTGTTCCCAAGCTTGGTTTCGACCAAGATGAAGAGTGATGCTTGCGCACCTCTTCAAAAACCTAATTCCACTAACGGTCGCAGATGAGTGTTTCAAAGATCATCTCGTCCGTTCAACTTCGCCTGCTTGGTTATACATCCCTAGTCAGGAGTTAACTGGTGAATGAGGTGTCATGGTGATTACCATCCGCCGCTCTACCACACCATGTGGTCGTCCAAGGAAGGACTTGCTTTCGCAACCTCCCAACCATCACATGAAGTAGGATGGACATGATGCTCAACAGCGATGCTTCATACATGCTGAATATATTCGATGCATTACCTGCATATAATACACACGATATTTCATAAATGTCGACTTCCTAAATAACTTAGTTATTTAATCTAGCATTACATGCTACTTTATGTGGGTCCCACGATTCACACACTCGAGACGTCAATTATGTCACAAACTGGGGGATACATACTTGGGTATTGGTCTGGCATTTTAGAGCGTGCAGCGCACAACGCGCCATCACAAGAACGTGTCAGAAAGTCATGGACGGTTAGTGATGACGGGAGAAGTGGGAAAGACTGATTATGTGACATTAACACACGACTCCACCACTCCATCACTCTACTTCCTACACTTCCCATGAGATACGAGGGTTAGGCTTAATGTCTTGTATAAATAGGTTCTCCTCCCTATTTCCAACATGACAAGACAGACAGAAACCAAGTGTTGATACAACGTATTCAAACACCCAAAATTGATTTCTTACATTATTGCAAGCCAGTCTGGTATTCTGATACAAGTCATAAGTAGCCTACACCTTCACAATCTCAACACCTTCTTCGCTTCCCTCCCTAATATCAACCCCATCTCCTTCACTTTGTGACCGAAACAAGTCTAGAATGGTCATTTCTTGGTTTAGGCCAGAATTGTATAGATTGATCTCTCGAATCAAAAGCACTCCCGTGCAGTGCATTTGTTTAGGGTTTAGATTCATTTCTCATCCACACACCCAAAATTACCAAAACCAGTAGGAATAGTTTTCACCCATAAACAAAAGTATATTGGAGTTTTTCTATTCAGATTCTCGAACGAAAATATTGGGTGTGGTTGTTAGACCCCATCTTTTTCAATTGGTATCATAGAATGCAAACATATTTAAATTCTCATAAGTCTTTGTTTGTAGCAATCTGAATATGGACAGAAGTGATATCTCTATAAACATACCACCAGTCTTCGATGACTCTAATTACTTATGGTGTAAAATTGTTATGCGTGCCTTTCTTCAGGCGCGTGATTTTCAATCATGGGTCAGGGTTGTTAATGGATATGATCTTCCCTTAGTTACAGTGAATGGTGTAACTACTCCAAAGGATATTGGTGAGTATGAACCTTTAGAAGTTCTTGATGCAAAAAAAAAATTTGACGAGTTAAATGATATCATCCATGCCATTACCCCAGATCTCCAGCATCTTGTGACTACTTGCACGACGTCTAAAGATGTTTGTGATATCTTAGAAACCGTATTTGAAGGGAACACCTGTGAAAAGGAAGCTAGGCTTCAAAAACTAAATTCTTATTGGGGAAACCTTCGTTTTGCAGATGAAGATTCATTTGATGAGTTTAATCACAAAGTGTCTGAAATTTTCAATGCATCTTTTGCATTGGGTAAGACTATTCCTAAAAAGGACATTGTGATGAAAATTCTCAGATCACTGCCATCTAGATACGATTCTAAGAAGCATGCCATCGTGGAATGAAATAAACTTGATACAATTTCCAGGAATACTCTTGTTATAAAGTTAAAAATACTTGACCTTGATTAGCACGCAGTCAGAACATATGCGTTCAATGCTCTAACTGTAAGTACTGAATATCGCAAGATAATAGTTCACGAGTATCGTAATAAATAAAGGAGAAAAGAGTTATAAAATGATACGATGATAGAAGTAGCGCGGAGAAATATGAAGTTTTGCGAGGATGAAGTAATTTTGCGAGTATGAATTGCGATACTTCGCAATTCATATACAACTGTATAAGTTTTACTATAAATAGGAGTTCAAATGTAAAATTCGGGAGGTTCTTTTAGTGAGTGTTAGAAAATATCTTAGGAAAGAGAATAGAGAAAGTTGTAACTATTCTAATTCCATTTAGATACTTCTTTGTAATCAATTGAGAACATTAATAAGAAAATTGTTATTCATCATCAAGAACTTCTTGAGTTTTTACTAATTCTATTGAGGGTGTATTTTTAGGTTATTCTGCAACTACATAATTGGCGCTAGAAACAGGGATTTGAAGAATTCCTGTACCAGAAAAATGACAAGAAGAAGAAACACATCAGAACCATTAACTGAAGTAAGAAGAAGTGTAAGACTAGCAGGAGGAGAAGCAAATATAATAGGAGAACCTAGTAGGAGAAGGAGTAATCGAAGAAATCAAGCTCAAAAAATAATAGATCATGATCAAGTGAGTATACAAACTTGGAGAACTAATACACCAGAAGAAGGAGATAGAGAACCACAAATCAAAGAAAATGGGAGGTTGATGGGAGGAACAATTCTTGAAAGAGAAAGGGAGATGTTAGAAACATTGAGACAAGGAATCCAAAAAGAACGAATGATCGAAGCTGAAGAACGTGCCAATTTAACAAGACAAAATCAAGAATTGAGGATGGAAAATGAGATACTACAAAGAAGGAAATCTCAAAGTGTTTCAAGATCAAATGTTAGAACAGAAAGAGAAGGACAAAATTCACCGATAATCAATAATGAAAATAATATGCAAGAACAAGCGCAGAATCAAGGTGAAAGAAATCAAGAGAATCGTTTCATTTTAATACCAAACCACGAACAAAGCATGGGGAATTTACGAACAAGATCAAATCCTAGAGAAAACAATCAGAATCGAGAGGAAGAACATCAACTTATGGAAGAAACTGAGAGACAACAAGCAATACATCAAAACAATCACGAGAATGGAGTAAGAAGACATGAAGAGGCTCGTAACAAACAAAATGTTGAGTATGAAAGAATTAAGAGAAGAATTGTAAACCAACAAACAGAAGTGGAGAGGAATGAACCAAATTCTCGAATCAGAGTACAAGCAAATCAAGAAGAAATAAATCACAGAAGAAGGAGAAATGAAGAAGAAGAAATTCCTGATATTCGCATGAGAAGAATAGAAAGGGAAGAACATGAATTCCAAGATGCTATGCAACTGAACAATTATGATAATTTAGAAAGAAGATATTTGCAAAATTATGCAAATGAAAACATTAATGAAGAATATGATAGAATGCGAAGAATCGCAAGGGAGGAAGCGCAAGAACGTAGAAGAAGAGAAGCTGCATTAAAAAGACCAATGGATGAGAATTCCGAGGCAAATGCACGAATCTTTCGGGAATTAGCAGAAATGATAGGGATGATAAACAATAGAAGAGGAGGAGATAGAAGGAAATTAGATGAAGCAATAGAAGAAGCTGCGAGGACTCCATTTGCTAGAGAAGTACAATTGGGAGGAATTCCACCAAAATGCAACTTGCCCACACTTACCAGTATCTTTGATGGGACTTCATGTCCTATTCAGTACATTAAAGCATACATAAGATGCATGTTACAATGGGAAAATCATGATGCTGTGTTATGCAAGTACTTCGCATCGAGTTTAACAGGGGAAGCTTTAAAGTGGTTCGAAGGACTCCCTAAGAACACTATTACGTCATTCAGTCATTTGCAAGCAACTTTCCTTGGAGCATATATCACAAATCACTCTTCACGGCTTGGTATTGAAGATGTATTTGGTTTAAAACAAAGAGTGGGTGAAAGTTTGAAGCATCTGGTAAGACGATGGAAGACTATGTGCAGTGATATGGCAGGGCGTGTGGATGAGAGATACTTGATTCTGTCCTTCATAAATGCAATGTTCGCAACTGAACAATTATATGTTCAAATATTCAGAAGAAATAATTCCATAATGATGACAGAGTTACGAGAATTGCAAGAATAATACATTACACTAGAGGAAAAGCAAAATAGTATGGAGTCATATCCAGTAGCAAACACTAGCAATCAAGAGGGAGGAGCAAATTTACTTCCCATAATAATCAATATAGTAGCAGGTACTTCGCAAACATCCTCACAAACTTTTTCGCAAATTTCAGAAGAGAAGAAAATCAATGATAGCCAGCCAAAAATGGTAGCAATGGGCAGTAGAGATCAAGAAGAGTATGATAGAGAGAAGAATTTCTATAATCGAATAGGAAATAACCAAATTCCAAGATTAGATCAACAACAAGAAAATTATGGGGGACAAAGGCAAAATTATTTTGGACAAGGGAACCAGAGACAAAATTATAACAACGGTCAAGGAGGTCAAAGAATGGTAAGGGAAGAGATAAAGTTGCCACCTTTGAATACAAGTGTAGAAAAGATATGGCAAGCAATTATCCTGGTAGAGAATATACCAACTCCATGGAACATGGGAAAGGAACCACCAATGGGTCCAAGAAGTCATGAATTTTGTTCATATCATCATTTTCATGGACATTCTACAAATAATTGCCATAATATCAAGAGGATAATCTTGCGAATGATTGATCAAGGAAAGCTAAATCAATTTTTACTTAAGCAGACACAGTCGCAACAATTACCACAGGCTCCAGTCATAACTCGCAGGGAGAACACAACAAAAGAAAAGGGAGAAGAAATCCTACATATAGAAGTGGGATCAAAAGCAAGGAATGTTTTCTGTAATTCCATTGTTCATTCATATAAAACCATAGAGGATTTTCATGATAATGTATTAAGCAGGGTATATGCGAGGGATGGTGAAGGAAAGGAAGTAATGAACATCGCAAAAATTTCACGACTTGAAGATTGGCAGAAACGTGAAATTTCTTTTGAAGCCACTGAAATTCCAGAAGGTTGTGAAGCACATGATAATCCATTGGTAGTAAGATTAGCAATCTACATGAATATGGAAGAAAACGAAGATGATATGGAGGAAGAATAAATTGGTCTTAATAGGATTTTGATTGATACGGGAAGTTCTGTCAATATCCTCTTCTATTCTGCTTACAAAACTATGGGGGGAAAATATGCAGATTTAATACCTTCTACTTAAAGAATTTATGGTTTTAATGGAACTGCCAACAAGCCCAAAGGAGAAGTGAGCATGCGAATTCCATTAAGTGGAATGCGAACTGAAATTATGTTCTGCGTTGTTGATGTCGAATCACCATATAACGCTTTGATAGGAAGACCATGGATTCATGGAATTCTAGGCGTAGCTTCCACTCTACATCAGTGCATAAAGTTTCCTTATATGAAGGGTATTGGAGTTATCAAGGGTGATTGGGCTGAGGGAAAGAAATGTTACGATACAGAAGTAGAAGTTTGCGAAGGAAAAACTGCTGTGAAGGAAAATTGGAGAAAAAGAGCAAAAGTTGTAAAAAGAAGTGAAAATTTAATGGCATAGGATTAAGGAAAAAGAGAATAAAGTTACGATGATAATCATACAAGAAATTTACGATGACAATAAGGGATTGTGATTTGCGAAGAAAGAAGAAGGAAAATAATAAAACAAGAAGGTAATCAGAATGTTTGCTCGTGGAAATAAGGTATGTGGTAAAACAAACTTTCTATTTTTTGATAAATTTTACGAATATTGTTTGCTCGCAGGAAATTGGGAAAAGTTACGAATTTCAGAATTTATATTCCGATTAAAATTTCATTAATTTGCGAATAAAAGACCGCAATCTGTGATCAGCCTCCAAAAAAGAAAGAGAGCCGCAGAAAATTTTATACAGGCAAACCTTTGTGGCGTACACCCTAGTTCGCGAAGCTATATTTCATAAGAGGCAAAGTCCTAAAGTACGTCATTTAAGGGGGTACCTATAACGTGTCTAAGGGTAACCGGAACACCACCAAGGGCCCTTAGTACATGGTAAAAATTTAGGGGTACAACCCAATAATGGGGTACCTATCCGGGTTAGACACCTTGGATTCTCACCTAATCTAGCGACATTACGCAATATAAAATGCGGTGTAAGAGGATTTAGGTTGGGAGACTAAGGCATACTGTCTTTCCCAAGAAGTGCAGAAAACGATCAAGGCGCCGAGGTACACGGTTGAGTCAAGAGTGCCGGGTGAGGTTGAACCACATCTGCCATTTTTGACAAGTCTTGGCAAATGATACACTTGGCCCAAAGATACCCCATAGGGTGCAACCTCGTAACTATAAGCCCTATAGGAAAAAAGGATAAGAGGTTGCGATCAAAAGATGGTTGTTGGCAGAACCGGATGGGAAGAGCTAACCTTGTATGGTCGATGTACGCTTCCTTGAAGGGGCAATCAGGGGGAAGATAAAGGGCAACACCCTCCATTAGGGAGCTGATACGTGCTATAAGACGCAAATGTCACGAGGCTTCTTGTTTGCGAAAACATAAAGGCTTGTCATATTTGTGCAACAAATGAAGTTCTGCGAGCCTTCTAAAAAAAAAAAAAAAAAAAAAAAAAAGAAAGAAAGAAAAGAATAAAGAACTCGCAGAACATAATAAAGAAGTTAAGATGAGATCAATGGGTCACCACATGAAAGTGTGGAGACGTCCTGCGATTTCATCGCAAGACGGCAATGTCATGGGGCTTTATGTTCGCAAGAATATTCAAACTTGTCATATTGTCGCAACACTTCCTGAAGAGGCTAAAATACTATACAAAGAAGTTAAGATGAGATCAATGGGTTTTTGTATGAAAGTGTAAGAACGTCCTGCGATTTCATCGCAAGACGATAATGTCACGAGGTTGTATGTTCGCAAGAATGTTCAGACTTGTCATATTATCGCAAATACAAAAATTAACTATAAAAGAGGTGGCAAAATAAGACCTTTACTTAGGAAGGCATGATAAGACCACAGAAATTAATGAAATCCATTGCATCAACATCATTGAAGAAATTATACAAGAATATACATTATGAAGATCTGAAAAGAAGACAACTTCGTCAATATCATTGAAGAAATTTTATAAGAATATACATTAAGAAGTTTTGAAGAGAAGACAACTCTGTCAATATCATTGAAGATTTTTTACAAGAAGTCCTATCAAAGAAGATAACATCATTGAAGAATTATCACGAAGACTTAACAAAAGATGCGATTTTGATAGTAATCAAATACAGATAAGTTCATACTCGTAAAATGTTACGAGAATTAAATACTTCTTATACTTCTCCATATATTGAATATTTTTCTACAAATTCAATACTATTTATACTTCTTCAAGAGTATATCATATTTATTATACTTCTTCAACGGATATTTAATTTTGCGAAGGTTAAGTACTTATTATACTTCTTCATACAATTCTTATACTTCTTCATATATTGGGCAATTCTTCATGAATTGGATACTGCTAATACTTCTTCAAAGATATTTTATACTTCTTATACTTCTTAAGGATATTTCATATTTCGTACTTCTTATACTTCAAGGGGAGATTTATTATTTACCTCGCAACATTCCGCAAAAGGCAAAAGGTTCATATTTCTTATACTTCAAAGGGAGGACTTTTTATTCATAATCACAATCAGACAAAACTTCGTAAGATAAATTGAGAAGGATATTCTAATACTTCCAGCAAGAGTTGATCATTTGAAGAGCAATAATAAGGGGAAAAGGAATACTAAGCTAAGTCTTTAAGATATATTATTTATCTCCACATGATCAAGTTATGCGAATAAGGGAAACAAACATCAAAGAAAAATTAATTCAAATTAAGCTTTGAAAAAGAAATTGTTGGATTGATTCAAAGTGCAATCAAGAAGAAAGTGTTATATTGAAAAGAAACAGAACAGACATACAAAAAAGAGTGAAGTTACAAAACAGATATACAAAATAAAAAAGAAAGAGTGAAGTTATTTTTCAGGAGATCTATTCCCATCAAAATGATCTTCTTCTTCAACTTCACTATCATTTTCAACTTCACTTTCAGAGATTTCCAGATATGGAGTATCTTCAGGAATTTCTTCAGAAAGGAGCGTATGGTACTTCTTGAGAGGAATTTCATTATCTTCGCAAATATTGCGAGTCATCTTAGCTCAAAAACGCTTGACATATAAACTATGGTTATGCTGGGAAATTAGAAGCTGAGATCTCAAGTCAGAAATTTTATTATTACGATTAGTAAGGAGAGTTTCCAGATCGTTATTCATCTTCGCATAATTTTCTGCAGCAAGGAGAGAAATTAAGGAATTGGTTAGCAAATTACGAAGGAAAAGTAACCAAAATAATTACCATCGCAAAGAATTTACCTTCTAGTTGCTTCTTATCATTACGAAGAGAAGAATTTTCAAGCTTTAATTGATTATTCTCCTCAAGAAAAGAAGAATTATCAATTGCGATGCTCACAGATTGTGAATTATCTTCGTGACGGGATATTAATTCTGCGTTATCAATATTTAAATCTTCTACTCTCTGACGCAGATTTGAATTTTCAACCTCTAACTTCCTACAACGATTCAAAGTTTTCTTCTCAGCAATAGAATGGCGTCTTTCCCAATCAGAAGCAGTTGCACAACTAACTCTTCCAACCTAAACAAGAAAAAAGGGGTTGGAAATCAACAAAATAAGGGAAATAAACAAGGAATAGAGAAGAAACTTACCATGCTACCTAAAGCATATAATGAAGAAGGAGAGACGAATCTTGAAATTCCTTTGAGGGAGTTATTATCAATTACAGTAGGAACTTTACAAGCCTTCGCAATAAGTTTGCGAGCATTCGCTGTAGGAGAATTTCCTAATCCACGAGAAGAATGGAGGAAAGCCTCAGAGATGCTAACCATTGCTGAGGCAAAAGTTTATGGGATACTACAATCTTCATTTCCACCTTCATCAACATCATTATCATCATCTCCTTTGTCAGAAAGGGTATCGGAATTAGAACTAAAGTCCTTCTCAGGAAATTTATCATCTTCATCACCAATATCTTCCTCAATGTTCTCATTAGAAGAAATTACATTGGAATGAGATTTGGTTGAGAGTATCTTCTTTTTCCTCCTCTCGTAAACAACATCTTGAAGTTTTCTTTTTCCTTTGCGAAGAGCATCATCTTGACTACCAGAAGCTTGGGTAACCTTCACAGAAAGAAGAGTTTGTTGTCTTGCAGTAAGCCTTTTAGAAGAAGCAGAACTATTATTTTCACTCACAACAATCTCAGGAAGAAGTGGAACCTGTAAATTCAAATAAGGATAAGAAATAGAGGCAACAATATATTGTTTAGAAAATTACAAGAGTGTTTCTTACCTCATTTGAAATTAAAGGGTAACAAAAAGATAAGGAGATGGAAGTCCATACATTTCTAAAAACCCAAGGTTGATAATAACGGTTACGAAGGTTCGCAGGAAGTTCTACTATCCCAGAAATATAAGAACCTGATAATATTAAAGGGTACTTATACCAATCTTCATCATTAGAACGACGAGGTGTCTTATTATTTCCTAAAGCATAATCAATATCGTGCATGAGAAGATCATCTGTTGCGATATTAGCTTTACGATGAAGATGAACACCCCAACGATTATCTTCTTTTCTTGCAGGAATTAGTGTGTAATTTTTGAAGAAACCCTCAACTGTATAATTCGCAGCAACAATTTCTATATTTTCAAATCCAGGTTTCCTAAGATCAACTGAATACAAAGATTTCCCAAAAGCGGCACGATTTGCGAATTCAACTAAGAGGCGAATACAATCACCAGTCAATTGGTAAATGGCACAAGAAAAATTGGGGTGGGAAATAATTTCATAGAATAAAGGAAAGTTAACATCATAAAGAGGAAGAGGAATACCTGCGAGGATTTGACCTCGTGAGATTAAAATTTTCTGATCATCCCAAACATAGTTGGTAAAGAGCTTCACACAGAGAGAAGATTTATTATCATAACCTTCAATATCAGAAAGAATAAGGTCTCCATCAGCAAGTTCCGCATTAATTTGTTCAATAGTTTTCTTCTTTGGTGCCATTGAATATAAGAGGGAAAATAGAAAGGAAAAAAGATTGCAGAGGCAGAAGTGGTGAAGAAGATGAATAAGAGAATAAAAAGCAAAAACAAAGGATAATATTTATAAGAGAGTTTGATGAAGATAAAAACTCATAAGCGTGAACGGTTGAAAAGAACGGTTACGAAGAAACGTGTCAGAAAGATAAGGGAAAAGTAAAAAGACGTGTTGCGAACTTGATGGGTGGTAATAACTACACTAAATTTACGAGAATAGGGATTCTCATGACATTTCTTCTTCGTAGAATTGACATGATAAGAGGCAAGATGTAAGTACTGAATATCGCAAGATAATAGTTCACGAGTATCGTAATAAATAAAGGAGAAAAGAGTTATAAAATGATACGATGATAGAAGTAGCGCGGAGAAATATGAAGTTTTGCGAGGATGAAGTAATTTGGCGAGTATGAATTGCGATACTTCGCAATTCATATACAACTGTATAAGTTTTACTATAAATAGGAGTTCAAATGTAAAATTCGGGAGGTTCTTTTAGTGAGTGTTAGAAAATATCTTAGGAAAGAGAATAGAGAAAGTTGTAACTATTCTAATTCCATTTAGATACTTCTTTGTAATCAATTGAGAACATTAATAAGAAAATTGTTATTCATCATCAAGAACTTCTTGAGTTTTTACTAATTCTATTGAGGGTGTAGTTGTAGGTTATTCTGCAACTACACTAACCAACACAAGCAAAGCTTCTAACTTGTCTTGGGATGATGAATGTTGTTCCAAACATGTTGATTTTGATATATCACATATGACACAAAAGATAAGGATTTGGTAAAAAGAAGTAAAAATGATGAGAAAGGTCTCTCTCCGGTTGATTCTTATGATGATTTATTACAAGAAAAATCATCCCAGGTTTTCAATAGCTTGGATTCTTCCAATGTGTTCAATGAATTTTCGGCTCTCACGGCAGAAACTTCTTCCTACTAAACTTTTGATTCAGAGTTTCAGTGTGACACTGAGATTGTTGATTTCTTGAATAAGTGTGAAGAAATTCACCAAGAAAACCTCCAACTAAAGGTTTCGTTGGAAAAATCATCACTTCAGGTGAAAGATCTTGAGATTGATAGTCTTAATGATGAATTCACTAGGACCCTATCTCTGAATCAAAAAGAGATTAATTCTTTTAAGTGTGACCTGCAAAGGTTGTCCGGATGTTCTGACAAAATCTCTGCACTATTATTCGGTAAGAAGTCTTTTGGAAACACAAATGGTTTAGGGTTCGAAAGAAAAACTGTGAGCACAACGACTCATTTGTTCCAGCCGGGTTTGGAACAGTTGATGATGAATGTTGTGATAAACATGAGGCAAATAAGCAAGATAATAAATCATCCTTGATTTGTTCATTTTGTAGAAGTGCAAGTCATGTTCAAAGTAAGTGTTGGAAATTTAAGAGGAACAACAAAATAATTTCCAAACTTTAGAATGACATGAAAAGAATGAATTTGGCTATGAGTAATCAACAGAGTTCTCCTAATAACAAGAAGAAATCTAAAAGAACCAGATTCATACGAGGTAAGAAATATACCTTTACAACAATCCTTGATAAGTCAGTATGTGATAAAAGATGTGAGCATTTGGTTCACTCCGTCACTATCTAATCCTAGTAACATTTGCATCCTTATTTTTAACTTGAGAAAATAAGGATTACATCAAGGTTACTCAAGTTTTGTATATTTGGTAATTTATTATTTTTTCGTTAAGAAAATATCTTCTTGTTAAGAATAAATAAAGGATCATGAACCATACAAGACTTGTTCAAAGTTATTCTAGGTTTTGATTGTCCGTAAGTCTATTTATATTCATATGTGATCAAAATGCCTTTTACTTCTTTTTTTCTTTGAAAGATACAGTTTCATGGCTCCTGTTACTAGAGGTACCACAAAAATGGATGTAGTTGAAGCAGTTAATGTGTATCTTTGTGAAGGAATCCCTTCCTCAAGGAAGAAAAATGTGAGATATACAAATGATGAACGTTCTTCCTCTAACTGCCTCTTGTCTGTTTGTCATTTTGATAATAACTTTAGAGGTATGGTGAAATATTTCATCAACAAAAGAAATGATTTAATATCTCGAATCATTTTTATTTAGAAAAGATAGCTCACTATGAACATATGTTGTCTCTTACAAAGAACATCTTGTGTCGACCAAAAAATAGAACTTAGTGAGTTGAATGATATTTCTGAAGATTTAGAGGAATTGAACGATCCCATAATCAATGGGTTTTCAATAATGAGAACGAATTCTTAGTAAATTCTCTGAGAAAGCTCTACCATGTCTAGGAAACTTCTTATGAGAATTCTTAGTATTTTAAGAAGGATAACCAGGGTTTGGAATAGCCATTATTGTGAGTACACATAGCTATTGACAACATTTTCATCTTGCAATGTTTTTATATTTATTTATTTAAATTCTAAAGTTATTTGGAAGATGATTTTTGCAGTATAATCTTTATGAATTTATATATTGCAAATTGTTATGGGATATGTTGTTTTCGTCCGTGAACCTTGACTGTCCCATATTTGTTCAAAAGTTAACGCTATTATATATCGATGTCGATATGAAAGTATTGATGGAAGATATAATGAACTTTTAACTACAGAAGTTAAGCCTATTATGTCATTATGAAAATATTAATGAAAGATATGATGAACTTTTTTTTACATAGATTAAGTCTATTATATGTCATTGTGAAAATAGTGATGAAAAATAGAATGAATCTTTGTTTATTCCACAATATTGGTCTTTTCCTGATCCACATCTTTGTGTATATACTGTGCGGCTCCGTAAGTTCTCTTATGTGAGCATGGCCAATTGAATTAATAATTTTCCTAGTGGTTAATTCAATTGAGATTTTTGGACATAAATTCATATTTCATGTGATTTGTTAATGTCCAAAGAAATCCTTATTTTCTTGTAAAAGTAAGGTCGCTCTTGTTGTTCTTTCGGAAGTGACATTTTATGGGGGAGAGTTCTTATTTGAACTTGTGCTTAATTGTAAAATCTTTGTGTGGAGTGCGACTGTAGAATACTGTAGTAGTTATCTTGTATCTTTATAAACTACTTGATGAATACACTAAGTTTTGACTATGTGAAATCATCGAAACAAGTTGGTATGTTGTTCTCTTTTGGTCATGAAGTATCTTTATGGAAATTTTGAAAAGGCGAGGGTGCCCAAATATACCTCAAGCTAAAACTTTTCCTTCCTATAAGTCCTTTCTATGAATGGACATAGTCGAGACAATGCAACTAATAGGTTCACACTTCGTGTGATTGTCTATGGATACAAGATCGAGACAATACAATAACGAAGTATGTTTACTTGATACAAAGGTTCGGACTTAACCAAACTCAATATGATTCACGTATAAAGTAAATAGGAATCAATGTTTGTACAATTTACTTTAATTATAATAAAATAATTATAATACGGAAATATAAAGTAAATGATACAACAAGATTTTGTTAACAAGGAAACCGCAAATGCAGAAAAACCCCGGGACCTAGTCCAGAATTGAATACTCTCAGGATTAAGCCGCTATACAAAATAAACTAACTTCGTATAGTTGAGACCAAGCAACTAAACCTATAGTTCACCTAGTTCTGTCTGTATTCCCACGCCTCCAACCTGTAAACAAGTCACGTACTTGGACCAATTCCTTTGGTTCGTATTCCAAACAGTAAAGGAACAACAAATCTATTTGGTATCAACTCTCTTCAACCAAGTGATATGAGTTGCGCAAAGGTTCCCTTGTTTATCTTAACATAAACTCCTTTTCCAGGTCCAAGATCTATCTTATATTCAATCACCAAAAGGTAATCGTTAAGATTAAGCCAATCAATACCTCTAATCCCAAGGAAATGTATTGATGCCGATCTTCTCAACTATTCTATTAAAATACCCAAAGGATAAATCAATTATAGTTGGATCCTCTATTACCCAAACAAGTATTGTGCACACCAAAGATTATAAAACCAAGTCAGAAATCTTCTATCTCTTATTTGTCTTCAAATCTTCTTAGATCTTCAATAAACATCTGCACACAACTACTTGAATCTCTTGTGATCAATCACACAAAAAATGGAGTCTGTTAACAATGGATTATCACAAGATCGTCTTTAGATCTAATAACAGTCTAAAGATCCCTGACGAAACCTTGAACTAGTTTGAGTGAATCTTATATCAGAAGAGAAAATTCTCAAGCATAAACAAACTAGGTGCAATCAAAGTTCAACCATCGTTAGTCAATCAAATCAATATGAAAACTAAAGATAAACCGCAATATCTAGTTTCCCACCAACGGGTTGTTCTAGAGCTTCTCAATCACAAAGAAGACTTTAAATTGAGCGGTCATAAGAGATTTCACCTAATTAGATTGCTCTCCTCTCCGATAGGCGGCTTCACCAGTAGCAGTACAACAGAGGAAGTTTACTGTCACGAAGGATTTTTTTGCTAGAAATGCAAACTCAAAGTATTTATAGACAAGGAAGTTTGGACACCAAGGAATTTCCAAAACCGAAAATATTCTCAAGATATTTTTCCATATAAACCCAAATTCGGTTTTCATAATTCCTGTGAATGCACTTTCCAAATATAATGATCGGAATCTCCTTGGAAAATCTTTAACTAGCAAATGCACATTACTAATTATTATTTTCCATATATAATTAAAAACCTTAATTAAAATATTCTTAACTTATTTAAATTCGATCTTGGGATTTACTTCCTTCTTAGGTGTTAAGGAATATCTTTGAACAATAATAGAATGCACATTAATGCGCGTGTTCAAAGTGTGTCGACATCTTAGTCTTGCAAGTCCTTTTTCATACTTACTCACTTGAAACCGATTTACCACACTTCCAAAAAAGTTTAGAATTGGTTCATCTGACTTTCAAGAACTATGTGATTGATTAATTACCTCTTAATCACAAACCATGGGTGTAACGGTTCTACCAAAACAAGTTTCGGTTCTACCTCCATGTGAGTACTATGCATAGTCACACTGGCTTACCAAAATTCGGCTGACTAGGTACTAGGATTGGTTGCCCATATATATTTGGTATCTAACTTGTATGCACCGCACATGTCCATAGGATCGGTTTCCCCTTTCCTAAAAACGTGTTGCACATGTTCATATGATCGGTTCCCCTTTCTTCTATAAACCTTGCTACACTTCATACAAGGATTGGTTCCCCCTTGTGATATAATGCACCTCTTCATAGCATCGGTTCCCCTTTTCCAAATTCGGTCAGACACTCACAATCCCGATCATACCCCAGGTGATTACTTAAGATCGGTTTCACTAATAAAAGTCATACCAATACATAAGCCAAGCCTCATGTGAATAGTTTTACCAAGAACACAAACAAGTCATGAGCGGTTATACTAATCACATATATTGGTCGTTCATAAGATTTGCAATGAAGAACATCCCCAATAACGCTTGGAGATTTCCTTTTCAGTTCACAACACATATCATGAACTTACTTCCTTATGACACATGTAAACATTGTTCCCTATGATGAAATCCTCACCTCATACCCATACATAATCACAATAGCATTCATACAATTACATCGATATCTTATGTACAAAGTTTAATGGTTAAGCAAGAAACTTCATATTGTATTCCTTAATACTATGTCTATCTAGAGTGATCATGCTTCGTAGTTTTATGTTTTCAATATGCACAAATTGAAAGATACGTTAGGCAATGAAACAGTTCAAGTCAAATATCACTAACCTCAAGTGGAAGGATGATGTTGTGGTTGTAGCTCCGTACTTCTTCACTTCTTCAAGTCTTCGCAATACTTGTAATATCTCACCCTAATACTTTCAAGCTAACCTTTACGAAGTTGACTTTAGTACATTTAAATCAAGCGACTCTTAAATGAATTTTGGCTCACTAAAATATGACAACCAAACTTGACATACCAATGTTTGGTGGGTTCAACCGAGCTATGCTCAAACAAATTTCATGAGGATCCCACTAGTTTTCGTACCTTTGCCAATTTATATTGACAAAAAGGGGGAGAATTAATGTGTAGTTCACACTACAAATACATATGGTTTATGGACCATTATGTAAGAGGGGGGAGGGGGTTTCATTTTAAGATGAAGTATTGACTAAGGGGGAGTGATACATATCACCATAGTATTATTGTCAAAGTTGTGATACAATTGGATTTTGATGACGTGTAATAATACTATGATAATGTATAACAATAATTAAGAGCAATTGTTTTCTCATTATTATAGCTACGGATCTTCAATAACTATGATGCTGAGGTGAACACATTTATAATCATTGGAGTACTTGGAAGTGACAAAGATTTCGAGTAATGTTCAAGAACCAAGGAGATCAAGCATTTGGATGAGAATATACAAAGTCTATTTGTTTTGTAATCCATATGTATTGATAGATTTGTCACTAAAATTGATAAAGGGGGAGATTGTTAGAGCACTATTCGGTCGAACTCGCAAGTGTTGCTATCTTAAGCTTGTTTGTCAATATTAGTGATCAAAACTATAAGTCTTGATTTCTAGTCTACTTATAATGATGTCTCGGACTAGGATAGATTGTGTAGTTGAGCATTAGACTTCACGACGTTCATCAATTGAAGACGATGAAATAATAATGAGAACTTGTGGAACTTCATCAACAAAAGGTATGTGGAGACTAAAAATCATCTATCACTTGGAAAGTCCATTTCTACTCTATCTCCTATATTGAGACAAAAGTCGTATTACTATATTGTATTCGATTATACACATTTAAGATTTCGAGCTGAGTTTAACTCGCTTACATATTTATCGAAATATGTGTTGGTAAGCTTTCGCTTCAACCAAGTTCATCTTATATTCTTGTTGAAATTCAAAAGATGATCATGTGAAAATCTCCGAGTAACATCTTACATGGTTTGCGTGATACAATCATTTGATATAGACTTGGAATGTTTCGTTATGATTATTTCAATAACTTGAAAATCACTTTGATGCTAATAGTGTGTGAAAACATCTATTGTCATCCTCTAAGAAAGTTTCAATGATTGAATAGAGTTTAGAACACTTGACCATCATTGGATTATAAACATAGTATGCATTCTTACATGTATGTGATCTATGACCGGAAATATAGTATGCATACCACGTATGCGTACCTGTTAGTTATGAAATTCCGAGTACCTAAATACACATACCCATACGCGTACTGGAAAAGGGTTTGGGTTCGGAAATTTCTGTTGTGTTTGGAAGTTTGTGTACCCGTTTACATACTAGCGAACCTAAACTCAGAATGGCTACTTTAAGTATGCGTACCCATTTGCATACTTGAGTGGTTAAAGTTCTAAAATCAGTTTGTTCATGAACTAATACATTTATATAATAAGGAATGCATTCTTTGCATACCATAACTATAATGTTCATGAATCGATTCGAGTGAATCAAACCGATTTTGCGTCAATTGTGTTCTTGTATACTTCTACAAGAATATAGCAATTGAACAACTTTTTAACTAGTTTCATTTGAGTCATTTGAACTAGTTGTGGTTAAGATGAATAAGGTTGATAAGAGAGTGTTCATATAGCAAACCTCGATTAACTAATGTTGAGCCAACATAGTTTACATGTTTAGGTACGGTTACTCAAACGTAAATGAGGGTACATTTCATTTGTGCATAACAAGCTAAGTTCGATCTAACGGTTGAAAGATATTAGCCTGGGTCTAATCAGGTTTTAATATAACGGTGAATATTGAATGCTTTGTTACCAAGGTGACTTAGATTGCAAACCCTGATTTGAAAACTATATAAAGAAGAACTCTAGCAACTGGGAAACCTAATCCCCACACCTCTTGTGTGATGCTTGTTGTGACTAGAGTCGATTCTCCTTTAACCTTAGGTTTTTCACGAAACCCTATAGGTTAAAAAGACTTCATTAGGATTGTAAAGACATACCTAACTATTTTCTATGTAGTTGCGTGTTTTGATCTTGCCCTGTTATATCGTATTAAGTATTATCTTCTCTAAGATTTTCTCGAGATTGATTCGTCGATAGGCAAGATAAAAAGTAGTCACAAACATCTTCGTCTCATTGTTTGTGATTCCACAATATCTTATTTCACTACCATATGATTAATATTATTGTAATGTGATTGATAATACTAGGATGTTTTTCGGGAATATAGTCCAGTTTATCAATTGGTTCTTGTACACCTTGATTATTCTGAAGATTGAACAAAACTCATAGGTATTTCTGTGGGAGACAGATTTATCTATTCTAATGGACTTTTCTGTGTGAGACAGATTTGTTTATCAAGTCTTCGACTTTGGGTCGTAACAAATCTTGGTTATGGGTGAGGTCAGCTAAGGGAATCAAGTGCGTAGAATCCTTCTGGGGTTCAAAGATATAAGGAGCGCAACTGTACTTTGATCAGTATGAGATTGATTAGGGCTCAATTACATTCCAGTCCAAAGTTCATCAGTGTGGTGTTCAAAGGTGGACTAGGTCCCGGGTGCATTTGCGGTTGTCCTTGTCAACAAAATTTTGGTGTCTGTGTTATTTATTTTCCGTATTATATTTTGTTATTATATAATAGAAATATCACAGGTTGTGCATTAAGATCAATCAATGAGATAATCCTACCTTTGGTTGTTGATATGAATTGATTTACACTTGAACATTGGTCTTTGGTACCGTTCAAGTTATTTCATATAATAATCAGGCTCGCGGATTTCTATCTATTTGATTTGCTGATTACATTGTGAAATAGAGATATAAACTCTTTGATATATTTTTCTCTAGATTAAGTCTGACTGTCTATTTGATTCTATTGAAAGTATATTGGAGTTTATCTATTCAGATTGCCGAGCGGAAATATTGGGTGAGTTTGTTAGACCCCCGTTTTTTCAGTTTAACTATACGACTAAGATTCATGAACTTGGAGTTAAGGTGTCTGTATATTCTTTAGTCTTCGTATACGCTCTTTGAACCACCTCTTCACATTTGAAATTTTGAGATTATAACACCATTGCATTCCGAGCAATCTATATTTCTCAAATCTAAAAAAGGAATGAAAACACTTTTTATCCGATCCAACTCTGTTGGAGATAGATATTCGATCGTGCAACAGATAGTCTTCAATGTGACCATAATAGGTCCTAAACTCTAGAGATAACTAGGCGTTGAGGTGGCTTAATTTCAATTGCTAGTTTTACATTTGTGGTGTTTTTGATGTTGGCTTAATTTCGCATTGGTGGAAGACAAACAATGGGATGACTTTACCCAAAGGACATGAACATGGTTGTGAAGATCGTACAATTTACAATTCCATTCAAATTTGAGTGCTCATGCTCGCTGCTATTAGTATTCAACTTATTATATATATACTACTTATACATCAAAGATCAAGTATTAAGATCTTTTCATTTAGTTCAGTGATACTATAGGCATATTTTAATGGTTCAACAATCAAACATGAATCTTATGTTCATGATTTAACATACGATTCGATTCTCAAAATTGAAAAATGGTTCGCTCCACGATTCACGATTTCACAACGTTGGTCATATAAACAACAACTAGCGTTTGACTAACTCTAAATGTTGAAATGACCGGTGTTTAATCACTTTCAATAATAAATCTAATAAAAAATGATCCTCGTATGTTCAGGAAGATGGCTTACTATGCAAAGGCACGCAAGAATACAAATAGTTTTCTCATTAGCTATTATTCTTATGCAATATAGTAGTAAATGGGTTTTGCATAAATTCAGTGGACATATATCTAACAAATGAATCCCGCTAACAAGTCAATAGCTTGATATCATATTTGGAAAAAAATGATGATTAAGAATATACCAGATATATAAAACATCACTAAAATCTTGACAGAAACTTCAGATTCTGCAAATAGAGAATGAAATTCCATTTATTGTTGGCATGACATCAATAATTAAAGCTTGTTAGATTCTTGAACGCAAAAAGTATGCAATCAAAAGTTCCTTCATTCCTATTGCAAAAGGATAACAAAACTGAACAAGATGTCGATGTCATTCAAGTACACTGATAAAGTCATTGGGTGATGATACCAATAACATGAGTTTTAAACTCGTCCGCACCAAATTCTTACCGATTAGAGATTTTTTTTTTAACAAGATTTACATTATATATCATTTTTAGTATAGTAAGAAGAAGGTTTAACTAAGTATACGAATAGGTATGCATGGGAAAAATAGAATAGTTACCGGCCATTGGATGCTGGCCAATATCGTGGTTGTTGGGGGGAGACTTAAAAATCCCAAACTATATGCGAAATATGGAACCTACACAATATAGAATAACACAAATACGACGAAATAAAAATAATCACACAACATCGGCAATTACGTGGAAAAACCTCTTCAATGTGAAGAGTAAAAATCCATGTTAAAATCTTCCACTTTGAATAATAATGAGTTGCATAATTTCTACCTAATTTGATGTTCCACTTTGAATAAATAGGTTACATGATTTCTCACTAATACTTCAAGGTGCATATATCACTTGGACAACAATTTGCCTAGATTACACTCACCACTAAGGGTGGTTCAATAATTCACTTACCAATAGGTAAGATTCACTAGTGTAATGATACTTACTACTAAGGTTTGAACAAACTCTATATTTCCCCCCTTTGAAGATATGTGGAAATTGATGAATCAATCTTCACCAACATTAACCAAACTGTCCTTAACTAAGAACCTTTCTAATTCTTCAACATCACCACTTAAAACATCACTAAAACTCTATAACTGTGGATACACTTTTTCTCTCCCGCTCACTCTCTCACCATCCTGTTTTTATTTTCTTTTTGAACTTGGAGAATATAGGTGGTGGATGTTTTTATAAAACAAAAACATAACTTAACCTAACAAGTATATGTTATGTAGATTCCTCTTAATAGCTAAGAGGTGATATGATTGTTAGGTCCATAAGGAGTGAAACATCCAAAAATCTCCCCTTCATGACTTATAACGAGGTACCCATCACCACCAAACTTGACCTAAATCACCAATGAACATGCTTGTACTTCAGTAGTGACTTTTTGATCATATCAGAACCATTGTCATCAGTATGAATCTTTTCAATCTACAAGACCTTCGTATGGAAAACTTCTTGTATCCAATGGTACCTAATGTTGATGTGCTTGGATCTCGAGTGGAAACTCAAATTTTGCTGAGTTGGATGACACTCTGGCTATCACAGTAAACAATGAATTTTAGTACCTTTTAAGTCTGAATCTGTGTAACCTAGTAATCCTGGATTATCACCGCCATATCATACATATATTAAAAGTACCCTTTAGACATAGTAATATCCATTTTATCGTTTCCCAATGCTCTATACGAGGATTTGTTAGAAATCATCTTACCACTCCAACTGCATAAGCTATATCCATCCTTGTACAAACCATGACATACATCAAAATACCAATTACATATATTCATAAGTAATTTCCTTCATCTTCCGTTTATCAACCTCATTCATAAGACATTGATCATGAGTTAACTTAAAATGGTTTGCAAGTGGATAACTTACTGGATCAGACTTGTCCATGTTGAACCTTTACAACACCTTATCAATGTAGATTTATTATGATAGTCATAGCTTCCTTGTTTTCCTATCACGAGAGATTTACATGACAAGAATATGCTTTGTTGTACCCCAAGTATTGCATAGAAAAAGACTTGCTTAAATCTGACTTCAACTTGTCAATCTCTTTCTTATATTTGTCAACAATCAACATATCATCAATATATATCAAAATATAAAGAAAATCACCATCAAAAAATTATTAAATGAATACACAGTGATCTGAAGCTGTTTTCTTGTACCCATGTCCTTTATGAACGTTTTAAACTTCTTATACCATATAAACTATTCTTTAACTTGCACACCATGTGATATTTGCCTTTAACTTCAAAAGCTTCTGGTTATGCCATGTACACATCTTCCTCCAACTTCCGATACAAAAATATTGTCTTGAACTAGTTGTTCTACCTCAAATTCCATACTAGATGCTAATTCCAAGACAACTCGAATAAAAGGAAATATCACCATTGGTGAAAAAATCTCTCCCAAGTCAACACCTTTTCTTTGGTCCAAAAACCTTAGCAACTAAGCGTGCTTTGTATCCTTGGTTATGATAATTTTCTTGTTTTCTGGATTGTTAACTAACTCTGAAGTGTCATTCTCATCCAAAGAGCTCACCTCTTCTTTCATGGATTTCAATCACCTATGACTCTCAGGATCATTAAGTACCTCTTCATAATATTCTATTTCACTTGCATCTATGAGCATCACATGAGTTGTGGTGTATACTTTGTTGAAGCTAACCTGGGCCTGCTGGATTTTCTTAACTCAACTTCCGATTCTTGTTGCACTTTTTCCCTACCATAACCCCTTGGAACATCTTCATGTCATTTTCATCTTCACAAAGTCTTCAATAGTTTGGTCTTCAAGGAATACTTCATCCTTACTTCTAATAACCTTCTTGTCAACTGGATCCCAAAATCTGCAGCCAAACTTCACAGTCCCATAGCCTAGGAAAACACACTGCTCCGATATACTTTATCGACATAATATATGGTAAACCTAATTCTTCCCAAGTTATTACCATTTAAGTATCCCTTGAGATGTCCTAAAAATCTTCTCATGTTTGGAAAAAACTTAACTCATATGGTTTTGCTTTGAAACCATGAACCTGAAATGATGGAGGATGTGGTAAGCTTAATGACGACAAGTGTAAAGTATTTTTATGCCTCGACTTTGTTTGGAAGTTAAACTATATTCGAAGTCCATGATTACCGATGACAACATCTGTTTTTTTGTTTTATAATTATATTTTCTCTAACCAGATAGCAAGAAGTATGGGATCATACGATCTGATTCCAAACCTCAACGTATAATTTTCTACTTATTCTCTTTATGATACTTACTTAAATTTTCTATTGGTGGTGTCAGATTTATTTTCTACATAATACTTGTCAAATTTTCCATTAGTTCATGTCGGTCTTTGAAAATTGGGATATTCCATTTACAAGATAAAAATAAAATTCTTTTACATCATCTGAAGAATATTCTCCGAATATGCAAAATAAGATTGACATTTTTCTGTCCAAAGCGTCCTCATCGCAAGACACCATTGCTTGAAGTTACTGGTAATATTTAAATGATTTGTAGCTCAACCAATATTTTAGTATATGGAATATGAATTCTGCAATTATTCAACATTTCCCACGTCAAGTCATTTGTAGATGACTTATATTGACAGTCTCTTCGCGAAAACATTTTCCCAATGCCTCAAAGCTATTTCTTGGCAAAGCTCTTAGGATTGAAAAAGACAGAGTCATACTACCACGGTTTCAAATTAAAATTTGTATATGCTAAATATTTCGAAAACCTTACTTGAATACAATTAGCTTATGCTTTTCTCATATGTTTTTCTCCAGCTTTTGTATGTTACATGTGTGAGCGCGCACACGCGAATTAAAACTCTTCAAAATTCGGGATTCAGGGTTCAAAATTCAAGATTCAGGGTTTAGGGTTCAGGGTTTAAGGTTCAGGTGGTGGTAGCGGCGATTTTGGTGGTGACGGTGGTCTCACACATGTGACTTAACTGGATTGGATGTCAATATTAACGGAATGGGGCATTTTTCCAACTATTTTAACGTTGGGGCAGATTTCCAACATTGCACCCCATAGTGGGGCATTTTTCCAATTCTCCCGAATTATTACAAGGGACACCGCATTTGCTGCTCAAGGCTGCCTCTCAAGACTACCAAAATTACTGGGACAGACGCATTTTCTGCTCAAGGCTGCCGCTTAAGTTTAAACCAAGATTACTGGGGCAGACGTATCTTTCACTTTGGAGCCAGCATCTTCTTCTCTCCCATAAATAAAAGCCAATCGGTTAAATCTAGGTCGAACCTAATTTCTATCGACCAGTTGGAATTCAGTTCTTTGCATAAAAAAAGAAGAAGTTGGAATTCAGTTCTTTACCCCAAGCTTCATTCGACCTCCAACTTCATATTTATGAAAGAATGGGTTGTATCTGGACTCGAAATTTCAGAGAGAAATCACCTAAGAATGAGGTGTTTTTGTTGATCTTGGTGTTGAAAATGGAGGGGATGCAAGTAAAATTTTCAAGAAGTGTAGAGCTATGGAAAGTGATCGAACTACAGTGAGAAAGACACCAGTTTCACCTGCAACTTGAAGTCACCACCACCAGTCCTTACCTATTACAGTCTTGCCATGTAAAGGGCTTCACATTGTGTAACGCGGTAAGATGGCCAAACCATATTATAATTTGTATAATATCTGCCTACAGAGCATGTTAATACTAGGTTGAAGTCTGATTTCAGCATAAGGTTATTTTGCTACCATGTTTAATTCTTAATCTTTGTGATTATGGAGCTGAAATTGTGATTTTGCAACATATGAACTACATTTGCAGTCAGTTGTGTGGCACTAGGGCTAATTGTAAATTGTTGACAAGTTTTAATGATTAAGGTGGTATGCTATGGAGTAGAACAAATGCTAAATAAGTTAATGTTATTTGGTATAGTTAAGAATCTTAGGATCTGTAAATCAATCAAAAGGAAAGGATAACTTTTGATTTCTCCAAAGCCTCTTCCTCTCAAGGGTTGTATGAAGCTTGAGAGTTAGGATTTGGGGACAGTAGTCTGAGGCAACATTACCCTGGTTTCTTTCAGTTTTATTTTCTAGGTTACGATATCTTAGCAGTGTTCTCCTTATGGTTTGATTTTTTATTGTATTGTAGAATCTTGATGCTTCTTTATGTTGTTGCAAGGTTGTCGATTTATCTCTTTGAAAACAATGTTTCTGAATTGGGTTTATAACTTTACACGATTTATGTTCGTTTGGTTTTATCACATGACGTTCACTTTTGGCCGCAATCATTGGCATGATTTTGTAAAATTGCCTATTTTAGTTCTTACGGTTCATTAAATGCTTAAACTGATTTAATGTCTTAATCGACTATGATATAGGAGAGAGTTCTGAATTTCACCATGTGCAGCTACTTCTAGTAGTCACTGAGCTAAGGTGAAGCTGGGACATTCACACGAAATCTATGTTATTTTTGTAGGTTTTAAGATTTCTTTACTTCACTTATTGATCTACCAATTATTTTGGAGCATGATACTTCAAAAATAGTTTAGACCATGAATAATCTCAAACTGGTTGGCCTGGGTTAGGTCGTCCTTGGTTATTTCCTGGTGTAACACATACCAGGTGGAATTATCTCTTTTGATTTATTTAATCCTTTTGCAGGAGTACTCGGTTTTGAGGAGGCATTCTCAAAGTATCAGTTCATTTCAGTTTTTGTTGGACAGGGGAAGTTCTTCCTTTGCTGTACTTATTCTTAGGATTTTGTATTCTCATGCATGTCTGATCTTGTTGCTTCAGTGTCAAGGCATCGCACTAGTTATACGATTCAGAATTTGAATACTGTAAGATTAGCTTCATTAATGAACTTGCTCATTTGAGGGGTATTTGAGAATACTTTGCCTAGATTCTTTCCATAATTTCAAGAATATGAATGACAAATATTCCAGATTTATTTGCACTACTTAAATGATTCAGAATTTGAATACTGTAAGATTAGCTTTATGAAGAAACTTGCTCATTTAAGGGGTATTTGAGAATACTTTGCCTAGGTTCTTTCCAGATATAGTTGCATAAATTGGGCCTTAGGGACAAACATGATTTACTATAGTAGGATGGATATTGGATTTTGAGTTTGACTTTGGTGGGTACATGATATTCATATTCTCACTGCTCTTCAGTGGGGAGTATCAAATTTCGATTAAGTACATATCTTTGTTGTTAATTGTCCGGTCCCTTAGTGGTTCCAGCTATGGTTTTTGAGTAGGAAATTGTTCATATTATCATATACTGGCTTAATTGTGTTCTGCTCTGTGTTACAAGGACACGGACATGGACACGGTGTCAGTGTGTCGTGTCCAATACGTTACCTTGACACGACAACTTAAAAAAATAGAAAACGGGGACACAGATAGCGAGCATAAAAAAATACAGACTCCATTAGAAAAAAGCCATTAGAAATACAGACTCCATTGATATTTTTACTTATCTCCATCATCTCATAGATATAGCTGTAGTTGTGGGAGAATGTCTCCATTTTTGCTAAAAAAATCTAATGGAGATCAGTGGTTAGTTTCGGGAGTATCTCTATTTTTATTACTAGAGACGAAACTTCTTATTGAAGCTAAGAAAAAAATATGTTATTACTAAAGATGAAGGTTCTTAAACAAGTTAGAATGAAGAAAACATTTTCTTTCTTAGTATAAATATGTAAAAAATTCATAGATGAAGTGTTTTTTAATTTTATTAAATATTTTATTTTTATCTTGGTAATTGAGCTGTGTCCTGTGTGTCGGACACGAGTGTCCGTTTGTCGAGTGTCGACACGGTGTATTTACAGGGACACGGAGTGTCCTTGTAACACAGGTTCTGCTATTTTCTAGATGCCTAGGTCTACTGTAGAATCAGAACTCTGGATATTAAGACATTGTCTTCATTACGGTTCTCTATATGTAGTGTTTTCATTTTGAGTGCCCTTAAAACAAAAGCAAAAAAGAAACAAGATCTGCAATCTATACATATAGGACTGATGAGTGTTTTTAATATTCTTCTGAAGGTTTAATTTCTCGAATTATCCTTATTGGCATCAATTTCTTATCTTATTTCATTTCTTAACTTCTCAGGTTTATTTCTGTACAAGTGCAAATATGATGCCTGAGATCAAAATTTTCATTCCTCGGATGTGGTCTACTTGTGATAGGGTTTCAGCTGATCTTTGTTCCTAAACTTAGGGAACCATATGTTATGGATATAAAAAGTTTCTACACTTTATAACAATGAGCAACCGGTCTAATAAACCAAGTGATTATTTATGCATCCTGGTTTGTTAGATGTGGTAACCACCTCCATTAGAGTTTCTGGTTCTGAGTTTGTTCAGAAATACATCGGAGAATGCTCTAGAACGATTAGTGAGAGTTTTTCGTCAAGGGAAGGTACTTCATAAATTTGTGTTGACAGTAATATTAATATGACAGACAGATATTTTGTCTAGTGAATCTAACCTTTGAATCGCTTGTAGTATTCTCACTGGAGTTTGTATTTGAATACTAGGCTGGGGTTTGGGTATATCATATAATTATGTCGTTGTGTTTTTTTGCTCCTTTACAGGGAAAACAAGCCTTCAAACATTTTCTGGGATGAAATTATTGTATCTGCTCGTATGGAATCTAGAATTGGTAATGGCGATTGTAAAGTGCGGTGAACGAGCTCGAGCTTGTCAATCAGCTGGATGGATTTATACACTCAACATTTCTTGAAATTTGGATATGCCTCCTTGGTGCATCTTAAACCTTGACAGGTAACCTATACAGAATTCTTCCCCCTGCCCCAAATAAAAAGTTGCTCATCAAAGGGTATAGTGTTATATAAGATGACACCCCCACCCACAAAACCAAATTCTTGTGGTAGTGAGCCCTTTGCCCGAATTACTTGCTCCATCAACAAAACTCTTGCAACCACTCTTTGAAATTGCCATGATGTAATCAGAGATGATTCTTAGGCAGTAAAGATATTCTAACCTCAATCATTCAACTAGTCAAGACCTTTTCATTATTGAAATCTAATCCTGTTCAAAATAGCCCCAGATTGATAATAAAGGCCTTGTAACTCTTTAATAACTCTTGGTCTTCTGATTCCTTTCTAAGCTCTTACGAACCATGGAAATTCTTCATTCTGTCTTCACTCATGTGCATATAAGTCTACTGTTAGTATTTTAAGCAATAGCTTGGGATATTCTTATTATGTTTTCTGATACACGAATGTGATGATCAATCTCGATACATATTTGGGTTCTTAGATGTTATCATCAGTTAATTGTCTCTTGGCAGATAGCTTGTTCAACCATAACTCTTGTTCGAGTTGATGTCACTGGGGGAGGCAAGCTTGCTGAACCAAATAACTAACTGCGCACCTTTCCTGTGTTTTCTTCCTGCAATGAATACTTCATTTCATGACATGTGTTGGCTTCATTCTCGCTTTAATAATCCTGCAGCAAAAATGGGCACAGGTTCGTTGATGTTACAGTCTACATGGCCATCCAAGGTAAGAACAACATAACACTACCCTTTGTCACATGAAATTCAACCCATCATGTTGCACCGTTACTAGTGTTTGAATCCTAATTTTTGCTTTTGGCATAGCCAATAACGGCAGCACTGTGGTATAGTGAAATTAGGCTTGCAAGTTCATGGATAATGGCAACACAGCTGCTTACAGTATATACATTGGATAATTGCAGTTATAGCTGACCTGTTGGATGCGTTTTTATACCAGAATCCAACGAAACTACCAAGAAGGGGATATACTGGCTCAAGCAGCAACAGTGCATCATTACAAAAATCAACCCAGAAGAGGAAAACATAAGGAATAAAACATCTTTTCAATGAAGGCTTCATGCATCTCTGGTGGAAATGATTTTTTTTTCAGTTTATCAAGTCAAATATTTTGTAGATAGATGAGAGCCCAGCCAGGTGAGCCAGCCCATCCTGCCATCCCATCCTGCCTTTAACCCTGTTAGTTTGGAGCTGTTGATGACAAAATCTCATTTACAAATTAGAATTTGGTAATGAAAAACCGCACAAAAAAAAACAAGTGCTTGAATTAAGAAAAACTTCGCTTTTATCAAACACAACGGGAACCAAGTGTTTGCTTTCATCTTATGGTGCTCTTTTGAGAGAACTTTTTATGGGTTAGCTCAAGTGGTGGGATTACTGTAAAAATAATCCAAACTTTTAAAACCTTCCACTCGTACATGAAGTAAATCATAGCCGTCTATAAATTGATACTCGGGTCAGAAATTACGGTCAGTCTTGGATTACGTATGAGCCGTTAAATCAAATAATCAACGATCACAAAATTGCCCTGTACTTTAATGGGCTTAAGTCTCTAAGCTTATAAGAGTCTCTCCAATGGCATGTGTGTGGAGATAAATATCAAAATCCTCCTAGAATACACATCCATTTTCTCTAAAATCATTCTCCAATCATGATGTCTTAAACCAATGTATATATGACTTTGGGTAGACAATGTCAAGGAAAATGTCAAGTTTTAGACATTCCCCTTGACATTGTCTACCATCCTAGTCATCTTTTAATTAATTGAATTGACTTTAATATATTAACTAACCATTTTTAGCTTTAGCAAAATCTTAATTATGGAAAATAAAAATTATACTAATTAAATGAAGAGGTTACGTGCAATACCATTGGAGATAAAAAATTTTTTTTTCTCCCTAATTTTAAGGAAAAACATATCGAGATGTCTTATTTGTGATGCCACATAGGAAGCACACACAATGACCATTGGAGAAGCTCTAAGAAGAAATGTTGTCCACAATTCTTCGTCCATCTTCATTTATTTGTGCAGTGAAAGAGAAAAGACTTCAACCCTAACCCTAAAAATCAATTCTTCTTCATCTATCTTCATGAACGGAAACAAAAACATCAAATACATGGCCATCAACAACAACTTTCTAAGCATGATGATTTCTCCTCTCAAAAAACTATCATATCCTCTGAATCTTCCTTGACCATTTTCTTAGATTCTTTTCTAATTCAGACCTGATGGCATGATCTCTAGAAGATGTAGGAGAGGTTCCTAAAGAGGATCCAAGAAAAATAATCTAAACAGTTCAATCGGTCCACGGTAGATTTCAAACAGCTGGATCTATCTACAGACTCCATCAGCATACGATGTTTTCATGCTCCATATTCATGTATCTGGGTTTTATTGTCTTAGTCAAGATTTAATTTTTTCTGTATTAGATCTTAGTGAGATCTATCTTTACTGAACATGAGTATTTATTTGTTATAAAATTTAATCTGATATGAATAAACTGGGAGTGGCACCCAAAAATAAGTGGTATACCTAACTAGCAGGAAGGGTCTGCAAGAGCTATGTCTCTTCCAAAGGACCGGATCCAAGAAAAGACATTATTTGTTTCTCCAGAACCTCAGAGCAAGCTTGAGAAAGTCTATAGCATATGGCACCAAATGGTTATAGGTCTAGGAGATTTGTCTATCTTATTTTTCATTTTCAAATGCTAGTTTTGCATTTTGGGTGTTTTTGATGTTGGCCTAATTTTGTTTCTTGTTGCGTTGGTGAATGGCAATGGACCGATTGTGAGCAGGAACTAGCCTTTAACTAAGAAAACTCTGATGTTGAAGTGAGTTGTGGTACTATGAGATTAAACCCATGGACTAACCGAGCTAATGCCAAGTGCACCTCTTGAACTGCGAGTGAGTGAAACAACAGGCAGTGGCGGGGCTCTAGCCCCCGTACCCCACCAAAAAAGAGAGTTCATAATCATAAAATTACCCTTTATCTTATCCTGTAATTAGTGATTAGTCCACCAAAATTTCAGATTTAGCCCCCTTCATAGGATTTTCTGGCTCCGCCACTCAACATGGCACATTCTTCTGCCGGCGCCACAAGGATCGGGAAAGTGCTAGGGAGCCCCCGCTTCTATACCCAATGCTTTGACACCACTACGTGTCATTAACATCCACCATTGTTTTTTTTTTCACCCTACCCCGCCTGGAAAAATAGGGGTCCGCTTTATGAATAGGCCAATGGAAACTTGACACATAGTGGTGTCAAAGTTTTGGGGTATAAAAGCGTGGGGCTCCCTAATATTTTCGCAAGGATCAAGCTCAAAGTCCCGACCTCTTAGTATCCATGTGTGCCTGATCACCACCGGATCTCAAAAGTTCTGACCTCAAAATTATAACAATTTCATTTCATATAAGAAGAATTGGTGTCCATGTGTCCACGGAACAAGGACGGTCGAGATTGGTCAAGTTGATTTTTCAAGGAGGACGGTCATGATAATGTATCATCCCAAATAACTCAACCCAACCATATCTACTTGTGCTCGGGCAAAGGACGGCTAGACCGTTATATTATTGTCTCGGACTCTCAGTCCGCATTAGTATTCATCAACTATCTATTCTGACCTCATGTATCCAAATGTTGAAAACTAATTCTCTTCCTAAATTGATATTTAGTAAAATATTTACTTTCTGAAGGATGATCATCAATAATCGTTATCGAATACAAACATGACATTGATATTGTACAATTATTAAATCTTTCTCTCAAACCTCCGCCTTCTCTCTCTCACTCATCTTCTATTCTTTTTCCTTTGATCCATTATTCTTTCTCCACTAAAAGAAATCCTAACTTTTGAGACCTGTAGAAGCGTCAAATCACTTTCCCCAACTAAAATTGAGGAGATCGATATAGAAGTTAAGGTACAACTTCACTGTAAATTGAAGTTTTTAGGAGTTTTAGTTGAAGATAGTTGGGGGTATCACTGATTTTATAACAGTGGGGAAACGAATAAGGTGATTGATTTGATTAAGAAGTTCCATTATAAAGGTAACTTTTGTAGTTCTATTTTCTAACTTATAATTTAAAAACATAACAAATATTTGTATCATGATGGACATTATTTATGGAGATAAATGTTAGAAACTTTGCTTGATTTATGATGGAGATATTTTTTGAGATAAATGTTGTGTAAGAAACTTCTTTCAGACCATAATCTCACCTAATGGAACTTGCATTTCAATCCCTTCTCAAGATAATTTTCTGACATGTAAAAGCTATATAATGATGATCATTGCATCATCCTAATTAATAATTCTTAGATTGTTTGTTAGGATTTTACTTAGATTCTTTGTTTTACTTTTAAAATAATTCTTAGACTGGATTTGTTAGGATTTTACTTTTGGCTAATTAATATACCATGAAAACATGATGCCTATAAATTGTTCAAATGATTTCCTTGAACCGTATTAGTCTGGACTATTGATGATAACCGAAATATGGTGTTGGAGACATGGACATCTTAATCACTAAGGGTGATTGAACATTCTTTAGAAGATAATTCATGCAACCCAGTATTATCTCAATGTGGCAGTGGTAAACTAGGGTACGCTTTATTCTTTAATTTGTGTAGTTTGCTTCTTAGATTTAAATATTAATGTAAAACTAAGAGTATCTTGGTTTTAGGCAAGTGTTTGTGCTTTGAGTAAATAGTTTTAAGTTTCGTTAACTTGATGAACTACGCATCATAAATCAAATTGGTGTCAATCAAGCAATGTTATCTATGTGTGGAAAAAATAGAAGGCGTACTCTTTTGATAAGTCAATTATGTTTGACGAAAACATTTATATCACTAACAATAATTACATTTATATTTTAAATTTATGATGAAATGGATCTATAGGTGTGTTTTACTGATGTCGGAAGACAAGCTCTTAATTATTATCCTTTGTTCTCATAGTGTTTTGGTAATTTCTCTATGGCTTAGTTTGGTGTTATTTTCAAATGACATGGCTTAGGTGTTTTTTTTTCACTTTAGACTGTTCATGACATATAATGGTACAAGTTGGTGTAATAAAGTTGATACAATTTTTTCAAACATTTATGAAACTGAGAACTAAAGGTTTTTCATTTTGAAGTTTGTTTATTTGATCGTAATCAATCCATGTCAGAATATTTTACTAAACTTTCTTTACACGCAAAAGAAAAATATCCAAATGAATGAGTTCACTTTTAATGAATATTTTTCATCACATCATTAAGTACATGGTATGTCGAAATTAGTCTAACATTTATGACTAACACGATTTATAAGAGCTGTGACAAACAAAACCTAAGGCCATGTTTAGTATGACTTTTAAAAACCGTTTTCTGTTTTTAAAACGGAATACAGAATGAAACACGTTTGGTAAACATGTTTCTTAAAAACTTTTCTCCATTATTTTCAGTTTTTAAAAACGAAAAAAAAATAAAAAAACATATTATTGTTTTCTCTGGGTGTTTTTTCTTCTTCTCAAATGAAAAGTATGAGTTATGGTAAAAGAGTTGTAGGTATGATCTCTTCAAAACTCTCTTGCATAGTTAATTTTTTTATTCAAACATTCAATCTTATATATATTTCAATTTCAAAAATAAGATGTTGTTCCTTTGTTTTCATGCTGTATAAGAGGGTGAAACTTATAAGGGAATTAAACCCAGTATTGTTGCCTATACCATATTGATCGGTTGGTGTTGCGAATTAAGTCAAGGAGTCCTGCTGTGACGAGGTCACCCTCGTGACAGCTACGGTAAGGGCACGCTTCCTAGCCCTTGGATATTACATCTTAGATGTTCACACATGCCACAATTTTTTTTTTAATATTAATATTATTCTATTACTTTATATTTTAAATCCATACATTACATGAAATTTGCACCTTAGTCCCGCTAACAAACCATTTGCCTCAAAAATCTAGAATTTTACTTGTTCTTCCTTCGTATAAAAAACTAGACATGGTTATTTTTTGTTTGGTTTTTTTATGGAAGAAGATTTGATTAAGTTTACATCGACAACAAGATTTAATTAGTTAAAGAATCCATGCCTTTATTTTTTTTGTCTGCTATCATCACATAATCAATATCGTCAACCAAAAACCACAAAAACTTAAAACAAAGACTTTCATGAAAATTAATTGAGGTACTTAATATGTTGCTTGTTGCGGTTCATCTTTGCTATCAGTGAACAATGGTCTTGATAATCCAAAGTCTATAAATTTTCTTGTTAGTCTCTCTAGATAGGCTTAAGGACGCAATGCACCATATGTGCTTCACAATCATGGTGCAACTTGTCTAAGCACTCACAACATCTATTACCACATTTAACCTATCTATGATCTATCCGTTCAAAGCCATAAGATGGAAGATGATCAAATCTTCTTTCATATTTGAAAACCAAATACACTCCATGGTGCTAGGTTTTCTAGGAACATAAAAATGGAAAAGTAAGGTGATAGGGTGTAGAATACACCTTGATTTAATATCTATTGGTTATGCTTTCTTTGCTATTTTTCTTGTAAATTATGTATTTTACGTGTGTTTTTAAGTTATTAGGTACTCTGGAGTCGCATGGAGAAAAAGAAGAAAAAATCACCAAATTTGAGAAAAAGGGGCAAGATTGTTATTTCATGGGGAAACACTATTTGGAGCCTGGCATCATGTTAAGGGGTGGCCAATTTTGTGGTTAAAAGAGGAGTGTTAAAAAGCACCTAGGAAGGAACTATGGGGTACCCAATCTGGGGTGGCTCTTGAGTGGGGCATCATAATCCTGTCCTATTCCCTACAACCCTAAATCGAGAAGATTTCTTCTCAATCATTTCTATACTGAATTATGAGTATGAGAAGAGAAAAGCTGCTGTTAAAGATTAGATCGAGATGTAGAGAAATTGAGATCGAGAAATGGATGAATTCGAGAGAAGAAGTTCACAAAGATGTTATGCTGAGAAGAAACATATAGCCGCTGCTTTTGTTGAGAAGCAATTTATGTTGCTGCAATCAATTTAGAGAGGTTAGGGTTTTAGGTGGAAGAACGAGATGGGTTTTGAGTTCAATTTGAAAACTAGAAGAGATGGGTGAGGGTTCGTGATGAGAAATTGAACTCAGGGAAGAAGAAATTGATGATTAGGTTAAAAGCTTGAGAAGATAGGGTTCGAGAAACAAAGGGGATCTGTGGGTTTTCTGAAGTCAACAGATGAAAATAAACTGTTGATGGTTTCGAATTGGGAAGTATGAATGAAATGCTGTAATGGGTTTGGTCTGGCATTGCAGCTGATCAGTTAAGGGATGATGCTGCCGAAAACATTCAGAGAAGAGATAAAGAAATTGGGGTTTGATGGATGGTACTGCCGCTACAGCTGTGACAAATGATGGTGCTCAATGGAGTTGTTGCCGTGTACATTGGATGAGTTTCAAGGGTCTGAGTATCGTTTAAATGTGTTAGATAATGCTGGTAGTGATGCTGTTACAGGGAAAGATGGAATGAAGCTTAAGTAGATGTATGTTAGGTATTGTCGCAGGTACAGAACGGCCTGAAATCGGCCTGAGAATTTTCGTAAAAACAGAGGAAACTCTGTCCATTTTTATGTTCAGGCGAGCCGACTCGATCTGCCGATTAACGATCCGGAAAGCAAATAACCGATCCAACTCAGCTGAATAAGACCAGTTAGCCGAGTAAGATGCTGACTCGGTGTATGACTCCTCCCCTCCTTTGACTCAGATGACTAACGAGTTGAACTTCTTGACCGTTATCTCTAACGGTGGACTAACGGAATATTCCGTCGACTGAGGGAATTTTCAGGTGGCCGGCGATGACGAATTCCGGCATATTTCCGGCCAAAAACCCAGTTTTCCGGTGACCAAAAATGCAGAATTTTGTGTGGACTTCTCTCATGTGTGTGAAGACTTAAAATTGGGAATTTGATGAAAACTATGAAGTTTTGGAGAATTGGACTTGAAATTGGAATATGGCTCAAATTGTGAAAGTGGTGTTCTTATGGAATGTGGATTCTTTTCCTACAAAGATATGGAGAGTATTGAAGCATATAAATAAAAGAGTTCTCTACAACTTTACACGCACATCTACTTTTGAGAAGGAGTTAAAGCGCACTAGGATTGGAGGAAGGAGCAACCATCATCTTTTCAATAAGTTTTTCTTTCTTCCTTAATTATTATTATCATTGTGTGAACTCCAAACTATGAGTAGCTAATTTTCTTATTGATTGAGGATGAATTCCTAGTTCTTAATATATGGTTTGAGTTTTGTTTCAATTCTACTTTGAATTTTTTCATATGATTATCGTTTGTTTTTACTAATATTAGTGTTTATGCTTGATTGATAGGTCGTTTGGGTAGCCAACTAAATTGATTTGTTAATTGATCTAAATATAGTGAAAGTTAGGGGATAAGTAATCGTTTCTTGACTATTTACATAAGTAGAAAACACAAGACCTTGCGGAGGGATTCCGTGGAGCAATTGTGTGTGAAAACAACATTAGCAAGTGGACCTTGATCTAAGAGTTTAACTACGAACATCAACCTAATAAATTCATAAATCTTAATGCATTTAACTAAATTACATATTGAGTGATCTACTACTAGGTGGTTTGGTAAATAGAATCCGGTAGTCGAGAACTTCCGTGTCCGGTGATAAAAGGGATTTAGGGGTTAGCACTGATCTAGCTGCTATACCTATGGTTGGTGATAATCTATGACTAATAAAAAGTGGAAAAGAACATAACTTTAATCATTGTTTTGCAACGAAGAAGGATTCCTTGATCTATTTTCTCTTATTGATTTCAACTTACACTTTTGATTGCTTTATTTACTTTCTTTTTCTTTTAAAATCTTGAACCAATACCCCCCCCCCCCCCTTTTGTGACAATTTTACAACTAATAATCTCTTGCTCCTCGTGGGATCGATCTTGACTGCCCTATATTACTTGTTAATTAGGTAGTAAAGTATTAATTAATTTGTTGTGGTTACGACACGCATCAAAATTTTGGCGCCGTTGCCGGGGAGCAACGAACGATTTTAGTTGTTTTTATTTTTCTTTTTGCTTTATTCTTGCTTTATTAGACTCTATACCGTATCTAACTTAGTTTTGTGAATCTTGTTTTAGGTACTATATCTTTGGTGAATGCTTAAAAAGGGAAGACCGAGTCCAATACGTCTTCGTTCCGGCACTCAACTAAAGGATTTCATTCGAGCGGTTAACACTCCGCTTCCTCGTTCTACATCAAGTGAGTTCGTAGATTCGGACATAGAAGAAGCAATGGGTGATCGTACACTCAAGGACCTAGCTTCTCACAAGCTCGATACACAACAATGGTGTATCCAAACTAACTCAACTTTAGAGATCAAGCCGGGGTTGATTAGAGAATTACCAAAGTTTCATGGCATGGTGAATGAAGACCCAAACAAACATCTTATGGACTTCAATACCATAGTCATGGCCATGCTTCCACCGGATATTAATGCGGATGGAGCAAAGTTGAAAGCTTTTCCGTTCTCTTTGGCGGGCAATGCTAAGAAATGGTTGTACTATTTTCCTTCCGGAAGTATCACAACATGGAATGGGATGAAGAAAATTTTCCTTGAGAGATATTTTCCCGCATCAAAAGCTACTCAAATTCGCAAGGAGATTTGTGGGATGAAACAACATGTGGGAGAGTCATTATATGAATGTTGGGATCGGTACAAGAGATTGGTGGCAAGTTGTCCACACCATCAATTTAGTGACGCCATGATAATCCAATACTTCTATGAAGGTCTCCAAACAAGTGATCGATATCTTCTTGACGCCGCCGGTGGTGGTGCACTAGTGAACAAGACGGTGGCCGAAGCTACCGAGTTGATTGAAAGTATGGCGGGAAACTTGCAACAATTCTATGCGAGAGGTGATTCAATGGTTAAGTTGGTGCATGAAGTTAGTGACTCGTCTTCACAATCCGATCACCGGTTAAACAACATAGAGAGGATAGTGCAACGATTGGCCACGGTAATTATTCCGGATGATGAAACCGAACAAGTAAATGCTTTATATCCAAATCAAAGGCCAAGGTACGATCCATACTCAAATACTTACAATCCTGGTTGGAAGGATCATCCCAACTTTAGCTATGCAAACAAGCAAGCGGCGGATCCTAATCCATATGCGCAACAAGGTGGATTCCAACAATCAGTTTCCAACCTCAACAACAACAATTCCAACCACAACAAGTCAAGGAGGAAGATTCTTCGAATTATGACAAGTTGAATGTGATAATGCAAAGCATGCAAGGTCTCACTTCTATGTTACAACAAAACCAACAAAAGACCGATTCGGTAATCAAAGCTTTGGAACAAAGGACCGGTTCGGAAATCAAGGATTTACAAACTCAAATGGGACAATTGGCGACCGATATGAACTTAATGAAAGCTCAAACATCCACAAAGATTCCTTTAAAAACATTTTTGAACCCAAGAGAGAATGTTAATGCGGTTACTTTAAGAAGTGGAAGACAAGTAGAGAGTCCGAGTCATCATGAAGAAGCTAGTGAAGAGGTAGTCAAAGACAAGGAGGAAGCCGTACCAAAGGAGAATTCAACACCAACCACCCAATCCAAGGAACCGGTTCCTAATTTTACTACTCCACCTCCCTTTCCTAGTCGCTTTAATAAGTCCAAGAAGGAAGCTCAAGACAAGGCACTCATGGATATCTTCAAGAAGATCGAAATCAACATCCCATTTATCGAGGCCATTAGGACAATGCCAAGGTATGCAAAGTTCATGAAGGAATTATGCACAAAGAAGGATAGGTTGCTTGATAATGAAATTACTAAAGTTGGCGAGAGTGAGTCGGTTATGCTTTTGAAGAAGATGCCTACAAAGTGCACGGATCCCGGTGGTTTCACGGTGCCAATTACTATTGGTAAGAAAAGGTTTGAACATGCTTTACTTGACTTGGGAGCTTCCATTAGTGTGATGTCGACCGATATATATGACTCTTTGAATCTTGGACCGTTGAAAGAGACAAGAGTTATTATCCAATTAGCAAACAAGTCTAACATTTATCCAAAGGGACTTGTAGAAGACGTTCTAGTGCAAGTGAATGAGTTAATTTTTCCGGTGGATTTCTTTGTGGTGGATATGGACAACAATGAGAATCGGTCATCTACTTCTCTACTTCTTGGGAGGCCATTTATGAAGACCGCAAAGACGAAGATTGATGTGGACAAGGGTACACTCACTATGGAGTTCGATAAGGAAGTAATACACTTCAACATATTCGAAGCCATGCACTACCCAAGTGATGTGCATTCCGCTTACTCCATTGATGTGGTTGGTTCATTAGCGCAACAAATGGTGGAATTGAATCAAGAGGACGAACTTGATGTGGTGTTGCAAAAGAGCATTGAATTGGACGTCCACGACTTGCCTAACTTGGATGTTGAAATTTCCAAGGAATTGGTGGAGACGTGTGGTGCTTTGACGGCATTAAAAGAAGCTAAGGGTAATGTTTCATATATTTATTTACCCTTGAATGATGAATTACTTGTACCATATATTGTAAAGGCGCCTAAGATAGAGTTGAAGACACTTCCGGACCATTTGAAGTATGCGTTTTTGGGAGATGGGGATGAGCTTCCGGTGATTATTGCAAAGAACCTCACTCCGGTACAAGAAGACCGTTTGCTTAGAGTCTTGAAAGAGCACAAAACGGCTATTGGTTGGAAAATTGCGGATATAAAAGGCATTAGTCCATCCATGTACATGCAAAGGATTCTAATGGAAGAGAATGTGAATTCAGTACGTGATGCTCAATGTAGGCTTAATCCTCCCATGATGGAGGTTGTGAAGAAAGAGATACTCAAATTGCTAAGTGCAGGGTTAATCTACCCAATCTCCGATAGTAAGTGGGTTAGTCCGGTACAAGTGGTGCCAAATAAGTCCGGTGTTACGGTTGTTCGAAATCAAGACGATGAACTTGTTGCTACAAGAGTTCAAACCGGTTGGAGAGTGTGCATTGACTATAGAAAGCTTAATTCCGCAACCCGAAAGGATCACTTTCCTTTACCTTTCATTGATCAAATGTTGGAGCGGTTATCGGGGCATTTGTTTTATTGTTTCTTGGATGGGTATTCGGGATACAACCAAATTGTGATTGCACCGGATGACCAAGAGAAGACTACTTTCACTTGTATGTTTGGAACGTTTGCGTATAGACGGATGCCGTTTGGTCTTTGCAATGCACCGGATACTTTCCAAAGATGCATGGTAAGTATATTCTCGGATTACGTGGAACGCATCATCGAGGTATTTATGGACGACTTTAGTGTTATGGCAATTCTATTGATAGTTGTTTAGACAACCTTGAACTAGTTCTTAAAGGATGCATAGACACAAACCTTGTCCTTAATTGGGAGAAATGTCATTTTATGGTAAACCATGGCATAGTACTTGGTCACATTGTGTCCTTTCAAGGGCTCGAAGTGGACAAGTCAAAGATAGATTTAATAAGAAACTTACAATATCCCACTTCGGTGAGGGAGGTTCGTTCTTTTCTTGGACATGCAGGTTTCTATAGGAGGTTTATCAAGGATTTCTCCAAAATCTCCATGCCGATGTGCAATTTACTACAAAAGGAGGTACCTTTTGACTTCAACAAGGAATGTAAGGATTCTTTTGACAAATTGAAGGCAATGTTGACAAGTGCGCCGATTATCAAGTCATCAGATTGGAATCTTCCATTTGAACTAATGTGTGATGCTAGTGATTATGCGGTTGGAGCCGTTTTGGGTCAAATAGTGGACAAGTTGTCCCATGTTATCTATTATGCATCTAGGACCCTTAATGATGCACAAATCAACTATTCTACCACGGAAAATGAGTTATTGGCTATAATGTTTGCATTGGAAAAAATTTGATCATACTGGGTGGATACAAAGGTTATTGTGTATTCCAATCATGCCGCACTTAAGTACTTACTAAAGAAGAAAGAAGCTAAGCCAAGATTAATCCGGTGGATCCTATTACTACAAGAGTTCGACATAGAAATTTAAGATAAGAAAGGTGTGGAGAATACCGTTGCGGATCATCTTAGTAGACTTGTTATGTCTCATGAAGAACTTCCATTACAAGACCACTTTCCGGACGAATAACTTTTCTCCTTGGAAGAATCAACACCTTGGTATGCGGATATAGTGAACTACTTGGTGACAAGAAAGGTACCTAGTACAATTTCCAACTTCCAAAAGATGAAACTAAAGAAGATAGCGAAGCAATATGTATGGGATGAACCATACTTATGGAAATATGGCGTTGATCAAATAATACGAAGGTGCGTACCTAACTCCGAATTTCAATCTATTCTCTCCTTTTGTCATACTTTTGCTTGTGGTGGCCACTTTGGTTCTAAACGTACCGCTCTCAAAGTTCTTGAAAGTGGATTTTATTGGCCCACCTTGTTTGAAGATTCATATGTTTTTTGTAAATCGTGTGATAGATGTCAAAGAACGGGCAATCTAGGTGCTCGAAATCAAATGCCACTCACACCAATTCTCGCCGTAGAGATTTTTGATGTGTGGGGAATTGATTTTATGGGCCCTTTTGTCAATTCGAATTAAAAATTTTATATACTTCTTGCCGTAGATTATGTTTCGAAATGGGTGGAAGCTAGAACCACCAAAACTAATGATTCTCAAGTTGTTTGTGATTTTGTAAGAGAAAACATATTCACTAGGGACGGCATACCAAGAGTGGTGATAAGCGATGGAGGCTCTCATTTCAAGAAGTCTTTTCACGTTCTTCTTAAGAAGTACAACATAACACACAAGATTGGTACGCCTTACCATCCACAAACTAGTGGACAAGCGGAAATTTCAAACCGTGAGATCAAGTCCATTCTTGAGAAAACGGTGAATATGACAAGGAAATATTGGAGCTTTAAGTTCAATGATGCACTTTGGGCATATAGAACGGCGTACAAGACACCGATTGATATGTCTCCATATAGGTTGGTTTATGGCAAAGCTTGTCATCTTCCGGTTGAACTTGAACATAAGGCTTATTGGGCGATAAAGAAATGCAACATGGAGTATTATGAAGCGGGGAAATAAATAAAGTTACAACTAAATGATCTAGAGGAGATACGTAATGATGCTTACGAGAGTGCCCGGATTTACAAGGAAAAGACCAAGCTTTTTCATGACAAGATGATTTCTCGGAAAAGTTTTGTTGTGGGGAAAAAAGTCCTTTTATTTCATTATCGCCTTAAACTATTTCCTGGAAAATTAAGGTCCCGTTGGATTGAACCATATGTTGTTATTAATGTTTTTCCTTATGGTGCAGTTGAAATTACTAGTCTTAGAGACAACTCGGTTTCCAAAGTCAACGGCCATAGATTGAAGCCATACTATGAGAACATCGCCTATGTGAATGTGGATGAACTTCCATTTGAATATTTGCTCCCTCTAGAGGAGTAATACGAATCAAGAGCTAAGTGGGAGGCAACCCACTGGTTTTGTATCTCTTATCCTTTTGTTTTTATTTTCTTTGAGTTTCGTTTGTTTATTTTTCTTGTTCCATATCATATTAGGATTTACCACCTTGACTTTACTTGGACGATTCAATTACATTGAGGACAATGTAAAGTTTAAGTGTGGGGGAGTGGTTAAATATATTAAAAAAAAAGTTTTTGCATAAAAACTTCAACTTTTAGAGATTTTAGAGTCACTAGCATACTTCTAGGTATGTTTACATAGAGAATTCTGACCGACATAATTGAACTTGGAAATGTTAGGGGATTACGTTCGATTTCTTACTTGTTAGAGTGTTAAATAATGGATTTAATCATGCCGGTGATGCAAATTTGGTGCAGGGAGAAGTGCGTTATTAGAGTTGCTGATCAATCATTAGTGGAGACTACCCATTTTCATATCAACCAAGGCACCGACCAGAAATTCTTCCATGACTAAAGAGCTTATTTTGAGTATGTGTCACCGTACGTTAATTCCGGGTAGAATGGTGAGCTACCCAATTTCACACCAATTTCAGCACTATTTTTGATCTCTTGAGTGCTAATTTTTGTTAATCATGAGGGTGACGTCTATAGATGAAAGCCTCCTTCTTGTAGTTCGATTTGCAGTTATCACCATTCTCTCTCGACAACAACGGGTCCATAGAAACACCATTATCAACAAGGGAGCGACATCAAAATCTACAAGGAAAGTTGAAGACGTTTGAGGTTTACAAGCAACGGAACAAGAAAAGAGCAAATTTCAAATCCAAGTAAAGCAACATAAAATGAGCAGATTTTTACATATATGTTGAAGACTTACAATATAATGAGGTAATTATATATTCAAGTATGAGGACTAATTTACAAGAGCGAAGAAAGTAAAAGATGAGAATTATTGAAGTTTTTGATTTCGAGACGATACAAATTGTGAAGAATCAAGCGGTAAAGTACTTTTCCACGGCCATGGTTGTTTTATTTTTCACTTTTGTTTCTCTTGTCTTAAAAAAAAAGAAAAAAAAAATATGAAAAAAAAGAAAAATGAAAAAAAAAGAAAAAAAAAATGAGACAAGAGAAATATCTATTATTGTTTTGTTTTGAATAAGCCGTGGGGAAGGAAAAATATATAAGGAAGTTTCAAGCGACAAGGATTTTAAGGAAAAAGGTTACAAATTGTCAAGGATCTATGAAGTTCTAGTATTTATCATCAATAGTTGAAGCCGAAGACCAAGAAGATGAAGACAAGGAGCGGAAGATGTTTCTTTTGGATTCCGTGAGAGTGGTGTTATCATAATTGGCAATCGGATGTGAAGGTAAGTAAGTAATCTCATCCTCGATAATAGTGGTTGATTTCCTTTCTTAGAGATCGTTAGAAAAAATGTTTTTCAAAATGTTAAAAGATGTGGGTTTTTCAAAATATCGGAAGTTATCCTTCCTACCATTCAACGTGTTGCAGGAATTCTCTCTTCATTCCTACTTGCACAATGTGAGACCCATAAAAAAGACGTCTTTTTGAGTGCAATTTCATAAAACCCTTTTGCGAGGTAGCAGTCGAGGCAAAATGCTTATTGATCGTTTCTCAAACACGCGTTCTCTCATTATGGTGTGGTTATTTCGCACTCAACATTTAAGAATGAGAATATGTTCTTTAGTATTTCTAACTTCTTATTACTAGCATGCAGAAACTCTATGTCCTCATAACTCTTTGGATTCTCGTGACGCTGGAACGCTTTGAAGTTGTGAGTTTTAGTTTGATTTGCTCGAGGACTAACAAAGTCTAAGTGTGGGGGAATTTGATAGGGTGTAGAATACACCTTGATTTAATATCTATTGGTTATGCTTTCTTTGCTATTTTTCTTGTAAATTATGTATTTTACGTGTGTTTTTAAGTTATTAGGTACTCTGGAGTCGCATGGAGAAAAAGAAGAAAAAATCACCAAATTTGAGCAAAAAGGGCAAGATTGTCATTTCATGGGGAAACAATATCTGGAGCCTGGCATCATGTTAAGGGGTAGCCAGTTTTGTGGTTAAAAGAGGAGTGTTAAAAAGCACCTAGGAAGGAACTATGGGGTACCCAATCTGGGGTGGCTCTTGAGTGGGGCATCATAATCCTGTCCTATTCCCTACAACCCTAAATCGATAAGATTGCTTCTCAATTATTTCTACACTGAATTATGAGTATGAGAAGAGAAAAGATGATGTTAAAGATTAGATCGAGATGTAGAGATATTGCGATTGAGAAATGGATGAATTCGAGAGAAGAAGTTCACAGAGATGTTATGCTGAGAAGAAACCTATAGTCGATGTTGTTGTTGAGAAGAAATTTATGTTGCTGCAATCAATTTAGAGAGGTTAGGGTTTTCGGTGGAAGAATGAGATGGGTTTTGAGTTCAATTTGAAAACTAGAAGAGATGGGTGAGGGTTCGTGATGAGAAATGGAACTCAAGGAAGAAAAAATTGATGATTAGGTTAAAAGCTTGAGAAGCTAGGGTTCGAGAAACAAAGGGGATCTGTGGGTTTTCTGAAGTCAACAGATGAGAAGAAACTGTTGATGGTTTCGAATTGGGAAGTATGAATGAAATGATGTAATGGGTTTGGTCTGGAATTGCAGCTGAGCAGTTAAGGGATGATGCTGCCGAAAACATTCAGAGAAGAGATAAAGAATTTTGGGTTTGATGGATGGTACTGCCACTGCAGCTGTGACAAATGATGGTGCTCAATGGAGTTGTTGCCGTGTACATTGGATGAGTTTCAAGGGTCTGAGTATCGTTTGAATGTGTTAGATAATGCTGGTAGTGATGCTGTTACAGGGAAAGATGGAATGAAGCTTAAGTAGATGTATGTTAGGTATTGTCGCAGGTACAGAACGGCCTGAAATCGGCCTGAGAATTTTCGTAAAAACAGAGGAAACTCTGTCCATTTTTATGTTCAGGCGAGCCGACTCAGTACCGCCGATTAACGATCCAGGAAAGCAAATAACCGATCCAACTCAGCTGAATAAGACCAGTTAGCCGAGTAAGATGCTGACTCGGTGTATGACTCCTCCCCTCCTTTGACTCAGATGACTAACGAGTTGAACTTCTTGACCGTTATCTCTAACGGTGGACTAACGGAATATTCCGTCGACTGAGGGAATTTTCAGGTGGCCGGCGGTGACGAATTCCGGCATATTTCCGGCCAAAAACCCAGTTTTCCGGTAACCAAAAATGCAGAATTTTGTGTGGACTTCTCTCATGTGTGTGAAGACTTAAAATTGGGAATTTGATGAAAACTATGAAGTTTTGGAGAATTGGAATATGGCTCAAATTGGGAAAGTGGTGTTCTTATGGAATGTGAATTCTTTTCCTACAAAGATATGGAGAGTATTGAAGCCTATAAATAACAGAGTTCTCTACAACTTTACACACACATATACTTTGGAGAAGGAGTTAAAGCGCACAAGGATTGGAGGAAGGAGCAACCATCATCTTTTCAATAAGTTTTTCTTTCTTCCTTAATTACTATTATCATTGTGTGAACTCCAAACTATGAGTAGCTAATTTTCTTATTGATTGAGGATGAATTCCTAGTTCTTAATATATGGTTTGAGTTTTGTTTCAATTCTACTTTGAAGTTTTTCATATGATTATCGTTTGTTTTACTAATATTAGTGTTTATGCTTGATTGATAGGTTATTTGGGTGGCCAACTAAATTGATTTGTTAATTGATCTAAAGCTAGTGAAATTTAGGGGATAAGTAATCGTTTCTTGACTATTTACATAAGTAGAAAACACAAGACCTTGCGGAGGGATTCCGTGGAGCAATTGTGTGTGAAAACAACGTTAGAAAGTGGACCTTGATCTAAGAGTTTAACTACTAATATCAACCTAATAAATTCATAAATCTTAATGCGTTTAACTAAATGACATCTTGAGTGATCTACTACTATGTGGTTTGGTAAATAGAATCCGGTAGTCGAGAACTTCCGTGTCCGGTGATACAAGGGATTTATGGGTTAGCACTGATCTAGCTGCTATACCTACGGTTGGTGATAATCTATGACTAATAAAAAGTGGAAAAGAAAATAACTTTAATCATTGTTTTGCAGCGAAGAAGGATTCCTTGATCTATTTTCTCTTATTGATTTCAACTTACACTTTTGATTGCTTTATTTACTTTCTTTTGCTTTTAAAATCTTGAACCAATACACCCCCCCCCCTCCTCGTGGGATCGATCTTGACTGCCCTATATTACTTGTTAATTAGGTAGTAAAGTATTAATTAATTTGTTGTGGTTACGACACGCATCATAAGGACTTTTATTCATGGTCAAAAAATCAATTCACCAGGGGAGCAAGGAGAAAATTAAATCAATTTTGAAATTTTAAAGATAAAAAAAATAAAATAAATAGTATTTTAAAAATCTTGTCTTGGGATATGTGAACATATAAGATGTAATATCCAAGAGCTAGGAAGCGCACCCTTATGATAGCTGTCACGAGGGTGACCTCGTCACAGAAGGACTCTCAAGTCAAATATCATTATGAGTTTTATTTGTTTTGTGAGATCTTTAAGAGATGTTACGATCATAATACTATAACATTCACTTTTCTGATCAAATAAATGGAAGATTTGTAATGCGCATGAACTGTTTGGTAAAATGACTGATAGTGATATTAAAAATTAATTTTTTTCATATTGCATTAGAGCCACTAATTTTACATAATCTATTATCAGTTTTGAAGTATTTGATAGAGTTGACAAGTATGGATTGTTGTTGTTTATAATTTATAAATAAGTTTTGTTCTTAGAAAATATATTTTCCAAAACAGTTTTTAAAATTTCACACCAAAAACTATTCTCGAATCTACGAAAAATAAAGAAAAAATAATACGTTTAAAAAAAAACCACAATTGTGGGATACCCTGGGTTAAAAAATACTACGTAGGATGATAAATGATGTCTAAAAAAATTAAAGATATTTTTCAAAGTCGGCACAGTCTTCATGAGCGAATACCATGCCGACTCTTTCTATTTTACCAAACGACCTTTTAATTAAATCATCTAAAATTCTTGCTTTGAAAACACACCACTGTTTTGTTTTGAATGAAACTATTATTATTTTTTGAATAAAAGTGCACAGTGGTGGATCGATTGACATTTCTACTAGATCATCAAGAGCATATGCACTTGTCAAAATTTAAGAGCATTCGTCAACTTTGACGTCCAGGTCAAATGAGTCTAAAATAAAATAGAATCAAGAGTTAAATAGTAGATATGCGTAGCACCAGATGCAACAAATTATTAAACTATCAAAATGGCATCATGAAGACAATGCTAACTGTCTTTTATTGCCTTATATGTTTCTAATTTGTTAAATCCTTAACAATAGGCACAATCATTAGTTTGCGATCATGCCGACCGTTCACTACCGGCATGGATATTGTATGAAGACTATTCTGATTCATGACTTGTCTTTTTCCTATATAATTTTCTTCATTGAAAAATCAATACAATCTAAAGTTAATAAGCCTAATCTAAAATCGATAACAATTAATATAAATGATTAAAAACTAATTAAATAAGGATAATTTATCCATGTAGAAAAATACATAGATAAGGGGTTCTTCATGTTACTTCATAATATCTTGTCCTTTTTTTTTGAAGTATCCCCCAATTTGTAGAGGTATCCCCCAAATGTGGGTTCCTTTAAAACTATATAAAATAATTTTTGAAAGTTGTTTTTAAAAATTATACCAAACATGCCTTAACTTTTACACACATAACAAAAGAAATAGAAATCTTTAAATATTATGGACATTTCCAAATAAATATTTGTTTATCATATTATTTACATGTGTTTTTTTTACCGAAATGTATTAAAACTAACTGTTACTTTTCCAAGTGAAACTCTATATGTTCTTATTTTTATTTTTATGGGGTCCAATAATATCTTTTACCCAAATGCACTATATTTTGGACGCCATACCAGAAAAATTAAAACTCAAGATGTTTAATTTGTTTTATCTAAACAAAACCTACCATACTAATTTTTATACACCATAGGGATTTTTTTTTTTAAAGTTATGATGTTTAATTTGTTTTATCTAAACAAAACTTACATGCCAGACAAATAAAAAATTCGTACAACACAAATCGAATGAAGAGGTTGAGCATGCCGAGGTGATACCTAGTAATTTCATAAAAAGAATTGACTATTCGCATGCCCTATTTCCTACACATTATATTATGATCTTACCAATCAGGACTTATCATACCAAAGTTTCCAACTAGTAAAGGAAATATAGTTTTCTTAATGATTACCTTATGGCTTGTAATGGTTGTCTTTCAGAAACGTTTTCCATAAGTGCGATCATATTTTGGTGATGTTCCACACGTCCTTGCTAAAGTCTGGTATGCTGGTCGTTGTTGTGATATTTCGAATAAGCAACGAAACCAGGAATCTATGCCTATGCTACTTCTCTAGATGTTCAAAATATATATTTCTTTAACTCATAACTTTATCAGACATGAGGCGCATGACCCTTCTCATTAAACTTTCGACCCCCTTCCTTGAACCTGCGAAAGGGTTGGGGCTCACCACCAAAGACATTCAGTAATAATCTTATCTTAGCAAGCTCCAGCTGGGAAGCTTTACTATCCTCTTGAAACATGTGCTACTTCTTGGAGATGTGGTCATGTTACATGCTCTTGGTTGTAGCTCTAAATTTTTTACTCAACCTTCTCTACCTTTGGCCAGCGCACCAATTCTGTAATTACCCACATAAATTTAGTTAGAAACTTAGCACTAGCCCGAAAATCATGAAAACATATGAAGACCAACATATATGAGAATATAAAGGACTGAATCATGGATTAGGTATAACAGAAACCCACATTTGCATTTTGAAGATAAGTTTAAAAGTTCCAAATACAATAAGTTCTATAAACTTTGAGGCTCATGTTTAGTGATTCAAAAATCTAGCAGATGAGACCATTAGCCTATTCAGATGAGGAAGCAATGAATTTTCCAATGAATAAATTGATAATGGAATACCACTGTCCTAATTGGCTAATTCAGATTATTCCTGGGAAATTTTTTGTAATTATTTTTCAAAATTTGTTACAAAGGAGAAGTTAATAAAATATATTATTTATCAAGAAGAAAAAAAACTAACAATTTCATATTATTCATGATCAAACAACTTTGGTTAGGTAGTAGTTCTTTGATACTTGCAGACATACCGCGGTTAACAAGGAATAACTACTACCACCTTGTGCAAGGATGGAAATCCCATTTTCGAGTCCGCTCATACCTATCAATATCCAAATCAACCATTTTCCATTAGAGACACAAAACTCATATTCCATTTATAACCCCCATTCATGAAGTGGTAATGTTAGTGCTATATGTAAATAATAGTTGTGGTGGAATAAAAGATGAAAACGGCGTGGTGCCGTGGAGTTGGAAGAATGAGTGAGAGACAGATAAAGAGAAGCGAAATGTGTTTTTATAAAAGTAAAGTTGGGTTGATGTACACTACTTAGGTTTTTATGTTAGAAATTAAACAACCGAAACTACCCTTGAGATGGTTTGACAACTATGGTCGGTTTTGTGGTTCGCAGTATGTGGTACCAGACCACTATTTCACATCCACTTAGACTTGAGCAAGAAAATGTTTAAGTAGATCAACAAAAAGAATATTTTTATCTAGGTCAATGCACTGTTGAGTTATTAATTAAGAAAGAATAAAACCTACGCAACAATGATACTAACTTTTTTCTAAGTAGGGTAACCAAAATTCATAAACACATAGTATCAAAAGAGAATTCCCACAAAATTAACAGGATCTTACTCAATTAGCTTCTAAAATATTAAGTTACTAACACTCATATGTTGGATGTAATGCCTTGGAACTTTATGAGACAATTTATGGAATGTGCTTGGGATGACTCGATCTATCCACTATAGCTCATCATACCCCTTGAACTAAGGATACTTCCAAGTGTTACCACACTCTTGTACTTGGGATAATTTAAGAAAATGCATGGAATGGAAATGCTACATTCACAAGCACACAATTTATGCAAGAATGACACTTTTTCTGAAACATTAACAAAGGGTAGCCAAAATTCAGAAGCAAATATCCGAAGAGAACTTCCAATTAGTTTTATATTTACCGCCCACAAAATTAAAATTGCATTGTGCAAACTTGCTATCAAAAGAATAAAAACATTACAAAATTTTATATTAGCAAGAGAATAACATCAAGTTATTGAGATAGATATGTTTAGCAATAAAAGATGCGCGTAAACTTGGTTGCTGGTTGGATGTGATGCCCTGTGATTTTAAGAAAGAGAGAGATGTTGTTATAATTTCTAGTTCACTTGAATCCTTTATGAAACAACGAATGAATGTGCTTAAGATGATTATATCTACGTCCTCCACTAATTCCTTGTCAAAATCACCAAAGATAGTGGACCTTAAGGAATCTTCCACGTATATTTTTTTTTTTGCAATAGTTACCTATGTCATTCAAGATTTTTTTTACGTCGTTTTATATTTCAATCAAAATAGAAAAAAAAAAAAAAACTACAAGCATAATTATAAGACTATTAAAATTATATCCTTGTGTGTTATGGATTAACAAAAACCCATCAATTTAGATCCTAATTGATGCATAAATCATAAAACTCTACAGAAGATAAACCTCTTTTAAGTTCTTGAGACCCAAATCTCAAATAACTTAATCATTTGGCGGTTGCAGGAAATTATCATAATACTGACTAGGTGCACAACACTAACGTGACTAAAAGAGATTATATAAGCAAACTTTGCTCATATCTTTACAGTTGTCATCAAATGCTATCAATGTTATTCTTATATCTTCTACGCATCCAACATACCAATTAACTTTATGTCGGAAATCTTGTGTACTGTAATAAGAGTTAGAAAAAAAGAAAAGAATGCAAACCCAATTTAGACCAAATTAATCTTAAGACGAATTCACCCGCACTGGTGCTTATGGACTATAAATGTATGTCTCCTAGGATATAACGACTTTCTTCTCGATTTAGCATCTCTCCAAACTTCGAGAAATGACAAACCATAGTTTTGGTGATGAATTTTCTTAATTGACACAATATTAATAAATCCTTTATAGTGAATGCGATATGATGATTATTAGTTTTCTATTTGTAATTCTAACATAATTGAGTGCAGGGTATTTATAGACATTACTAGTACCTCTTCAATAAAGAGTCAAGATGTTTCAAGTACCTTTTCAATGAAGAATCACGATGCTCGAAGAATTTTTTCAAGGGTTTCATCTTTTGAATTCCCTTCATATTTTCTGTTTTGGGTTCCGTTTATTTTGAAACGTAAAACTGAAACTGATGAAACTTAACTGACATGCCTAATTAAGATTAAAACATAACCATTTTTGTACAACCCGGCATCCAAAACCAAAATGGTACTGAACCAATTTTCCAAACTTTCTCTGGATCCATTACAAGTTATTACTAGTTTGCTGATTTTGGATCATTTTGTTACGGAGATATGCACAAAATCTAACAGTGTAATGGAAATTAAGTGAAGCAATCAGAGAGACATTATGAGTGTAGGTGTAAGCATGCCTAAAGTATATAACTGCACAACGTGTTTTTATGCATCTCTACACCAAATAATATATATGTTAACGGAACATTTTCAAGAATATCCAATTAGTAAAACAAATTTAGTTGCATTTAAAATACTACACAACTCTAAAGCAACATTGTTTGATACTTTATAGCGCCCTCCTAATTATAATATATATTTGGTTGTAATAGTTTGGTCAATTCTCTATCTGAAGTTCATAATCATCCCGTACAAGAAAACCACATCGTAAAACATTCACATATACACAAATATAATAACTTTAAGTAACCCTCAATATAAAAATTCAAAACTTCAGTAGGACAACTCTCTCCACCCTTAAGTATCAGTTTTGGAAAAATATTATTAGAACTAGGCTAGTCTCACAGTAAGGACACCGAAAAGACATGTTGTAATGTTTGTTCTCCAAGCCTAGATGTAAAAAAAAAAACTTGAAACCCAGAGCTTAATCATTTGTTGTTTACAGGATATTCGCACAGGAATGACCAAGTGCACAACACTAACACGACTAATTTTATCTGTAACAAGAGTGAATTTTTAATACTTACAAATTCTTTTGGTGATGTGTACATAAGTGTCCATTATTTTCTTCTTTGACATGCACATGTGTATACGTAGCAATTTTGGAATTCGCTTCCAAGTTCACCATAATGAGAGTGAATCATGAACGTTATTTTTGTGTTAGTAATGTCCCAAAGGTTGTCACCTTGTGGCCTTTGCTTCATCTTTGGCTGCTAAATCTCCCCATTCGTTGTCTGCATAAAGGGTTTGAGAACGGACAACGCCGACCATTGCCAAATCGTGCACCGCATTATACAAATACATATAATACGGATATGCAGATGCAAAAACATTTTTAGTAGCATAAGACGCATGCATACTTGGTTGCTAGTTGGATATGCGATGCCCTGTGATTTTGAGAGATCCAGTTGTTATAACAATCGGCTCATTTGAAGAATTTATGACACAACGAATAAAATGTGCTTGAGATAACTATATCCTTGTCCTCTACCACTTCCTTATCAAAATAAAAGAAGACATTGGACCTTATGAAACCTTCCAGTTACACTCATACTTGTGACATTCATAATTTTCACAAAACCTTTTTATATTACAAATAAAATACAAATAACAGAAACAACATTCCATTAAAAAAAACATGATCAATGTAAAAAAATATAGAGACACTATTTTTCTTTTAAAAAAAAAGAAAAAAAAACTACAAGCTCGAGTAGTCTTACACTGCAGTATCATGTATACCAACTTTATGAGGGTACATTTGTCTTTGTATAATAAAATACTCTTAGCAGAGATCATATACTCAACAAATTCATGTTTGTGGAGGATAAAATCTTTGCTCGAGCTCCATCCACTTGATAAAGTTCTCAATCATGGTCACATCCTCCCCACCTACAACTGGCTTCTGTTGGATCGCACCTGCTCAACCACAACTGAGCCCTACATTGTTTCAAATTGCAAACTCACGACAAAGATTTTCACACCAGTTTTCTTACATAAGGTAGAATGAAACTTCTACATCTACACATAACCATAAGCCATGAAAATTTTAATCTCATCATAATCACATCTACTCGAAACAACAAAGTAAGCTAACTTTTTTCACTATCAAGTAAAAATAACTCAAATTATGTTGTGCTAGGTATGTGCTAACTATGATCCAATATTACATCTTTCATGCAAACCGCAAAAATAACAAATTAGTTCAATAACATGAAATAATAGCCATCAGTCTTTGAATACTCTCTAATTATATGGATACACATCCAGTAATCGTCTCTTAGCATCTTCAGCAAAATATTGCTTTTCATATATAAAAATCATGGGAGCTCACAACATGATCATACATAACTTTTTGGGGTCATAATTACAAAGGTCTTTTTATTCATACCACAACAGAACTTTGATTACTTCTGTAAGGGAAAACGGGTCATATTCAGAAGCCTTGATGTGTTTGGTTGGATTATCCAACAAATGACCACCATGATCCTTTATGATAAGAAATTGGTATTTACTTATATAGTCGAGAGGATTTTTCGAGCATACAAAATTACTCCAATTGATATTTTTATTGGTACTCCCCCTCTTATTCTCAAGACTTCCTTCAACCGAATGAGAATGAACGACCTCAGAAGAAGAAAAAGTCCCTCTTCATTCTCAACCGATACTTTTGATCCTACCTCCTTAGAACTTTTACGCAAAATTCTCAAGAAAGTTGAACAGATAGACAACAGGGAAAATGTGTATGAGAATATGTGTGTTTGCTCGCTACAAAGTTTCCCGAGATTAAGGATGATATGGATATGATTCAAGATTATTAGGTTGAGTTGGAAAGTGAAGATGGAGATGATGATGCTTACCTCCTTCATCTCTTTTGTTACTAGTTAACTCCTTGTAGGAATTGCTATTCTTATTATTTAAAGAAGAACATTAGCTTTTGGAACAGTTTTTATATACCACATTAGCTATTCTGAATACTATCATCTTTCATGTGTAAAGTTTATTTAATCTAATTTTATCTTGGAAGATGACTCACTATACCTAATCTTTATGGATTATATATATATATTGCTTATTTTGTGAGATTTGTTCTTTGCTATCATATTTCTAGTGGTTAGAACAAATATCTCACTTGTTCTCATAGGTTAAGCTCTTAACTCTTTTTGTTCTTCACTGGCTAAAGAGGAGTAAACTATTTTGAGAATTACAGTATTGATCTCTCCACGATTACACTCTGTGAATATAATTTTTAGGACTCCATAAGAGGTTCTCTAGGAAACATCTTTCCTCCTTGATTACGTAACTTCCAGGGACTAAGCTCGTGAACTTTAATCTCTACTTTTGTACATATCTAGGGAAGATATAATCCTTACGTTGAGTCATATCGCATAAATTGTCCTCTTTGTTCATAACGGTCCGAGAGAATAGTTTTTGTCGACGATTATTTTTCTCACGAAAACTTTGTATCTTGGTGACTTTAACATTAAAATTGCTATTTTTAAATTCTTTGTTAGTAACTGCCGTGAAGAGAGAAAAAATATTGGGATAGAAATCTACTTTGTCCGTAACTGGCGAGTAAATTTGTTAATGCCGAGGAAAATCCTTCTCTTATGATTATAGAAAGGTCGCTCATGTTGTTCTTTCGGGAATGACATCTAGAGGAAAGGGTTATTTTTGTACTTGTGCATGATTTTTATATCTTTGTGGGGAGTGCGGAAATGGAATTGTAGGAGATGCTTGTACCTATATATCTCCTCGATGAAAATACCGAGTTTTCTTGGTGAAATCGCCTAAATAAAAACGGTATGTGTTCTCTAGTCTTGATAACTCTTTTGTTTAATTCATTATGATCCCTGTTTTTCGCCTTTTCCAATTTTGTTGATAAAGATGGGGAGAATTATTAAGTAGTTTATTGATACAACTATGGATTTTCGGAGCATTATGTAAGGGGGGAGTGATTTATAATCTATAGGTTTTACCTCTTCTACAAAAGAAGTAAGTAATGGCTAAGGGGTAGAAAATATCATTGTTGTATTGCTTCAAAGTTGTGATGTAATTAAGCTTTGAGGAAGGTAACAATACTATGTTTCTGTATAACAACCATCGAATAAAGTGATTTCTCGTTCTAACAAATCTCTAATTGTGTATTCTCATAAGTTGTTACTTCTGCGGATCTTCAATGACGAGGGTGATAAACGGACACATGCAGAACCATAAAAGAACTTGAAGTACGAAGAATGCAAGACGATATTAAAGAACCAAGGAAATCAACCATGATGGATTTTGAGATGAAAGATCAATTTCTTTTGAATCATATGTATTGAATAGTTTTGTCACTATAATGGACAAAGGGGGAGATTGTTAGAACATTGCTTGGTCGAACTCACAAGTTTTTCCATATCAATCTTGTTGTTAATGCTAGTTGAACAAAACTGTATGTTGAATTCTAGTCTACTAAAGTCAAGTCTCGGACTAGGTATAAAAGTTAATAATTGAGTATCAGACATCATTAAATAACCTTTGAATACTGAAGGTCGATGAAGACATTTGGATAACTTCATTAACAAAAGAGATACATGAAAACTGAAACATTCTATTTGATCGCATGCATTACCATTCTATTCTTATCTTTACGAGACTATGTTGTATGACTTCTAGTAAATTTAATATTACAAAGAAGAAATTTTAAGTCAAGCTTGTCTTGTTAAACATCTCTAAATATAATTTAAGCAATGGATGTTCATTGGTCCTTAGAAATCTTAGCTTGAAGCAATTTTTTGTTTAAGATTTTTATGTCATATGGATCATTTGGAAATTGCCTAAGTATTGATATTTTATATCTATGGCAAAAGGCAATATTTGAACATCAAAATAGAGTGTTTCAGGACTATTAAAATATGGAATCATGGTAGGTTGGTGAATTATCTCGCAAATCATAGATATTTTAATAATGTAGTGTTCATAGTATAGGTAGGTCGTCGAACCAGTTCGAAAACTATAAAGTTCTGAATGTGACGATTCACGAACCCAGTTCATGAACTGTGGTGATCTAAATTTGTGAAATAGCCAAGAGTTCAAGAACCGTATACATCCGAGTTTGGGAATAACATGATGGTTCACGAACCCTATTCATGAACCGTAATGTTTGGAATTCACAAATTGTCTAACGGTTGACGAACTATTTCACAAACCTCCTCAATACATATTAGCAAATACTCAAAGATTATTTTTATAAATTTGTTTAACATTGCTATCACTTTCATAAATATCTCTAAGACATCTCTGATCATTAAAATTCCTTGTGTATGTGTCTCATGAATTAAGTCTTAAATGTTTAAATGAACACAATATTGCTTAAAAGTTCAAAAGGAATTTTTTCCAAGAACTATTATTGTACACGGTTCCGGAATGCGAACCATAGTGTATATGCTTTTATGTGATTTCAAGACAAATTTTTCACATGCTTACTTAAAACCCTAACTAGAGTTTCATCTAAAAAGAGAAGTGTTTGCTTGATTCTCAATTTATCTTAGCTTAAATTTTAAGCAACCCTCAGTCTTGAACATCTATAAATTAAGTGACTCATTAAGCTGGAATTTCAATTTATGACACTTTCGTGTTCTAGTTGGTTGCTAGAGTCGTCCTTTATTGACCTAGGTTTCCTCTAAGAAACATAATTATGTCTACGGCTGAAAGACTTCACTTAGGGATTCATGAAGCCATGTCCAACTATTTTTACCTTGATAGTTCGTGTATCCTGATATTATTCTTTCTGTTATCGAAATTTTAGTAATCTCTTTCAGGAGTGAGATAGATAGAAATCACAAATTTCTCTTCGTCTAAGACTTTGTGATTCCCCAAGATAAATATCTAAAAACTATTCTTAATTGATTAGTTTACGATTGTTTTTGAGAGGTGGTTAATAATCCAGGATTCTCTGCTAACTGAGTGTAAGTGTTCCAAATTTATGAGGTTTGATAGCTTTATCTATTGCAAACAGATTTCCAAGCCTTGATCTAAAAATAAATCAAATAGGCTTAAATGTTAGAGGAAGATTAGTATCAAAAGTCTTCACTTGGGCAGAAGCAACTCCTAGGTTGTAAATGACGTCATCTAAGGGAATCAAATTCTTCACTCATTCAGGATCCCCTATAACAATTTCTTCAGTTGCATTACAACCCTCTTTGGTTCAACTCAAACCAACGCAAACCGGCATCCAAGCAATACCAACTCTCGGATCCAATCTTACACATGTTGAACCCATATCCTATAATAATCTGGGAAACTCAAATTCTTGCATTTCGTCACTGATTCTAACTGCATAAAGGTCATCTTCTTCCATGTATGTTCTTGATTCACTGCATCAGCAATTCCACCATTGAGTTCATCCGGCACCTTGAGTTTTATCTCTATCTCCTCCGCAACAACAAAATTTCCCTTGTACAATACCATCAGTTCTTATTACTAACTACATGCTCGGGTTCTACAATGAGAGAGGTCTAGGTTGTCAAAATATTATTGGTTTCTTATAAATAATCACAGGGGGGTTTTTTGATTTTTATATGCTAAAATAAAATAAAGGCAAACAAAGAAAAATAAACAAATCAAAGTATTGAGAATATTGGTTAAGGATTCATCTTTCATTCACAAATATGTTTTCTTTACAATAATTAGCTTCAACGTGGAAAGCGCACTAATTCAATTTAAACATACGATCATAAGAAAAGTAGCAAGAACTCCATGTAATCACCGCAAGCATCTTCCAAACAACCTCGTAACTCAATCACTCTATTCCATCCTAGCAAAGTAATAACACGTCGATGTTTAGTGACCCACCAAAGCACTTAGAGAACAATAGATAAATATGGTAAAATAAAATAGAATGTGATATGGTGATATTCCGAGATATGGTAACAACTACTTTCACTTATCGATTCAACAACAAACCCATCATTTCTTTACAACATCTGCAACCACTACCAAGTCCAATTCTATACCAAAATCATGACCAAATTCATGTTCTCGATCTGTAAATTACAGTACCACTAATAATACCCACCTTGTCTTCTCAACCAATAATAGATTTCTTTGTCTCAAGTGTCATTTTATTAGTTTTGGTCTAATTGGTCGGTCTTTTTTTTTTCCTTTTTTTTTTCTTTTTTTTTTTAGCAACTCAATCACTCTATTTCATCCTAGCGGTAATTGTCTTTTCTTTTATTTTATCAATTTAATGGAAAACTAAAATGCAATAAAGATGAATGATCGAGATAATGGAATCTCTCGATTTAGGGTTAAGGTTATAGTTAGGGTAGGATTTAGCTAGGCATCCATATTTCGGATAAGGGATACACAAATTGACATCCCCTTAACCTCATCTTTTATCAATTTAATGGAAAACTAAAATGCAATAAAGATGAATGATCGTCTTTAATGCTTCTATCGCTTTGTCTTTAATGCTTCTATCAGACTGGTCGACCCTTAACCTTGGCCCGAATGTTGTTAATACTTGCTTATGAAATGACCATTTTCCCCTTTTTTCTATGTATGACTCCAAAGTACCTAATATCTCAAAAAAAATATATGTAAAGTACATAATTTACAAGAAAAAATAGCAAAGAAAACGTAAACAATAGATAGTAAACTAGGTGTGTTGATGGTGGATTTTCAACAAAGGTCAAAACCGTAAAATCACACTACAATAAAATGGGCATTTAGTGACAATTGTTTTTCTGTCAAAGGTTTTTTTGTCAGTAAACATAATCACTTGTGACAAATAACAAAATTGCTGGTATAAATATTATCTTTACGACAAAAAATCCATTTTGTCTTTAAAATTGTCACCGAAAGTAAGGATGACAACAAAACCCTGTCGTAAATTCCTCTGTCACGAATGAATTTTTCAGCGAGAAATTTTCCAGTCATGAATTTTTCTTATACTGACAAGATAAAATACCCGTCACAAAAACACTATTTTGTAACCATTATTTTGTTTTCTCGTTAAATACATATAAGGTGACAATATCCATCGGCCATTAGAATCTTTTAACTGCGACGAGACGAGATTTTGTCACCATGGTGTTTTTGACGTGTTTATTTCTTATGTTTTTTTCTGGCAGGGGAGCTGCGTAATATTTAGCTTATCCAGTTACATGTCGTTCCAGTAAAAATTCCTTTTCACGGCTAGTTCAGTGCACAACCCATGTTTACTTTCCAGGTTCATTTGCATGTTAAGCTAAACTGCAAACATTAGTGGAGAGTGAAGATCACAATCATAGATTTCAATTATTTATGAACTACATGTGGAACAGGGTTGTTCAGCATCATAATTCGTATAAGATCACACAGATTTTCAATTTGAGTTGGAAGCTTTTTACTCCGTGTGCTCCTATAAGTAAGTACTACATCTTTTTTACTCCTATAAGTAAGTATAGTACTACATCTTCACAATATTGTTACTTATATTTATTTTAATTTTTTAAACTGTACCATGGATAGTTGGATACAAACATAAAATCCTTGTTGCTCTGTCTTTGATGTTACAGATGGCGCAACGAGATGTGGGGGTTGAATTTTATAATAATTTGCTCATGGAAGTTGGACCTCTAGGAAATGTACAATCACAGAAAGGTATACAAAGAGTTCAGCTGTTGAGTATTGGCTCTTGATCCAGCTGTTGCTGCATCTTCAAAAATCCGGAAGCCAGTTAAGTTATAGATACATGTGTTAGAAGTATTGTATCTTTAATAGCTTCGACACAAGTGAGCAGTTAGAAGTTGTTAGTCCATTGTTTTGTTCATGTGTATTTTTTTTCTCATAATTTTATTTAACAATGAATTTAATAAGAGATTGGAGAGTTGTATTGGATTGTAAAAACTATTTATATAAATGAAAATATTTTTCACTGGATCTTTTCGAGGCGAACTCAATTGGGTGCAAAAACATAATATCATGACAATCTTTCTCTTTACATAAATAAAGTATTTTGGAAAAGATCCGCTTACATTTTATTTTTTGGAAGCAAATTTTTTGGTCTCAGAATTTATTTGCGGGCAAAGGTTTTTGTCCATAAAACTGTTTTCATGGACGAATTTATTAATCTTCAAAACAATTTTTTCGAGTCAAAATTCTTAGTCTATGAAATTATTTCTATTAGCCAATGAATTGGTCTTTGAAAGATTTATTTTAAGACAACATATGTTATCGCAATTGTTTTTAAATGTAGGCAAACTATTTCGTCCATAAAAATTCGTTATCATTGGAGGAAATTTTTGTCTCAAAAACCATCTTTAGAAAACGATAATATCAGTCATCATAAAGTTGCTTGGGAGACAAAAATATTTGTAGATACTGTATGTTCAAAGGACAAAATACTTGGTCGGTAGAATTTATTATTGAAACATATATAAATTGTCATTAAAATAATTTAATGACAAAAAATTTCCATCGCCAAAATTATTCTAACGAGATAATTTTTCGTCATTAATTTTTTTTTTAAAGTCAAATCATAGTACTCGTTGAAAAATTTATATAATGATTAAAAAATTGGCGTCATTAAAATAATTTCTTACAACCATTAAAAGTTTCCACGACGATGATTAGCTGACAATTATTTTTTGGTCCCAAATCCTTTTTGACGACTAAATAAGGTGGTTTTGTGACCAAAATATTTGCCACTAAAAGTGATTTTTGTTGTGGTGACGTCGGTGATACACGTTGTTCCCTGACTATGTAGAGAGACCGTGTATAGATCCAGGAAGTTCTCCGTAAGATTGAGAGAAAAACGCCTTCAGGACATCGGCCACACTCGATGTCTCCTGACTATGCACCTTTCGGAACGGGTATGACGCTTTAACTAGCTAATATCCCTTCTGCAATAGATTAATTCTACCGTGACATTCACAACTGAATTCCTAGAAGATAATATATTTTATCAAATTATTCCAATTTCATGATCAAATCCACAGCTGATCTCATGGAATAGTAATAGATAATCTCATTACTCTGATTTCATGATCGAATCCATGGATGATCTCATGGAATGGTAATGTCTACTTTCATTGCTCCGATTTCACGATCGAATCCACATATGATCTCATGGAATGGTAATGGCTACTTTCATTGCTCCGATTTCATGATCGAATCCATGACCGATCTCATGGAATGGTAATAGTTAATTACTCCGATTTTGTGGTCGAATCCACGATCCCATGGAATGGTAACACTAGCTTTATTATTCCGAATCCATGGTCGAATCCACGAACGATGTTATGGATTGATAATAAACAACTACTCACTTTTATTACTCGGTTTCATGAATCATTCTCCACTGAATTTCTGGAGTTAGTAATAAATACTCAACAATCGGGCATCTGGACTACCACTGAGTAAGCCCCATAAAATGGTGCAAGTGTACTCAACAATGATGCACGAACGAGCTTTCAAAAATATGGACAAACGAGGAATCCTACACAAAATAGGAGAGAGAAAATAATATTAAAATAATAAAAGTGGCGCCTAGGGAACCGGCCCCACCGGCCCGCCAATCATGCTGCCATGGCCGGTCCCCCACGCATTTTTCCTTTATTTTAATTATTTTGTTATTTTCATGAACTCATGAAAACTCCTTTATTTTAGCAATTTTCCTTGTTTGAGCAAAACTCATGGTTTTTCCATATTTTTCAAGGATTCAAGAAAAATAATAAAAATAAGGAAAGGTGTTGCGGGACCGGACTACTTAGCCAACCGGCCATGCCCTAGCCGTGACCGGTCCCACACCTTACAATCCCTAGTCTTTCATAATTATTATTTTCCTCATCTCATGGAAATTTCATGGTTTCAGCAAAACTCATTGGTTTCATGGAATTTCCCCCGTATCATGAAAAATAATATAAAATCAAGGAAAGTGTCACGGGACCGGGCTTCTATCCGGCCGGTCCCACACTTTCAAACCCTTATTTTATTGTTATTATTATTTCCACATCTCATGAAACTCCTCCGTTTGAGCAAAAATCATGGTTTCTTCATATTTTCTCAAATATTGCTCAAACCATGAAAAAGCCAAAAAGTCAACATGGACACATGGCCGACTTGGATTCTCGCGCCAAGTATTAAAATATCATTATTTTAATATTTCTCAAATTTTGATAAAACGAGCAAAGTTCTACTTTCTCATTCGAGCAAAATCAAGAATTTCAGTCAAAGATCAAACTCTTCTGAAAACTCAAAATATTTGCTCGAACACACATCAGAAAATACCAAAACTCTTAGGACTGAGACATGGACATTTTGGTGACACGGGCATGCCCCCTTGACCGACCAAGGCCGGCCCTAAGGCTTGCAAGGAGCCGGTCCCACATATATTCACGATTTTGACCTAATTTGCTCAATTGCTCATATTGGGTCCAAACTCTTTCCAACCAACTTGGAATTTTCTCAATAGACCAACACCCGATCCCACACTACCAAGGGCTAGTTTCATACCTTCTTGGTCGGTCCCTCACTTCTCCATAAATTAGGTTTTATTACCTAATGCTCAGTCGAGCATTATTTCAATAAATGATGAAACTGGAATTTAATCATCATTCTTTCACCAACTATTCAACTAGGAACCCTGGTGCAAGCTCACTCGATCACTCGGGCATCACATGGTCGTCCATCATCCCATGTTGTTGGTCCCTCCCTCACTCATGACCTATTTTCAGCAATTCATCAATTGATCAACCATCGGTCAAAAATTAGAGTTTCGGACAAAACAAATCATCATTCTGAGCAAGTCTGAACACTAATAAATTTGTGTTGGTCCAAAAATTAACATATGGATCAATTGCGTAATATTTGGTAATCTACCAATATTTTATTGGGTCACGTCACCAATGAATAATTTGTCGAATTGAGCAATACTTGCTCAGTTGCTCGAATATTGATCCAGCTATCAATATTCAGTAATTTATCATAATTCGTCGAATTAAGAAATACTTGCTCAGTTGCTCGAATATTGATCCAGCTATCAATATTCAGTAATTTATCATAATTCGCCGGATCAAGCAATAATTGCTCAGTTTCTCGAATATTGATCCAACTATCAATATTCAGTAACTTATCAATGTAACTCGCCCGACTGGGCAACTCGAATATTAATAGCAACTCAATATTCAACAACTCATCGAATTTACAACATTTTCTCAGACGAGCAATATTAACATTTATGGATCACTGAGCATTCGTCAATCATGCTCGGTTCAACAAAAACTAGACACATTGTTTAATCAGTCAATAACTGACTAACTAAACACACGTCTGCCTTGCAGACTCCACGATTCTTGAGACATCAATCACGTCACATATGAGAGGGTATCACTTAGGGTTTTAGTTTGGCAGCCTATGACACGTGTGTTCATCCACGACGAGAAATGTGCGTAAGTCGTGAAAACGGTTGAAGGAGTTAGCAAAGTAGTGGGTGCACTATCGGTCAAGTCTCCACACGACACAGAACTGACTTTATCACGATCTCCCACTTTTCCACTCTTTCACTTAAGAAACCATCACACTTACAGGGATAAATATGATCACTACTCTCTGACAATATAAATAAGTCCTCAAATCCATGATTGAAAAAAAAAACGAAAAAAAAAAACGCATATAATCCACGAGATATTGAACAGACAATCCATCATCAAACCAATAATCAACGTGTGAGAAACATTCTCTCAATCATTCGAACTTATTCATTAATTGCAGAAACCTTTAACACATTCACCATCCTTGATCATTATTAATCCCACACAATTCTTAGCTTCCCTCCTACAGATCAACCCATCTCCCTCTTTGTGACCAAATTGACTCTGGAATGGCCATTGACTTGGTTTAGGCCGGATTCCTACATATTGACCTCTCCAACTCAAGGCACTCCCATACAGTGCATCTGTTTGAGGTTAATCAGTTTGCTCAGTTGAGGAGTCTTGTCCACACGGTCGTCTCTTCACTTCCCTAAAAAACCAGTAAATCGTTTTTCCCCATCTACAAGGTGTTTTCCACACCTATCAGCTGGATGTGCCTGAAGCACTTGAAATCATCCATAATTGCTGGAATACTACTCTTAAAGAATTCCCTTCTTATGTAATATGTTCCAAACTTAAGGTTCGTTAAGAAATCTCTTGGAAGATGGAACAAAGAGGTTTTTGGTGTTTTCCAGCATATTATCAAGCTTAAACTTGAGATAATCAACACAGTACATAAACAAAACCTTCTAGTTTGAAGGGATATTGGGTTTGCCCAACACATAACATAATTGGTAATACTCTACGATCAAGAGGAAAAATTGTAGTAGTGAAATGCAAAGGATAATCATTAGATTCGAAGATAGGAATACTAAATTTTTCCATACTAGCACTTTAAGAAGAAGACGACATAATAGAATTCAATCTATTAGGGACCCATCTGGAAACACTAAAGATAATCAAAAGGAAATTTTCACAGTTCTTGATCTCTTCTCTTCTGAAGTTTCTCATGCTGAAAAGCCCGGTTAATTGCTATTTGATGAGATTTTTATAGTTGTAGAAAAAGGTTCGTTTGAGACTTGTGAAAGTTCGATTCTAGATTTAAATTCTAAAAATAAAACAACAAATTAAATTAAAATTGTTTTCAAGAGTAAGAGAGAATATTAAGGCTAAGATTCCACTATTTTACCAATTTCCAAAGTGATTTTAATAATTGTAATTATGCAATCTAAACATTCAAGTTGATTCTAATTATTGCAAAGGTAGATTTTTAGAAGAACAATTGTAAATCGAAAGTATGGGATATCAAAACCCTAGGATAAGTTTATATTATCAATAGAAATCACATTCTTTATAAAAATCATTGAATCCATTTTTATTCTAAGCAAATAATCATAAAATAAATTGTACAAATTAATAAAATAAGAGTTACCACTTTTTCATTGGAGAAATAGCTTCCCATATTGCCCCATCAATTTAGTTTAGCTCATCATTTTGGAAACATGCTCAAAAGAATTTTTCATTGCTCAAAAAGGTGTTTACAAGGTAAAAAAAGAGAAAAGCAGTGAAACAGTTGCGAAAGGTAAGTTCAAGTCGCTGAAGGTCTTTGGCAAGTGATGTGGAAAAACGATAACTTACTTCTGCTGTAGAATTAACGACTATTCTGTGTAGGCTTTTTTTCTTCGTTTTCTTGGTATGGAAATTTTTTTGGTTGGTCCAAAGCCCATATAGTTATTTATAGTAGGGTCCAACCGGATTTTACCCTTATCCTAGGGTCCAAAGTTCTTTGAAACATGGAAATAACTAATATACCCTACTTTTAAAATATGTGTGAAATAACATACTTCTACCAAATCGAGATTTTATTTTATTTGGAGGTCCAAATTTAATTAAAACATATAAATGACCACAAATTTGAGTACATATCTGCTACACTACTTACAAATCTGAGTACATATCTTCTACACTACTTACAAATATGAGTATATATTTGTCGCACTGCTTACATATAGAGTATGTATCCGTTGGATATATTGAACCTGTAAATGTGACCAGAATATAACAATATTAAAACACAACAACAAAACTAGCATATATTTCAGTATTTCGCATACATACTCATGGATCAAACCAAAATAAAGTTGCAAAACTATGAATAAAACAAAATCAAAAGAAGTTTATAACAGTACGACATATACGTACTGCGGATTCATAAACTAAAAACTCAATTGCATGTCAAGAAGTGATGAATCCATGAATATAACCGAATCAAAGCACATACTTATCTGCCCCACTGCTTACATATAGAGTATGTATCCGTTGGATATATTGAACCTGTAAATGTGACCAGAATATAACAATATTAAAACACAACAACAAAACTAGCATATATTTCAGTATTTCGCATACATACTCATGGATCAAACCAAAATAAAGTGGCAAAACTATGAATAAAACAAAATCAAAAGAAGTTTATAACAGTACGACATATACGTACTGCGGATTCATAAACTAAAAACTCAATTGCATGTCAAGAAGTGATGAATCCATGAATATAACCGAATCAAAGCACATACTTATCTGCCCCATTGCTTACATATAGAGTATGTATCCGTTGGATATATTGAACCTGTAAATGTGACCAGAATATAACAATATTAAAACACAACAACACAACTAGTATCTATTTCAGTATTTCGCATACGTACTCATGGATCAAACCAAAATAAAGTGGCAAAATTATGAATAAAACATAATCAAAAGAAGTTTATATCAGTACGATATATACGTATTGCGGATTCATAAACTAAAAACTCAATTGCATGTCAAGAAGTGATGAACCCATGAATATAATTGAATCAAAGCACATATTTTAGTATTTCACATACGAACTAATGAATCAAATCAAAAAAATTGGCAAAACTCTGAATAAAATAGAATCAGAACAAGTTTCAACCAGTACGACATATATGAACTGCGAAATTCATGAACTAAAACTCAACTGCATGTCAAGAAGAAGTGATGAATCCGTAAAATATAACGAATCAAAGCACATATTTCAATAATCCTGGATCAAACCAAAAAAATAAGAGAAACCCTATAGATTCATAGTAAACACAAAAACAAAATAGTACGTCATATATGTACTGATGGTTAATACACAAAAGAAAACTGAAAAACAAACCAAAAACCATAAAAATATCAGATCTACCAATGAAATAAACATAAAACATGATTTTTTATTTAGATCTGAACTTGTTTCATCAAAATCCACTAGTATATCATATATGTACCGATGATTAATACACAAAATCAAACTCAAAAGCGTATAAAAAAAATCAAAATGAAACTAAAATATCAGATCTAATAACAAAATGTACACAAAACATGATTATTTATGTAGATTTGAACTAAATATAAGATCTCCAACAACAGATTATGACGAATTTAAAAATCAACATAAGAATCAAATATAAACCACATACCTTGACTGATTCTTTGTTGATTATCTTGATCTGTAGGTAACAACAACTTCATATACGTATCTCAATTGAATTTCTCCATTACATTAAAAATCAAGATCTAAATAGCTTAAAAAAAGACAACATTAAAACTAACTAAAACTTGGTTAAACAAACAAAATCAAAACAACTAATCTCGCTTTCGGCGATAAAAACCCAAGAACAAAAAATCTTCTAGCAGTTCTCCCGATTTGGATCTGAGAAGTTGAAATGAAAATAGAAAAATGAAATGAAAATTTAGTTACCCTGCTTTTATATACATAAGGGTGTTTTGAGAATTTTAAAAATGCGTATAATATATCTCAGACGTGTCCAGGACCTGGGCTTAAAAAATTGGGTCCATTTTTCTTTTTTTCTTTTAATTATGGACCTCCAGTTACAGGGATTTAGTGGGTGGACCTTTCACTAACTAATACCACTATAATAGTACCTATAGGTAATTCCTACTTGGTATTGCAGCAGCATGAACAATTCTCCAACTTGTAATTTCAACACCCTGTTCTCTTCTAAACTCCCTATAAAGTTGCATGACATCTTCTGGGACTCTGGGACTCGAACAACTCTTTTTATACACCACCGAAACCCTAAAACTCCGATTAAATCTCTTTATTTTCTACTTTCCAAGTCACGGAATTTTCTTTCTTTCTTTCTTATTTTATGTGTAAATTTTAGCTGTAAAACTCTCTTCGAGATAATATAGAATCAACACAGAATATCCTTCCCATATCTTCATATAACTTCCAAATATTCGACAAATTAAATATTCCAAGTTAAAACCCGATAATATTTCATTTCCCTGTTTTGTAAGAAACGCTATAAATCTTCTTGAATGTTCGATTCCAAAGACCATACCTTTCCTGTTTTTTAGCAACAGGCTAATCCGAGTCATATCCCATGAAAATCTCCGACAATATCTTACCCAAATCTGATCCAGGCAATCTCCACAACCCGTGAAGATCTCCACACCTCTGTCTTCTTCTCCCGAATTATCTAGCCCAACTGGATCAAATCCATCTGTAGTTGCAGGAAATCCTACAATACATCCCTCATAAGAATTCATCATGATTGTTGGTGCAAAAATTAATCATCCCAACAATCTTCGAGATGTGTGTATGATGATCGAATCGCCGCCATTGATTAGATTCTCCAAAGAATTGTTGATTGAAAATGGTGGGGGTACCTGCAAAGACACTCCGATGCTAAAATCAACAAGAGTTCTATGCAAGTAGGTTGTTAAGAAAAGGAATAGAAATTGTGTACCTTTTGTGCTGAGATTTAGACTCTATATATAGGCAGAAATAGATGTAGCTTTATTGTTTTGATAGTTATCCTCATAACTTCCCTCATATGTATAAATCTCAAATAACATCCAGATTCATGATAAACCCTAATATTTATCATAATCCTCATTTATCTTAAATAATAATTATCTTGAATAATAATTATAAATATTTAAGATAATTATCCTCTTTTATTTAGGATCCTGCATTTATCTTGAATAATATTAATAATTATAAAAAAATAATTATTCAAGACTCTTGGGCTTCAATAATAAGCCTAGTGGGTTTCCATAATAAACCCACTAGTTTCCCTAACAACCCAAATCTAGGCTTCCATAATAAGCCATGTGGGTTTCCATATTAAACCCATCGATTTCCACAATAAACCGTATTAGGCTTCCATAATAAGCCATGTGGGTTTCCAAAATAAACCCACCGGTTTCCACAATAAACCGTATTAGGCTTCCATAATAAGCCGTATGGGTTTCCACAATAAACCCATCGGTTTCCCCAATAAACCGGATTAGGCTTCCATAATAAGCCATGTGGGTTTCTACAATAAACCCACCGGTTTCCCCAATAAACCGGATTAGGCTTCCATAATAAGCCATATGGGTTTCTATAATAAACCTACCTGTTTCCACAATAAACCGTATTGGGCTTCCATAATAAGCCATGTGGGTTTCTACAATAAACCGTATTGGGATTCTATAATAAGCCATGTGGGTTTCCTTAATAAACCCACCGGTTTCCACAATAAACTGTATTGTACCGACATCAAATATCTTGTGCGGTACGCACATATACTATTTTAATAGGGTACAAACATCGCCCCCTCTTAATTCTCAACTTGTTGATGGATTAAGAAAATCAAAAGAAGAACTAACCTTCGTGGATCATTCCAATTCGCCATATGCTTCTTATCCGATAACCTTTCGTGGCCTTGGCCAGCTTGTTGATGGATTAATAAAATCAATAGAACTAACCTTCTTTGGTAGTTCAAATTAGATCTATGTAGTTCATCGGATAACCTTCCGTGGCCTTGGCCAGCTTGTTGTGTCGATTTTCCCCACGGTCGGCTCAATAATTCAAAGTACCAACAATGTACTTACCATCTCAAATCACTAAACACGTTCAAAGTACCAATAATGTACTTAAAAACTCTCTATAGTAATTACCTAAACGCCAAACATATCAGAATGTTATGTCCTCTTGCTCTTTTATTAGCTAACAAATGACTTACGTGTTGGTCTTGTAAATCTTCCAACACTTCTTTAGGATATTGAATCCCACATTCATGATTTCCTAGTATTTTCGGTCTTGCTCTGGCACATTTATTATCATTTGCTCCATTGTTCTTTGTAAGATATTACTAGAACTATTGGACTTTGCATGACAATTCATTTCCTTGGTTTTTCTCTTTGATAGAAAAATGCTCTAGTTTATCTCTTTAATAGAAAAATAATCAGGATTAAATTAATAACCCAACTTTGACTTTGAGAACATACCTCACTCGAATGCAGGCTGCTCCCATATTTTTCTAGGCACATTGGTTGCCCATTTGTTCTCGTACTGGCATAGAACTTGTTGAATTAACGCTCTTGTGTCAGCGAATAATGAATGTGCGACAATCTCTGGTGTACATGTTGACTGTCATTAGCTTTTTGTCATACATTTCCTTTCATAATAAGGCATTGATTTCTTTAATAAACCACCGATCTTCCTTAATAAGTTCGGCTGGGCTTCCTCAATAAGCCAGAGTTGGCTTCTTTAATAAACCACCGGGCTTCCTTAATAAGTCCGGTCGGGCTTCCTCAATAACCCAGAGTTGGATTCTTTAATAAACCACCGGGATTCCTTAATAAGTCTGGTTGGGCTTCCTCAATAAGCCATCTAGGCTTCTACAATAATCCAAATGAGTTTCTTTCGTATTTTTCCTTTGCTCCTTTCGCTCCATTTTTGCTTCAGCTTAATTATGTTAAAACACCTTGTTTTTTACTTTCTCTTTATTAGAAAGACATCGCAACAATTTCCTTTATATCCAAAATACTTCGCCATTGTCTTTCTATTTTATAGAAAAGACACTGCAAGTATTTCCTTCATCTTAGTTGGCCCAATACGTCCAATGATATTGAGATGCGCCCAGGATTGCATCAACATTTCCAAGTGCTCATATGTACTCCAAAAATTCCTTGTACAAAATACTCACGTACTAGCTTTCCAAGCAGGGCAATGATAACCCATTTTCCAGCAAAAGGCCCACGTGATACTCCTGCATAGCTTTATGCCATGTTGATCCGATTATTCCTTCGTGAATGTGAATGTCACAATAGCTCTATGCCTTGGTGCGGTCTTCTTACTGGTGCCACATGTCATAGTGTTCAATTAGCTTCCATACTAGTTGACACGTCACTGTTATTGACGTGTCAATATTATATTGGAGGGAGGAACTATAAAAAATATCGCCTCGAACTCCTCCACAATTTTATCTTGTACGACAGTAAATCTTGCCTTAAAAAAGTGGTGCTCCATTCACCGTATTCTTCATAAACGGCGATCATCATCTTTATTCTTCTTCTCAAGTAAATACTTTGTCTTCAATATTTTTATTACTGAAGTTTTGTTTCCTCAGAAAGAAAACTAACTTTCGTTTTTCTATATCTTGAATCACACAGATCAAAACTCAAAGCTTATCGTAACTTTGGAACGAGGTGCTTTTATTAATGCCAAATACCTCTTTTGCAGTTTGTCATCTTGCGCATTCAATTCCAACGACATTACGAAGAAACAAACTGCTAGATAAGGACTGGGGGTTACCCATATGGTACAGGTCGCCAGTTTGCTTTGCGTTGCTTCCCGTATTCCTTTCCTAGATGTGAGGGTGTTCACACGCAGGTGTCACTCGCCTTTGTTTTCTTTATTCGCTTTCCCATGTAAGCACCTGTTCGGAGAAAAATATTTTCCCCAATGCTAGTATGCGGTCACGTGAAACAAGCCTGTGATTTATTCCCTAACTGATCAACTTGGAATCATAGCTGCCAAAAACTTTACCGGCTTGAAGTCGTGTATTCGTTCCTTGTACAACACTCACTTCCCATATAAATGGCATGCACCAATTTCCACCATCTTTGTAGGTGTGAAGGTAAACAACTGTCATTTTTCTTCTCTTGCGGTTAATGAAGCTCTGAATGTCGTGCAAGGAAAACTCGATCGTGCTCGTATCCGTCTTTATTGGACATCTCGCTTAGTAGGAATACATACCCACTAATCATCTCGCTTAGTAGGTATACATCCCCACTGCTTGTATTCGTCTTTCTTTAGACTCATCGTCGCTTATAACGATGGGAAGAGGATTTCCTATCTCATCTGATGCATTACCAACGGAAGGATGCGCACTATTGTTTTAATTTCTTAACCATGATGGTTTTGATTGCATGCTAGGGGTCATTTTAGCCGCCCTCAATATCTGTAGAGATATTCCAAAGTAGAAAAGACGCCCCCACGTGAAGCATGAACAAGATCTATTATATCCGTTCCTCACTTGCTAGATGGCTTTGGGCTTATGATCAGGTATCCTTTCCGTTGCCATCTTATTTATGGTTTCATCGTGATTTTTCATTTTGGAATCGCTCAAGCGTGACATTATAAAGACGCCCCCAACTGTAATAGTATGTAATAAATTCTGCTTACGTGCTAGACGAGACTTTTTTCCACGTGGTGGACTTGTGATTCTCAAGAGCTAGTCGAGTCTTGAAAGGAATACAATGTGTGCTTGCGGCTGGGTCAAGGATGTTTTCTCGCAACGTAATAAGGCTGAAGCGCTCGCTGCTCGGGCAGGCTGGCAGTTGGTTGTGTTGAGTACGAGTCTTTGGACTAATATCAGGCATTGGGCTCGTGGTTCGATGAGACTTTGTGCTTGCCAAGTTGAAAGTCTTTCATACTTGCGTGCAAGACGATATTTTATGCTTGCGATAAGAGCAAGACTTATTTTCTCACATGCAAGTTGTGGCTTTAGGTTCTTGCAATGTGATTCAAGGATAAATATTGAAGGGTCTAAGCAATCCTCATCTCGGACTCGATCATGTCGCTATCCACGAACCTCGAACTCGATCATGTTGTTATCCACGAACCTCGAACTCGATCATGTTGCTGTCTCAAGTGCATATAAAAGTTTCTCAAACACTGGATTTTTTTCTTCCACACTGTAGGGAATTGAAAAAAGATTCCAACGAGCCAAAAATCACTCAATTCGGACTTAAAACGAAGAAGTTATTGACAAAACAAGATTTGAACGAAGCGCGCGTGCGGTCGCTGACGAGGCAGTGCTGACTAGATCAGATGGATGACGTGTCACTTCTGACTAGGATGGTTTTGCTGATGTGGCACCCGAATGGTGCTGATGTGGCACCTGAAAAATGCTGACGTGTCATCACCGGTGGTATTTCTGCAACTTTCAGAAAACTTGTGATCTTTCTGCGACTTTCAGAAAACCTGTGATATTTCTGAGACTTTCAGAAAAGTTGTGATCTTTCTGCAACTTTCAGAAAACTTGTGATCTTTCTGTGACTTTCATAAAAGTTGTGATCTTTCTGATATTTTCTGAAAAGTTGCGATATTCTGAGACATTCTGAAATGTTGCGATCTTTCTAAGACTTTCTGAAAAGTTACGATGTTTCTGCACCTTTCAGAAAACTTGAGCTACTTCTGCGACTTTCAGAAAACTTGAGCTATTTCTGTGACTTTCAGAAACATTGAGATATTTCTGAGACTTTCAAAAACGATGAGATATTTCTGAGACTTTTCTGTGTACAGTGATTTTGAAACCCTAGTTTCGAAAATCACTTGGGAACAACTTCAAATACTCGGAGAACACGATCTTTTCTCGATCTCCCCTTAGATGTTGGTGTAAAAATTAATCACCCCAACAATCTTCGAGATGTGTGTATGATGATCGAATCTCCGTCGTTGATTAGATTCTCTAAAGAATTATTGATTGAAAATGGTGGGGGTACCTGCAAAGACACTCCGATGCTAAAATCAACAAGAGTTCTATGCAAGTAGGTTGTTAAGAAAAGGAATATAAATTGTGTACCTTTTGTGCTGAGATTTAGCCACTATATATAGGCAGAAATAGATGTAGCTTTAGGGTTTTGATAGTTATCCTAATAACTTCCCTCATCTGTATAAATCTCAAATAACATCCAGATTCATGATAAACCCTAATATTTATCATAATCCTCATTTATCTTAAATAATAATTATCTTGAATAATAATTATAAATATTTAAGATAATTATCCTCTTTTATTTAGGATCCTGCTTTATCCTGAATAATATTAATAATTATAAATAAATAATTATTCAAAACTCTTGGGCTTCAATAATAAGCCTAGTGGGTTTCCATAATAATCCCACTGGTTTCCCTAACAACCCAAATCCAGGCTTCCATAATAAGACATGTGGGTTTTCATATTAAACTCATCGGTTTCCATAATAAACCGTATTAGGCTTCCATAATAAGCCATGTGGGTTTCCACAATAAACCGTATTAGGATTCCACAATAAGCCGTATGGGTTTCCACAATAAACCCACCGGTTTCCCCAATAAACAGGATTAGGCATCCATAATACGCCATGTGGGTTTCTACAATAAACCCACCGGTTTCCCCAATAAACCGGATTAGGCTTCCATAATAAGCCATGTGGGTTTCTACAATAAACCCACCAGTTTTCCCAATAAACCGGATTATGCTTCCATAATAAGCCATGTGGGTTTCTACAATAAACCCACCGGTTTCCCCAATAAACTGGATTAGGCTTCCATAATAAGCCATGTGGGTTTCTAAAATAAACCCACCAGTTTCCACAATAAACCGTATTGGGCTTCCATAATAAGCCATGTGGGTTTCTACAATAAACCCACCGGTTTCCACAATAAACCGTATTGGGCTTCTATAATAAGCCATGTGGGTTTCCTTAATAAACCCAACGGTTTCCACAATAAACCGTATTATACCGACATCAAATAGCTTGTGCGCTACGCATATACACTATTTTAATAGGGTAAAAACAATGATCATCACATTTCTTAAGATTAATAACGACACTTTTTATTAATTGAATCTAGAAATTTTTACAAGAAGGAAATGAAATCAAGAATACAACACTGTTTTGAAAATTCTCTCTCCTCAAATCTTTCTCAACACTCCAAAAATTATCTCCCTTCTTACACCTATTCATCTCTTTATATAGGGTATTACATAGTGGATGACAGATAAGTTGACCTTTATTTTCGGATCTGACTTGCGGTATTTCACAAGCTTACAAATTTTAATTTCGCAAACAACCTAAATTTCGCTAGATCATCACACTTTTCTCATGTTTACGCCGTCCTCATTTGTTACGTCATTCCTGTAATTAACCTGCGATGATTTCGCAATGTACTTTTGATGGTAGCTTCACAAGGTTACTACTGTGGCGATATTCTGATCATACATCTTGCCTCTTCTCATGTATTCTTTGCGAAGGGGAGAATGTAATGAGAATTTGTACTTCAGAATGCCGTAATTGTTCATCTTCCTATGTATTTCTGTACTTATATGGTTCTGTATTTTTCACAAAATTTGCTACATGTATCTCTTCTTCCATCAATTTCTTGACACGTTTCTTTCAACCGTTATTTCTCAGCCATTCATGTCTACTCTTCGCATTAAATGTGTTTATATTCTTGAGAATTCTTTTTCCTATATATAATTCTTCTCATTTTTAGCTTCTCTTCTTTTTTACTTCTTTTTCAACTTCTCTGCAACTTTATTGTTCTTCCGTAAATTCTGTATCTGCTACTACTGTAAATTTTCCCGTTTCTTTCTTTTTTGAGCTTTAACTTCTCCTTCATTCCTATACTTAAAAAGCCTTCAAGTTGTCATAAGGCTAAAACTTCTCTTGAAGTAATTCAGAAAGATCTTATAGAGAAAGGTTTTACACTATCCACCATTCCCAATCAAGAAGCTACCTCCATTCTTTCTGCTAAATTATTTTATGATTATCATTGTGATGATAAAGAGATCATAGTTTCGCTGGGTCAGATTCTCGCTGGCCTTCCTATACCTCTTTATGATCCTAACCTTCCTTTATTCTATGAAATACTCACCCACGCGAAGTTCTCGCGGGAAATATATCAATTAAGTGGGGATTTCATTTGCTTAATGCTTGAATTTGCCAACCGTGGTGCTGGCAAAGGATCTCTTTATTCAATAGATAGATCTTACGGATCCTGAATTTAAGGAATTAGAAATTCTTCCCGAAAAATACACCGCAGAAAGGTTCTTCGATAATTATGAACTAATACCTATGAAGAACGTCAAAACTCGCTGGGGTATTTGCTTAAAAATGAAGGAAAATGTCAATGACAATAAAAAACTTATGCATGACATTGATTGGCATTCTGACAAGAATAAAACTCCTCACCAATCCAAAGATGAAAAGTGGTGCGTCTTTCCACTGAGTATGAGGGGCCTTTATGTTTCTGGTTCAAACGTGCTTCCTGCGAATCTCGCTACTTACCAACCTTGGGTATTTAATTGGCCTAAGAAAGATATGGAGGTATGTTTCTTTCCTTCAGTTTATTGTCTTCACTTTTATCCATATTTATTAATCTTGCGAAAATTTCAAATTGAAAAATTAAGAAGAAGCTACAAAAGAACTAGCAAATCAAGCCCCCTAGCAGCACTTCATTCGATCATGGATGAAGTAAGAAATACTTTGTTTTATTATTTTTAACAATATTGTTTCCTATGTTTCTTATCTTCATTCGTGTGCGAAGATTGGTGTTGTAGTTGTTGAAGAGGAAGGATCTAAAGATGCGAATACCAAAGGCAAAGCTAAAAGTGCTCTTCGCAAGGAGAAATCTGCTGCCCCATCTTCAAAGAAAAAAAAAGTTCGCTCTCCCTCTCCCTCAAGTTCGCACTCTGATGAAATTACAAATGATGATGTTGTATTCTCAAAGGAAGGTGCCTCCTCTGAGTCTTCAATGGCACAATTGTCTAGCATCTTTTCTGATTCCATGAAAGGGATTGGTAATGACAATTTCACCAATACATGCAAAGCTCTTGGGAATATCTGTGACTCCACTCTATTGGATGGTAATAGTTCTGTTCGCGGAGTTTCTAGATCAGTGACTCCTGACTTTCTGAACTCACTTGGTATTCTGGTATGCTTACATTTCTTTGTTTCTTCTTCATACTTATAATTCAAAATTATATCTATCTTGATAATTTTTTCTTTCTTTCGCAGGCTGGAAGAGCTTCTTTCGTTGTTGCCTCAGATTTGGAAAAAAGACGTGGGGCTCTTGAAAAGAAGAATCTTCTACTTCGCCAGAAAAACGAAGAACTGGAGGCTGAAGCAGCTGATCTTTGCGAAAAGAATAAGCAGTTGGATTCTGAAAATTCCACTCAGAAGAACAAAATATCTAGTCTTCAAGATGCCAATAAACAACTCTATGGTATAGAGCTTTTTTTCCTTTTCTTCATTTCGTTTTCTCATTATCTTTCCTCATATGATTTACCATTTTCGCAGACATTTATGGTCTTTCTGATGAAGCTACCATTCTTCGTTGTTTTTCCGAACCCATAGATAATGATACCCTTCTTGAACTCCTTAATAATTCTTTAAATAGTTTTTCAAACAACAAGATTAAGTCCCTTTCCGTAGATGAACTTAGATCCAAATTTCCCCTTTTAGATATTGACCATAGATCCAGCTTGGGCTTAGCCAATAAATTTAAGCATTTTTATCTTAACTCTAAAGAGGAAATTAATAGTTTAAGGACCAAGAATAGTAGTCTCATAGATGAAAAAGATCGTATTGCTCTCCAAGGTGCTCAAACTTTAGCGAAATTCCATGAAACTCTTCTTGAGATTCAAATTGAACGAGATGAAGCTATTCGCAAAAACGCTATACTTAGCGAAAGAGAGAGTCAAGTTCGCTCACATATTCTAATACATAATGATGATGAATTTGCTTGGGCTGCGAAAGTTCTAGATAATGCCAGAAATAATCTAGGTGTAGATGTTAGTCTTCATACTGAGCACTCAGCCTTTGTTAGAGATATGATTACTGACAGAGAAGGTTGTTAACTGCTCTTCCTTTTTTAATTGTGTGTTTTTCATAAATTACCACTAAGTTGTTAATTCAATGTTATATTTTCGCAGAAGCTGAACAGAGATTTCACAAAAGAATTGAAGAACTTGAGGATGAAAAAGAGCAGCTCGCAAAGAATATTTCTTCTCGCAACGATAAGTGTTCGAGATTGAAGAATCAGTTTAGGATTACTGTTGCGAAATTTAAGAATGATGTATTCTTTTTCGCAACCAAACTATTAAGATGGTTTGTGATGATAACAACATTCTTCATTATACATATCCCTGCCTCTTGGAATAAATTCCAAAGAACGCTCCTGATCTGATCATCTCTGATAGTGATGCTAGCGAAGAAGAATCTGATGATGAAGAATAAGAAGAATCTGATGATGACGAAGAAGAATAATCCGGTGAAGATGATGAAGAATCAAACAAGAAATAATTTTTGCTTCATTCTTCAATTTTTTGTATTATCTGTATATCTATCCTTTAATCTTCTATTCTTGTAATTTATCACTACGAATTTCTTCAATCTTCAATACAAGTTCTATTTCTTTTGTTTCTTCCTGCATGTGTTATAAAAACAATTCCTTCTCGCAATATGATTAATCAATATATAATTTATTTTTCACTTTGTGTGTAAATCTATCATATGTACTTGCCTCTGTTATTTGTGTTCAAATGAGAGATTAAGCAAGTTATCTTTGTACAGTAAGATTGTTGTGAAATCTTCCAGTATATGCATTCTCAAATCTCGTAGTTATTTATGCATAATCTCGCAATCACATCTTATTTTTCCTTCCTTAGTAAAGGTCTTATTTTTCCACCTCTTGTCATTACGACAAAATCGCAGGACGTCTTTGCATTTTCATGCAAAAACCCCTTGATCTTTCCTTAACATTTTTCTCTTATGATTTTTTTTGCGACAATATGACAAGCCTAAATATTCTTGCAAAAATAAATCCCCATGACATTTCCGTCTTGCGACGAAATCGCAGGACGTCCTTACACTTTCATGTACTTACCCATTGATCTCGTATTATCTTTCTCTTTTGTATTATTGCCTCTTCAGGATTGTTTCACAAATATGACAAGCCTAAATATTCTTGCAAAAATAAATCCTCATGACATTTGCATCTTAAGACACTTATCATCTCCCTAATGGAGAGTGCCGCCCTTATCTTCCCCCTGGTTGCGCCTTCAAGGAGACGTACTTATGCCATACAAGGATAGCTCCTCCCATCCAGTCTTGACAACAACCAGTTGTTTTCACAGCCTCTTATCCCTTTTGCCTATATGACTTATGGTTACGAGACTGCATCCTAAGTGGGGTTTTCTTCAGGCCGAGTGCATCATAGCCAAGACTTGTCAAGAATGGAAAGGTACGCTCCAGACGCCCAGGGCACTCTTGACTTAATCATGTACCTCGGCGCCTGGGTCATATTCTACACTCCTTATGAGAGTCCTTATTACCCTAGTCTCCAAACTCAAGTCATATGCTTAAGTTGAGAATCCAAGGTGCCTCTCCTAGATGGGTTTTTATTGAACCCAAATCTCCATGGCTCAGGTTCCAGTAGCGGTGTAACCTTTTCGCTGAGTGATAGGTGTGATAAACACCTAATTTTATATTTAGTATTTATGCTTTCTTTGCGAGTTTTCATGTAAATTATGTATCTTATATGTGCTTTTGAGTTATTTAGGTACTCTGGAGTCATTCAAGCAAAAAGAAGTGGAACTTGTTCAAATCTTGGATTTCTTTTCATCATGATGATGAGAATGGAAAGGTGAAGCCATCGGCGAAAGAATGAGGTCACTCCAACGTCATACGAGAAAATCATGAGTAAACCAAACATACAGAAGATCCAAGGTGATATCGATAAAGCTTGTCAGTCCTAAAAGCGACGAAGAGAAAGGATTGCTTAGGTGGCCCTTATCCAATTTTTGGCCGACTATAGTAATTTTGTTCATTACATGCCCCTAAACCAGATCGGGAATTTCATTCTTCACTGCAGTCCATCTATATTTTAGCACTGTGTGAGAGAGATGGCGGCTTCATTTTATTCACAGAAAAGAAGAACTGGATATGGAGTCAGTCAATTGAGTTACTGAAATTTGGGGTTTTATTGTGGATGAATTCAAATGCAGTGAAAATGGGTTTTGCTAATTCTGTGTTGGTGTTCTGTAGAGAAGATGAATTGGGTCTCAGGGTTCGATGAATCTGTAGTGGTTTGTTGGTTGAAAAGATGGAGTTGGTACAACTACAGGTAGTGACGGGCTAGAACTGTAATGGAATTATTAAAGCTGCAGATGTTGAGTAGAAACAGCTATTGATGCTCAGGGATTTCTCTTCCATTGGAATTATGGCTCATTGGCCGTGATTGACAATGGTTTAGAGCTTTGAATGTGTTTAGAAACATGGGTTGCCGTGCGGATTACAGGGAAGAAGATAGAATTCAACATAGAATTTGTCTCTGTATCAACAGCAAGACGCACACTGAATGTTTGATTAAATGCTTGAATGAGGACATGGAGTGTTGCAGCTGCAGCTGGTGGGTGATAATCTGAGAAGGAGCTGGAACTGCTGGAAGTTGGCTCCACAGTTGCGATGTGGCAATAAGCTGCAGATGAATGGGTATGCAGAGAGTGATGCTCATGATGTTGTTGTTGAGCTGTTAATCAGGAGCTGTTGCTGCAATGGTGTATTGGTATTTAAAGTTCCAGCAACTCGTAGGACAACAGTCATGGAAGATCTAGTGATAATGAGTTTGGTGGTACTATAGTGTCAGACTGGTGGTTGAGGAGTAGCTTTGCAAGTCAGGGAATATGCTAGCATTATGATGGAGATATGGATGTGTTGAAGGAGAGAGGTCTGAGATTGAGTGATGCTGTGTTGACCCAAGCAATGGGTTAGCTTGTGTTGAGACTAATGGGATGATGGTCCTAATGGAAGCAGAGTTGAGGCAGAGTTGGGATCGCAAGGGAAATGGAGCAACGATGGTTTCTGTCGAGGCTGGTGGTTATGGGATGTTTCATTTGTCTTTGTTGCTTCTGAGATATGAGAAGGTGGTAGAGGCTGCTGGAAATGTACAAGTCTACTAGCACATAGAGTTGGCTTGGTTGGAATGAAGCTAAAGGTGATGGTTGTTGCTGAAGCTATTAATAGCAATGATCGATGGGTGTAGCTGCGGTTACGATGGAATATGAAGATGAAAATGGTTCAGGAAAGGTGCAGTTTGAAGAGATTGAGACTGGGTGATACTGTGGTGGAGTTATCGAATGTATCGGATGGTTGGAGCTTGTATGAATGCAGTGGAGTTAAACTACAGGGCTGGAGATACATGGATACAAAGACGCAGGTGGAACTGTTGCAGGTTAGGAAAAATGGAAATGCTTTTGCTACTGATGGTTCTTGTGCTGTGTGAAGTGGAGTTGAAGGTGTTCGTGCATTGGCCAGTCTGTGTGGTTGGAAAAAAATATGAAATTGTAGTGGAAGGGTAGCTGGGTTTGAGCATGCTGGTGGAATGCAGAGATTTGAAACTGCAGGGAATGAATTCTGGTGCTGACTGAAACTGTGCGAAAACGGAGCATAATTGGTGCGCCGGTGGTATTACCTCGGGTTGCCGGTTTCGGGAGTTTGAAGTGTGAATTGCAATATTTCAGTGAATCGCGAGGGGGGTATGAGTCGGATGCAAGAATTGATGGCCGGACATATGAGCTACGGACCACGCTTTTGGGTGCGTTTTCGCAAGAACAAGGAATTGGTTTAGGTGGTATTTTGTGAATGTTTGAATTGCAGAGAAATGGAGTTGAGCTTCTGGGAGCGGGAATTTGCCTGGTGACGTCTTCCAATGCTTCAAGTGATCGGAGAATGTTTTCCGGTGATCGTATTCCGGTGACGGTGGCCGGATTTCGGCCAAAAACCCAGTTTTCCGGCGACCACTTTTGGGACAGATTTTCTACATGGGTTTCTCTTGCTCGTGGACCGGGTGAATTTCCAACTAATGGACTTTGAAGACAAAACCTATTTTTGGGAGGAGAAAAAGGCTATAAAAAGGAAGTTTTCTACACAATTTTATATACAACGTTTTTATTCTATTCTTGGAGCTTTTGCAGAGAACAACTTCTAGGGTTTGCTCTCTTTTATGTTTCATAGTCCTCCTTTGAATATTTTGATGATGAACTCCATGAATATGTTTAGCTAAATACATTAATTGGTTATGGGATAAAAGTTGATTTCTTCAAGCATGATTATTTGATTCTATGAATTAGTTTTGTCTCAATTTTATCGTTTATGATTCATCGTTTTATTATCATATGATTTGAATGCTAGTTTGGTTGAGTCCGGAATCAATTGGATTTGTTTTCATCTCTATAGCTATATTAGGGTTTTCAATACGTAAAAGTTGTTTGTCCCTGATTTCTAGTAGCAACTTGTGGTTAATACTTGTAGTGATACATCTTTTTAATCGCATATGAATCATAACCTTTGTTAAAACGAATTAGTGTTTTTACACGTTTGTTTGCATCGATTAGTCTTATTTCATAGAACTTATTGCTCTTAGGGAGTTAAATATAATTGTGCTTTTACACTTTATGTTACTTTTTAAGAAGATTTCACGATAGCATCTTTTAATGTTGTTTGTGATAAAATCAGGAAATAAACGAGATATTCTTGCGATCAAGATATCTTAGGACTTTTGATAATTGAGAGATTAAATATCAATTCTAATCATAGATGAAAAATACATGTTTGTGAATGATATTATCCCTTAACCAATATCTTCTCCTTATTGATTATTCCAACTATTTACTTTGCTTTATTTAGTATTATTACTTTGATAAATACAAAAACACAACTTGGGTTATTTGGTTACTTAAGAATCTGAAAATTGCATAAAAACAATCGCCTCTCTGTGGATACGAACTCTTTCTTATCGAATACTATATTCATATTAGTTAAGTGAGGAAGTGAATATATTTGTGTCGTCTGACAAGCGATCACTGAGCCATGAAATAGGTACCCTCATCTATGATGCACTTTAGGTATTACATATTCCTCTTGCGAAATTTTGATTTCGCGAACTCGGGTGCACGCCATAGTAGGTTTTCCCCATTCTGATTACTCTGATTATTCTATTTTTGCATTTCATCTCTTATTCTGATTTGTCAATTCTCGTTTTTGTCATTCCATAAAATATATTTTTTGAAATTTTTTGTAACAAATCAGTCATACATTTTTCTTTCTTTTCTCAATTTTATTCTGATATCAAATTCTAAGTTTATTACCTTTACTGCTTTATGCCTCTGCATCATTGATATTTCCTGTGGCTTTCTTGCTTTCTGCGAACGTTTCGCCACTTCCTATTTTCAGCAAACATTTACTTCGCAATATTTCTTCTGTTCTCTTCTCTACTGCATCAACCATCAATCTCTCACTTCTCTGCTTTTCTTTGATGTTACGTTTCCAATTCTCTTTCTCTGTAGTTCGTTCTTCGCATAACTCAACATTAATTTCATAACACTTCTTCCCTTCAATCCGATCTCCTTTTATAATGCCAACTCCACTCAAATGAGGAAACTTGATGCACTGATGAAATGTCGATGCTATGCCTAGATTCCCATGTAGCCAAGGTCTTCCAATTAAGGCATTGTATGGTGACTCCACGTCGACAACACAAAACAAAATTTCAAAAGATATTCCTTTCAATGGAATTTGCATAGTGACTTCACCTTTAGGTTTATTAGCAGTTCCATTAAAACCATAGATTTTGTAAGTTGAAGGTATCAAATCTTCATCTTTTCCACCCATAGTTTTATAAGCATGACAGAACAGGATATCCACGGAACTTCCAGTATCAATTAAAACTCTGTTGATTGCCCATGAGTCCTCAGCTTCATCATCACTTGGCTTTGGATTAATCTCTAATCTCACCACCAATGGGTTTTCATGCATTTCTCCACCTTCAGGTACTTCTTATGCGGTGAAGGAAATAGTCTGCTTTTACCAGTCTTTTAACGGCGAGACCTTCGCAATGTTCATTATTTCCCTCCCATTAGCATCTCTTGCGAAAACTATGCTTAGAACATTATCGTGAAAGTATTCAATCGTTTTGTATGAATGTACAATAGAGTGACAAAACAGATTCTTCGCTTTTGCTCCAACTTCTATTACAAATGTTTTTCCTCCCTTTGTTGTATTAACTCTGCAAATTTCTGGTGGAGGTGGTAACGGTTGAGATTGAGGTTGTCCCATGAGAAAATGATTTAATTTTCCTTGATCTATCATTCCGAGAATGATTCTCTTTACATTTTCGCAGTCATTTGTTGAATGTCCATGAAACTGATGGTAAGAACAAAATTCTTGACTTCGGTGATTTGGAGGTGGCTCTTTTCCCATATTCCAGGGTGATGGTATATTCTCCATCAATATTATAGCTTCCCATATTTTTTATACACTAGCACTTAGAGGTGGCATCTTTTTTTTTTTTTTGAAACAAATAAAATGTATTGATAGAAGAATTAAATCAAAACAAAAGATCTATCCACTGCAACTTGTTCAAAAATTGCAGGTGGAGATGAGCAACCCCAAATCATAGAAATTCTATCTATCCTAGCCAAATTGTCTAATAAGTCAGCTACTTTATTACTCTCCTTTGGAACATGAGAGAGCTTCAGAGGTGGCATCTTGATCTCTTCCCATATCATCTTATGATTTCCTTGACCTCTATGATAATCTTGCCTTTGACCTCCATGTTTTTCTTGCAGATGATCAAGTCTTGGAATCTTATTATTTATACCTCGGCTATAGAAGTTTCTTTCTCTTTCAAATTCTTTTGATCACGACTCCCCATGGCTACTAGCTTCTGCTGACTATTCTCCATCATCTTTTCTTGTTGTGTTTGCGAAGTGCTCGCTACTGTGTTAATCAATTTCGGAAATAGGCTTTCATTCGCTGCTTTTGAACTTGTGTTCTGGTTATGATTCCATCTCATTTTGTTTTTCCTCAAGAGAAATTGATGAGCACGAAAGTGCGACGCATTTTCACCCATAAATACATTAACTAGGACTCATTTTATCATTAATAATCTTGTTTGTAAGTGTTTTCGTCAAATAAGCTCTTATGGAGAAAGTTGCTCGAAAAGTAGTTTTTGTACCCCGGAGGACACGTGTTATTCGGACTCTCAATATCGGTTAAGGGGCACCTCAATTACTAAGGGGTGTCCAGTTGCTAAGGGGCACCTTATTTGTTATTTGGAACCTGTGGCTATTCGCACCCAAGGAATTGCTATTTATACCCAAATTTATAAAGGGACACCATAACAGGATAGGGGGCAATCATCTTCTTCATTTGAATTTTGAATTTTGGCGGGAAAATAGCTGCAGAATTAGGGTTTAAGAATTGGAGGTGTTTGAATGAGATTAAAAAGCTGAAATTATATGGGTTTGTTCCTGGTACCTAAACAGGTCTGGTATGGGTCATATTTTCGATCAAAATTTTCTAGATAATCGGGAATTCAAGAAAACAGAATTTATGCTTTTGGCGGGAAAATTATTATCAAAAACAGCAAAAATAGGGTTCGTGATTTGAAGATGTTTTAGAGAGATTAAATGGCTGCAATTGCTTGGGTATTTTCCTTTGGTACTAACAGAGTTGGTAAGGCTGTTCGAACCAACCAGAATTGGTTAGAATCGTAGGTCTGAAGAAAGCAGGGGCTGGAGTTATTTGTGAGATTCTATGAAGATTTTGGACGAGTTCGGTAGAGATTTAATCGCTGGAATTAGTTGGGAATATCCTGATTTGACTAAAAAGGATTGGTATGTGTGATGGAATCGAATAAATTGGGGAGTTCATGGGAGTATATCACCGGACATGATATTCACGGGATAATGTAAGAAAGAGACGTGAACTACACGTGTTTTAGGACTTAAGATGTAATTTGAAGCGTGAGGGAGTTAAACATGGATAGCATGCACGGAATTGACTGCTGCAGATACGTGATTGAGAGAAAAAGGAAAGAAAAATATCCCGAGTTAATGGAGAAGATTGTGAAGTTATTGTCGATATTTTGTGGCTGTTGTGGATATAAATAGGAGCTACATGACTCAGAAAAGGGCATCGAGAGTTTGGGTGAGAGAATCGAGAGTTGCAGAGCAACTTCTCTGCCGCTGCAGAGAAGAAGAAGAAGAACAGACACTTCTGGTCTGTCGTTTATGAATTGTCGCATTTTCAAACCTTAGCGACAGTTTCTCTACGACAGTTTCCGTTTGTAGTTTTTTGTAACAGCAACAGTAGCAACAATATTTGAATTTCATTGTAACGGTGTACTCTGTAACACCTAGGAAGCGTTGCAAACTCGATGTATAATTATTTTTCTCTAATAAAAACACCATTTGAGCTATGAATTATATTTTTGGGTGTGTTTTTATCATGAGAAGCTAGACCCCAACACTGGGTCGACGGAGGAAACAGAAATTCACACATGGGTGAATTTATTTTATTTTCTATATGACTTTTGCACTTATTTTGAATAGAATTATGATTTGATTAAATTGGTTGTCATTCAATTAGATAGGTTATGCTTTGTTTAGATAATCTATGCTTAGGGGATACAATTAATCTTTTGAGAGTCTACCTCAGCAAAAATTAGATTCGGTATTATTTTGTTTATTGAGCTTTAATTGTTGAGAATAAATAAATTGAACCTATTGATATGAATTCGGTGGAATCCTAGGGCCAGTAACTCTCGCCTTTGTTTATTATTTTCATTAAACCTTTAAATTTAATCTTCGCAAGTCTGAGAGAACGAATTTTAGTTACTACTACGAAAACTTCGAAAAATTATTAATCATTTTTGTGCCGTTGCGACGCGGATTTGTTTTTAGATTAATTTTTAGGTTTATTTTTATTTATTTATTTTGTACAGTTTTTTCTTTTTCTTTTAGATTTTTTTTTTCCTTTTTATGCGTTTCTTTTTGTATTTCTTTTCAGGGACTTTTTCAGGACGATGACTTCTTTTGAGGAGACGTCATCTACGATGACGCTGGCGGAATATTTGCGTAGAAAGTCAAATTATCAGGAATCCTCATCTGAGATGACGCTTGCTGAATATATGCGTAGGCAATGGTATGGAGTTTCTGCTCCACATGAGGTAAGTGAAGAATCACATCAAACTATATATGAGAAGTATTACAAACAAACACCACCTAGTTTTGAACAAAGATTGAGAGTTCTTGAATGTCAACGATTATTTGCTGATGAATCTGATAATGACTCTCTGTTCCAAACAGAACATATATATGACCCTGCGGATGATTGTGTGGATGATTCGCCTAATTCCATAGATGAATTTACCTCACAAGATTATTCACCCGACTTAGCGGTTGTTTCTAGACCCCTAGACTTCCAAAAGTTGCTTAATTTAGGGTTAGAATTGTGTTCTTCTAAAGTGTTGTTGGATTACTTTGCATCTAAGTACCCAGAGGACTTGCCTGTTCCTGATATTTTGAATGAATCAATTGATATTTCCCCAGTCTCAATAGAATCCCCATTTTTTTTCTTTACGCACTTCCATGCGCAGTAAAAACTTGGTTCAGGGGTAAATTTTGTTTTTTGACAGTATCAGTGTCCCCATTTTTTCATAAAATAATTGTGAAGCTGTCGTTTGTAAATATTGTATTTTGGGTCGATCCCCAAGTTTTCAGGTTGTTAGTGTATGGGGATCCGTTTTTGTACATTCCAGTAGGTATAATTATTTATTTTTGTTTATTTTATTTTTTATTTTTGAATTTCCCATCTTAATTTTTACATTGGATGACTCAATTACATTGAGGACAATGTAATATTTAAGTGTGGGGGAGTGGGTATTAACTTTTTCTTTTAATTTTTTTTTCAAGAATTTTCGTGCGTATTGTGACCAGCTCTTGAGCGGGTTTAAAAAGATAATAAAAATATAAATATTATGACCAGCTGTGTAGCGGGTCTAAATTTTTTTTTTATAGTTGTTAGGCTTATCACCAGCTGTGTAGCGGGTCTATTTTTATGTATTTCCTTATTATGACCAACTGTGTAGCGGGTCTTTTCTTTTCTTGCATGTTATGACCAGATGTGTAGCGGGTCTCTAAAATAAAAATAAAAATTTGTCTTGTGTATATGGCATTTGTCATGACCAGCTGTGTAGCGGGTCTTATTCTCTTATTTTATGACCAGCTGTGTAGCGGGTCAATTTTCTGTTTTGCTCGAGGACTAGCAAAATGTAAGTGTGGGGGAATTTGATGAGCAAGAAAGTGCGACGCATTTTCACCCATAAATACATTAACTAGGACTCATTTTATCACTAATAATCTTGTTTGTATGTGTTTTCGTCAAATAAGCTCTTATGGAGAAAGTTGCTCGAAAAGTGGTTTTTGTACCCCGGAGGACACGTGTTATTCGGACTCTCAATATCGGTTAAGGGGCACCTCAATTACTAAGGGGTGTACAGATGCTAAGGGGCACCTTCTTTGTTATTTGGAACCTGTGGCTATTCGCACCCCAGGAATTGCACGTGTAAGAAAGAGACGTGAACTGCACGTTTTTTAGGACTTAAGATGTAATTTGAAGCGTGAGGGAGTTAAACATGGATAGCATGCACGGACTTGACTGCTGCAGATACGTGATTGAGAGAAAAAGGAAAGAAAAATATCCCGAGTTAATGGAGAAGATTGTGAAGTTATTTTCGATATTTTGTGGCTGATGTGGATATAAATAGGAGATACATGACTCAGAGAAGGGCATCGAGATTTTGGGGGAGAGAATCGAGAGTTGCAGAGCAACTTCTCTGCCGCTGCAGAGAAGAAGAAGAAGAACAGACACTTCTGGTATGTCGTTTATGAACTGTCGCATTTTCAAACCTTAACGACAGTTTCCATGTGTAGTTTTCTGTAACAGTAACACTAGCAACAGTATTTGAATTTCATTGTAACAGTGTACTCTGTAACACCTAAGAAGCGTTGCAAACTCGCTGTATAATTATTTTTATCTAATAAAAACATAATTTGAGCAATGAATTATATTTTTGGGTGTGTTTTTATCATGAGAAGTTATACCCAAACACTGGGTCGAGGGAGGAAACCGAACTTCACACATGGGTGAATTTATTCTATTTTCTATTTGACTTTTGCACTTATTTTGAATAGAATTATGATTTGATTAAATTGGTTGTCATTCAATTAGATAGGTTATGCTTTGTTTAGATAATCTATGCTTAGGGGATACAATTAATCTTTTGAGAGTCTACCTTGGCAAAAATAAGAGTCGGTGTTATTTTGTTTATTGAGCTTTAATTGTTGAGAATAAATAAATTGAACCTATTGATATGAATTCGGTGGAACCTGGGCCCAGTAACTCTCGCCTTTGTTTATTATTTTCATTAAACCTTTAAATTTAATCTTCGCAAGTCTGTGTGAATTTCATCTCCTTCATGAATTTGCACATGATTGTACCTTTCATTTTCTCCTATGCGATTTTGGTCATTCCTTATCAATTCTCTTTGTTGCCTCTTAGCTCTCCTTTGTATTCTATCATATTCCTCATTGATATTTCCATTATTGCGATTTTTTTCACGCCTTCTTTCTCGATTATCATGATTATTCTGGCGTATTGCCTCTTGGAGCTCTTGCTCCTCCATTTCCGCTCTCAACCTTTCCCTTTTGCAAGCTAGACGTGCTTGTTCGGCATAATGTCTCTCGATTTCATTTTTAATTACCTGTTGATTTCTTTGAATTTCTGTCTCATGTAATATTCTCCTTACTTCTTCCTGATTTTCTTCGCCGTCTTGACTATTTCGCTCCTGATGTCGCCCATTCTCCTGATTCCGGTTGTTTTGTCCATTTTGGAGAATTTCGCCTGGTGGGATGTAATGATCTTCAATTATTTATCTCCTTTCGCGACGTTCTTCATTTGGATTTTGTATTTTTTCTCGATTTCCTTCTCCAATATTTACCATAGGCGAATTTCGTCTCACTTCACTTCTAATTGATCTTGAGCTTGATCTTGTAGTACTTCTTGACCTCCTATTATGTAATCTCATGTTTTCCATTCTCAGCTCATGGTTTTGCCTTGTCAAATTTGCGCGTTCTTCTGCTTCTAACCTCCTCCCTCCGTGTATTCTTTGTCTCAATGCCTCTAATGCTTCAATTCTTTCATCTCCATGAATTATTCCTCCAACTGCTTCCTGATCTTTATATTCTTGTCTACCATTTCTTAATTGTTTCTTTTCTTCCACTCCTTCTGCTGAATCTGGTCGCCAAGTGTGTACACTCACTCTATCATAATCCACAGTTCTATTTTGTATTGGCATACGCTGAGTTGGTTGTTGAACTTGATTTTCTTCATTGTTTCTTGCGTTCATTCTAGACGATTCCCCAATTTCATTTCTCCCTTCTCCAGCATGCATCTTACTCCTTCTAACAGTTGTTGGTTGTCTTGAAGCATTTCTTCTTCTAGCCATCTTTTCAATCTTAATGAATTGTTGAAAATTATATGAAATTCTTCACCAATTACTCCAAATTCCTTCAAATCACAATTCAATCAGAATTCCTTCAACCAGTCCCTGTTTCTAGCGCCATTATGTAGTTCCAGGAAATCCTACAATACACCTCTCATAAGAATTCGTCATAATCAATACATTTCTTAAGATTAATAACGATACTTTTTATTAATTGAATTTAGAAATTTTTATAAGAAGGAAATGAAATCAAGAATACAACACTGTTTTGGAATTTCTCTCTCCTCAAAACTTTCTCAACACTCCAAAAATTATCTCCCTTCTTACACCTATTCATCTCTTTATATAGGGTATTACATAGTGAATGACAGCTAAGTTGACCTTTATTTTCGGATCTGACTTACGGTATTTCGCAAGCTTACAAATGTTAATTTCGCAAACAACCTAAATTTCGCTAGATCATCACACTTTTCTCATGTTTACACCGTCGTCATCTGTTACGTCATTCCTGTAATTAACCTGCGACGATTTCGCAGTGTACTTTTGATGGTAGCTTCGCAAGGTCACTATTGTGGCGATATTCTGATCCTACACCGTGAAAAACAATTTTCCCGCCAATTTTATTTTCTATATGTTTGCTTCAAATCAACGTTGTAGCTAACTTTGATCCAATCAAACAACCATACCAGTCATGTTTAGGCTTAAGGAAGATATCCATTCAATTTCAGCGATTTAATCTCAGTGTAACATCATCAATTTTCAAACCCTAATTTTGTTGCTCATTTTCCCGCCAAAATTCAAAATTCAAACTAAGAAGATGACTGTCCCTTTTCCAAATTCAGTGTCCCTTGTAAGTACTGAATATCGCAAGATAATAGTTCACGAGTATCATAATAAATAAAGGAGAAAAGAATTATAAAATGTTACGATGATAGAAGAAGCGCGGAGAAATATGAAGTTTTGCGAGGATGGAGTAATTTTGCGAGTATGAGTTGCGATACTTCGTAACTCATGTACAGCTGTATAAAGTTTTACTATAAATAGAAGTTCAAATGTAAAATTCGAGAGGTTCTTTTAGTGAGTGTTAGAAAATATTTTAGGAAAGAGAATAGAGAAAGTTGTAACTATTCTAATTCCATTTAGATACTTCTTTGTGATCAATTGAGAACATTAATAAGAAAATTGTTATTCATCATCAAGAACTTCTTGAGTTTTTACTAATTCTATTGAGGGTGTAGTTGTAGGTTATTCTGCAACTACATAATTGGCGCTAGAAACATGGAGAGAAATAATTCCTGTACCAGAAAAATGACAAGAAGAAGAAACACATCAGAACCATTAACTGAAGTAAGAAGAAGTGTAAGATTAGCAGGAGGAGAAGCAAATATAACAGGAGAACCTAGTATAAGAAGGAGTAATCGAAGAAATCAAGCTCAACAAGTAGAAGATCATGATCAAGTGAGTATACACACTTGGAGAACTAATACACCAGAAGAAGAAGATAGAGAACCACAAATCAGAGAAAATGGGAGGTTGATGGGAGGAACAATTCTTGAAAGAGAAAGGGAGATGCTAGAAACATTGAGACAAGGAATCCAAAAAGAACGAATGATCGAAGCTGAAGAACGTGCCAAATTAACAAGACAAAATCAAGAATTGAGGATGGAAAATGAGATGTTACAAAGGAGGAAATCTCAAAGTGTTGCAAGATCAAATGTTAGAATAGAAAGAGAAGGACAAAATTCACCGATAATCAATAATGAAAATGATATGCAAGAACAAGCGCAGAATCAAGGTGATAGAAATCAAGAAAATCGTTTCATTTTAATACCAAACCGCGAACAAAATATGGAGAATTTACGAACAAGACCAAATCATAAAGAAAACAGTCAGAATCGAGAGGAAGAACAGCAACTTATGGAAGAAACTGAGAGACAACAAGCAATACGTCAAAACAATCACGAGAATGGAGTAAGAAGACATGAAGAAGTTCGTAACAAACAAAATGTTGAGTATGAAAGAATTAAGAGAAGAATTGTAAATCAACAAACAGAAGTGGAAAGGAATGAACCAAATTCTCGAATCAGAGTACAAGTAAATCAAGAAGAAATAAGTCACAGAAGAAGGAGAAATGAAGAAGAAGAAATTCCTGATATTCGCATGAGAAGAATGAGTAGAATAGAAAGGGAAGAACAAGAATTCCAAGATGCTTTACAACTGAACAATTATGATAATTTAGAAAGAAGATATTTGCAGAATTATGCAAATGAAAACATTAATGAAGAATATGATAGAATGTGAAGGATCGCAAGGGAGGAAGCGCAAGAACATAGAAGAAGAGAAGATGCATTAAAAAGACCAATGGATGAGAATTCTGAGGCAAATGCACGAATCTTTCGAGAATTAGCAGAAATGAGAGGGATGATAAACAATATAAGAGGAGGAGATAGGAGGCAATTAGATGAAGCAATAGAAGAAGCTGCGAGGACTCCATTTTCTAGAGAAGTACAGTTGGGAGAATTCCACCAAAATGTAATTTTCCCACACTTACCAGTATTTTTGATGGGACTTCATGTGCTATTCAGCACATTAAAGCATACATAAGATGCATGTTACAATGGGAGAATCATGATGCTGTGTTATGCAAGTACTTAGCATCAAGTTTAACAGGGGAAGCTCTAAAGTGGTTCGAAGGACTCCCTAAGAACACTATTACGTCATTCAATCATTTGCAAGCAGTTTTCCTTGGAGCATATATCACAAATCACTCTTCACGGCTTGGTATTGAAGATGTATTTGGTTTAAAACAAAGAGTGGGTGAAAGTCTGAAGCATTTGGTAAGAACGATGGAAGACTATGTGCAGTGATATGGCAGGGCGTGTAGATGAGAGATACTTGATTCTGTCCTTCATAAATGCGATGTTCGCAACTGAACAATTATATGTTCAAATCTTCAGAAGAAATATTTCCATAATGATGACAGAATTACGAGAATTACAAGAAGAATACATTACACTAGAAGAAAAGCAAAACAATATGGAGTCATATCCAGTAACAAACACTAGCAATCAAGAGGGAGGAGCAAATTTACTTCCCAAAATAATCAATGTAGTAGCAGGTACTTCGCAAACATCCTCACAAACTTCTTCGCAAATTTCAGAAGAGAAGAAAATCAATGATAGCCATCCAAATATGGTAGCAATGGGCATTAGAGATCAAGAAGAATATGATAGAGAGAAGAATTTCTATAATCGGATAGAAAATAACCAAATTCCAAGATTAGATCAACAACAAGAAAATTATGGTGGACAAAGGCAAAATTATTTTGGACAAGGAAACCAGAGACAAAATTATAACAACGGTCAAGGAGGTCAAAGAATGGTAAGGGAAGAGATAAAATTGCCACCTTTGAATACAAGTATAGAAAAGATATGGCAAGCAATTATCCTGGTAGAGAATGTACCAACTCCATGGAATATGGGAAAGGAACCACCAATGGGTCCAAGAAGTCATGAATTTTGTTCATATCATCATTTTCATGGACATTCTACAAATAATTGCCATAATATCAAGAGGATAATCTTGCGAATGATTGATCAAGGAAAACTAAATCAATTTTTACTTAAGCAGCATACAGTCGCAACAATTAACACAGGCTCCAGCCATAACTCGCAGGGAGAACACGACAAAAGAAAAGGGAGAAGAAATCCTACATATAGAAGTGGGGTCAAAAGCAAGGAATGTTTTCTGTAATTCCATTGTTCATTCATATAAAACCATAGAGGATTTTCATGATAATGTGTTAAGTAGGGTATATGCGAGGGATGGTGAAGGAAAGGAAGTAATGAACATCGCAAAGATTTCACGACTTGAAGATTGGCAGAAACGTGAAATTTCTTTTGAAGCCATTGAAATTCCAGAAGGTTGTGAAGTACATGATAATCCATTGGTGGTAAGACTGGCAATCTACATGAATATGGAGGAGAACGAAGATGATATGGAGGAAGAGTCAATTGGTCTTAATAGGATTTTGATTGATACGGGAAGTTCTGTCAATATCCTCTTCTATTCTGCTTACAAAACTATGAGGGGAAAAGATGCAGATTTAATACCTTCTACTTACAGAATTTATGGTTTTAATGGAACTGCCAACAAGCCCAAAGGAGAAGTGAGCATGCGAATTCCATTAAGTGGAATGCGAACTTAAATTCTGTTTTGTGTTGTTGATGTTGAATCACCATATAATGCTTTGATAGGAAGGCCATGGCTTCACGGAATTCTAGGCGTAGCTTCCACCCTACATCAGTGCATAAAGTTCCCTCATATGAAGGGTATTGGAATTATCAAGGGTGATTGGGCTGAGGGAAAGAAATGTTACGATACAGAAGTAGAAGTTTGCGAAGGAAAAACTGCTGAGAAGGAAAATTGGAGAAAAAGAGCAAAGGTTGTGAAAAGAAGTGAAAATTTAATGGCAGAGGATTAAGGAAAAAGAGAATAAAGTTACGATGATAATCATACAATAAATTTACGATGATAATAAGGGATTGTGATTTGCGAGGAAAAAAGAAGGTTAACAGTATGTTTGCTCGTGAAAATGAGATATGTGGCAAAACAAAAATTTTATTTCGTGATAAAATTTTACGAATATTGTTTGCTCGCAGGAAATTGGGAAAAAGTTACAAATTTTCAGAATTTATATTCCGATTAAAATTTCATTAATTTGAGAATAAAATACCGCAATCTGTGATCAGCCTCCAAAAAAGAAAGAGAGCCGCAGAAAATTTTATACAGGCAAACCTTTGTGGCGTACACCCTAGTTCGCGAAGCTATAATTCGTAAGAGGCAAAGTCCTAAAGTACGTCATTTAAGGGGGTACCTATAACGTGGCTAAGGGTAACCGGAACACCACCAAGGGCCCTTAGTACATGGTAAAAATTTTGGGGTACAACCCAATAATGGGGTACCTATCCGGGTTAGACACCTTGGATTCTCACCTAATCTAACGACATTACGCAATATAAAATGCGGTGTAAGAAGATTTAGGCTGGGCGACTAAGGCATACTGTCTTTCCCAAGAAGTGCAGAAAACGATCAAGGCGCCGAGGTACACGGTTGAGTCAAGAGTGTCGGGTGAGGTTGAACCACATCTTCCATTTTTGACAAGTCTTGGCAAATGATGCACTTGGCCCAAAGATACCCCATAGGGTGCAACCTCGTAACTATAAGCCCTATAGGAAAAAAGGATAAGAGGTTGCGATCAAAAGTTGGTTGTTGGCAGAACCGGATGGGAAGAGCTAACCTTGTATGGTCGATGTACGCTTCCTTGAAGGGGCAATCATGGGGAAGATAAAGGGCATCACCCTCTATTAGGGAGATGATAAGTGCTATAAGACGCAAATGTCACGAGGCTTCTTGTTTGCGAAAACATAAAGGCTTGTCATATTTGTGCAACAAATGAAGTTCTGCGAAAAAAAAAAAAAAAAAAAAAAGGGGAGAAAGAAAGAAAGAAAAGAATAAAGAACTCGAAGAACATAATAAAGTTAAGATGAGATCAATGGGTCGCTACATGAAAGTGTAGAGACGTCCTGCGATTTCATCGCAAGACGGAAATGTCATGGGGCTTTATGTTCGCAAGAATATTTAGGCCTGTCATATTGTCGCAACAATTCCTGAAGAGGCTAAAATACTATAAAAAGAAGTTAAGATGAGATCAATGGGTTTTTGCATGAAAGTGTAAGAACGTCCTGCGATTTCATCGCAAGACGATAATGTCACGAGGTTGTATGTTCGCAAGAATGTTCAGACTTGTCATATTATCGCAAATAATTAATACAAAAGAGGTGGCAAAATAAGACCTTTACTTAGGAAGGCATGATAAGACCACAGAAATTAATGAAATTTATTGCATCAATATCACTGAAGAAATTATACAAGAATATACATTATGAAGATCTGAAAAGAAGACAACTTCGTCAATATCATTGAATAAATTTTACAAGAATATACATCAAGAAATTTTGAAGAGAAGACAGCTCTGTCAATATCATTGAAGAATTTTACAAGAAGTCCTATCAAAAAAGACAACATCATTGAAGAATTTTAATGAAGACTTAACAAAAGATGCGATTTTGATAACAATCAAATACAGATAAGTTCATATTCGTAAAAATTTACGAGAATTACATACTTCTTATACTTCTCCATATATTGAATACTTCCCCAAAAAGTTGAATACTTCTTATAATTCTTCAAGAATATCTCATATTTATTATACTTCTTCAACGGATATTTAATTTTGCGAAGGTTAAGTACTTATTATACTTCTTCATACAATGAGTAATAATTTTTATACTTCTTCATATATTGGGAAATTCTTCATAAATTGAATGCTGCTAATACTTCTTATACTTCTTAAGGGTATTTCATATTTTGTATACTTCATACTTTCTATACTTCAAGGGGAGATTTATTATTTACTTCGCAACATTCCGTAAAAAGCAAAAGGCTTATATTTCTTATACTTCGAAGGGAGAATTTTTTATTCATAATCACAATAAGAAGAAAATTCGTAAGATAAATTCAGAAGGATATTCTAATACTTCCAGCGATAGTTGATCATTTGAAGAGAAATAATAAGGGGAAAGGGAATACTAAGCTAAGTCTTTAAGATATATTATTTCTCTCCATATGATCAAGTTATGCGAATAAGGGAAATAAACATCAAAGAAAGATTAATTCAAATTAAGCTTTGAAAAATAAATTGTTGTATTGATTAAAAGAATAATCAAGAAGAAAGTGTTGTATTGAAGAGTTACAGAACAGATATACAAAAGAAAAAAAATGAAGTTATTCTTCAGGCAATCTGTTCCCATCAAAATGATCTTCTTCTTCAACTTCACTATCATCTTCAACTTCACTTTCAGAAATTTCCATATATGGAGTATCTTCAGGAATTTCTTCAGAAAGGAGCGTATGGTACTTCTTGAGAGGAATTTCATTATCTTCGCAAATCTTGCGAGTCATCTTAGCTCGGAAACGCTTGACATATAAACTATGGTTATGCTGGGAAATTAGAAGCTGAGATCTCAAGTCAGAAATTTTCTTATTACGATTAGCAAGGAGAGTTTCCAGATCATTATTTATCTTCGCAAGATTTTCTGCAGCAAGGAAAGAAATTAAGGAATTGGTTAGCAAATTACGAAGGCAAAGTAACCAAAATAATTACCATCGCAAAGAATTTACCTTCTAGTTGCTTCTTATCATTACGAAGAGAAGAATTTTCAAGCTTTAATTGATTATTCTCCTCAAGAAGAGAAGAATTATCAATTGCGATGCTCGCAGATTGTGAATTATGTTTGTGACGGGATATTAATTCTGCATTATCAATATTTAAATCTTCTACTTTCTGACGGAGACTTGAATTTTCAACCTCTAACTTCGCACAACGATTCAAAGTTTTCTTCTCTGCAAGAGAATGACGTCTTTCCCAATCAGAAGCAGCTACACAACTAACTCTTCCAACCTAAACAAGAAAAAAGGGGTTAGAAATCAATAAAATAAGGAAATAAACAAGGAATAGAGAAGAAACTTACCATGCTGCCTAAAGCATATAATGAAGCAGGAGAGACGAATCTTGAAATTCCTTTGAGGGAGTTATTATCAATAACAGTAGGAACTTTACAAGCCTTCGCAATAAGTTTGCGAGCATTCGCTGTAGGAGAATTTCCTAATCCACGAGAAGAATGGAGGAAAGCCTCAGAGATGCTAACCATTGCTGAGGCAAAAGTTTCTGGGATACTATAATTTTCATTCCCACCTTCATCAACATCATCATCATCTCCTTTGTCAGAAAGGGTATCAGAATTAGAACTAAAGTCCTTCTCAGGAAATTTATCATCTTCATCACCAAGATCTTCCTCAATGTCCTTATTATAAGAAATTACATTGGAATGGGATTTGGTTGAGAATATCTTCTTTTTCCTTCTCTCGTAAACAATATCTTGAAGTTTTCTTTTTCCTTTGCGAAGAGCATCATCTTGACTATCAGAAGCTTGAGAGACCTTCGCAGAACGAAGAGTTTGTTGCCTCGCAGTAAGCCTTTTAGAAGAAGTAGAACTTTTATTTTCACTCGCAGCAATCTCAGGAAGAAGTGGGACCTGTAAATTCAAATAAGGATAAGAAACAGAGGCAACAATATATTGTTTAGAAAAATACAAGAGTGTTTCTTACCTCATTTGAAATTAAAGGGTAACAAAAAGATAAGGAAGTGGAAATACATACATTTTTTAAAACCCAAGGTTGATAATAGCGGTTACGAAGATTCGCAGGAAGTTCTACTATCCCAAAGAATATAAGAACCTGATAACATTAAAGGGTACTTATACCAATCTTCATCATTAGAACGACGAGGTGTCTTATTATTTCCTGAAGCATAATCAATATCGTGCATGAGAAGATCATCTGCTGCGATATTAGCTTTACGATGAAGACGAACACCCCAACGATTATCTTCTTTCCTCGTAGGAATTAGTGTGTAATTTTTGAAGAAACCCTCAACTATATAATTCGCAGCAACAATTTCTATATCCTCAAATCTAGGTTTCCTAAGATCAGTTGAATATAAAGATTTCCCAAAAGTGGCACGATTTGCGAATTCAACTAAGAGGCGAATGCAATCACCAGTCAATTGATAAATAGCACAAGAAAAATTGGGGTGGGAAATAATTTCGTAGAATAAAGGAAAGTTAACATCATAAAGAGGAAGAGGAAGACCTGCGAGGATTTGACCTCGTGAGATTAAAACTTTCTGATCATCCCAAACATAGTTGGTAAAGAGCTTCACAGAGAGAAGACTTATTATCATAACCTTCAATCTCAGAAAGAATAAGGTATCTATCAGCAAGTTCCGCATTAATTTGTTCAATAGTTTTCTTCTTTGGTGCCATTGAATATAAGAGGGAAAATAGAAAAAATAGAAGAGGTTGCAGAGGCAGAATCGGTGAAGAAGATGAATAAGAGAATAAAAAGCAAAAACAAAGGATAATATTTATAAGAGAGTTTGATGAAGATAAAAATTCATTAATACGAGTAAGCGTGAACGGTTGAAAAGAATGGTTACGAAGAAACGTGTCAGAAAGATAAGGGAAAAGTAAAAAGACGTGTTGCGAATCTGAAGGGTGGTAATAACTACACTAAATTTACGAGAATAGGGATTCTCATGACATTTCTTGTTCAAATAATTGACATGAGAAGAGGAAATATGTAAGTACTGAATATCGCAAGATAATAGTTCACGAGTATCGTAATAAATAAAGGAGAAAAGAATTATAAAATGTTACGATGATAGAAGAAGCGCGGAGAAATATGAAGTTTTGCGAGGATGGAGTAATTTTGCGAGTATGAGTTGCGATACTTCGTAACTCATGTACAGCTGTATAAAGTTTTACTATAAATAGGAGTTCAAATGTAAAATTCGAGAGGTTCTTTTAGTGAGTGTTAGAAAATATTTTAGGAAAGAGAATAGAGAAAGTTGTAACTATTCTAATTCCATTTAGATACTTCTTTGTGATCAATTGAGAACATTAATAAGAAAATTGTTATTCATCATCAAGAACTTCTTGAGTTTTTATTAATTCTATTGAGGGTGTAGTTGTAGGTTATTCTGCAACTACATCCCTTTAGAAATTTGGGGTACATTTAGCAATTTTTAGGGTGAGAATAGCAATTTATGGGGTACAAAGATAAATTTTGGGCTGTAAATCGTGAAAACTTCTGGGACGGCTTTATCAATTCCTCTGGGTGCCTTTAACACTTTTTAGGGTGCCTTTAGTAATTCCTCCGGGGAATGCAAACATCACTTTTTGAGCAACTTTTTTCACAAAAGCTTATTTTTCCGAAAACATCTACAAAGACATAAAAACCATAATAAGTACAACAATTGAGCACTAACAATATATAGAATCGAGAAAAATCAGACACAAAAATGTGTCTATCACTATTCCTTCAGCTAACGAAATCTCTAAGATTGTCAAGGAAATGGGAGTGAAAAATCGCAAGTCCTTGATGGGATCAACGTGTGATTCTTCCAACATCAATGTCACACAGTTGGACCTGACAATTATTTAATCTTTACAAAGGGGACTTTGTTTGACGTTAGAAATTTGCTTCATACCTGGTAGGTATATAACAATGGCTATAATTAACTGCAAGTGCATAGTGCCAATTGTATAAGGTGCAAATACAGGTCGATACACAGGGACAAGGGAGAAGTTGAGTTGAGTTTAAAGTCTTCTTATACTGATTCAATGAGTAGTAACAAAAAGAGGGTTTGTTGTGTCGATATGACAAGATGTTCGTGAAGATTAAAACAACGAATTAAAGATGTAACAACAAAGATGTTAACACTGGGAATGAAGGTACTAGGATTGTCAAATCCACCACTAACTCACACTATATATTCAGCTAATTATACTGCTCTTGTCCTTGTGACAGATAAGGGTGAGATTCAAGTCTACCACTTACCTAAGGTGTTTCACCAATGGATAGTTCAATCACAACTAAGATATTAATCTGGAGCACTAATTGTCTAATTAAGCACAACTAGTCAAGGGATTAACAATAGTCTATCAAGCATAAGTTGCAGCACAATCAACACATTTTTTATTCTAACTACAATGGATGCCTGATATACACTGTGAGAGAAAAGTATTGAGCACTAAGATTAAATCTATCCTAAAATAATTTAAGCATTCAAGAGCAACACAAAAAACATTAATAACATAGAAGAAAGCTAGGGCTTCATCTAAACCCTAGCAGATGAAATTAAAACATACTGAAGATGATTAAAACACAAATTATTTTATCAAAACTAGCAATTGATCCAACTAAATTCAGATGTTTACATAATTCACAAAGAACCCTATTTATACCCAATTTTCTTCTCAAACACTAGAATTTGATAATTAGAAAGCAACCACTCACTCAAAACTCATTTTCCCGACAAACCCCTTCTGCAATTCAACTTTACAGCTCTTTGATTTAATGTTCTACAACTGTGAAGATAACCCTAGCCTTATCTCTTTCAATACTAGCTTCTAGGGTTACTGTTTTGGAGAAAAAGCTAAGATAGAGATAGATGGAGACTAGGAGGTTGATTGATGGCGGCTGAGAAGGTGGCTGAGATCTGAAATTGTCGGGGGTGGAATTGATTGATGGAGGGATAGAAGTGATCATTCTGCAGAGGTTGGAGAGAAGCAGAACGTAATGGAGGAAGTGTTTGGCTTTTGTTCGAATAAGGGAGGAGACAAGATGCTAGGATGTTAGGAAGATGTAGCAATTCTGATGTACTGTGTGGATATGACATTGGATGTTCAACAGCTAGATTGAATCCGACGGCTCAGGATGGGGACGGGATTTGGTCTTGGATTTTATCTCTTCTAGGCCCATGGCTTCTTCAAAGCTAAAGAATCTCAAGCCCGCTTCTAGTTTTGGGTCGTGCAAATGACATTATTCAGTTGCAAATGAGGTGCAAACAATATTCTTCACTTCCTTTTAGCGAGATCTTTGTTGTCTCTCTTCCGTTGTCACCAATTCTATGCTCTTTTGGCTTTTCCAATCATCCAAGCTTTATTTAGTACCTAAAAACACAAAGTTAATTAGTAAAAGTATTTATTCTTGAAAACAGTAAAAATACAGAATTTGGGATAATATATGATTTTAAAGTGCAAAAGATGAGTTAATTGCCAATAAAAAGGTGTGGAAATATGCAACATTTGGCACTCATCAAATACCCCCAAACCTGAATTTTACTTGTCCTCAAGTGAAACAGAAATTAAGAAATCCTAACTATACCACTATCGCTGGTCTATCGAATGCATTTAGCGTATGCACAAGCCTTTAAACCCCTAGGTGTCCCTAGTGGACGAGTTGTAGTCTCATGAGGGTTTACCAGAGGTGTACCCACAAAAACTTCTCCAAATTCATAGCGTAACAGAGTCTTACGCATCCAAGGAGATATAAGGACATAGAGTTTATGCATGCATGCTAGTAATAAGAAGTTAGAAATACCAAAAGAACGCATTCTCATCCTTAAGAGTTGAGCGAGAAATAACCACACCATATGAAATAATTCGGGTTCGAGAGTGATCACAAGCCTCGACTTCTACCTCACTAATAGGGTTTTATGATAATTGCACTCCAAAAGACCGCTTTTTTAGTCTCTCATGTGTGCAGGAAGAAATAAAGAGAGAAATCCCGCACACGTTGAATGGTGGGAAGGAGAAACTTCCGAAATAATTTTTGGAGACTCCACAAAATTGTGGGAAAAAAAATATTTTTATGATGATCCCTAAGAAAGGAAATCAATCATTAGGAAGGATGAGAGTACTCACTTACCTTCACATCTGATTGGCAATCAACACCACTCTCACAACATCCATAGAAACGTCTTCAATCTTCGGTCTTCAACTGTTGATGATGAACTTCTGAACTTCGTAGAACCTTGACAATTTATAATTCTTCTCTTCAATCAATTTCCTTGTTGCTTGAATTTTCCTCTTAAATTTCTTCTTTACCATGGTGTTTATTAGATAAATACAAACAAGGGTATATTAATTATATGTCCCTACTTTTAAGTCTCTACAAATATATCCTTATGCAACAATAAATATGTCCCTCCTTTTTTTATAAACTTATCCATTTAATATTAGATTACCTTAATACCCTCACCCATATAATATTTTTTCTTTATTTCAAAATGGAACAAATTTCTTCTACTACTTCACCACCACCACTAGCACTACCACCACCACCAAAATTCAACTACCATTCCACCACCACCGTTCAACAACCACCACCTACCAACCTCCACCACCACTAATATTCCACCACCACTCCTTCACCACTACCATTATACCACCATTAGTCCTCCACCACCACAAGTTCGTCGTCGTCACCGCCGCCGCCACCTCCGCCGACACCACTGGTAATAGTTGATCCAAATAAAAATAGAACTAACAGTAGAAGTTTATCTAGTTTAGGGGATCAACAACGATAGTTGATCCAAGAAAAAATGATCAACAGTAGAAGTTTATCCAATTGAGTGGATCAACTTCCATTGTTGATCCACCAAAATTGGATCAACAATCATTGTTGATCCATGTAAAATGGAGTGAACTTGGCGTGAGTCGAACACGCATCATCTGACATGGAGTCAGTCATGCTACCATTGCACCACAAGTTCAACATTGGAAGAAGTTTACATGATTTAAACTACAAAGGCCTGAGTTCAAAGGATCAACAACTGTAGTTGATCCCATATAGATGGATCAACAACCATAGTTGATCCAAAATATATGGATCAACAACCATAGTTGATCCAATATGACTGCCTACTTCAACCCATATAACCACCATATTTCATTACCTGATCATTACATGTAGCTTCATAAACACCAACAGCTCCAAGACCAGCTTCAAAACCAATCTCAGTTGAATCAACAATAGATGTTTATCCATTTCAGTTGGATCAACAGTGGATGTTTATCCATTGCATTTGGATCAACAACCATTGTTGATCCAAAATATATGGATCAACAACCATAGTTGATCCAATATCAATGCCTGCTTCAACCCAGATAACCACCATATTTCATAGGCCCTGCAAGCAAAAATGGAGTGAAAATTTGGATAACTACAGAAACTAGAAGTAAAAATTATACACTTTGAAGGTCTCCATACTTGTAGCACATAGGGAAGGGACACCGTTCATCTTCACACTTGTATATTTTTGCATTGGCGTAACCAAGCTTAATTGTGATGTTACGCTCCAATTCATTCTTGAATCTCACTGTCTGTATATGAATAACAAAGGATATTAGAACTACAAAAGCATTCATGCAAATAATATCTACATTCTGTAGGGAAATAATTAAGATACCGAAGAAGGGCACCAACTTAAGATTGTGAATTGTGGCCAATAAAAAATGATTACAAATTGATCAAAAGCCAAACTAAGACAAAAATAACATATTATAGAAATCAATGAATTACATTAGGGAGAGCATATCCTAATGCTCCGCCTCCACCTGTATTACCTCCAGACTTCTCCGCTGCCACCAATAACAATTACACCAACACAAAATTGCCTCCAATTTCAAATCCACAACCAGCACCACCTCTACACCCTAGTCCACCAATTTTACCAATCCTATCAACTACACTCCCACCAACTTCAGAAACCCACCAATTTCACCTCTTCCATCTCCAGTTACAAACAAAAACAAATTAAAGAACTACCATACACAAAACACCAAACATCCACAGCCACGACAATGCTACTATCTCAAAACCACACACAAAAGAAACTAACGAATCGCGACTATGGTAAAAACCCATTAAATTCTACTTACATGAGTCAATACAGATGATGAAACAAAAATTAAAAATGAAAATAGTTAATTACCTGAATCAATTACCGATCTAAAGAAGAATGAGATCCAAAATTACGGTTCAAGGAATCAATTCTATATTCCAGATTTGAAATTAATATACAATTCACTTGAAATTAATCTAATGATTCTGATGCTTGAAATTAGATTTTAGAGACTAATTTGTCGGTGGTTCATCACTAGATTTAGGTTTCATACTTGAATAAAGTAAAAATCGATTGATTAAGTGGTCGATAAACGGTGACATGTTAGTGAAGATGAAGATGGTGGTAGGGGTGGTGGTGACGATGAAGATGATGGTGGTGGGTTTGGGAATTTTGGTTGAAGATCTTTCCTCAATCTCAAATTTATTTTATCTCTTTCTCTGAAATGATGGTGGTTGTGATGTTTGTTGCGGAGGCGATCTATATGGATATGCCAATGGTGGTAGTAGGAGCGATGGAGATGGTGGTGGTGGTGGTGGTGGGAGGCTGGAGCGAATGGAGAACTTTCTCTGCGCTGTAAAAAAAAAGGAAAAGGAAAAGGAAAAGTGAAAATGAAAGGTTAAATAAGGTTAAACGGGTATATTTGGAAGTCCCTAAATTGTTGATGGGCTTATTGATAAAGAGGGAAAAAATTATTATGTAATAAGGATATTTGTGTAGACCATCAAAAGTAAGGACAAAAGTTCAATTACCACTACAAACAAAACAAACTAAAAACAAAATTTATTTTTCTCCTTCTTCTACTTCATCATTTTTTTTTTATTATTATACAACAAAATAAATAATGAAACTAATAAATCCATGGATGAAGGATTTTATCACTCAATTTTCCACAACTTATATTGTCTTGATTTTATAAACTTCACTAATTCTCATCTTATTTTTTTTCCTTGCTCTTGTAAAATACCTCTTCAAATGTGTATATAATTCTGCTCTTTGTACTGTATCTTCACTTTAAAATAGGAACTTTTTACTTTTCCTTCAATTGTTGCATGTAAACCTCGGATTATTTCAACTTTCTTCATAGAATCTGATGTTGCTTTGCTCGTTGATGATGACGTGTTCTAATGGATCTGTTGATGTTGTCGAGAGAGAGAATGGTGCTAACTGCAAATCAAACTACAAGAAGGAGTTTTCATATTTAGACGTCATCCTCATGATTGAAAAAATTAGCACTCAAGAGATCAAAAATAGTGCTACAAGTGGTGCGAAGTTGGGTAGCTAACCATTCCTACCCGAAATTTACGTACGGTGGCACACACTCTAAAGGGAATTTTTAGATAGTCACAAAAATGAAGGTCGGTGCCTTGCTTGATGTAAAAATAGGTAGTATCCACTAAGGGTGATCACAACTCTAATACCAAATATCTTTGTTGCCCCTAATTCGCCCACCGGCATGGTTAAATCCAACTTTAACGCTCTAATAACTAAGAAACCCGATTGTGTTCTCCAGTTCTTCTAATTTCAGTTACTTAGGTCATACTCTCTATGTAAACATAGCTAGAAGCATGCTAGTGACTCTAAAATCTCTACAAGTTGGAGGTTTTATGCAAGTATTAACAAAGATGTTTGAAATGTTTTTTTTTTTTTTTTTAAGGTGCAAAAGACTAAAAAATATATATGAAAAATAATTCCCACACCTAAATCTAACATTTTCCTCAATGTTTCAACATATGAGCAGAATTACAACAACATACTAGGAGAACAACGCATAGTGGATTTTAAGGGAAGAGATTACCAGATGCAAAAAGGATGGTGCTAAACTAGAAGTGGATGAATTCTTTGAAAGCTAATAACAAGATATAGAACGATAAAAAAATTTGGTTAGCACACATAAGAATTATGCAAAAAGAAAAAGAAAAGGGAAAGAGAATGGACTTTTAATCCATATTTATGTACACAGGGAAACCAGTTTAGTCCACATAAACGGGGTCTTCCAAGTATATGGTCTCAACTTCTGGTGGAAGATACTCCAGAAATCGTTTTAATCTTTGACCATTGACCTTGAAGATGTTCTTGGTTGCTGGATTATCGATTTTAACAGCTCCATGAGGGAAAAAAGTACGTACCAAGAATGAACCTAACCATTAAGAACGTAACTTTCCTGGAAAAAATGCAAACGAGTGTTGTACAATAAAACTTTTTGACCAGGTGTGAAAGACTTGCGCAGAATTCTCTTGTCATGAAACACTTCCATTCTTTGTTTGTACATCCTAGCACTATCATATGAATCATTTCTTAATTATTCTAACTCATTGAGTTGAAGTTTCCTTTGTGTGCCATCCTATCAAGATCAATGTTCAATTTCTTAACATCCCAATAAGCACGATGTTCTAACTCTACAGGTAGATGATAAGATTTTCCATATACAAGTCTATAAGGGGCATGCCAATGGGAGTTTTGTATACAGTTCTATAGGCCCACAAAGCATCATTTAAACGCAAAGACCAATCTTTCCTAGTAGGATTAACAACCTTTTCAAGAATATGCTTAATTTCCCTATTAGAAACTTCTACTTGGACACTGGTTTGTGGATGGTATGGTGTTGCTACCTTGTGAGTGATTCCATACTTGTGCATAAGTGATTCAAAAGGTCTATTGCAAAAATGAGTACCACCATCACTGATTATTGCTCTAGGTGTTACAAAACGAGAGAAAATGTTTTCTTTAAGAAAAGAAAGAACTACTTTATGGTCATTTGTTTTGGAGGAAATGGATTCTACCCACTTAGAGACATAATCAACATCAATAAGAATGTATAAATTACCTTCAGAGTTATGATAGGGACCCATGAAATCAATACCCCATACATCTAACAATTCAATAATCAAAATAGGTTGTAAGGGAATCATGTTTCTTCGTGAGATACTTCCTAATTTCTGACATCGTTCACAAGCAACACAATAGGCATTACCATCTTTGAACAACGATGGCCAATAAAAACCACTATGCAAGATCTTTGCAGCAGTTTTCTTGGCACTAAAGTGGCCTCCACAAGCATGGTCATGACAGAAAGAGATGACATCTCTTTGTTCAGTATTGGGGACACATCTCCTAATGAGTTGGTCAAGGCAGTATTTTAACAAGTATGGGTCATCCCAAAAGAAATATTTCACTTCAGCCAAGAATTTAGAGAGGTCTTGTTTAGACCACTTTAAAGGCATTCTACCAGTAGCAAGGTAGTTAACAATATCAGCAAACCAAGGCATTTCATACATAAGCATCAATTATTCATCAGGGAATGATTCTCTAATAAGTAAAGATTCATCAACAGATTCAACATTCAACCTAGACAAGTGATCAGCAACAACATTTTCAGACCCTTTCTTATCTTGAATTTCGAGATTAAAATCTTGTAACAAGAGTATCCATCGAATTAGGTGAGCTTAACACCTTTTTTAGATAAAAGATATTTCAATGCAGCATGGTCAAAAATATGATGACTTTAGAACCTATCAAGTAAGATCTAATCTTATCCAATACAAACACAACAACTAGCAATTCTTTCTCAGTTGTTGAATAATTTAGTTGAGCATCATTAAGTGTTTTACTAGCATAGTAGATCACATATGGGAGTTTGTCTACTCGCTTACCTAAAATAGCTCATACAACATAATCAGACGCATCGATCACACATAATTGCAACTATGATAAAATTTCTTTTCTTTGATCTTCTCTTATTTGTATTTCAACTCTTGTATTATATTTAAATTTCATCTTTTTCATTCAAATGAAATATCATTCATACATTTCTTAATTAATTTCATAATTTGAAATTTTTTACCTTTCTACTTACTACTTTCTTCTTCTGCTTTTTTGTTGCGTTTTGTTATTTTCTATCTATCTGCGAGGTGCTCTCCATCAATTGCTTTTAGTGTGTGTTGATTTTGCAGTATACCATCTTCTCGCCGTTTTATTGTATCAACCATTAATTTGTCACTTCTTTGCCTCTGCTTGATGTTATGCTTCCAATTTCTATTCCTCGAAGCTCTTTCTTCGCAAGATTCCATGTCAATTTCATAACACTTCCTTCCCTCGGTCCAATCTCCCTTTATAACTCCAATACCACTAGGATGAGGAAATTTAATGCACTAGTGATAAGTTGACGCTACCCCTAGAATCCCATGTAACCATGGTCGGCCAATTAAGGCGTTATATGGCGATTCTATGTCAACAACACAAAATTGAACTTTAGAAGATAGTCCCTTTAGTGGAATCCGCATGGTAATCTCCCCTTTTGGCTTGTTAGCAGTACCATTAAAACCATAGATCTTATAGGTTTATGGTATCAGATCCTCATATCTTCCTCCCATTGTTTTGTAAGTATGATAAAAATAATATATCTACTGAAGTTCCCGTGTCAACCAAAACTCTGTTGATGGCCCAAGAATCTTCAGTTTCTCCATCCTCATTTTCTTCATCTTCTTCTTCTATTTGTTTTGGATTTATTTCTAATCTGACCACGAGTGGGTTGTCATGCATCTCGCCAGGCTCTGGTACTTCTTGTGATGTGAAAGAGATAGTTTTCTTTTTCCATTCTTTTAATGGAGAGACTCTCGCAATATTCATTATTTCTCTTCCATCCATGTCTCTCGCAAAGATTATACTTAGAACGTTGTCGTGGAAATCCTCAATAGTCTTGTATGAAAGTATGATGGAATTACAGAACAAATTCTTCGCCTTGGCTCCAACTTCTATCACAAATGTTTCTGCTCCTTTTGTGGTGTTTACTCTTCGAAGGTCTGGTGCTGGTGGTAATTGTTGAGATTGTGGATGTCCTATTAAAAAATGATTTAGCTTTCCCTGATCAATCATTCTCAAAATTATCCTTTTTATATTTCTGCAATCGTTTATTGAGTGGCAGTGAAAATGATGGTAAGGACAAAATTATTGATTTCGATAATTTGGATGTGGCTCTTTTCCCATATTCCAGGGTGATGGTATATTTTCCATCAAAATGAGAGCCTCCCCAAAAAAAATTATGCTAGTATTTAGAGGTGGCATCTTAATTTCTTCCCATATTATCTTCTGACTTCCTTGCCCTCTATAATAATTTTGTCTTTGACCTCCATAAGTTTCATGCGGCTGATCAAGTCTTTGAATTTTATTATTCCCACTACGATTATAATAATTCCTTTCTCTTTCAAACTCTTCTTGATCTCGACGTCCCATATCTACTAACTTTTTTTGACTATCAATCACTACTTTCTCTTGTTGTGTTTGCGAGGTGCTCGCCACATTGTTAATCATCTTAGGAAGTAAGCTTCCATTTTCTGATATTAAACTGGTGTTTGTGATTAGATATGATTCCATTTCATTCCGTTTCTCCTCCAAAGCAATATATTCTTCCTGTAATTCTCGCAGCTCGGTCATTGTGATTGTATTTTTGACTCTGAAGACTTGAATATAAAGTAGATTAGTTGCGAACATAGCATTGATGAAAGACAAAATGAGGTATCTCTCATCCACTCTACCAGCCATTTCACTGCACATTGTTTTCCACCTTAATGTCAAATGCTTTAAACTCTCACCAACCCTCTGTTTTAATCCAAATACATCTTCAATTACAGGTCGTGAAGAATTGTTACTTATGTATGCCCCCAGGAATGTAGTCTAGAAATGAATAAAAGAAGTTATGGTATTCTTGGGTAAACCTTCAAACCACTTTAGCGCCTCGCCAGTTAAGCTTGATGCAAAATATTTGCATAACACATCATCATGGTTCTCCCATTGTAGCATACACCTAACATAGGCTTTGATATGTTGAATGTCACATGTAGTTCCATCAAAAATACTGGTTAACACTGGTAAATTGCATTTTGGGGGTATTCCTCCTAATTTTACTGCTTGAGTAAATGGAGTTTTTGCTGCTTCTTCAATGGACTCATCAAGTTGTCTCCTGCCTCATTCTCTTCTATTGTTTAACATTCCCCTTATTTCTGATAATTCTCTTAAATTTGTTCATTCCCAACTGAACTTTGCTCCATTGGTCTCTTTAATGCAGCTTCCCTTCTCATGCGTTCGTGTCTTTCTTGCCTTGCGAGAATTTGTGTATCTTCTTCAGTATTTTCATTATGCCTTCTCCCGCGATTTTCTTCTTCACCCCCTTCTCGAATTCGCAATTGCTGATTCTCCTATTGTCTCCTCTGCTATCTTCTTCATATCTCATCATTTCTCTCAGTTGTCTCTCTATTCTTATTTGTATTCTATCATATTCTTCATTAGTGTTATTATTGTTGTGATTTCGTGCGCGTCTTGTTTCTCGATTGTCATGATTATTTGACATACTGATTCTTGAAATTCTTGTTCTTCCACTTATGCTCTTAATCTTTCCCTCTCGCAAGCTAAACGTGCTTGTTCAGCATAATGTCTCTCAATTTCTTCCTCTATTATTCTTCGGTTTCTTTGAATTTATCGCTCTTGTAATATTCTCCTTCCTTCTTCTCGATTTTCTTCACCATTTCGATTATTTCTACCCTCTTGATTTCTATTATCACGTCTTCCATCCAAAGTTTCACTGCATGGAACATAGCGATCTTCAATCCTTTCCTCTCCTCCAAAATGATGCTCTTCATTTGGATTCTGTATTTCCTCTTGAACATTTTCGTCAATGTTTCTCATAGGAGGATTTCATCTTGCTTCTTCTCTAAACGATTGTGAATTTGATCTTACTGTACTTCTTGATCTCCAATTTTGTAATCTCAAATTCTCAATTTTTAACTCATGATTTTGTCTTGTTAGATTTGCGCATCCTTCCGCCTCCAATCTTCTTTCTTCTTGTTCTCTTTGTCTTAACGTCTCTAACGCTTCATTTGCGCCATCTCCATGTATTAATCCTCCATTTATTTCTTGATTTATTCCCTCCCGCCTTTCATCTCTTAATTGTCGATCTCCTGGTTCTTCCATTGAATCTGATCGCCAAGTATGCACGCTTACTCTATCATAATCCACAACTCTATTCTGCATTAGTATTTGCTGATTTGGCTGTCGAACCTGATTTTCTCCATCATCCCTTATTCTATTTCTTCTTGTTTTTATTTTTGAAGATTCTCCTATTTCATCTGTTTCTCCACCTGCAAGTCTTTTACTCCTCCTTACGGTTGTTGGTGGTTATGATGTATTTCTTCTTCTTCTAGCCATTAATCCTAGTGAATTATTGAAAATTGCGTAAAAATTATTCGCTAATTATTCCAAATTCCTTCCAATCACAATGTCAATCTTTACTTTTTTCTATAATCGTCAATTCATCCCTGTTTCGGGCGCCAAACTGTAGTTGCAGGAAAACCTACACTACACCCCTTACCAGAATCCACAATTATTGACACATATTTGAAGATTAAGAATAACACTTTATTGATTAATTCTCAGAAATGTTACAAGAAATGGAAGAAATCAAGAATACAACCACTCACAAGAATTTTCTCTCTCCTCAAGACTCTCTCCTGACTCCAAGATTTATCTCTCCCCTCTGAATCTATTGATTCTCTTTATATATGGTAGTTACATAGTGGATGACAGCTAAGCTGCCCTTTATTTTCGGATCTGACTCGCGATAATCTCGCAGTAGCTGTTAATGTTAATTCTCGCAGGTGTTTGTGATCCTCGCGACATCATCACACTTTTCTCATGTTTCAGTTGTCGTCATCCGCTACATCATTCTTTCAATCGTTTTGTTACACTCACAGTGTGTTATTGAAGAGCTCGCAGAACTGTCGCTGTAAATCTCGCAGAAGTATTGTTGTGGCGATATTATGATCCTATACCAATGATGCAATCTTTGCATTTCCTTCAAAGTCTGACTCAATTCTATGGACATTAACTACAGGGAAGTCTTTTTAGGTTCACGGATGGACTCCCACTGCTGAGTCTTTTTAGCGACTTCAATTAAGAAAGTCCAAGCCTCATTACCACTCTTGTCAATAAATGCACCATTGCACATTGACTCAACTGTGGTTCGGGTTCTGACATCTAAACCTTCGTAAAAAATTTGCACAAGTTTCCATTTTTCAAAGTAAAAAATACTAGAATCCCCCTACTATATGGGTTCAATATATAGAAACCCAACTAAATGGATCATATACTATCAATTCCATACTTTCACTTTTTAATATTTCTAGGCCCGTAACTTTTATTTTTGGGGCCAGGTTTTGAATTCTTCTGGATTGCTGATGTCTGCACCTTTTTTAATAAATTTGAAAATACCTAAATTAACCTTCGATATTTATAGTTGTTTTATACACAAACAGAAACACAAAATCAAATCAGATTATTTTTTTACTCTCTCATCTCTCTGCTCTCCGGAGATTTCTTCCGCATTATATCAGATCTTATAAACTTGAGACTAAAATTCTTCAAACAATTGTTAAATCGAAGAACAATAAACAGGTGCATTGATTATTGGGTCTTTGTATTGAAGATGATAGGAAGAATAATATAGCTCGTTGTGTTGAATTTATTCACTACTTTTTAGATCTGATGGAAGGAGACGCCGCATCGAAGATTAACAAATAGGTATGTTTTCAATCGATTCCATATTCTGTTGTCGTCATTTTTATTCAGCTTAAAAGATTTTATTTCGATTTTTACTGATGTTCAAATTTTGGTTTGTTTTGTATTTTGTTGAGTTCGAGAAGATGAAGAATAGTAGTTGGAAATCAATATAGGTTTGTTTCAGAAGAAGAAGAACGAATTTAGGTATAAATGTCGTTTGTTTTCTGATTTTTGATTTTGATTTTTATTATTTGGATCTTACTGATTTCGATTTGATACTTAGAAGAGGAAGGATAAGCAACATTGTTTTTGCAGAAGAAGAAGGAACAATCTAGGTACGAATTTCGTTGTTTGTTTGATTTCAAATTTGTTTTCAATTTTTTTCTATTTTCTTGCATGTCCGATTTGAGAATATAGTTAGCATTAGTGTTAAATTTGTTGAGAATTTGTTGTTGTTGATATTGAGAAGACGATGATGAAACAACATTGTTTCAGAAGAACAACTACTAATTTTAGGTAGAGATGCTATTTTTTACGAAATGTGTAACTTGAGGTTACACAGTATCACGTGTAACTTGAAGTTACACATATATGTCCTGTAGCATGTGTATTTGTAAACAGTTATAGCAGTTGTATCTTTTAAGACACATTGTATCTCTTGTTTTCCTTTTTGTTGAGTTTTTTGATTGCTCGTTGTATTATTTAGCTTGCCGCATAGAATATACTTTTCACGAGGGGCCAATGCCCCCGAGTGAATTGTGTTCTTTTTTTTTATTTTGATATTTTTATTTGTATGCTTGTATTTTTCAGGTTGTCATGGCTGTCGCTAGTTCCATTGATGTTGTTCGATACTTTTCTGATTTCATTTCGACTCATGTTAGTATTGAAACCACACTTGATGAGTTTGAAGCCGAAGTTTGCACGCAATGGAAGCAATTTACTCCACTTGGTATTTGTTTTTCTTTTGAGAAGGTGGGAAAGATCTTCTAGTTGATTGTGATTCTTCGCTTCAAGCTCTTTCTTCCCTGACAAATAACAAAAACAAGACCAGTTTTGATATATTCTTGCAAAATATTACTCATGTAGCCTCCTCATCTAGCTCTTAGGCAGTTTCTTCAATTTCTAATGGTTCTAGTACGTCTTCGAAAAACAATTGCTCAGTTGGAATGTATCTGGAAGATAAGAGCAAGCCTGCAAAATCCTTGTTGTCGGCTGGTTGGCCTAAGCTCCTTGGTGAGATTGGTCATGTGTTTGTTGAAGGGGTTAAGGAGGTCAGGATTGCTTACACCAAGTACCGTCTTTGCACTGGCTTCAACATGGTTGTAACACACAATGAGCGTTTTAGGTTCACGACTAAGTATGCAATAAAATAATGCGGTAGGAAGTTTCATGTAGCTTCTATTGATGATATGAACGAAATGTTTCAGGTATTTTTCTTTTTGTTCTGTTATTTTTTGGCATATGATGTTTTTGTTAGAGTATGTGTAACTTTGGGTTACATATGATGTTTTTTTGCACCAGATTGGTGTTTTTTCAGCTTCTATTGTAGTTTTTGTTACAGTATGTGTAACTTGGGTTTACACATGATATTTTTTTTGCACCAGATTGGTGTTTGGTTGATTTTTTTATATTTTGTATCAACTTTCTCAGGTCAAAGCTTATAACCCTGAGCACACTTGTGGTGCTGGTGGGCGCAATCTGAATCAAAAATACTCAACCAGCTTCACGTCTAGTTTGATCGAGGAAGAAGTTCGCAAAAATCCCCACAAGAAGCTAAGGAAAATTGCAGATGATTTCCATACAAACTATGGAATTACCATGGAGTATTATCAAGCCTATAATGGTAGGGAGAAGGTTTATGAGACCATTTATGGTGACAATGTGAAGTCATACTCGTACTTGGTATGGTATATTAATGCTATAAGGGAAACTAACCCAGGTAGTGTGATAAAGTTTGAAATTGATCATGCAAAGAAATAGTTCAAACGGATTTTCATCTCATTTGATGCATGCATCAAAGGGTACCGGTTTTGTCGTCCAATGGTCTATTTGGATGCTACTTTCCTTACTGGTAGATTCAAAGGCTGCTTGATGGTAGCCACTGGGATCAATGGTGATAAAGGTATGTTTTTTAAGTTTTCTGAACAACTGCAACTGAGAGATAACTGATAGTTATACATGTGTAACTCTCAGTTACACATTGTTGAATAGCATCTGTAACTTAAAGTTACATATCTATTTTTTAGGATGTGTAACTTGAAGTTACACATTGTTTTCTGTTTTTGTGCAACTTGGTTTAACTTCATTTCTGCACAATTTGTAGGATTTTTCCCACTTTCTATGGCACTAGTCGATTCTGAGAATGTGAACAACTAGGAGAGGTTTTTAAGAAATTTTACTGGAGTTGTTGATGACGGGAGGCCAATCACCTTCCATTCGGATCGCCATGAAAGACTCTTGCAGGGTGTTCTACTTGTCTATCCATATTCGTTCCATAAATTCTGCTACTATCATTTGAAGACTGATCTTCCCATCAATGGCTCAGATCCTAGGTACACTCTCGTGCTCGACCACTTCCAAGAAGCGACGTACGAACTCTCACCTGAAAACCATGCTAAGGCCATATAGAAAATTAGAGATTTAAACTGCGATTGGGTGGGTGATTACATCGAGACCATCCTACCTGAATTATATGCGAATGCGTATTTCCAAGGTTGTTGATATGGACGTACATCTAGTACTCTAGATGAGTCATTCAATAGTTGGATTAAGGTTCACAAGAATATGCCTGAATTTGCTCTTCTTGATCAGGTTAGTATAGTGCTTTTTCTGTTGTTTTTTTGTCTTTGTTTTTTGTTTTGTCACTTTGTAGATTCATAAGTTCTTTTTTTCCTTTTCTTTTCAGATTAGGATGAAAGTTATGAAAAAATGGCAAAGCATCGTGTTGTTGGTGATAGTATGATGACTCTATTAACACCAGAGTATGAGAAGAGGCTTGAGGCTCTACAAGATGAAGGTTTGGCTTGGAAAGTGTTGGTTGCTAGTCATACCGTGTTTGAAGTTTTAAGCGAAAGAACTCACAGAGTGAATCTAGAACACTGGACCTGCACCTGTCAAAGGTTTTCTTTCTTATGCTTTTTTTCTCTTTGTATGTTAAATTTTTGAAAGTTTACAGGGTGTGTAACTTCTAGTTACACTAGGTATAATCATATGTAACTACTAGTTACACACCCTGTATATGCATGTGTAACTGAAAGATACACATCAAGTATATGCAATGTTGTTTTTGTTGAATGTTTATATATATATATATTATAAAAATAAGTGGTGTATGTGTAGCCTAACAAATCCGACCATCGATTTTGTTATCCCACGGCGTGGATCGATCTGTTATATGTTGTATATAGACGTCCGTCCGATCATTGGGTTTCCTTATTTGACTTGGTCTCCATAGGATACCTATAGTTGAATTTTTCCCGTACGTTTCCTAACTTCAATAGGCTTCCATTGTTGCCTTATTTCCTAACTTGAAAATCCAGAATTTAGTACCAACTTTCATAACCAATTTAATTTCTTGGTTAGCACCGTAAGAAATTTACTTTTTGGTGACGTCACAGAAAACTTACTTTTTAGAAAAACCAAACCAATTAACCTTACTTGAATATCCCGTTTCCTTACTTAAATCTAACCTTGATTACTAACCTTGGTAGGTTTTCCTTAATTATTGCGAAAAGTATAGATCCACCGAAATTTTCTCCCGCAACACACACCACGTGAGACAAAGAAAGTGGCCCACTTCTACCCATTTATGATCCAGATGTTAAGAACGCTTCCCTCATCCGTTGATTCCCCCTCGGTTGGTATCACGGTGTTTAACCGCGGTGAGGGTAAACTCTTTCTATTGGTTTCCCCATTCAAAAAGTTTTCTTAGTTCCCTTAGACACAGCCAGGTATAACTACAGCTAGGTTTCATTACGCTAGCCTTATTATTGGTATGCCATAAAAAGACGTAAACCACCCATGTACAGCAATCGTGTACTTATTTCTTTGGTGTAACCATACTTTTCTTAATATGATTTTGTTTCCTACGTATACTATTGCTTATTTATCAAGAAAATTGGGTGACATTCCATATCACTCCAACAAACATACCATCAGGAGCCCTTCAACACCAAGACAAGGGACAATACACCTTGGTGTCCTAACGTTGTCCCACTTTGGAAGTTCTATAATCATGAAAAATTAAACACCGCGTCGATTAAGCTGCGGCCAGGACCAAAATTACCCTACCCTAACCGTGGCCAAATTAATCATTTTCACTGTCGCATGGAGTATTCATTAGCCAAAAAGAAGTGTTGTCTATCCGGGGTAATAGACAACCCTTGATTTCGATAATCCGACGGCTGGGGAAGATAGTCAGCAAGGTTTCTATCCATCTTCCATTTTAGACATATAGTTTTGAGAGATATTTACGTTCGTCGGTTCGTGAAATGATCTTCTCTTATTATTTTGTTTTGGACGGTAGGGATTATGCCCCAGCCCGGTGCAAAACGAGACTCAATGTTTCCTTATGCGACTCGAATCAACGTTTCCTAATGTGTCTGTTTTCTCAAAAAATATCATGCACTAACTATAAGTATCCTTTCTGATTTTACAACAAACAAAAACAAATATTAATCTGAAGACCCTATAGATTTTACTTAATCACGGCTAATTTTAATATGGATATTATATTTGCCTTTAAATTTTCTAATCCACGGCCGGGTCGTAGGCCACGGCCCCATCCGGCTACTATGAACCGCATAATTAAACACGCTACTGTGACCGGACTAACTAACACACTATAATATGACACGTCCAACTAAATATCAGGGCCATTTTGGTATGACCGGACTAACTAAATATGCTCCCGACTATTATAGGCGTACTAAAATTGTATGGGAAGATAGACGGACTAAAATATGGGAATATACTGGACGACCGACCAAAAAACAAACAAAACTCTAAAAGGTTGAGCCCCGGACGTAGGCCGGTGTGATACCTAGTATATATATATTTTGAAGGTGGCGCGTATACGGTTTCCCTTGTGCTCATGCTCTTGCAGCCATACGAAAGATTAAACGTGAAGCTATTGATTTCATTTCACTGTACTTTACAAGCGACTATTTTAGGAAGACTTATTTGCATGCTATCCAGCCAATTCCCAACTAAAACAGGCCTGTTGATATTGATAAAGACAACACCATCAACCCGCCTATTGTAAGGAGACAACCAGGTAGACCCCAAGAGAAGAGGATTATAAGTAAAGGTGAAAACAAAATAAAGAGGAAAGTTCATTGTAGTAATTGCAAGGAAGCTGGTCACAATAGGGCAGGTTGCAAGAATCCTCCGAAGTACACGCCTGATCGCTTGTCAGACGACACAAATATAATTCACTTCCTCACTTAACTAATATGAATATAGTATTTGATAATAAAGAGTTCGTATCCACAGAGAGGCGATTGTTGTTATGCAATTTTCAGATTCTTATGTAACCAAATAACCCAAGGTGTGTTTTTGTTTTTATCAAAGTAATAATACTAAATAAAGCAAAGTAAATAGTTGGAATAATCAATAAGGAGAAGATATTGGTTAAGGGATAGTATCATTCATAAACATGTATTTTTCATCTATGATTAGAATTGGTATTTAATCTCTCAATTATCAAAAGTCCTAGGATATCTTGATCGCAAGAGTATCCCGTTTATTTCCTGATTTGATCACAAACAACATTAAAAGATGCTATTGTGATATCTTCTTAAAAAGCAACCTAAAGTGTAAAAGCACAATTAGATTTAACTCCCTAAGAGCAATAAGTTCTATGAAATAAGACTAATCGATGCAAACAAACGTGTAAAAGCACTAATTCGTTTTAACAAAGGTTATGATTCATATGCGATTAAAAAGATGTATCACTACAAGTATTAACCACAAGTTGCTACTAGAAATCAGGGACAAACAACTTTTACGTATTGAAAACCCTAATATAGCTTTAGAGATGAAAACAAATCCAATTGATTCCGGACTCAACCAAACTAGCATTCAAATCATATGATAATAAAAACAATGAATCATAAACGATAAAATTGAGACAAAATTAATTCATAGAATCAAATAATCATGCTTGAAGAAATCAACTTTTATCCCATAACCAATTATTGTATTTAGCTACTCATATTCATGGAGTTCATCATCAAAATATTCAAAGGAAGACTATGAAACATAAAAGAAAGCAAACCCTAGAAGTAGTTCTCTGCAAAAGCTCCAAGAATAGAAAAACTCAACGTTGTTTCCTTGTTGTAGAAACTCTCTTTTTATAGCCCTTTGCTTTCCAAAAATAGGTCAAAATCTTCAAGTCCACGTCCATCTACTAGTCCACCAAGCCCAGGTGTGAGAAATATGTCTCTGGAAGTTTTGGGTCCAAAACTGGTCACCGGAATGCTGACGTCATCACCGGAATCCTGTCGTCGCCGCCGGAATCCGGTCACCGGAAAATTTTCTCCGATCACTTGAACCATTGGAAACTGTCGCCAGGCAATTCTAAACTTCCATTAGCTCAACTTTGCTTTCCTGCATTTCAAACATTTGCATAACCCATCTAAATCCAATTTTTATTCTTGCGGAAACGTACCCAAAAGCGTGACGCGTAGCTCATATGCCTCGCCATCGATTCTTTCATCCGACTCATACCCCCCTCAAGATTCACTGAAATATTATGATCCTCGCTTTCGGTTCAGAAATCCAGCAACCGAAGCTAGTACCACCGGCGCTCCATTTTCGCTTGCTTTTCGCACTGTTTTCTGCAGTTTCAAAATCCATTATCTGCACATTTCTCCACCTTAAGCCAACAGCACCTTTGCAATTCAGTTCAGTCCAATTCAATTCCACTTCACATCTCAAGCCCAAAAACATAATAAACCTGCCAGTTCCAGGGAACTAACTAGCCAACACTCTGTTCTAGCACCATCTTCATCCCTGCACAGTTTTGTCTCCATTTTCACAATGCCACAACCTACCACCTGCAATCTTCTCCATTCCCTGCAATCTTAGTTGCAGTTCAAACCACAAGTAGCTCATACCCATTCCATTGCCAGTAACATCTTAGCTTACCACTAGCTCCCAGTTTCATTTCCTGCAGCAGCAACTCATCAGACATCATAATGCCTTAACCATTCTGCGCCTTCCGTAGCTTGTAATCCATTTCTCTTTACAGCGCACTCATCCATAACCTTCAATTTACAAAACCCAATTCATCTAGCACACTACCAGAGTCACCAATTCCCTGTAATGCACAGCTCCATAATTCCACTATTACACACAGTTACAACCAAGTGCACTTCATCATTACCTTGCTACTCCAGAACGCAACTCAAATCTCGACCATTCACTCGAAACCAACTGAACAACATCACTTGGTGGTTGTCTTCACGGAAAGAAATCCACCTAAATTCGCTCACAATCAACCCCATTCATAATCACATTCCATCTCGACTCTGGCCATTGTAAACTGCGACTGCGACTTTGTACTCGATCATTAGATCCTTGTCTTGCTCAACCGCATCTACATCTCTCAGCTGCAACCGCCAGTTTTAGTTCAAGACAACACTTGTTCAATCTCAGACCACTACCAATACCTTCGCTGCTAATTTCTTGATTAACAACAACTCCACCATTGCAAAGCTTGCACATGAAACTCAACATTATCACCTACTTCAATTCCTAGTTCACATTCATAAACATCAGAACTGAAAACCAATTTTATCTGAATTCCATCTTCTTTAACTCAAAAGGAGTGAACAATAGCACCACCTTAAGCCGCATCTACTCGCAATTCCCGCTGCAACTTCAGTTCCTTCGTCACCAGCTCTTTCCTCAACAAAATCCACCCTCCTCCAAACTGCAACTTTCATTCTATCTTACTAATGATACTAACAGGAAGTGGTTCAGTTGATGTTGAAATGAACTAGTGGTTCAGGACTTTCCCCAAACACATTATCTACCTGAGACTGATATCACATTTGAATTGTTGTTGATTCCTAAGCCCATACACCTCTCCTTCCTGCAGTCCATTTTCAGTCAAGACAAACTCATTCAACAACTTCATTATCACCTTGCTTCAGTAAACACCATCGGGCTCAAAGCAATAGCACCACCCGTTTCTTCTCAATGAGCTCCCTTGAATATCAAGCATCGAATTAGCTGCTTCTCTTCCAATTGCTACAGATCAACTCACCATTTCAGTTCAGACACAACACCACAATCAAATACCAGCTGCAAGTCCATAAACTCATTGATCATTACCAATAATTCGAGCCCCCATCTCAGACCGACTCTACTTGATCTCCCTGAGTCTAATTTCGTCTCTGAAATCTCGATTTCTTCAATAGCAAACCCTAAAGTATCGACCGAAATTCATGCTTCATCATTTTCCCATTTCTCTACCCACTTCTATTTATCTCTCGATTTTAGACGCATAGCTGCTGTCTGGTTTTGTTTCTCAATTTCTGTTTCGGATTCAAAACAAAAGAAAAACTGGTTTTTCTCGATTAGAAACTAGGGTTATAGTTGGGAGTGGTCATGGGATGATAAGGGCTAGCCAAAATTCCCATCCCCTTATCCTCAGCTGAGCTCCAGATAGCGTTCCTCCAATAGAGTTGCCCCTTAACCTTGTCTGCGCTCCAAATAGTGTTTTCCTGTGAAATGACTTTTCTGCCCTTTTTGCTCAAATTGGGCGATTTCTCCTTCTTTTCGTCCGTGCGACTCCATAGCACCTAATAACTCAAATTCATACATAAGATACATAATTCACACGATAATTAGCTAAGAAAGCATAAATACTAGATATAAAATTAGGTGTTTATCACACCTATCAAATTCCCCCACACTTAGACTTTGCTAGTCCTCGAGCAAATCAAACAAAACAAAACTAAAACAAATACATACAACTCCGTGACGTCGAGGCTACGGTTAATTTTTAGCATAAATAACAAGCCTTTAAACCCCTAGGTGTCCCTAGTGGACGAGTTATAGTCTCGTGAAGGTTTACTAGAGATATACTTACAAAACCTATATTTCCAACTCCGTCTATTTGTGACAAATCAATGAACGAATCCAAAATGACTACAGGAGGAGGTACCTTGCACAAATTCAATTCATATATTAGTAAATAAAGCTTTAATTAGATAGTCGAACAAGCCACAATACTCGGAAACTAACAAACCACAATCACAATGAAAAGATTAAGAAGATGGATATAGATGTAGATGTTGGAGAATGTTCACAAGTGTTCGATGTTTCCCATATCTGTCTGAAGGTCACTGCCAAGATGAACCTACGCCTATTGGATTGAGCTACTTGGTTTGAATTATACATCAACTCACTAGCATATACAAGGGAACCAGGAGTGACTTTATTCAACCAAAAATAATACTTTCTTTTCTTTTTCTTTTTCTCTTTTTCAATTTTTTTTTTCTTATTTTTTTTAGACAACATGATTGGATCAAACTGGATCCAAGCGCATGATTCTTGTTAGCAAGTACATGATAGTTTCCTTGGATCCTGTATTCCACGCTTGTTTAGGCGACGGAGACAGGGACTACGTTTCACACATACTGCTATTCCCAAGTGTCATTTTATTCCGTTTTGGTCTAATTGGTCGGTCTCTTTTTTTCTTTTTCTTTTTCTTCATTTTTTTATTATTTTTTTTCTTCTTTTTCTAGTAACTCAATCACTCTATTTCATCCTAGCAGTAATAACACGTCGATGTTTAGTGACCCACCAAAGCACTTAGAGAACAATAGATAAATATGGAAAAATAAAAATAGAATGCGATATGGTGAAATTCCGAGATATGGTAACAACTATCATGGTATTTATGATTATGAGCTATGTTCGTCCCCTTTTAGTTAATCGGTTCCTCAACTCCTGCATTCAAAATGGTTCCATCCACTAATGGTGTCATCCTAAAGGCACAAGTTTCTAGATTTCAGAGTTCAAAAAGCACGAATCTTTTTCTTGGTTTTTCTATTTTTCTGATTTTTTTTTTAAAAAGGCATAAAACACACTAAAACAAAGTATACAAACATATAAATTCTCCCCCACACTTAAACTTTACATTTTCCTCAATGTAAAATTGAATCGTCCAAAGAAAGTTCAAGGTGGGAAATTCCGCAAATGATATGCAAAAACAAAGAAAATAAAAATAAAAGCAAATGCATAAAAATAAAAAGATAAGGGTAAAGATACAAAACCGGTGGGTTGCCTCCCACTTAGCGCTTGGTTTAAAGTCGTCAGCCCGACGTACTCCTTGTTTGTTACGCCTTAGCCGGCGTCCAACACATTATGAAAATATGATTGTATGTTACTTGAGTGTTTCCTCGCCTCAAATATGTTGAAGTGAATGACTTCTTCATCAAACTCCATAGTTAAGGTGCCATTGTAGACATCAATATTCGTTCTAGCGGTACTCAAAAATGGTCTACCCAACAGTAACAGTGTAGACGAGGATGAATTCACATTACCCATGTCTAGAACATAGAAATCCACTGGAAATATTAGTCCTTTTACCTGCACCAAAACATCCTCAACAATCCCTTTTGGGTAAACGTTAGATCTATCGGCAAGTTGAATAACTATGTCGGTTTTCTTAAGAGGACCAAGATTTAAAGCATCATAAATGGAAGTAGGCATAACATTAATGGAAGATCCTAAATCTAGCATAGCTTTTGTAAACCGTGTTTTACCAATTGTGCATGGAATAGTGAAACTACCGGGATCTTTCAATTTAGGTGGGAGTTTCTTTTTAAGATACGCCGAAGCGTTCTCCCCCACACTCATTACCTCATTACCGGTTAGCTTGTGCTTGTTAGTGCACAATTCCTTTACACACTTTGCATAGCAAGGAGATTGCCTAATTACTTAAATGAGTGGAATATTCACTTGGACCTTCTTAAAAACATCCCAAATATCCCTATCTTGTTCCACCTTCGCATTAGCTTTAGCGAACCTGCCAGGAAAAGGCAGAGGAGGAACATAAGTAGAAACAAGAGGTTTAGAGTTTGATTTAGTTACCTCGGGAGTTTGGGGAAAATCTGTGTTCTTTTCCTCCAAAATTGGTTCCTTTGGCGCTTCTTCTTCACCCGAATTTGTAACTTCGGGTTGCACAAATTGTGTACCACTTCCCAACTTAATAGCATTGACACCCTCACTTGAGTTAAGAGGTTGGAAAGGGAGCTTCTCACCATTTTGTGCATGCAACTGATTAATCTCCTTGGTCATTGAACCTACTTGTGTTTGCAAGTCCTGGACCACACCCTCCGTTCTTTGCATAAAAGATTTCAGCAACTCTTCCATATTTGACCCTTGATTTTCAGGTGGTTGTTGTTGTTGGAATTGTTGTTGTTGCAGTAGACCAACTTGTGATTGCAACTCCTTAATTGCATTATCCCTTTTCTTCTGATTTAAGATCGCTAGTTGTTGATTTTGCTGTACCACGGACATTAGAGCCTCCACCAAAGTAACCATCTTCTCCAATTCTGGATTATGCCCTTGTTGTGGTTGTTACACTCGTTGTTGGAATTCACTCGGATGACTGGAAACAGAACTTGCACTTCCAACTTGCTCGTAAGTGTTGGAGTAAATACCATTCGGCTGGGTTGAGAATATAGCATTGACATGCTCTACGTTCTCATAAGTTGGGCGTGATGGTTTTGCAACCACTGCTGCAATTTGTTGCATCATTGCCATCACATTGTTCATTTGTTGACGTAATTCAATAATCTCGCCAACTTGATTAACTTCCTTGATAGATGGTTCTGACCCAAGAATTGAAAATTGTTGAGAATTTGCTGCCATACTCTCAATCAACTCTCGAGCTTGTGTCACCGTCTTGTTCATAAGTGCACCACCACTTGCAGCGTCAATAAGATTCCTATCACTCGATTGTAGTCCTTCATAGAAGTATTGGATAATCAGCGCGTCACATCGAATTGGTGATGAGGACAGCTTGCCACCAATCTCTTGTATCGTTCCCAACAATCATATAAAGATTCTCCCATATGTTGCTTCATTCCGCAAATCTACTTGCGAATTTGAGTAGCCTTTGATGCTGGAAAATATCTCTCTAGAAAGAGTTTCTTCATCCCATTCCATGTTGTGACACTTTCGGGAGGCAAATAATATAACCAATCCTTAGCGCTATCCACCAAAGAGAATCGAAAAACTTTCAACATTGCACCATTCGCCTCAACTTCCGCTGGAAGCACGGCCATGCCAATGGTGTGGAAGTCCATAAGATGCTTGTTTGGATCTTCATTCACCATGCCATGGAACTTTGGTAATTCCCTAAGCAGTCCCAGCTTTATATCAAAAGTAGAGTTGGTTTGAATGCAACCCTGCTGTGTATCCAGCTTGTGAGAAGCCAAGTCCTTGAGTGTACGATTTGCAACGTCACCCATTGCTTCTTCTTGTTTGTATTTCGGTAAGGTACCTGAAACACACTTCTCACAAACAAGTAAGAAACAAGACAAGAAACAAAAAATAGTATGCGAACAGAAATATTAAAAAGAAACTAAAAACTAGATAACAAGCCGAATGTCTCCCCGGCAGCGGCGCCAAAATTTGATCGCTTGTCAGACAACACAAATATAATTCACTTCCTCACTTAACTAATATGAATATAGTATTTGATAAGAAAGAGTTCGTATCCACAGAGAGGCGATTGTTGTTATGCAATTTTCAGATTCTTATGTAACCAAATAACCCAAGGTGTGTTTTTGTTTTTATCAAAGTAATAATACTAAATAAAGCAAAGTAAATAGTTGGAATAATCAATAAGGAGAAGATATTGGTTAAGGGATAGTATCATTCATAAACATGTATTTTTCATCTATGATTAGAATTGGTATTTAATCTCTCAATTATCAAAAGTCCTAGGATATCTTGATCGCAAGAGTATCCCGTTTATTTCCTGATTTGATCACAAACAACATTAAAAGATGCTATTGTGAAATCTTCTTAAAAAGCAACCTAAAGTGTAAAAGCACAATTAGATTTAACTCCCTAAGAGCAATAAGTTCTATGAAATAAGACTAATCGATGCAAACAAACGTGTAAAAGCACTAATTCGTTTTAACAAAGGTTATGATTCATATGCGATTAAAAAGATGTATCACTACAAGTATTAACCACAAGTTGCTACTAGAAATCAGGGACAAATAACTTTTACATATTGAAAACCCTAATATAGCTTTAGAGATGAAAACAAATCCAATTGATTCCGGACTCAACCAAACTATCATTCAAATCATATGATAATAAAAACAATGAATCATAGACGATAAAATTGAGACAAAATTAATTCATAGAATCAAATAATCATGCTTGAAGAAATCAACTTTTATCCCATAATCAATTATTGTATTTAGCTACTCATATTCATGGAGTTCATCATCAAAATATTCAAAGGAAGACTACGAAACATAAAAGAAAGCAAACCCTAGAAGTAGTTCTCTACAAAAGCTCCAAGAATAGAAAAACTCAACGTTGTTTCCTTGTTGTAGAAACTCTCTTTTTATAGCCCTTTGCTTTCCAAAAATAGGTCAAAATCTTCAAGTCCACGTCCATCTACTAGTCCACCAAGCCCAGGTGTGATAAATATGTCTCTGGAAGTTTTGGGTCCAAAACTGGTTACCGGAATGCTGACGTTATCACCGGAATCCGGTCGTCGTCGCCGGAATCCGGTCACCGGAAAATTTTCTCCGATCACTTGAACCATTGGAAACTGTCGCCAGGCAATTCTACACTTACAGTAGCTCAACTTTGCTTTCCTGCATTTCAAACATTTGCATAACCCATCTAAATCCAATTTTTATTCTTGCGGAAATGTACCCAAAATCTTGACGCGTAGCTCATATGCCTGGCCATCGATTCTTGCATCCGACTCATACCCCCCTCACGATTCACTGAAATATTACGATCCCCGCTTTCGGTTCTGAAATCCGGCAACCGAATCTAGTACCACCGGCGCACCATTTTCGCTTGCTTTTCACACTGTTTTCTGCAGTTTCAAAATCCATTCTCTGCACATTTCTCCACCTTAAGCCAACAACACCTTTGCAATTCAGTTCAGTCCAATTCAAGTCCACTTCACAGCTCAAGCCAAACAACATGATAAACCTTCCAGTTTCAGGGAACTAACTAGCCAACACTCTGTTCTAGCACCATCTTCATCCCTACACAGTTTTGTCTCCATTTTCACAATGCCACAACCTACCACCTGCAATCTTATCCATTCCCTGCAATATTAGTTGCATTTCAAACCACAAGTAGCTCATACCCATTCCATTGCCAGTAACAGCTTAGCTCACCACTAGCTCCCAGTTTCATTTCTTGCAGCAGCAACTCATCAGACATCATAATGCCTTAACCATTCTGCGCCTTCCGTAGCTTGTAATCCATTTCTCTTTACAGCGCACTCATCCATAACCTGCAATTTACAAAACCTAATTCATCTAGCACACTACCAGAGTCACCAATTCCCTGTAATGCACAGCTCCATAATTCCACTATTACACACAGTTATAACCAAGTGCACTCCATCATTACCTTGCTACTCCAGAACGCAACTCAAATCTCGACCATTCACTCGAAACCAACTGAACAACATCACTTGGTGGTTGTCTTCACGGCAAGAAATCCACCTAAATTCGCTCACAATCAACCCCATTCATAATCACATTCCATCTCGACTCTGGCCATTGTAAACTGCGACTGACCTGTACTCGATCATTAGATCCTTGTATTGCTCAACTGCATCTACATCTCTCAGCTGCAACCGCCAGTTTTAGTTCAAGACAACACTTGTTCAATCTCAGACCACTACCAATACCTTCGCTGCCAATTTCTTGATTAACAACAACTCCACCATTGCAAAGCTTGCACATGAAACTCAACATTATCACCTACTTCAATTCCTAGTTCACATTCATAAATATCAGAACTGAAAACCCATTTTATCTGAATTCCATCTTCTTTAACTCAAAAGTAGTGAACAATAGCACCACCTTAAGCCGCATCTACTCGCAATTCCCGCTGCAAATTCAGTTCCTTCGTCACCAGCTCTTTCCTCAACAAAATCCACCCTCCTCCAAACTGCAACTTTCATTCTATCTTACTGATGATACTAACAGGCAGTGGTTCAGTTGATGTTGAAATGAACTAGTGGTTCAGGACTTTCCCCAAACACATTATCTACCTGAGACTGATATCACATTTGAATTGTTGTTGATTCCTAAGCCCATACACCTCTCCTTCCCTGCAGTCCATTTCATAGTCAAGACAAACTCATTCAACAACTTCATTATCACCACTACTTCAGTAAACACCATCAGGCTCAAAGCAATATCACCACTCGTTTCTTCTCAACAGCTCCCTTGAATATCAGCATCAGAATTAGCTGCTTCTCTTCCAATTGCTACAGCTCAACTCACCATTTTAGTTCAGACACATCACCACAATCAAATACCAGCTGCAAGTCCATAAACTCATTGATCATTACCAATAATTCGAGCCCCCATCTCAGACCGACTCTACTTGATCTCCCTGAGTCTAATTTCGTCTCTGAAATCTCGATTTCTTCAATAGCAAACCCTAAAGTATCCAACGAAATTCATGCTTCATCATTTTCCCATTTCTCTACCCACTTCTCTTTATCTCTCGATTTCAGACGCACAGCTGCTGTCTGGTTTTGTTTCTCAATTTCTGTTTCAGATTCAAAACAAAAGAAAAACTGGTTTTTCTCGATTAGAAACTAGGGTTATAGTTGGGAGTGGTCATGGGATGATAAGGGCTAGCCAAAATTCCCAGCCCCTTATCCTCATCTGAGCTCCAGATAGCGTTCCTCCAATAGAGTTGCCCCTTAACCTTGTCTGCGCTCCAAATAGTGTTTGCCTGTGAAATGACTTTTCTGCCCTTTTTGCTCAAATTGGGCGATTTCTCCTTATTTTCGTCCGTACGACTCCAGAGCACCTAATAACTCAAATTCATACATAAGATACATAATTCACACGAGAATTAGCTAAGAAAGCATAAATACTAGATATAAAATTAGGTGTTTATCACACCTATCAACGCCCCCTTAGCTTGAAGCTATCAAAGTCCATTTCTGGGAGTATTGGTTGATGTGTGGTTTTTTTATTTGTCTTGGATTATTTATTTTTTTAGTTTTCTTCATGTAGGTTTGCATCGACCAAACTTGTTTTTTTTCCTGCAACGTTGATTATGTGCAAGGATCATTTATTCAGATTGTCATTTTTATATTTTTGTGAGTACACAGGTGTACATCTTCTCAACACAAGGGAAATGCATGTGTAACTCTGGTTTACACTTATAAAATATGGATGTATAACTATTACTTACACATTGTTATTTTTACAGTTTTTTAATTTAGCATGTGTAACTATGATTTACTTAACTTATTTTTTTCAGCATTTTACGTTGTTACACATTCCACTATCCTGTCTTACCTGTTGACTTGAAACTGTTATATTTTATAGAATATGTAACTTGGAGTTACACATCTTAACTTGATGTGTAACTTCAAGTTACATATGCTATAAAATATAACAGTTTGATGTGTAACTTCAAGTTACATCAGGTTACTTGAAACCTTTTGGATACTTATGAAACTTCAGCTTACACATTCCACTATAAAATTCACAACCTACTTATAGCAAAAATTGCAAACAGGAAAGATGTTCTAACAAGATATTTTTTTGAAAGTCTAATAACAACTTGTATTTAGCAAAAGTATAAAAGTATAGAAGTCTGCAAATCCAAGAACTGCTTAAATCTAGTAACTGACGAAGTTTAGAAGTTTTAACAACTTATCTAAAAACATATCTACAAGTTAAGAAAAGTATAGAAGTTTTTTTAATCCAAATAACTGCTTTACACAACTCTGAAAGGATCTGAAATAATCATGTAAAGCATGCTTGCTCTCATGATGTTCACCTTGTTAATCAGTATATACACCATTGGTCTAGCTACTTTTGTTTCAGGTGTCTAATTCTTCATCCTTGTCTTCATGCAATAGCATACAAATAGAAGACAGTCGGGAAATGAACCTTGTTTGGGCGTATTGACATTTTTTTGCAGTTGGTTTCAATCCAACAGGAATGAGGTATTTCAGTGCTGTAATTATTGCAGATGCATATGCCTTGGCTTGCTTCAAGTGATTTAGCCTGTTGAACTTATTTTCTGATGAGTTCATGTGGGACCAAGATTGACCTTGCCTCAAGTCAAACTCTAGCAGTGTGTAGTGTGTGTTGTCGTTACACATTGGTGCAAAAATTTTGATCGGGTTGCGACACTCATTGAAGTCCTTATACATCTTGGGAATCCATAATTTCTCGAAATCACCATCCTTCTGCATAAAATATTTCTGCACAAAGCATTTGGAATATCAACCATACATTTTAATTTGAAAATCAAAAGTTACAAATGCAGCAATGAATTTCTTATATTCACACAGTCTTGGGTTTTAAACTTGAAAAATATGCATGTGTAACCTCTGATTACACATTATAAATGCATATGTAACCTCAGGTTACACAATTTGCAAACCTAATATTTTCACATTCCACTATCATGTGTAACTTTAAGTTACATAACCTTTCCGAAGTTATGTAAACAACAAGATTTTAATTTTTTCAAACTACTTACATATGCTTTCGGCGAAAGGAATACTGCTTTCTCATACTTGGCCTTTGAGTTCATCTTTGTCATTAACCTGCTAATGTAGTAATCAATGAATTTCGACTCCAAGTATATATGATTATTTTCTAGTAAGTTGAAGCAAAAGCTCTCCACTTATATCGAAGAGTGGGCTACCATCATTTTTGTATTCGATCCAAGCAATGTCTCTTCATTGGAAAGAATAAATAATTAAACAAGATAACTGAATCAAGTAGTATCATACAATGTCTAACATTAAAATGATATATCACAACACCAAATAAAATAATCAAGCTTTGGTTTCGGTTATATATACTCACGTATTGCGATGGGTATTGAAATAATCAAGTACTTGCTCATTTTTATCGCCATGCAGCATTTCAATTACTGCAGAGCCTTTGAAATCCTTTCTCATGGTCCCATCTTCTTCTTCTGGAACTACAGCCATTGTTTCTACTTCTTCTTCTCAAATTGCATTCATTATTTCTTCATTGGTATTCGTCTTAATCCTCTTTGACTTTCTTTCAAACTATTTCAGATCTTGTTTTTCAATTGTTCTATTCCTCAAAACTCGTTGTTGTATTTGGTTTTTCTCAGCTTCCTTTATTAGTTCCCCGATAGGTTTTGGACTTCTATCTAGTCCAAGGCTAAAAACCCTTTAACTACTACCAGTGTTTTCCTGAGTTTGAGCTGTGCAATAACAAAAATAAGCAGAATTAAAAAAAATTGCACATGCTCAACTTGTGTAATCTGAAGTTACACTTTCCTTGCATAGAATGTGTAACAGAAAGCTACACTTTCATTAATATACTTTGTATTGTATGTAACCTCAAGCTACACATGCCTTTTATAATGTGTAACTTGAAGTTACACTTGCATTATAAACAAAACATAAAGGAAAAAAATATTCAGAATAATTTACACAAGAAAGAGTGGTTACCACTTGAGCTAGGCTCTTCATTCTCCATCATTTGATCAATGTCAAAGTTCAGCTGATTTTAAGCTGTGCAACAACAAAAATAGGGGGAAAATAAAAAAAAAAGGTTTGCACATGGTCATGATTGTGTAACCTGAAGTTGCACTTGCCTTGCATAGCATGTGTAAATTCATGTTACACATGCCTTTACAATGCGTAAATTCAAGTTACACTTGCATTACAAACAAAACAGAGAGGAAAAAACAAACATAATAGGTTACACAAGGAATAGTTGTTACCACTTGAGCTAGCTGCATTCTCCATCACTGCAGCTCCATGTTCACTTTCGTTAATGTTGCTGACAACCGCATCTAGCAATGTAGTTATTTCAACATCTGTCATTTCACCATCATGTCCTATTTGCACCAACCTGTAGGGCTCAGTTTTGTCACCTTCCTAGGTTGTAGCAGTTATCACCAAAGACTCATCAAACTGCGTTGGCATAGTTGAAGTAAAATTGTCATCAAAAGTACTAACCAAGCTTCCATCCAAAGTTGGAGATGTCTCTTCATACGTTGGATTTTCTGTCAATGAGTCATTGACATTTGTAGTCACATCTTCACCTGCTGGTTTGTTCTCTTCACATGCGTCTTTATTCTGCGGCTCAGCCACAATATTTTCAAGAGTGGATTTCTTTTTTGCAACGAGCTTCTTTGAAGTATGGGCTTTTGTCACACTCTTCATACATGAGTTGTGTGTTCTTAGAGGTGTTATCCGCTTCTCTGCAGCAGTTTGATCTTACATAATTGTGGGTGTATTTCCAGCTGCAAGACTGATACATGGAACATCAAAAGTATCGAAATGAGAGATAATGTATCAGTTTTTTTTTAATTTAGAATGAAGATGATGATGTTAAATTTAAATTAAAAAAATGAACAAAGAAAAAGCCACTTACACTCTTCATGGAAGGAAGTTTTCGCGTCATTTTTGTCTTGGACACTCACTTTCTCGCATTCTGTACGTAGTAGGATCAACATGAGTTTCTTGATGCTCAGTCCCTCTAGTGCCTTTCCCACCATCTAATTTTTTCATAAAATATTCATGGGTCACTTTATAAGGTTCAATACCCATTGCTTTAATGATCTCGCAACATAAAATGTGCTTCTAGAAATTCGGTGTGTTGGAAAGATCTTCATCTTTTATGCCTTTCTCAAGTAGTTTATGCTGTTTGCATCAAATATGTCTTGCTTTGCTTGCAGTTGCTCTTTCAGTTTTCCATTCTCAATTGTTTGCTCTTTGAGCCACCTTTGCAGATCGTCCTTGCTGGGTATAATGTTTTTTATACTAAGCTGCTTTTTAAGCTGTGAAAACTCATCCACAAAGCTAGAAGTTAGCTGCAATTAACAGATGGAGAGGTTAAAAAGAGATATAAAAAATAGTTAAACAATCTAAAGATACAAATTTTCAGTTGTATGTGTAACTTAAAGTTACACAAGCACATTTGCATGTGTAACCTATAGTTACACAAAAAAATGAAATCACTGGTGTTATCCCTGCATATGTAAATACAAGTTACACATGCACATTTTGCATGTGTAACTTGTAGCTACACATGACAATTTTGATTACATCCAGCTTATATCTAACTTATAGTACCATAAATTTAAAAAAAATATTAACCAACCAACATATAACACTTACCGAAAACTATGTCATGTTTGTACTAGAATTGTAATCCGAAATCTGGTATATATCCCACCTTCCAACCCTTGGGATATCTTGTTCGTGGTTCGCAAATTTCTGGATAAAGCCTTCTGGTGTGTGTTCATCAAATAATATCTGCAACATATATAAATTTAATTAGTCGATTGAACAAAAATATCCAGAATGTAACAGTAAAACTGCTGAAATAGAAATTACACACAATCTTACCAGTAGGTATTGCACACAAGCCTTCACATTTGACATACAATCAACATTACTATGAATCTCTTCAAACAAGTGCTCATGTATTAAATCAGGCCACAGCACCTTGAGCACAGTCTCATAAGTTTCAACGATACTAAGATATCGCACATTCACTCCATTAGCATTTATGTCGCCAAAGAATAATACATAGCAAAGATAAAAACCTATCAAACAAACTAGATTCTTGTCATCCACTTTCTTTCTTCTCCCACTTTTGCTCATAAGTTGTTTTATCTTCTCTATAATGTTCTTCTTAGTCACTGTCGTCTGATGTGTTGTAGATTTGATATCAGTAAAGAACTTGTTGTATAAAACATTATTATCCAATTCACGATGATTAAAGTAGTTTAACAGCTTTTGACCCTTTCTAGTTCCAATACTTTGCATGCAAAATATACCAGCCAACTTTGCCGGTGTAGACTCTATAAACTTATCATCATCACTAAACTTGAACGAACACGGTGTCTCTCAATCTACATCAAAGCAATTCAAAAGCTTCAAGACGTCGTGTTTGTTGGTACTGATTTGTCTTGTTGTACTTGGTTCAGCTTCATCATATTCATTGTAATACTTCATTACGAGATTACCGTAGGTAGCTTTCCTAAGATCTTTGAGCCCTATCAGTCAGGCCTATAAGTTTTATTACCTTTACCAAATCCTTAATTGCATTCAACGATTTCCTTAATTTTCCTGTACACATCACACACATAAATAGCATGAGTCAGTATGTTGTGTACTTATCAAATACACTCCTTATTAATTGCAAAATCAAAATCATGTTAAAAACAATGTGTATTTGCCAAGTACACAAAATGAATCATTCTATTATTTGTTGTGTAACCTTAACTTACACATGCATATGAATCTGTACTTGATGTGTAACTATCAGTTAATCACACCACAAGGCAAGTCAGTGGTGAGATTTTGAATGTGTAGCTTGTAGTTACACAGTCAATCAATATACAAACCATTGGTGAGTCATTGGTGAGATTTTTTAAAGTGTAACTTATAGTTACACATGCCCTTAGCAAGTCAGTGGTGAGATTTTTTATATGTAACTTATAGTTACAAATCTAGGCTCATTTCTATAAGATTTTAATTTGTAAATATAAGTTACACAATCAATATACAAACCATGCTCTATTTCTATAAGATTTTGAATGTGTAACTTTCATTTACACACTCTCTATTTCTATGAAAATTTACAAGCATATCATGCACCTTTTTGTAAAGTTACACATTCATAGGCATTACATATGATCAGAACATGAGATTCTAAATGTGTAAATTATAGTTAGACATCCCCTTGGCAAGTCAGTTGTGAGATTTTGAATTGTAACTTATAGTTTTATAGGCTTATTTGTATGTGTAACTCCAAATTACACACTCAATATACAAACCACAATACGGCCAGTGGTTAGATTTTGAATGTGTAACTTAAAGTTACACAGACTCTATTTCTATAGTTACACATGCTATATCATAAAATAATGTTTTCACTAACATTATATCATCACAAAACATACACCCCAATAGTAAATGACATCTTAAAGGGAAAGAATCATAATACATGTTAATGCAGGATCTTCTTTAGGGGGATTTCTTCTTCTTCTCGGCATTTGAATATAAATTAGTTGATTATCGCCTGAATCTGAATCTACAGTGCGAATTGTAGGAATATAAATCAGTTGATTTCAAATCATGAAACCTAAATCAATCAAACTTAGTTGCGAAACCATAATTTTCAAAAATAATCATAAAATAAAGAGATAAATGAAATCAAAACTTCAATCAACTTACAGTTGATGTAGTAATAAAATCAGATTTTAGTTCAACTTACAATTTCTAGGGTTTTGAAACAGTAACATCTCTGAAATTGAAATAGAAATGAAATTCCTGAAATACAAATGAACCTAGAAGATGGAGAAACACTTACATCTTAGTGATGAAGAAAGCTGAACAAAGTAGTGATCTGCTTAACCAGCAGATTAAACAACGATAGCTCCAGAACGAGATCTTCACCGAATGGTTTCAACAATAACAACAACAACAAAATCAACACGTCAATCATGTGAAATCCAAACCTAAATCAGAGGAAAAGGAGAAGATCGAAGACAGATTCAAACCTCTCTTTCTTTTGTTTCTTCTTTCTTCGCCTTCTTCTTCTTTCTAGGGTTTTTGGATCTGGATTTTTTTTTCTCTTTGTAATTTTCTCTCTCTCTCTTTCTATAAAACAATCGAATGTGGTGGTTGTGAGGAAAAAGGTAGGTCTGGTCATATAAATACGGAAGGTTATTCTGGTCATTTCGACCTCTATTAAAAATTTAATTTAATTCGGGGCCTGGTTTTAAAACTCTTTTAACTAGGGCCTCATATTATGGGTTATCCATGGGTTAGGCCTTAGCCTAATTTCCACTTTTTCAAAACCATGGTGAGGACATTGGAGCAATAATTCATTGAATCTCTCCAAATATTTTGCTAGAGTCTTTCCATCTAATTGCACAAAACCATTTATACTTTGACAAATTGTCGCAGTCTTATGGTTAGGGAAAACTTTTTGAAAAATTCTTTAGTGAGATCTTCCTATGTTCTAATGGATTGTGGTTGTAGGGCATGCAACCAGGACTTGGCTTTCTCTTTCAAAGAGAAAGGAAATAGTCTCCGTTTGAGGGACTCTTCCGGCATTTGGTTAAAGCGCAAAGTCCCACAGATATCTTCAAAATCTCTTACATGGTTGTAAGGGTTTTCAGCATCAACTACTCTAAACACATGCAACATATGAATTGTGCTAGCTTTTAGCTCAAATTGACCAGCATCAGCTAGTAAAACAATACACGAGGGTTGGCTTGCCCTAGTTGGGTACATGTGATCCTTCATACTACGATCCTGGTTCAATTCTTCACCCATTGTTTCAGATTGGTCGGGACTGTCTACTTCAGAACTAGGTATGTCGACTATGTCTTCTTGACTGATTCTAACTAGTGGATTTGTTTGGTCTCTAAAGGTCACAATCATAGCCTACCATGCATACTAGTTATTTTAAAACACTCATACAACTAACAATTTTCAAAACAAGGAAGCTAAGCTTATGTGAACCAAAATCTAGATTTGAGAATTATGTACACAGGTTCAAAAATGTTGTAATGATCAGTTAAGACACAAATGCACAACTCAGTTTCAGGCAATACAAGAAGATAATACAAGGTCAAAAGGCTAGCCCTGGAATTTGTGCATAAACTTTGTGATGCTGAACTTCATACAAACAGTAATGCGCAAACCAGGAAGGTAAAGCTTATTTGAATGGCAAACAGATTCAGGGCCAAATGTATACATACACGAGTTCTGCCGAAACTGAAGTACGCACATCAAGATAACAAATTCAACAAGTACATATGTTGTTCAACTATCACAAAATCATGCTTATGGGACTCAGGGTCTGACAATTATGTTCAAGGGCGAATGCACACTGAGACAGGTCTAGCACAGTGAAACAATAGCTTCGTTTAACAAAGATTTTACTCAAGTATCACAGATTCGTGCATAAATTCTAGTGATTTCAGGGCCTTTGTCACAGGTCAGTAGGCACTAGTTCACCAGAATATCATGGTATATCATTCATATATTCATCAAATATAGCAAGGTTAGAGAATGATACCTGTAAACGCGTTATTTGATAGCAAGAAGGCTGTTTCTTGGATGCATGTTGTTTCTCTCAAAATCTAGCCCTCTCGGAGAATCGGTTTCACCAACTCAGTACCTATAGTTTGAATTCTATCCTTGTTACTTCTACCCCTCCTTTGTTCCATGGTTTTCTAATCAAAAAATGCATACGGAATTACTATTTATTGATGCAGGGTTTTGAATCATTCATTTTATTTCTCTTTCAAAATCTATTTTGTCATAAAATTCTGTTTTCTTAATATATTTTTGCAAAAATGTCTTTCTAAATTAGCTAGGGTCCTGACAATACCCTCTACTCTTAAAAATCCTTGACCTCAAGGATTAGCTTTGGAAATTGGTTTGCCATGAACTCCTTGTCCTCCCAGGTAGCATCTTGATTGGCCAAGTTCTCCCACTGCACCAGCACTTGAGGAATAATGTGTTTACCTTTCTTCACTTGCCTACAGATCCTTAACTTGCAGAGGAGATACCTTCATTTCCTGGTCCTTGTTCAATCTGGGCAATGTAGTTTGAGGAAGTTTCCCTGCTCCTAGCTTGGCCTTCAGCTGAGAGACATGAAATGTTGGGTGAATTTTGGACTCAGGTGGGAGTTGCAGCTTATAAGCCACCTTTCCAATCTTTTCCAATATCTTATAAGGCCCAAAGAACTTAGCAGCCAACTTCAAATTCTTTCTTAGATTTACTGAGGTCTGCCTATAAGGTTGTAGCCTCAAATACACCCAATCACCTTCCTTGAACTCTCTCTCCAGTCTCTTCTTGTCAGCTTGTTGCTTGATTCTGTGTTGAGCCTCTTGAAGCACCCCTTTTAGCATCTGTCCCATAGCTTGTCTCTGTTGCACATAGTCATCTGCACTTAAACTGATTCCAGCAAGGGTTGAGCAAATACCAAATTGTGGAGGGGAATAACCATACAAAGATTCAAATGGAGTGAGTTTCAAACTGGTATGATAACTGGTGTTATACCACCACTCTGCCAAGGATAACCATGATACCCACTTGCTAGGTTTATAACTGGTCATACATCTTAAGTAAGACTCAAGGAAGGCATTAACTCTCTCAGTCTGTCCATCTGTTTGGGGGTGGTATGAGGTGCTCAAGTGTAGAGAGGTGCCCATTCTTGTCATCAAACACTGCCAGAAATTGCTTAAAAAGATACTGTCTCTATCTGACACTATTGTTTTTGTAAGCCCATGTAGTTTAATGACTGAGTCAAGCATTACCTTTGCCAATGATACTGCTGTGTAAGGATGACTCAGTGCCAAGAAATGGCTGTACTTGGTGTATCTGTCCACCACCACTAAGATCACCTCTCTTCCTTCAGATTTTGGTAGGCCAGAGATAAAATCCATGCTGATATCCGCCCATGCTTGCTCGGGATTGGCGGTGGTTGCAAGAGTCCTATTTGGAAGGGTAGTGAATCCCTTGTGTTGTTGGCATATGTCACACTCTTTGCACCATCTGGATTATATCTTTCTTCATTCCCTTACAATAAAAATAAGACTTAGCCTTTCGATAATCGGCCCCGGCACTCGAGTGTCCCCCTATGGAGGATGAATGTATTGCTGCTGTAATATTTTTCCTCAGTTCTCCTGAGTTGCCAATGTAAATCCTCCCTTTGTATCTAATAATTCCTTGCTCCAGTGAATACTCTCCAGCTTGGTGACCCTCCATTATAAGTTTTGGCTGCAACTCATTAGCTAGAGAGTATTCAAGGTAACTCTCCTGTACTTCCTTCATCCAAACTGGTTGTACTTGAAAAATGGAATTACAATTCGCATCTTCGGAAGTTTGTACCCTTGACAATGCATCAGCTACCTTGTTGTCACAGCCCTTCTTATATTTTAATTCATAGTTATAGCCCAATAATTTAGCTAGCCACTTTTTCTGCAGAAGTGAATTAACTCTTTGCTCCAGAAAATATTTTATGCTTTGATGGTCAGTGTAGATGGTGAATTTGTTTCCCATCAAATAGTGCTTCCATTTCCCCACTGCCATGACTATGGCCATCATCTCCTTCTCGTAAGTAGACATGGCTAAAAACCTAGCACCCATTCCCTTGCTAAAGAAAGCAATTGGTCTTTTCTCTTGCATCATTACAGCTCCCACTCACAAGTCACTAGCATCTGTGGCTATATCAAAAGGCTTATTGAAATCAGGAAGGATCAGAACTGGAGTGCATGTCATAGCCTCTTTGAGTAGATCAAATGTACTGGTGGATTCAGAGCTCCATTGGAACTTGTTCTTCTTTAACAATCCAGTTAATGGCCTGGCTATCAATCCATAATTCTGCACAAATTTTCTGTAATATCCAGTCAATCCCAAGAATCCCCTCAGCTCCTTAAGGGTCTTTGGAATGGGCCAATTCTTCATACAATCCACCTTAGTAGGATCAGCAGCAACTCCTTCTCCACTGATAATGTGCCCCAAGTATTCTAAGGACTTTTGACCAAAGGATCATTTGCTCATTTTAGCAAACAAGCTGTGCTTCTTAAGTAATTCCATAGTCAGCTCCAGATGCTTGGCATGAGTCTCCATGTTAGGGCTGTAGATTAAGATATCATCAAAGAAGACCAAAATGAACTTCCTCAAATAAGGTCCAAAGACATCATTCATTAAGGCCTGGAAGCTTGCTGGTGCATTGGTTAATCCAAAAGGCATGACCAAAAATTCATAATGCCCTTGATGGGTCTTAAAAGCTGTTTTGTGAGTGTCTTGAGGAGAAACCCTGATCTGGTGATATCCAGCTCTCAGATCAATCTTGGAGAAAATATGTGACCCTTGTAACTCATCTATAAGCTCATCAATCACTGGAATTGGATATTTATTCTTGATGGTGAGATCATTTAGCTTCCTGTAATCAACACAGAACCTCCAACTTCCATCTTTCTTTTTCGACTAGCAAGATGGGATATGAAAAAGGATTTGTGGCTGGGCATTATAACACCTGATTTGAGCATTTCTTGTACCAGCTGCTCCGCCACCTCTTTGTGCACATAAGGAATTCTATATGGCCTCTGATTTGGGGGGGTAGAAAGTGGTTTTAAGGGTATATGGTGATCATGCATTCTTTTAGGAGGAAGGCTCTTTGGTTCACTGAAAACTGAATTGTAAGTATTTAGAACAGGTTGTAATAATTTTGGAGTATCAGTGGGTATCTCTCCAGCTGTGATAGAAAATAGATGTCCCATTACCCCATGCTGACTCTTCTTGAGGTATTTTTGGCATGATTTTTCTGTCATTATTGTCACCTTTGGATCTTCAGAACTTCCCTTAAGGACAATCTCTTCAGGTCCTCTATTGAAGGTTATAGTTAGCTGTTTGAAATCAAATTTGACTGGGCTAATACCCTTCATCCAATCTACTCCCAACACCATATCACATCCCCCCAATGCCAAAACTCTGGCTTCACATTCAAACTTATGCCCTTGCATACTCCATGAAAACTTAGGGCATTTGGCTTCACTAATGAGTTTGTTTCCATCAGCTACAACTACATGGAAAGATGACGTGGGTTCTATGAAGGCACCACTGTATTTAAATATTTCAGGGTCTACAAAGGTGTGTGTACTACCACTATCCACCAATATGGTAATGGGTTTGTTATTTCTAGATACACCTTGGATTCTAATAGTGTTTTGAGGTTTAATACCTGACAGAGCATGTAAAGATATCTCCACTTCTTCCTCACTTTCTTGTATGACTGGAGAGCTGACTGGAGAAGCTTCTTTTGAAGTACCCTGATCTTCATCTTCTCCTACTAGCATATACAGCTGTTGTCTGACACATTTGTGCCCTGTAGTGTAGACTTCATCGCAATTGTAACAAAGTCCCTTGTCTCGCCTGGACTTCATTTCAGCATAAGTAAGTTTCCTAATGGGTGGTAGACTTGAGCTGGCCATACTCCTTGCAGAGGGGGAAGTTAGTTTTGGAGATGTCACAAAGCTCCTGCTGCTACTTCTACTTAGAATAGAGATGGGAGGAGGCCTAGAAGCTGCTTTTTCCTTCCTGATAGTCTTCTCAAGAATAGCTTCCTGCATCCTAGCTAGGTACATAGCTTGCTTAAGGCTAGTTGGAGAGAACATTTGGACTGCAAGCCTCAACTCTTCCTTCAACCCACTCACAAAACTCGAAGTGAAGTAGTCTTCCGTCAGATGTTTGTTCTTGGCCAGAGATAAGAGCCTTTAACTCTTCAAATAACTCTTGATACTCTAACACAAAGACCTCTTGACTTAGATTATTGAACTCTCCAACGATGTCATCGTGACCTAACTCTTGAAATCGAAAATTAATATCAACAGCAAATTCCTCCCATAATATGATGTCCTTCCCTTCCTGGTAATCTTGGAAACATACATCCGCTCTTCCATACAAATATAGTGAGGCTAACATGACTTTTTGTTCCTCATCCATAAGATGTAGCTGGAAAAATTTCTTACACTTACGAATCCAAGATCTAGGATTATGTCCATCAAACCTAGGAAATTCAATTTTAGGCATGTGCTGATTATTAAGATGATAAAAAACTTGTCGATTACCTTGAGATTCGCTGTTCTCTCCGTGCTTTTTTTCGAGAGTTAGCATCTTTAGGCGTTTAAGACTTCGTCACCCGTTTTGAGCTTGCTAACGATCCGATCTTCCATAGATCTCATCTCAGTTAATGAAGCAGAAATACTACCTTGGGCTTCATCAAATTTCTTCACAATCTCTTCATGGCTCTTCATCAGAGTGTTAAATTTCTTATGAATATCATCAAGGTCTTTCTGGTTAACCATGGTTCACAGGAAACACAGATCGACAGCTGCTGATACCAATTGTAAGGAATTACCTTACAAATTAGCTAAAAAACAAGGGTTAGAAGGGAAGAGAAGAATTCAGAGAAGAAAACTCAGATTTACTTTTCATATTCAGCTCAAACCACAAGTTCAGGATAAGTACCTCTCCTCCCCCACTCGTGTGATCAGCATAGGACCACAACGGTCCGTACAATTCAAAACATAAATGGGCGCCACTAACTACAAGTCATCCCATTACAAGGGGCAGCCCAAGAGTTTATCCCTTAACATACTTCCTACTAATAAAAGCAACTAAGATAATTTGAACTAAATTAGCTAGGGTCCTGACATTTCTGTGGTGATTTAAAGGGAATCTGGAGATGGGGATCTGATTGTGATAAATGGTGGTTTTGTTGAGGCTTTGTGATTCATGGATGATTGGAGATTAAGAGTTGGGTTCACAAAGAAGAATTAGAAAATGGGTTGCTTGTGCTGTTGCTTATAGGGTCAAGAAGGTGGAATAAGTCAGTGGGGCTGAAGTGTTAGAGTTGAGATGCTGGGTGGTTGTGCAGTGGGTATGGTAGACTGTATTGCAGGTTGTGTTTGAATGGATTATGCTGCTACAATGAGCAAACTGGAACTGCAGGTGATGTATGTGACAACTGCAGTCAAGAGTTGAAGTGAGTCTGTGGTGTTTGAGGTGAAGTTTATGGTGCTAGAATGGAGCTGCAGCTGCGGTTTTGTTGTGGGACTGTATGAAGACAACCAATACAAAGGTTATGTTGCCTTGCTGCCATGGCTCAATGGTCATGTTTGGAAATAGCTGGGAGGTGATTTAGAAGATAATAGGGAGCGGAAATTTGGGTACCATCTAATCTGTCGAATTATACCTTAAGCCCATGACAATAGCCTAAGACTGCATCAAATGGTTATGAAGCCACTTTGCAGATGGAATGAAATTGCAGGTGCAGATGCAAGTGGAGGCTATAGTTGAATTACAGATGACGAGGAAGTGAAGCAGTTGAGGATAATGATATGTGCAGTCGAGCTGTGTTGTGGTACTTGTGATATGCTTGTAATTTGCAGGTACATTGACCTTGATTTGGAAGCTGTAGTGGAATTGGTTAAGGAAAGGAGTTGTAATATGGAGAGATTCAGATGGAAGGATGGATGGGTAAGCGACGCCATCGAGGTGAAACCGGAGCTACAATGGAGTGCCACGAAATTGGGTTGGCTTGAATAGCTGTTCGATTGAAGCTGGAGATGTGGGCATTGCAGGGGAAGAATATGTTGCAGTTGATGATTTTGGTTAAGTGGCCGTGGAACCTAAAGGTGTCAGAAGGGTTTTAGTGAATCGAGCTACAGAAGATGATGTTAGAGTGCACATCCATCATGGCTGGAATTGAAGAAGTGGCACAACCATCATGGCTGGTGCAGCGCAACAGTGGCATATGGCCTGCAAAATGGCTAGGCCATGGCAAGTCAGTGAGTTGACTCAACACTAGACTCGAGTTTGACATGAGCTGACTCAGTTCCTTGACTCGGTGACTAATGATGACCGTTAGGTCAACAGTTAACGTTAACGGAATCTGACGGAATATTCCTACGACGGCAATGATTTTCAGGTGACCGGCCACGACTTTCCGGCGCCAGATTCCGACCAATTTCCGGCCAAAAACCCATTTTTCCGGCGAGCGTTTTTGGGACAGATTTTCTACATGGGTTTCTCTCACACGTGGGCCGGGTGAATTTCCAACTAATGGACTTTGAAGACAAAACCTATTTTTGGAAGGAGAAAAAGCTATAAAAAGGAAGTTTTCTACACAATTTGATACAACGTTTTATTCTATTCTTGGATCTTTTGCAGAGAACTACTTCTAGGGTTTGCTTTCTTTTATGTTTCATATTATTTCTTTGAATATTATGATGATGAACTCCATGAATATGAGTATCTAAATACAATAATTAGTTATGGGATAAAAGTTGATTTCTTCAAGCATGTTATTTGATTCTATGAATTAGTTTTGTTTCAATTTTATCGTTTATGATTCATCATTTATATTATCATATGATTTGAATGCTAGTTTGGTTGAGTCCGGAATCAATTGGATTTTTTTTCATTTCTATAGCTATATTAGGGTTTTCAATACGTAAAAGTTGTTATCTCTGATTTCTAGTAGCATCTTGTGGTTAATACTTGTAGTGATACATATTTTTAATCGCATATGAATCATAACCTTTGTTAAAACGAATTAGTGCTTTTACACGTTTGTTTGCATCAATTAGTCTTATTTCATAGAACTTATTGCTCTTACGGAGTTAAATCTAATTGTGCTTTTACACTTTAGGTTGCTTTTTAAGAAGATTTCACAATAGCATCTTTTAATGTTGTTTGTGATAAAATCAGGAAATAAACGGGATACTCTTGCGATCAAGATATCCTAGGACTTTTGATAATTGAGAGATTAAATACCAATTCTAATCATAGATGAAAAATATATGTTTATGAATGATACTATCCCTTAACCAATATCTTCTCCTTATTGATTATTCCAACTATTTACTTTTCTTTATTTAGTATTATTACTTTGATAAAAACAAAAACACACCTTGGGTTAATTGGTTACTTAAGAATCTGAAAATTGCATAACAACAATCGCCTCTCTGTGGATACAAACTCTTTCTTATCGAATACTATATTTATATTTAGTAAAGTGAGGAAGTGAATTATTTTTGATGCATACGACACGCATCAAATTTTGGCGCCGTTGCCAGGGAGGCATTCGGCTTGTTATCTAATTTTTAGTTTCTTTTTATTAATTCTGCTTGCATACTTGTGTTTCGTTTCTTGTCTTGTTTCTCACTTGTTTGCGAGATTTTTTTTCCAGGTACCTAATCTCTGGCTTCTAAAGATTGGAATTATCCAAGGTGCGGGATAGCTACTCGAAAAGGAACAATACTACAACCAAGGCAAGGCACAACGGAAGAACACAACTTGGAAGTAGAACACGAAGCTCTTCGGCAAGAAGGAGAGGAAGTAGAACACGATATTCCTTTTGAAGAAGAAGGAGAAGGAGAAGAAGCAATGGGTGACCCTGCAAATGGTTCACTTAAAGACTTAGCTTCACACAAGCTAGATATACAGCAGGGTTGCATTTAAACCGACTCCACTTTTGAAATCAAGCCGGGACTTCTTAGATAATTACCAAAGTTCCATGGATTGGTGAATGAAGATCCAAACAAGCATCTTATGGATTTCCACACCATTTTCATGGATATGCTCCCAGCAAATATGGAGGCGGATGGTGCTATGTTGAAGGTTTTTCGATTCTCATTGGAAGGTAATGCTAAGGATTGGCTATACTACTTGCCTTCCGGGAGTGTTACAACTTGGAATGGGCTCAAGAAACTCTTTTTAGAGAGATATTTTCCTACATCTAAGGCTACTCAAATTCGCAAGGAGATTTGCGGAATGAAGAAAAACGTGGGAGAATCGTTATATGATTGTTGGGAACGATACAAGAGGTTGGTGGAAAGCTGTCCTTATCACCAATTTAGTGACGCTATGATCATCCAATACTTCTATGAAGGACTTAAATCAAGTCATAAGAATATTATTTACGCAGCATGTGGTGGTGCACTAGTGAGCAAGATGGCAGCACAAGCTAGAGAGTTGATTGAAAACATGGCAGCCAACTCTCAACAATTCTTGAGTCGTGGTTCGGATATGCTTCTTTGGAGAGTCAATGAAGTAAGCGAGGTGGAGGAACTTCGTCAGCAAATGGGAAACATCACAGCAATGCTACAAAAAGTTTCATCCGCGGTGATACCAAGTTCTCATGGGTATGAATACATCAATGAGCAAGCTAATTCGGTTTTTCCAAATCAGCCAAGACGGTATGATCCTTATTCCAATACTTACAATCCGGGATGGAGAGATCACCCCAATTTTAGCTATGCGAACAAGCAAGGAGCGGTTCAACAACCTACTTTCAACAATTCGGGTGGATTTCAACCTCAACAACAACAATTCCAGCCGCGTCAACAATTTCAACAATCTCAATTTCAAAAAAAACAACCTCAAAATCAGGGGTCAAGTATGGAAGAGTTGATGAAATCTTTTATGCAAAGAACGGAGAGCACAATGAAAGAGTTGTAAACCCAAGTTGGTTCTATGGCTCTTGAGATGAACCAAATGAAGGCACAAAATAGTGGGAAACTCCCTTCTCAACCTATTAACCCAAAATAAGGTGTCAATGCGATTACGTTGAGAAGTGGTACACAACTTGTGCAACCCGAAGTTGCTGATTCGGGCAAGGTGGAAACACCAAAGGAACCTGTTTTGGAGGAGAAGAATGAGGATTCTCCCCAAACTTCTGAGGTACCTATTCCGAACTCTAAAACTCCTATTCCTACTTATGTTCCTCCTTTACCTTTTCCTCGCAGATTTGCAAATTCTAAGAAGGAGGCACTAGAAAAGGAAATTTTAGATGTTCTTAAGAAGATTCATGTGAACATACCACTCATTGATGCTATAAAGCAAGTTCCAAAGTATGTAAAAGTGTTGAAGGACTTGTGTACCAATAAGCAAAGGCTCAAAGGTAATGAAGTGCTTAGTGTGGGGGAGAATGCTTCGGCGATCTTACAACACAAACTCCCACTGAAATGCAAAGACCCGGGTAGCTTTGATATTCCTGTAAAAATTGGTAACACTACATTTGAAAAAGAAATGTTAGACTTAGGTGCATCCGTTAATGTTATGACTGCATCTATGTATAAGTCACTTGATTTATGTCCTCTCAAAAAGGCTGAAATTGTGTTGCAATTAGCCGATCGCTCTAATGTCTACCCAATGGGTATTGTTGAGGATGTTCTTGTGGATGTTAATCAACTAGTATTTCCAACAGATTTTTGTGTCTTAGAGATGGATGAAGGTTCACTGGACTCGTCTCTTCCATTGTTACTTGGGCGTCCCTTCATGAAAATGGCGAAGACCATTATTAATGTGGATAAGGGAACGCTAACTATGGAGTTTGATGGAGAAGTAATACATTTCAACATTTTCGAGACGATGAGATATCCTAGTGATGTCCACTCTTGCTTCTCCGTTGATGTTATGGATACTTTGGCACAACAAATGTTTGAATTGAATGGTGAAGATGCTTTGGAACCGTTTTAACTACATCCATTGATAATGGTGTAGAGTGTGGTAATGAGGTTAAAGAAGCCCTTGGTGATCTCAACTCACTACAAGGATGCCCGAAAACTCATAATATCTCTTTTATTTCTTTACCATGCAGTGATGAAAATCTTTTACCTTCTATTGTTAAACCTCCAAAGTTAGAATTGAAACCTCTTCCTAGTCACTTAAAGTACTTGTACTTGGGTGACAATGAAGAGTTACCTGTGATTGTTTCTAATGATCTTAGTGAATTACAGGAGCAAAAACTTCTAAGGGTGCTAAGGAAGCACAATACGGCCATAGGATGGACAATTGCCGATATCAAGGGTATAATCCCTGCCGTTTGTATGCACAAGATACGTTTGGAGGACTATGCAAAGCCTACAAGGGAAGCACAACGTCGTTTGAACCCCCCTATGATGGAAGTTGTGAAAAAGGAGATACTCAATCTTTTGGAAGTGGGTGAGCCCGGTACAAGTTGTACCAAAGAAATCAGGGCTGACGGTGGTGGAGAATGATGAGAATGAACTTGTCCCAACTCGTGTGCAAACCGGTTGGAGGGTTTGTATTGATTATAGGAAATTGAATGCCACTACTAGAAAAGATCACTTTCCATTACCTTTTATTGATCAAATTCTTGAACGTTTAGCTGGACACTCTTATTATTGCTTTCTTGATGGCTATTCGGGTTATAATCAGATTGTGATAGCACCGGAGGATCAAGAGAAAAACACTTTCACTTGTCCTTTCGGTACTTTTGCTTATCAAAGGATGCCTTTTGGCTTGTGCAATGCTACAGATACTTTTCAAAGGTGTATGGTAAGTATATTTTCAGAATATGTTGAAAACATAATCGAAGTGTTCATGGACGACTTTAGTGTCTTTGGTGATTCATTTGACCTTTGTTTGAACAATTTGTCACTAATCCTTGAACGATGTGTTGAAATGAATCTTGTGCTAAATTGGGAGAAGTGCCATTTCATGGTAACTCATGGCATAATTCTAGGCCATATAGTATCTTCTAAAGGCTTGGAAGTTGATAAATCTAAGATATACCTTATTCGTGCTCTAACCCCTCCCACTACGGTGAGGGAGGTAAGCTCTTTTCTTGGTCATGCAGGTTTTTACCATAGATTCATCAAGGATTTTTCCAAGATAGCATCACCACTTTGTACCTTATTCCAAAAAGATGTGGTTTTTAACTTTGACGAAAATTGTGTGGCGGCATTCAATCATTTTAAAGAACTTTTGATTTCAGCCCCTATCATTAAACCACCGGATTGGAGCAAGCATTTTGAGCTCATGTGTGATGCAAGTGACTATGCGGTTGGTGCAGTGCTTGGGCAGCGTGTGGGGAAGATACCTCATGCTATTTATTATGCTTCTAAAACGTTAAATGAAGCCCAACAAAACTACACTACCACTGAAAAAGAGTTATTAGCTATTTTTTTTGCTTTGGAAAAGTTTAGCTCTTATCTAATTGGTACAAAAGTTGTTGTCTTTTCAGATCATGCAGCACTTAGGTACTTGCTTACAAAGAAAGAGGCGAAACCGAGGCTCATACGATGGATTTTACTCTTGCAAGAGTTTGATATTGAAATAAAGGAAAATAAAGGAATTGAGAACACCGTTGCGGATCATTTGAGATGTCTTGCTGTGGACAAGGAAGCTATCTCGTTGCGTGAAAGTTTCCCGGATGAGCAACTTTTCTCAATTGCATTTGCGGAACCATGGTATGCGGATATTGTGAACTACTTGGTAACTAAACAAATCCCAAAGAACTTGTCTCGTTCTGAGAGGGACAAACTTAAGAGGTTAGGGAACCAATATATATGGGATGATCCATACTTGTGGAAACATGGCAGCGACCAAGTCATACGAAGGTGCGTTCCCGAATCTGAATTTAACTCTATCTTGTCTTTTTGTCACTCCTATGCTTGCGGAGGACATTTTGGGAGTAAAAGAACAGCTCACAAGGTACTTAAAAGCGGTTTTTATTGGCCAACCTTATTTAAGGATGCACATATATTTTGCACAACTTGTGATAGGTGCCAAAGAACAGGCAATCTAGGTTCCCGAAATCAAATGCCACAAACTTTTATTCAATTTATTGAAGTTTTTGATGTATGGGGTATTGATTTTATGGGTCCTTTTGTCAACTCTCATGGGAATTTTTATATCTTACTTGATGTTGATTATGTCTCGAAATGGGTGGAAGCTAAGGCCACCCCAACTAATGATTCTAAAGTGGTTTCAGATTTTGTGCAAGCTAACATTTTTGCAAGGTTTGGAATTCCAAGAGCCATAATTAGCGATGGGGGTTCTCACTTCAAAAACAAGTTCTTACAAGGATTGTTGAAGAAGTATAATGTGTCGCACAAGATTGCAACACCTTATAATCCCCAAACCAATGGACAAGCCGAGGTGTCGAACCGAGAGGTGAAATCCATTCTAGAGAAGACGGTGAATCCAACAAGGAAGGATTGGAGCATGTGACTCAATGATGCTTTGTGGGCTTATAGAACCGCATACAAAACACCTATTGGGATGTCTCCCTTTAGGCTTGTGTATGGTAAACCTTGTCACCTACCCGTTGAGATTGAACATAAGGCATTTTGGGCTATTAAGCAATGCAATTTGGAGTTAGATGGTGCTGGAAAACAAAGGAAGTTGCAACTCCAAGAGCTAGAAGAGTTACAAAATGATGCATTTGAAAGCTCGCACATTTACAAGGAGAAAACTAAGGCATTTCATGATTCTATGATTTCTAGAAAACAATTTTGTGTTGGGCAGAAAGTGCTTTTGTTTAATTCTCGTTTGCAATTATTTCCGGGTAAACTAAGGTCACGTTGGATCAGACCTTTTATTGTTACTAATGTGTTTTCTCATGGTGCAGTAGAAATTCGTAGCATAGCTACATGAAAGGAGTTTAAAGTGAATGGACACCGGCTGAAACCATGTTATGAGAACTTTACTTCCGAAGTTGTGGAAGGTGTGAACTTTGTGGATGCACTCCCTCTGGAGGAGTCTTAGTGAACAAGGAGAACGTCGGGCTGACGACTTTAAACCAAGCGCTAAGTGGGAGGCAACCCACCGGTTTTGTATCTTTACCTTTATCTTTTTATTCTTTATGCATTTACTTTTCGCTTTATTTTCTTTGTTTTTGCATATCATTTGCGGAATTTCCCACCTTGAAATTTCTTTGGATGATTTAATTTTACATTGAGGACAATGTAAAGTTTAAGTGTGGGGGAGCATTTATATGTTTGTATAGTGTGTTTTATGCCTTTATGCCTTGAGAAAAAAAAATCAGAAAAATAGAAAAACCAAGAAAAAAAACTGTGCTTTTTGAACTCTGAAATCTAGAAACTTGTGCCTTTAGGATGACACCATTAGTGGATGGAACCATTTTGAATGCAGGAGTTGAGGAACCGATTAACTAAAAGGGACGAACATAGCTCAAAAATTACAATTAACATGATAGTTGTTACCATATCTCGGAATATCACCATATCGCATTCTATTTTTATTTTTCCATATTTATCTATTGTTCTCTAAGTGATTTGGTGGGTCACTAGACATCGACGTGTTATTACTGCTAGGATGAAATAGAGTGATTGAGTTACTAGAAAAAGAAACAAAAGAAAAAAAAAAGACCGACCAATTAGACCAAACGGAATAAAATGACACTTGGGAATAACAGTATGTGTGAAACGTTTGCCCTGTCTCCGTCGCCTAAACAAGCGTGGAATGCAGGATCTAAGGCAACTATCATGTACTTGCTGACAAGAATCATGCTCTTGGATCCAGTTTGATCCAATCATGTTGTCTAAAAAAAAAGTAAAAAAAAAAGTGAAAAAGAAAAGTAAAAAAAATGTATTATTTTGGTTGAATAAAGTCACTCCTGGTTCCCTTGTATATGCTAGTGAGTTGATGTAGAATTCAAACAAGTAGCTCAATCCAATAGGTATAGGTTCATCTTGGCAATGACCTTCAGACAAATATGGGAAACATCGAACACTTGTGAACATTCGCCAACATCTACATCTTTATCCATCTTCTTAATCTTTTCATTGTGATTGTGGTTTGTTAGTTTCCGAGTATTGTGGCTTGTTCGACTATCTAATTAGAGTTTATTTACTAATATATGAACTGAATTTGCAAGGTACCTCCTCCTGTAGTCATTTTGGATTCGTTCATTGATTTGTCACAAATAGACGGAGTTGGAAATATAGGTTTTGTAGGCAGACCTCTTGTAAACCTTCACAAGACTAAAACTCGTCCACTAGGGACACCTAGGGGTTCAAAGGCTTGTTATTTATGCTAAAATTAACCGTAGCCTCGACGAGACGGAGTTGTATGTATTCTTTATAATTATTTTGTTTGATTTGCTCGAGGACTAGCAAAGTCTAAGTGTGGGGGAATCTGATAGGTGTCTAAAACACCTTATTATTTATCTATTGTTTATGCTTTCTTTGCTAGTTTTCTTGTAAATTATGTATCTTATGTTTTGTTTTTGAGTATTTAGGTACTTTGGAGTCATTTGGAACAAAAGAAGAAGAAACAACGCAAAAGCCTCATTTCATATTCAAGTGATCGGGGACGAACTATTTCTCATTATTCACTTTTATCTCTTGATTTCCGTCTGAAAAGTATGTCGACTTTAGTGATGCAATCTTTGTCTGAAAAGAACGACTACTTTAGTGATGAATAGAAATTGAAGAGATGAAGTGGGTTTGAGGAATAAGAGGCGGCTACTGCTGGTGGAAGAATTCCAGGAAGAAAAGAGAATTCATTTGGAGCAAGGAGGGAGAAAGCGTTCAACCGCGTGTGCTATGTGGAGTCAAGCCAACGATAGTGGGTCGTTGTTCTATCTCAAAGGAAAGTTAATGGGCTACTGGTAGTTGGCCCTTATCCTATTCAGGGGTGTCTATAGTCATTCTAGGTGTTCACCCCTTATCTACTTTAACAAAGTGGTTACATCCACTTTCAATTCTTATAACAAACCTAAAAATCAAAGAGAGACAATCATTTTCTCTTTCACTTTGCTTGAAACCGGGAAAGCCATGGCGGCTTATTTTGTAGCATTCATGGAGAGGAAGTAACGGATATATTAGTAAAGATTGAAGAGGGGTTCTTGTTTGTCTGTGAATCAAAGTAGGAAATTGATATGGGTTTGATCGAATTTTGATAGAGTTTGAGAGGAAGAAATGATTCACAGAGAAGAAGGTCTTTGAGACAGTATCTGAGTTGCGCTGGGGTTTAATGAAGATGGGTTGAACTCAATTGAGTTAGCTAAAATTCAGGTGAAGAAAGAAAGGGAATTTGATGAAGTTAGGGTTTGCCATTTCTGGAATAGAACTCAGGGAGATGCTGTAAATCTGTTGCAGTCAATAACAAATTTGCCATGGAGGTTCATAGAGAAGAAATTGGATCTGATGGTGGAATTAAGGTTGGAATTTGGGATCAATTTGAGTATCTGATGTTAAAATCAAAAGAAGAAATTAGGGTTTATGATGATTTTGTGGTTAAGATGGATGATTCAGATGAAGATGGGTTCTGGTCTGTGGTACTGAATCAGGCAGAAGAAGAAGCTACAAAGAAGCTGGTGTTGTGTTTGTATGATACATGAATCTGCTGCCATGAAGAAAATGGTGGTTTGAGAATTCTGTGGTGATTTAAAGGGCATCTGGATATGGGGATCTGATTGTGATAAATGGTGGTTCTGTTGAGGCTTTGTGATTCATGGCTGATTGGAGATTAAGAGCTGGGTTCACAAAGAAGAATTAGAAAATGGGTTGCTTGTGATGTTGCTTACAGGGTCAAGAAGGTGGAATGATTCAGTGGGGATGAAGTATTAGAGTTGAGATGCTGGGTGGTTGTGCAGTGGGTATGGTAGACTGTATTACAGGTTGTGTTTGAATGGATTATGCTGCTGCAATGAGCAAACTGGAACTGCAGGTGATGGCTGTGACAACTGCAGTCAAGAGTTGAAGTGAGTCTGTGGTGTTTGAGGTGAAGTTTATGGTGCTAGAATGGAGCTGCGGCTGCGGTTTTGTCGTGGGACTGTCTGAAGACAACCAATACAAAGGTTCTGTTGCCTTGCTGCCATGGCTCAATGGTCATGTTTGGAAATAGATGGGAGGTGATTTAGAAGATAACAGGGAGCGAAAATTTGGGTACCAGCTAATCTGTCGAATTATAACTTGAGCCCGTGACAACATCCTAAGACTGCATCAAATGGTTATGAAGCCACTTTGTAGCTGGAATGAAATTGCAGGTGCAGCTGCAAGTGGAGGCTATGGTTGAATGATAGATGACGAGGCAGTGAAGCAGTTGAGGCTAATGATATGTGCAGTCGAGCTGTGTTGTGGTACTTGTGATATGCTTGTAATTTGCAGGTACAGTGACCTTGATTTGGAAGCTGTGGTGGAATTGGTTAAGGAAAGGAGTTGTAATATGGAGAGATTCAGATGGAAGGATGGATGGGTAAGCGACGCTACTGAGGTGAAACTGGAGCTGCAATGGAGTGCCACAGAAATTGGGTTGGCTTGAATAGCTGTTCAGTTCAGTTAAGCTGAGATGTGGGCATTGCAGGGGAAGAATATGTTGCAGTGATGCTTTTGGTTAAGTGGCCGTGGAACCGGTGTGCTGTAAGGGTTTTAGTGAACTGAGCTACAGAAGATGATGTTAGAGTGCACATCCATCATGGATGGAATTGAAGCAGTGGCACAGCCATCATGGCTGGTGCAGCGCAACAGTGGCATATGGCCTGCAAAATGGCTAGGCCATGGCAAGTCAGTGAGTTGACTCAACACTAGACTCGAGTTTGACCTGAGCTGACTCAGTTCCTTGACTCGGTGACTAATGATGACCGTTAGGTCAACAGTTAACGTTAACGGAATCTGACGGAATATTCCTTCGACGGCAGTGATTTTCAGGTAACCGGACACGACTTTCCGGCGCCAGATTCCGGCCAAAACCCAGTTTTCCGGCGAGCGTTTTTGGGACAGATTTTCTACATGGGTTTCTCTCACACGTGGGCCGGGTGAATTTCCAACTAATGGACTTTGAAGACAAAACCTATTTTTGGAAGGAGAAAAAGCTATAAAAAGGAAGTTTTCTACACAATTTGATACAACGTTTTATTCTATTCTTGGAGCTTTTGCAGAGAACTACTTCTAGGGTTTGTTTTCTTTTATGTTTCATCTTATTTCTTTGAATATTATGATGATGAACTCCATGAATATGAGTAGCTAAATACAATAATTGGTTATGGGATAAAAGTTGATTTCTTCAAGCATGTTATTTGATTCTATGAATTAGTTTTGTTTCAATTTTATCGTTTATGATTCATCGTTTATATTATCATATGATTTGAATGCTAGTTTGGTTGAGTCCGGAATCAATTGGATTTGTTTTCATCTCTATATCTATATTAGGGTTTTCAATACGTCAAAGTTGTTATCTATGATTTCTAGTAGCATCTTGTGGTTAATACTTGTAGTGATACATCTTTTTAATCGCATATGAATCATAACCTTTGTTAAAACGAATTCGTGCTTTTACACGTTTGTTTGCATCGATTAGTCTTATTTCATAGAACTTATTGCTCTTAGGGAGTTAAATCTAATTGTGCTTTTACACTTTAGGTTGCTTTTTAAGAAGATTTCACAATAGCATCTTTTAATGTTGTTTGTGATAAAATCAGGAAATAAACGGGATACTCTTGCGATCAAGATATCCTAGGACTTTTGATAATTGAGAGATTAAATACCAATTCTAATCATAGATGAAAAATATATGTTCATGAATGATATTATCCCTTATTAACCAATATCTTCTCCTTATTGATTATTCCAACTATTTACTTTGCTTTATTTAGTATTATTACTTTGATAAAAACAAAAACACACCTTGGGTTAATTGGTTACTTAAGAATCTGAAAATTGCATAACAACAATCGCCTCTCTATGGATACGAACTCTTTCTTATCGAATACTATATTTATATTTAGTAAAGTGAGGAAGTGAATTATTTTTGACGCATACGACACGCATCATGTCTATAAAATATGATTCCTACCGATAGTAGACTTGTATAATTCATGGATATTTCCAATACTTGTGCCCTATGTTTGCACAAAATGAGTCTTTGTAACATATATTCTGTTGGAAAATGTGGGTATAAAATAGAGGATGGAAACACTAAAAGAGATTGTTGTACTCAAAAGCTTTCAAGGCTCATACGATTTCTTTTAGATGATTATTTCTACCCTCCCAATATCAATTGGCGATTGCAACAGGTATGCGAAATAATGCCTTCAGGATACAATGAAAGCCCTACAACAGAGAAATTGGATTCAAGGTTTGCACCCCTTGTCCCAATCAAGAACACACAGTATTAAGTTTCTGATGATGCTTTGAGATAAAAGAAATCAGATGTGTTTTCCATTGTTTGAATGAAAACAAACCATCACTATTTATAGGGAATTCATGCCCATTGGAGATGCCTTTTCACTTCCAAAAGACACCAATAGTGTCTAATGGGAATGGATGTGTCTCTTATGAACCATCTCATCCTATGGAGATGCCTTTTCATCTCCAACTAACATCCATTACATATATTAGGCTCATGACACTCCCCATTGTAGTGGCTAACCAAAAATGAAAACCATTTTATTTTCTATATAATTGAAAATATCCAACAATCTCCCCCTATTTTCAATAACCAAAAAATCATGAAAATAAAACAAAGTAAAACTTACAAAACTGGAGTGGCTGCATCACTCAAGTGACTGCCTACGTACCCGAGTAGGATCAAGCCAACATAGTTCAAGCTTGATTGGGAAATAAGCATCATCGTTGAAATCGATACATAAATGATAGGTATCTTTTGGATTTGAACCTTCACTTAGTGTAAGAAATTCAAAGCCTTATCGGGGTTCAGTGGTGAAACCAGTCTTGAACCAAGTACCCCATGTGATAAAACAGGAATCTCAACACATACTGATTTCATGGATTGTGTGTTCTGTATCCAAGCACGTTAATGGTCATGTGCTTATATCCTTGATTCATGAGTCTTCTTTAGAGAACGGTCTTCTTCTCTTAGGAAACGACCTGATTTCCATACTCATATAGGTAAGTCTCGAAGGTGTTTCTGTGATACACCTTTTACTAATCACAGACTCATTAAGGATTTACATCCATCCTATTTTCTTGCAGAACCCAGCACTAATTAGAAATGGGAAGTTTTATATTAGTGCTCCATAATCTACATCCATAACTTGTTGGTACCACATTGAACCTTGTTTATCTTTTTCAAAACATAGGTTGGGTTTCTGCTATGGGAGATCAAACTTCTTTCACAGACCTTAGTCCCATTTCTTTATACTTTATTGAAAACATTTCCTTTGGGAGACTCTTCATAAATAGGTATTCCAAGTTTTTCTCCGTTTCAATGGCTAACTGCAATTACTCCTTTCTTGAGTAATTGACTTACCGTTCAATGTACAAGACTTGTATGTCTTGACCTTTCATTATAAGTCTTTGTTAGAGACGTTATAGATCATAACCTGATTCACAACTAATCAAGACCGCTTGAGATAGCTTCTTCCAAAAATGGGATGTTTACAAGTTAGGTTCTAAGCCATTCCTCCACATTAATTGCATCTACTCATGCAATCAATTCCGAAAACATTATTAAAAATGTTCATATTTGATTTTTACAAAATAATTGTAACTTCTCTAGTGATCCTAATTAACATTAACGGTTAATTCACAAGAAGTCATTACAGACTTGCATACACTAGAGGCATAGAAAATTTGTAGGCAACTTACTTGCTGTTTCAACAAGCACATTATTACGATGAGTACTCCTCTACTCATGCCTAATATTCTACAAATTTATACCCAAAAACATAGACAACATCTATTTAACATTTCACATTAATGCAAATGTTCATAATTTATGCATCGGTAATATCGTAACACCTCATCCTTGGATATTTGGTCGGCCGCCCAATCTTCCAATATGTTACATATTCATCGGTATTCCACTTTCCTTTCGATGTCATTTAAGACATGCCAATTTCCATATTTTGGAACCTATATAATTCTTATAGCAAGAATTATGTTCATGCCATACCATTATTGTCTCAACAATTATGACGATTTTGGTTTTAAAATAATCCACCAACTAGAAAATTTTATACGACATTTTCGTATAAATTCTCCCCCATTTCATGATAATTCTCAAATGCCAAAATGCAACTCAATATCATGAAATACCATTTGTGTCAAACATGTACCCCATAATTTCTAAATAGAAATTTAAACCTCAAATCCAATATACCGGTACGGGTACCATCATTATGGATCTGGATTTCCTTTGCAAACATTCTAAACAAAGCCTCATTCAACTGCCACATACGGGTAAATTGAACAGTCAATTTAAACCACGTATATCCAACCATTATGCACCCTTAAAGTATTCTGAACTTCTAATACATTTATTAGATATGTCTCCAGACCTTTGACGAAAATACATATCTTCTCATGGGGAGTTAGACATTAAATAAGTGTCTTTCCTATTAAGAAGACAGTGTACGACACTGTTTATAAATTACCAGAACTATTCCCAATCTCATCCATGCACCGTTCCACTTGCTGCTGCAGATGAGACAATTTTGCTCTAGAGAGAACTATTTGATTCTCAAGGCTAAGCCTTTAGAAGTAGTCTATCCAGAGTTTCATTTGTTCTACAAATTTTGAATAAGACTCAGAACTCATCCAACATCTAAACCACAGTTTAGGTATATGCCTTAAACTGACTAGAATGACCGGCCATGAAGAGTGTGGGAGTATGGCAATTCTCAAGAATTAATGGTACCACCAGTTAATTCAACGTCACTTAAAAGGTGTTCAGGCCTTACTTATCAAAGGCATGGTACATGCCAATGCACATGGCTTTCCATATGCTTTCATTAAAGCACTAAGCAATTCAATATTTAATTAAGTAATTAAAAGTCATGATTCATATACTCACAGCAAAGGAATAAGACAGAAAAATCAAAGAGAGATAGTTACTTATATGATTCCATGTAAGTTTCCCTTGACCACAACCCTTGAGAGTTTGTGCGCCAATGATTGAATCAAATTCCCATAAACAACATCATGTTCCAGAACACGGTTTCCACTATAAATTTGAAGCTTGTTTTCCAACTTCCCTTATTATCGTTTCCTCTGTCTTGTCTAAATTTAATCGTCTAAAACTGTTGGAAAATGTGGGTATAAAACAGAGGATGGAAACACTAAAAGAGATTGTTGTACTCAAAAGATTTCAAGGCTCATACGATTTATTTTAGACGATTATTTCTACCCTCCCAATATCAATTGGCGATTGCAACAGGTATGCGAAATAATGCCTTCAGGATACAATGAAAGCCCTACAACAGAGAAATTGGATTCAAGGTTTGCACCCCTTGTCCCAATCAAGAACACACAGTATTAAGTTTCTGATGATGCTTAGAGAGAAAAGAAATCAGATGTGTTTTCCATTGTTTGAATGAAAATAAACCATCACTATTTATAGGGAATTCATGCCCATTAGAGATGCCGTTTCACTTCCAAAAGACACCAATAGTGTCTAATGGGAATGGATGTGTCTCTTATGAACCATCTCATCCTATGGAGATGCCTTTTCATCTCCAACTAACATCCATTACATATATTAGGCTCATGACACTCCCCATTGTAGTGGCTAACCAAAAATGAAAACCATTTTATTTTCTATATAATTGAAAATATCCAACATATTCTTCACTTATCCTTTTGCTAGGAGTGTGTGGTTTGCCTCCGGTAACAACCCTTTTCCACCTAATTGATTTCCTTTATTTGTGAAAATTGGATTCTCCAATAGCATACTAACCCTGCAGGTTGTAACCATTCCCTAGGAAAGTGGAGTTCTTAATGTAACACTATCATCTGGTATATTTGGAAGGTAAGATGTGACAGGAATCAACCCAAGTCCGAAAAATTTCTGCAAAAGAGCCGAAGAAGACTGTAAAGCTCAGCCTAGAGAGACCTCTAGACAATGCTAGAACCAAAATTTCTCATGCCACCCTTCGCGAATCCATAAAATTAACTTCGCTAGAACATTTGACAAACACAAGCAGATTGAAAGCATTGTCTTTAATTCTAAAAATTTCTATTGGTTGGTGCAGGGAAGTGAAGAAACTAGAATGCAGGGTGCAAAGTCAGGATGAAGTGGAGGTGCATGCGACATTGGAAGCAACAACATGGTCTTATCAGTTGGATACTATAGCTATTCAAATTGAAGGAAGATGCATCAATACCATCAAAGGAATCAAAGAAGAGGACTACCATCTAGATTGGAAATCTAGATCTAGAATTAGAGATATTCACGAAAAAGTCGTCACTACCAGCATGAATATGGAAGAAAACACTTAATCTTTTTGTATTGTGAGGAAGAAAACAAATTAGACTGCTGTTGCATGGGCTTCTAGGATCAATTCAAATGCAACCTGTGATATTGCTTTTCCCCGACCTAGTATGTTGTTTGATGTTTTACGATTGCATAGTCTGAGTTGTCAAACTTCTCAAAGCACTCAGCCTCCACAACTTTTGTCAACAAATAAAATTTCTATTAATCTAAGGTTTTATCATCAAAGAAATAAAAAAATAAGGGTGCACACGGTACGGTACGGTTCTTGTCGAGGCCGAGGCCGAGTACCTGTACCTCCCCAGCCTCGGTTCCAAAATTTTGGACCAGTATCTTGTACCTCGGTTCTGGTACCATTCGGTACACGTACGACACCAGGTACGGTTCCGGTACCAATCGGTACTTTCTGTCAAAATTTCAGACATTTTTTCCTGTCATTTTTTCAGACAAATTAAGTACATGTTTTTCAATATATTAAGCAATATCTTAATCAAAGAACAAATTAACAAACACACACACTGACCAAAGTCTTAAAAATCTGAAAAATGAACAAGTAGCAGTAGCAAACAAACAACCAAAGTCTTGAAAATGTGAAAAGAGAATAAGTAGCAGTATCACACAAACACACATACTGACCAACACAAAACTATCTAAACCAACACAAACAATGCACTGGTGGTGGCATTATCAAGTAGCAGTTGCAATGACTTGACAGTGGAGGCAATGACAAATATAAAGTCTTTAGTCTTGATCTTCTATTCCATGGCAACAACACTTGTGGTGGAATTATTGTTGATAGGACCAAGTAACGCTGCAAAAACAAGTAATATCAGTTAGTAACTATTAGTCTATGTCTATTACTGCCAAAAAAAAGTAATAATGTAATATGTATATCAATATATGTTAGTATGTTACCTTCTTCAAGTTCAATATTGTCATCTGGTAAAGCAATGCTTCAACTGTCCTTGTAGATAAAGAGCTTCAGCAATATTTCATTCCAACAGAACATTACTGATATCTAAAAATGCTATTCTTGAAGAAAAAAACTAAAGTACACATACTAGGAAGGTGGATTCTATAGAGGTACTTATGCCTATAACGTAATAAAGCCATCAGTATATGTCAGAGCAGGCACTGTTGACTGATCTAGCATCAAAGTCTATTTGTGCAGAAAAAAAGAATGAAAAACAATTCAAACATACAGTTGGATAGAAATAGTACTCATTCACAATAGTGTTGCTTCTATAGTTCATGCTAAGTTCAGTATCATTCATGTTTAACTTCTAATACAATGAAGTAGAAAACATAATACATCTAATCGAACATTACTATAGAAGTATGCAAAAACTATTCATTAGTTGACGATGACCAACATTACTCTCAAAATAAAGTACTTAGACATAGACGCGTTAATTATTTATCATTCAAATTTCACTTTAGAAGTTCATCAAACACAAAATATGCACCATATGTCTATAGGCTCAAACCCAAATTTTTGAAGAACAAAAAAATTCATTTAATTCATAAATTAAAACGATGATCAGTAAATACAATTTTAAAACCAAATTCAAAGTCTGGGTTTCATATGAACTAAAAAATAATGAAAAATCAAAAGATTAAGAAGATAGAATTCTTACCAGTTTGGTGGAAATACAATCCAAGCCAAATCAATCAACTCTTGTAGAGAAGGAAGAAATCTTTTTGATATCTTAATTACAAATCTGATCCAATATCAAGCAAGGTAGAATTATTAGATAGAATAAAAGTAATGAAAAATGTATCACCATCACCAGTAATTAATTTGGTAAACAATACAAACCAACACTACTTCAAAAGAATCAAAACCCTAGGTTCCAAAAATCAAAATAGGAGATTCAACACTTACCCTTGGTTAACAATTTATCCTTCTTCTTTTAGATCGAGAGGTGTAACTGGTAAGTAAATCAAGTTTGTGGAGTTCTTTCTAATGGAGAAGAGAAGATTCAGAAGAAATCTAATGGAGTTTTTCTCCTTCTGAGAGAGAGAGAGGAGGCGAAAAAAAAAAGAAACAAAAATGAGAAACCCTAGCCCTATCTTTCTATTATATACTACCCTTTAATCTAATGAATATTATGGATTTATTACCCCTAAATCTAACGGCTATTACTACTCCGTACATTCGGTCAGGGACGGCACGGGATTTGTATTGGACCGTGTACCTGTACCCCCAGAGGCCGGTTCCTATTTTTTGGACCGGTACCTGTACCCCCTCCTCAGTTTGGTACAAACCAGGTATGGTTCCACGGGTTCCGGGACAGTCCGGATCGGTTCCTGTGCACCCTTAGAAAAAACTCATTCCATAGACCTCGATGAAAACACCCTATTGGCCTTTTACATACGTTTTTGACCTATTCACCCTTTTGGCTGAGTCGGCTACAACTCAACAAGGTTCCTCTCTGTAAGGCCAAGTAGAGAATACCTGAAAACGGATTAATGGAAAATTTTCTTAGATTTTGTGCTTTAATTTCTTTCTTTGATTGATTTCTTAAGATGAAGACTAGATAACTACTAGTATTTCTTTTGATTTTTTTTTTTTTTTTTTTTTTGCTTTCTTTATCTTTTAAATAATAGAACATCTTTTAATGGATTTTTAATCTTCTACTTTCATAGACTTCCCAGTATGAGAGGCATTATGTATTGGACCTTTATGTCCTTCTTTCTCCTCCTGCAAACCGTATGGTTTCAATCACAAGAAGTATGTTCATCTCCGTCAGCAGTATTGCAAACCATCAATCTTCAGATGGTACAAATCAGTATGTTTCTTCCGAAAATCACATGTATGACTTTTTGGGTTATGGTTCTTCTCTATATCTTAACTCAGTCTGGCCGATTCAGCTCAATCAATATCAAATTTTGAATTTCAAAATTTCAAACGTTTCCCCCGTCTCAGGGCGGAGATTTATCCATCGAGTTAGCTGTCACCCTTATTTTTCTCAATTGACTACATATCAATTTAATGCTGATTATTCTTCTCTGAGAATATATGATTTCCGGTTATTTTTCATAGAATATATCTACAATTTTAAGTATGGTATTTATGATAATTATGGTTTTTATACCCTAAGCTTTATAAAATAAACCCTACTTCTATTCTTCATTCTCATCTACCTTTCAACCAGAAGGAAAAAATGGCATATTCATCAAACAAACAAATCACTGCCATTACCGGTCAACTTCGAAATGCAAAAATCCGTGATTTATGTGCAAGACAAATGAGAAGGACTGTAGGTTCTCAAAAATTAGTAAATGAAGTTACAAGAAATTGGAATAACACCTTGATAGGTAAGGTGTTTCATAAAGATTTTTTGGAAACTGAGAATGTTAGGAAAGCAGTGGTTATCCTATGGAAAAGATGGAAAACTAAAGAAGTTCGTGCAGTGGACAGGAATATCTTTCTTTTCAAGTTTTTCTCTAAGGAAACAATGGAGACAGTGCTCAAGAAGGGGCCTTGGAATGTTCTTAAAGGTCATTTAAATATCAAAGTTTATGATCCTTCGATTGCTATTAAAGACTGGACTTTCACACATCAAGATTGGAATGTTCAATTTCAACATATTTTATTAGATTATCATTCAATAGCTATTGTAGATGAAGCGATTGAGGAATTGGGTGAGAAGATTTCAGTTGATCCTGAAATTTGCAGACCAGGATATGTAAGCATGATCTCTGCAAGAGTCAAAATTGATCTTCGAAAACCTGTCTTTAGAGGTGGATGGTGGAATACATCTTCGGGAGGTGTTTCATGGGTTCGTTATCACTGGGAAAGACAGTCTCATAATTTATGTCCTGAATGCTTCACTATTGATCACAATGATGATGAATGTGAGAATGTTGCAGATGATTTAAGAGTCATAGGCTATACTAATGAGGAATATATCATCCATATTCATGAGTTGGCTAAAGCTTATGGAGTTGAAATTGTTGAAGACTTAGATCTTCTTGTTCAAAAAATCTGTGAAGCTAGCATTAAAAAACTCAATTCTGATACTGAAGACCAATATATAACTAGAAAACATAAGAGAACTAGAAGCTTGGTTTCAGATGAAAATGAAGCTCAAAGTCAAAGTGTTCTTGAAAACCATGTGAATGAAGGAAACACTGGAAATGTACCATCTGCAATTGAGTCTGTTGATATGGAGCATGATATGATTGAAAAAGGACAAATGGCTGAAAAGGAGTACTCTCATGAACTGGAGAATGCCTCTGCTGGGTCGGTAAATATTTCCAATTCTTTTAAACAGAACTTCTCCTATATTTTAAGTTTTTTCCCAGTATCAGATAATTGTTGTTTTAGTTATTCAAATTATCAGATTAATCCTTTTCTCAGATATTCTTTCAATATAAAAGTTCTGAATTGGAACTTCCAGGGTTTCTTAGGGAAAGACACTAAAGAACATCTTCAGTATCTTAACACTACTCATGCCCCTGACATCATCTTCATTTGTGAAACTAAGATAAATGATGCTAGAATTCTTAATTTATCTAATTTTTTATGCATGCCTAATAGTTTTTATGTTCCCTCAGTAGGTTTAGCAGGATGGTTGATTCTTTTGTGGAAAGATGGATTTTTTTCTAGAAGTTGTAGGCTTTTGTGGAAAGATGGATTTTTTCTAGAAGTTGTAGGCTCTTGTGAAAAAATGATTCATGCTATAGTCTCAAATGATCCTAGTAAGGGAGAGTGGTTTTTATCTTGTGTTTATGAGACACCTTATAGACCTCAACAACCAGATCAATGGTCTTACATCAATGATATTAGTCGATCTGTTAATATCCCTTGGGTTCTTTTAGGTGATTTAAATATAATCTTAAATTCTTAGGAAAGAAACCATCATTCTTCCAATATTACTTCTCCTGATGTTTTAGGACTCATTAGAGACTCTGGTATGAGTGATCTAGGCTATAGCGGTAACCCCTTTACATGGACCAGTAATAAACATGGAACATGAAAATGAAAATCTAGATTGGATAGAGCCTTAACCAATAATGAATGGTCCTTAGTTTTCCAGATTCCATCCTTTATCACTTAAGTTAGAGAGGCTCAGATCATTCCCCTATTATTCTTGACCTTTATAAGGTCAATAAATCTGGTAGTGGTAATTGGAAATTTTTTGAACATTGGTTAAATGATGCAGCTTGTCATGAGGAAATTAAACTTGCTTGGTCTAATAACAATGTAGGTTCTAATGATTTTGTGCTCTCTAACAAACTTTCTCATACAAGACATATTTTAGCTAAGTGGAGTAAAACTACTTTTGGAAACATTCAAAGCAGAATTCTTGATCTCCAATCTCAGATATCCTCTCTTCAGTCAACGGACAATGATGGAAGTAATACTGATGCTGTTATCAATCTTGAGAGAGATATAAGTTCTCTTAATGATATTCTTGCTAGCTTTAATAAACAGAAGTCAAGGGATCTCTATTTCAATGACATGGATAAAAACTCTAAATTTTTTCATATTAGAGCTAATCAGAGAAGGGCGCGTAACAGAATTGATTCACTTTTATCTCTAGAAGGCTTATGGTGCAGTGATAGAGATTCTTTAGATGCTCTTCTTAGTAATCACTTCAAGAAGCTAATGACCTCATCAGAACCTTCAGATAGCTACCACTTTATTAAGCATATCCCATCTCTCATTTCAGATGATGATAATACTCAACTAGTGGCTATACCTACTGAATAAGGAATCCATAGTGCTCTCATTACAATGGATCCTTGGACCTCACCAGAACCAGATGGTTTTCCTTTGGGGTTTTATCAGTCGCAGTGGAACACTGTCAAGAATGATGTGTGCAAGATGGTTATATCCTTTTTTCACTCAGGTTTTCTTCTTAAGCATCTCAATAAAACTAGAGTTTCTCTAATACCTAAAACTCAATCTCCACAAAAACCTGAAGACCTCAGACCTATTTCACTGTGTAATACAGTGTATAAGATCATATCAAAACTCATAGCTTTAAGAATGAAGAAACACATTATAAATATTATTGGGCCAATGCAAGCCGCTTATGTTCCGGGGAGATTAATCTCTGAAAATGTCTGTTTAGTCCAAGAGATAGTCCAAGACATGAAAAAGAAAGAAGGTAGATTTGGTCATCTTGCTCTCAAAATGGACATGTCAAAGGCGTTTGACAGATTAGAGTGGTGTTTTCTTATAAATGTGCTCAAACAATTTGGTTTTGGAGAAATTTTTTGTCAACTCATTCATCAATGTATTAGTACAACAAATATTGAATTCAATCTTAATGGATCTCCAACTACTTATTTTCATCCATCTCGTGGTATTCGTCAAGGTGATCCGCTCTCTCCATATTTTTTCATTCTGGCAATGGAGTCGTTCTCTAGATATATGGCTCACTGTGAAATGAAAGGGTTTCTAACAAGAATGAAGATTTCTAGGTCTGCCCCTAAGATAAATCATCTTCTTTTTGCAGATGATTGTCTCTTATTTTGCAAGGAAAATCTTGATCAGACAACCAGGCTTCTACAAGTAATAGAGCAGTTCAGTTCTTGTTCAGGGTAGCTGATTAACTTTAGCAAATCTGTTGTGTATTTCACCTCAAATATGAATCCAAGTGCTTGTCAAATCATCGGTGGTCTTCTCCAGGTTAGACAAATGAATGTTAAAGAAGAAAAATACTTAGGCTTGCCTTTTCATGTTGGAAAAAATAGAAAATTCCCATTTGTTGTGTTAAATGAGAAGATGGATAACAAATTCTCAAGATGGAACACTACTAATATATCTGAAACTGCATGATCTGTGATGATAAAGAATATTTCTAATGCAATCCCAATTCACCATATGACTTGTTTTAAGCTGCCAGATGATACCATCAAGAAAATGAACTCGTCACAACATAAATTCTGGAGAAATAAAAAGATAAATAAGGGAAAAAAATATAGTTACCTGGAAGAGAGCATGTCATCCAAAAGCTGAAGGAGGTCTTGGTTTTCGCGATTTGAAGATTTTCAATAGGGATTTATTGGCTAAGTCAGGTTGGAAACTATGTACAGACAAAGGCTTAATTATGTCTACTTCTCTTCAGTCTAAATATTACCCAGATGGTGACATCTTTGACCTCAAAAAGAAAACAAATTCTACTTGGTCTTGGTATGGTATTAGTTCTGAACTTCCCTTCATTAAAAATCACAGTTGCTGGTACTTAGGGAATGGAAAAAGTATTCTAATTTGGAAATACAAATGGATTCCGGATTCTCATTTACCTCATTCACCAAATAATGGCTGCGCAATACAAAATAACTATTCTCATGTTCATCAGTTATTTGAGGCAGACTCACCAACATGGAATGTGTCACTGCTTAATGAGTTGTTTGATCATGGTATTGTCAGTATAATTCTACAGATTCCTATTCACAAAAACTATGAAGACAAGCTAATTTGGCTGCCAGAGAAAAATGGGATCTTCTCTGTTAAGTCTTGTTATCGAGTGATGTATCAAGAAGCAAATCCTTATCAAACAGTTGGCTCCAGAATGCAAAAAATCTACACTAAGATGTGGCAACTTTCAACTTTGCCTAGAATCAAACAGTTTTTATGGAAGGCTATATCAGGTCTTCTCCCTACTAAAGACCTTCTTGGTCCTGCTGTTGTGGGTGATGACAACAAATGCCCCTTTTGTAGTCAACAAGAGGAAACAACTTCTCATGTTATCATGAACTGTCAATTTTCAAGAGCAGTCTGGTTCTCTACCTGTAAATGGTCATATAATACTTCTCTAAGTTTATCTGATTGGATTTGTGCTTGGTTTGACAGTCTGAATAATAAACTTATCACGGAATTTGAAGTCATTAGAAGATCTATAACTGCTTGGAGTTTGTGGATTGAAAGATGCGAGAAAGTTTTTCAACAAAGTAACTCAAATCCTGATAAGATTATTCAGAGATATTCACTTCTTATAGAAGAACATGCAGTTCGCAACTCTATACATTCTGCTAGAACTCAAAGAGTTGCTAGACAAAATGTGCACTGGATTCCCCCTCATGTTGATTATTTAACTGTTAACTGTGATGGTTCATTTGAATCTACTATTAATTTAGGTGGCATTGGTTTAATTATTCGGAATTTTGCAGGTGAACAACGGTCAGCAAGATGCATCCATTTGAATAACTTAAGGAGCGTGGAACAAGCTGAGTGTATGGGCCTGTGGAATGCAGTTCATTGGGTGAAAGATATGCAGCTGGAGAAAGTAATCTTTGAGCTTGATGCGCAAGTGGCAGTGAATGCTGTTAAAAGTGAAGTTGGTGCCTTAGACTGGAGATTACAACATTTCATTTCATTTCTGATACTAAAACTCTTTTTAGTTCTTTCAAATCTTGGAAACTTTCTTATGTCCCTAAAGAAAGAAATAAAGTAGCTGATCAATTATCAAAATTAGCTAGAACAGAGTCTCTGACAAATACTTGGAGCACTACTGCTCCCTGTCAGATTCCTAGTTAGCAATTCGGAATTCGGAAAACGTACGGAACGGCAAACATACGAGTATTATACGGTTTTGTAAGATTCAGATTCGGTCCAAGATTCGGTCAACGGGACGTGATTCGTCAGTAATTCGGAACGACATACGTACGTGTATAATTCGATTTATAAATGTGAGTTCGGCTCTGAAAATTCGGTATCTATATATACTAAATAATTTATATTTATAAGGTCATAGACCAATTTTTATGCATATGTGTGAGTTATTTAAAGAAAAAATAAAATTAATATGATGATATTAATAATATATACAACATTAGTCATCCAATAGGACGTGGTATAGTGGTTTAGATGCTTGGTCAGTGAGTTTGAGATCTCTCACCTTCACCTTCAAATTTTTTCAGTCATTTTTATTTCATAAAAATTACAACAACGTCTAATATTGGGTCGTGTGTGCCCGGGAGGCAGTAAACCCCCAAAAGTGGGGTCTTTAAAAACGTAAAAGTTAAAGAATTTATGACGAATTAAGTGGGCGTATCATTAGGGATTTGGGATACGTAAAATTCGTGAATGATTCGCGAATAATCCGGGAATGCCACATAATACGCGACTTGGGTTCGGAGTTGCAAACGTACGCGAATAAAACGGTAAAATTCGTGATACGGAAAAATTCACAAATCATTCGCGAACTTACTAACTAGGGTCAGATTAGAGTTCAACTAGCTGAAGATGTAACTCATGTAATTGTTTGACTCTTTATTCTTCGATAAAAGTTTCTTTCTCGTTTCAAAAAAAAAAAAAAAAAAAAACTACAACTCAACAGCCTGACTACTTTTCCCTTTTATAAAAGAATTTCCAAAATTTCATTCATTTTCCCTCTCTCTCTCTCTCTCTCTCTCGAACCCTTCATTAACCCTGAGAGCGATATTTTGATTCTTGAACCCTCACTGTGTATTCTAGATTATGGAACAAAGATATTCATCAACTTCTCTTATGATTTAAGGTTAAACGAGTACAAAAAAAAAAAGGTATGCTTTAGGGTTTATAATCTCTTTTTTTTTTTTTTTTTTTTTTTTTTTTTTTTTTTTTTTTTTTTGAACTCAGATAAATGAACAATTTTGTGATCGATTTTGATGAAAATTAGTATTTGGTTTTGTTATTGAACTGATTCTTGGGTTTATTTCTAGGTCATTAAGCTGTATTGTTGAGTAAAACTGGGTTTATTTCTAGGTCGCACTTTTTGTTATTGAAAAGAAGTTTGTTATTTAAGCTGGATTTTAAACCCTAAATCATACCCTTTTTTATAGTTCAGAAAGGCCTGTGGGGGAAATCACTTTTAACTGCAATCCCTTGAAACACAATCACAATCAATTTACTTTTTGTGTAACCGCAATCCCTTGAAAATATAACTTGATTGTTTTTGATGTTCGGGAAATCAATTTTAAGTTTACCTGCTACTATTGTAGATCTAAACCAATATAACACCTCTATGATTCCCTGACTTCGCTACTGAAATTGCAGATGAAACCCTGTTTAAATTACCATCAATCTTCTTAGGTGATTATGCTAGGTGTTAGATTAGTGGTTACTCATTGTCCAATTCTTCTTTTATAAGGTCTCAATATCTCATTTTGTATTTCTAGATAATAGGGCATATTAATTGCGTATGTTCAGTGTTTTTCTTGTATACTGATTTATAAGACGGTTAGGATGAGAATCTGGGTTGAACTTGAACTGCTGCCATTTGGTAATGGAGTATGCAAATGTTGACTATGACATACTTCTTCTGCAGACATATAATGAATAAGTATTGTCAGTTGGTATATAATTTCTTTGGTCAGAGTTCTAACTCATATACTTCTAGACTCGAGAAGAGATTTGAGGTACTTACGACTATGTGGCTCCTTGTTTTCTTCGAAAGTTCATCTCCAAATACCTTTTATGCCATTTTGTTCTCCTCATTTCCTTTTAGCTGTGGCTTCCTGTATCATGGTGTATGGTTAGCATTATAGGGTGAACATCAGTAGGTTAGTTTATCTTATGTCACTTGCAGATATGAGATTTCTAACTTAAGTTGTGACTTCTAACTTTCCTTGTAGCTGTGACTTCCTGTATCCTAGTGTATGGTTAGCATCATAGGGTGAGCATCATTAGGTTAGTTTATCTTCTGTCACTTGCAGATATGAGATATTCTAACTTAAGCATTATATCTATTCTGCGAAGTCTATTCAGATGCTAAGAATGCTGAATGAGCTGAGAAACATAGAAAATACTGGACGGCATATCAATCATCACTTAGTATGTCGAAGGTGATCTCTTATGTGAAAACATTTCGCTTGCAATGATGACCTTTTTTATCGTAATTTCTCTTATGTTAAGAAACTTAAAGCTTTTTGAACTCAGAGTAGAAACTCATCGTCTCGTTTCTCTTCTGCTGAAATGTATGAAAATTTGAACCAAGTGCTTGGAAACATTTTCTTTAAAGTTTTTGTAGTGCTATCCATGTTCATGACATATTCTGATAGGAAAGCTATGCTTCTTAAGTGTTTTCTTATCGAGTTTTTTTTCTTCCTTAAATGAAGTAGTTCACCTGTGCTTCCTCTTTGATTACCTTCAAATATGAGTTCACTGGAAGGACTTTTTCTTCATAGGTGTATTGTTCACATGCTTTTATCCGGGTTATGGGTAATATGAGTCCACTCTTATTGTCTTTATGATTTTGTTTCTTTTTATTGTTTGTATGGTTCTCTTTGTAGTCATGTTCAATGAGTTTGAGATTATGATATCTTACCAGTTTCTTGGGTTCTCCTTACAGTTTGATATCCTATTGCATTGTAGAATTTTGATGCTTCTTTATGTTGTTGGAAAGTTGTCGATCATTTCTTTGAAAACAATGTTTCTGAATTGGGTTCATAACTTTACACAATTTTCGTTCTGTTGTATCACTACGTTCAGTTTTTGCCACGATAATTGGGCATGATTTTGTATAACTTTCTTTTTAGTTCATACGGTTCATTAAATGCTTAAACTGATTCAACGTCTTAATCGACTACGATATAAGGGAGCATTCGGAATTTCACCATGTGCAGCTACTTCTAGTAGTCGATGAGCTAAGGTCGAGCTGGGACCTTTCGCATTAGATCTATGTTATTTTTGTAGGTTATAAGATTTCTTTACTTCTCTTGTTGATCTGCCAATTGTTTTATAGCATGATACTTCAAAAATAGGTTAGAGCAAGAATAATCTCAAACGGGCTGGCCAGGGTTAGATCGTCCTTGGTTATTTCCTGATGTGTACAACGCATACCAGGTGGAATTATCTCTTTTGATAATCTTTTTGCAGGTATACTCGTAATAAGGAGACATTCACATAGTATCAGTTCATTTCAGTTTTTGTTGGACAGGGGAAGTTCTTCCTTTGCTGTACTTATTTGGGAAATATTTCTTCCAGTAAGGCAATCCTGCATAAATTCTTAGGATTTTGTGTTTTCATGCATGTCTAAGGTTGTTGCTTCAGTGTTAAGGGATCACATTAGTTATACGATTCAGAATTTGAAAATCCCTTTATATCTCTAAGATTAGCTTCATTAAGGAACTTGCTCATTTGAGGGGTGTTTGAGAATACTTTGCCTAGGATCTTTCCATGATTTCAGGAATATGAATGATATAAGTTCCAGAATTATTTGCATAAAATGGGCCTTAGAGACGAATATGGTATTCATATTCTCTCTGTTTTTCAGTAGGGAGTAAATTTCGCATATGTACATATCTTTGTTGTTAACTGTCCCTTTGTGGTTCCAGTTATGGTTTTTGAGTAGGAAAATTTTCATATTACATATACTGGCTTAATTGTGCCTAGGTCTACTGCAGAATCAGACCTCTGGATATTAAGACCTTGTCTTCATTGCGGTTCTCTTTATAGTGTTTCCAGTTTAATTGCCCTTAAAAACAATGACAGAATAAAAATAAATCAAGATCTGCAATCTGTGCATATAGGTCTGATGAGTGTTTCCAATATTCTTCTGAACGTCGAAATTATCCTTATTGGCATCAATCTCTTATCTTATTTCGTGTCTTAGCTTCTCAAGTTTATTTCAGTACAACTGCAAGTATGATGCCTAAGTTCAAATATTTCTATTCCTCAATAGTGGTCTAATTGTGATTGGGTTTCAGCTGATCTGTGTTCCTAAACTGAGGGAGCCACATGTTATGGATAGAAACAGTTTCTACGCTTTATAACACTGAGCAACCAGCCTAGTAAACTAAGTGATTATTTTTCTTTACTTTTATTTTCTTGATTATTAAAGTGGACTCATTATTTGAGTTTTTGAAAGGCGATATAAATCAGTATGTAGTTAATGCATTCTGGTTTAATAGATATGGTAACCACCTCCATTAGAGTTTCTGGTTCTGAGTTTATTCAGAAATACGTTGGAGAATGCTCTAGAATGATTAGTGAGAATTTTTCATCAAGGGAAGGTACTTCATTACTATGTGTTGACAGTATGATATTAATATGACAAACATTGTGTCTAGTGAATCTAACCTTTGAATTGGTTGTGCCATTCTCACTGCAATCTGTATGTAAATACCAGGCTGGGGTTTGGGTATATGATTAGTTGTGTTTTTTTGCTCCTTCACAGGGAACACAAGCCTTCAGACATTTTCATGGATGAACTATTGTATCTGCCTGTTTGAAATCTGGAACTGTTAAGGTGCGGTGAACGAGCTAGAGCTTGTCAATCATCTGGATGGATTTGAAGCATGAAGCACGATTATAGGACACTCAATATTTCTTGAAGCTTGGATATTCCTCCTTGATGCATCTTAAACCTCAACAGGTAATCTTTACAGAAATATTCCCCCTCGAAAAAGTTGCTCATCAAAGGGTAAATTATATAAGATGACACCCCCACCCACAAAACCAAATGCTTGTAGTAGTGAGCCCTTTGCCTGAATCACTTGCTCCATCAACAAAACTCTTGCAACCACTTTCTGGAATTGCCATGAAGTAATCAGAGATCATTCTTAGGCAGTAAACATATCCATACCTCAATCATTCAAGCCGTTTTCATTATAGAAGTCCCACATTGGCAATAAAAGGCCTTGTAACTCCTTAATAACTCTGGTCTTTTGATTCCTTTCTAAGCTCCTGAACACCCTGGAAATTCTTCGGTCTGTCTTCACTCCTGTGCATACCAGATTATAGGCCTCACCTTAATAGGTATAAAAACTTTTTTTTTTTTTTTTTACTTATTAGGTCTACTAACAGTATTTTAAGCAACAACTTGGGACATTCTTATTATGTGTTCTGATTCACTAATAAGATGGCAATCTCTATACGTATTATTTGGGCTCTTAGATATTTATCATCAATTAATTGACTCATGGCAGATAGCTAGTTCAACCTTAACTCTGGTTTGAGTTGATGTCATTAGGGGAGCAAGCTTGCTGAGCCAGGTAACTAAGTGCGCACCATTCCTGTGTTCTCTTCTTGCAGTGAATACTTCATTTCATGACATATGTTGGCTTCATTCTCGCTTTGATAATCCTGCAGCAAAAATTGGCACGGATTCTTTGAATGTTCTACATGGCCAACCAAGGTACCAACAACTTAACCCTTTGTCACGTGGAATTCAACCCATCAAATTGCACTGTCATTAGTGTTTGAATCCAATATTTTGCTTTTGGCTGAGCCAATACCAGCGCCGCTGTGGTATAGTGAAATTAGGCTTGCAAGTTCATGGATAATGGCAACACAGCTGCTTACGATATATACATTGGATAATTGCAGTTGTAGCTGACCTGCTGGATGCCTATTTATGCCGGATCCAATGAAATTACCAGGGAGGGCATATACTGGATCAAGCAGCAACAGTGCATTGCATTTTTTTTTTTTAGTTGATAAAGTAAAATAAGAGAGATGAACGAATTAAAACCTGCCTTCAACCCTGGGATAGAGCTCAGCCAGGTGAGTCGGCCCTACGATGAATTGTTGAAGATTTTAGGAATCCATCCTTGATCCTACTAGACTCTACAAGATTGTTCCACATTTTACTTGGAAAATGAAAGAGTTCGGAGCTGTGTTGATTAAACAATCTCAGTTACAAATTAGAATTTGGTAAAGCAAAACCATAAATAAATGTTTGAATTAAGAGCCCAATTGTACTAAGAAATCTTTGCATTAAACTATCATTTTTTGCGTTAATCGAACACAGCCGGAACTAACGGGACACTCCAGTTCACTTTAGAAGCCTACGAGGCATAAAACTGAGCTAGAAATGATCAATAATCCAAACTTTATACCGTAAGTAAATCATAGCCGTCTATAATAGCCCTCTTGGGTCAGAAATTGCAGTCGGTCTTAGATTACATGTGAGCCGTTAAATCAAATAATCAACGATCACAAAATTGCCCTGTACTTTAACGGGCCAAGTCTCTAAGCTTATAAGAAGAATTGCAAATCTTCGTCTGCCTCCATTTATCTTTGCAGTGACAGAGAAAAGAGCCGAACCCTAACCCTAAAAATCAACAATACCAATTAGATCTCATGTTCTTCTTCATCTTCGTGATAATCCATCAATGGAAACAAAAACATCAAATACATGACCATCAACCACAAATTTTCAAGCACAATGATATTTCCTCTCAACTAACTATCATCATAGTGACATCATATTCGACCACTTTTTAGGTTCTTTTCTTTTGCAGGATTGATGTTTCCTCTATGGAGGTTGTAGTTGTGGTTCCTAAAGAGGATCCAATCCTAATCTTTCACTGTTAGCTCCGTTGAAGACTCGTTCAGCATACGATGTTACTATGCTATGGATACATGTATGATGTATCTGGGGTTTTATAAGTCGAGATTTTATTTTTGTATTAGTTAATCCATCTTAAATAAAGAATCCATCCATCCAGTTTGTATGTGAAAATCAGGTTAATGATGAGTAATCATAATGTAAATTGTTATTTCATCTGTGAATTGTTGCTTGTTCTCTGGTATCTGAATAAAAATTGGAAAAACAATCAGATCTAATTATGAATAAAACACGGTATCAAAAAAAAAAAAAATGAATAAAACACGGAATTGGCAGCAAAAAAAAGAAAAAAAAAATGATATACTTGTAATCTGCTAGAGCTATGTCTCTTCCAAAGGACCAGATCCAACAAACAACATTGTTCATTTCTCCACTACCTTGAGTCTTAGATCAAGCTCGATCGAGAAAGATTTTCTCCACTACCTTAGATTCTTGGACAAGGCTTGAGAAAGTCCATAGCAGTCATCATATGCATTTTGTTTTTGATGTTGCCTTAATTTTGTTTTTCCTCGCGTTGGTGGAACGCAATGGGCTGATTTTGTTCAGCCGACACAAGCAAGAACTAGCGTTTAACTAACTCTAAATGTTGACGATAGTTGTGGTCATGGAACAAGCGGGCTAATGCCAAGTGCACCACTTGAACTGCGAGCGAGTGAAACACCAGGGCACATTCTTCTGCCAGCACCACGGGGAATGAGCTCAAAATTCTGACCTTCATTATCCACGTCTACCTGGTTTTGGTGGATTTTTCCTGGTACTCTCTTTTCATAATGAATCTAAAATAATCCTGCTATATTCGGGAAGCTGGCTCACTGAACAGCAATATCTTGGGATATTCTTATTATGTGTCCTGATTCACGAATGTTAATAAGATGATCAATCTCTATACATATTTGGGTTCTTAGATATTATCATCAGTTAATTGTCTCATGGCAGATAGCTTGTTCAACCATAACTCTGGTTTGAGTTGATGTCACTGGGGGAAGCAAGCTTGCTGAGCCAGGTAACTAAATGCGCGCCTTTCCTGCGTTTTCCTCTTGCAATGAATACTTCATTTCATGACATGTGTTGGCTTCATTCTCGCTTTAGTAATCCTGCAGCAAAAATTGGCACAGGTTCTTTGATGTTACAGTTTACATGGCCAGCCAAGGTAACAACAACATAACACTACCCTTTGTCACATGAAATTCAACCCATTCATGTTGCACCCTTATTAGTGTTTGAATCTGAATTTTTGCTTTTGGCATAGCCAATAACGGCAGCACTGTGGTATAGTGAAATTAGGCTTGCAAGTTCATGGATAATGGCAACACAGCTGCTTACAATATAAACATTGGATACTTGCAGTTATAGCTGACCTGTTGGATGCTTTTTTATACCAGATCCAACTAACCTACCAGGGAGGGCATATACTGGCTCAAGCAGCAGCAGTGCATCATTACAAAAATCAACCCGAAAGAGGAAAAACGTCAGGAATAAAACATCAGGGAGGGCTGTTGATGACAAAATCTCAGTTACAAATTAGAATTTGGTAATGAAAAACCTCACAAAAAAAAAACAAGTGTTTGAATTAAGTGCCCAATTGTCTTTATCATTTTTGCTTTTATCAAGAACAACACTCGAGTTCAAACTGGGAGCCAAAGAGGCGTAAAACTGATCATTCTTATTAAGTAATCGCACTCATCTCATGCTCTTTTGATAGAACTTTTATGGGTTAGCTCAAGTGGTGGGATTACTGTAAAAATAACCACTCGTACAGGAAGTAAATCATAGCCGTCTATAAATTGATACTTGGGTCAGAAATTACGGTCAGTCTTGGATTACGTGTGAGCCGTTAAATCAAATAATCAACGATCACAGAATTGCCTTGTGCTTTAACGGGCTAAGTCTCTAATCAGCTTATAAAAGGAATAGTTGTCCACAATTCTTCGCCGCCTTCATTATCTGTGCAGTGAAAGAGAGAAGACCCTAACCCTAACAACAGCAACCAGATCTCTCATCCTCATCTCATATTCTTCTTCATCTTCATGATCTATCATCAATGGAAACAAAAACTTCAAACACATGACCATCAACAACAACAACAACTTTCCAAGCACAATGATATTTCCTCTCAAAAAACAATCATTTGTTAGAATTCATACTCCATTTTCGCTGTTAGCACTTGTTTTGTTGAAATTCTGAACTTGCTTTTCTGAATTGATCTACTTGCTGTTAGGATCAACAAAAATTAATTAATTATATTTCAGATCTTGACTTGCCATAAGCGAAAATCCTAAGCTGATTTTCCTAAAGAGGATCCAATCCTAAGCGTCAGCATATGATGTTTCTATGCTCCATATATGTATCTGGGTTTTGTTGTCTCGATTCAAGGTTTAATTCTTTGTATCCATCTTTACTTACTCTTTATTAAAGAATAGTTTGAATTGTTATCTGCATCTATGAATTGTTGCTTGTTCTGTGGTATCTGAATAAAAATTGGGAAAACAGTGAGATCTACTACCTTTGCAGTACATGAATATTTTACTTGTTAAATTTTAGTCTGAGAGAGCCGCAGTGAGTATGATGAACAAACTGGGAGTGGCACCCAAAAAAGGTGGCATACTTAACTAGAAGGAAGGGTCTGCAAGAGCCAATAAACAGCAGTGTTTGTTTCTCCACTAACCTTAGACCAAACTTGAGAAAGTTTGTTTCTCCACTAACCTTAGACCAAGCTTGAGAAAGTTTATAGCAGTCATCACACGGATCGGTTTAGGAGATTTGGTTAGCATTACAACCATCATTGCTAGTTTTGCATTTTGGTGTATTTATGTTGCCTTAATTTTGTTTCTCCTCCCGTTGGTGGAACACAATGGGCCGATTTTGCTCAGCCGGCACAAGCAAGAACTAGCGTTTAACTATCTCTAAATGTTGAAGAGAGTTGTGGTCTATGTAACTAGCGTTTAACTGACTCTGGATGTTAAATCTGTTGGAATGCTGAATTATTACAATAAGCGTATGCAACTGAGAAATAATACTTAGATTACACTGATAATAGTAACAAACAACTCAAAAAACATGAGAAAAATTCTTAACACTCACTGCTGTGTTATTGTTATACCGGAGATGCACTGATGATATTATCAAAAACTTAGTAGAGGCACGTATGAGATACGCTGAGCTAAAGGTAATATTGCTCGCTACTCCTCTACGAGATGCTATAGCAATTAACAAATTACCTCCAGGATACAACTATCGTTAGTTCTCCTCTATGTGTAGCATACACAGAGAGAACCCTTAGAACTTGGCGGCAAAAATGAAAAACAAAAACATAAAACGAAACAACAAAGTTTAGAGAAATGTAAAAACTAATTTATGTTTCGTAAACAAAGTTTCGTGAACTAATATTAAGTAAACAAAATTTCCGTAAACAAAGAAGTAGTTATACAAAATTATGTTTCTGGTAAACTACAACTTGTTTCAGATAAGAATTTGATTTTATGTTTCGTAAACTTATAAAATTGTTTCGAAAGCATAAGAGTAGAAGAAGAAATTTGAGAAGATAAGAGTTCTGAAAGGTATGAGTTAAAAATGAAATTCTTCTCTCGTATTTATAGGTGAAAAAAATGAACGTTTGGATAAGAATCCAATGCACGACAAGATCCGTAAAACCCGCGTCTCGAACGTTACAAAAGTTAAGGTAAAATCAGAAGTGAAAAGCACAGTGTACACGCGTTCAAAATTTTGAGATTCTCTTCGAGGCACAGGTGTCAAATGCACCGTGTGACACGCGTGAATGAAGATGCTTCTCGAGGCTGTCGGAAATCCAAAATCGAGAAGGCAAAGAATAAAATTCTTTACATGTGTGGGAGAAACGTGTGGAAAACATTTCAGTAAAAAGAAATGATGGGTTGGATACACCCGCGCCCGAGCGAGCGTGCTTCTGTGCAAAGCACCGCGCGAACGGGAAAGGCAATAAGAAATGCAATAAGGGAATGGCAACCTTGTCATAGTCTAGGGCTTTCCCCATACACAAAGGTCTAAAGACCCAAAGGGCCATGCCCTTAAGGCTAAACCAATGGTATTTAAGTCTAAAACTCTAAGTGTTTTAGTCTATATGGGACTAATGTTTTATTCATTCACATGAAAAAACATCTAGGGAGCAATAGGTCTTGGGATCAAAACATGGTCCATGCATTTTTTGATTAAAACAAAACATTGTTTTTTCTAACAAAATCAAGGGCTAATGCCAAGTGCACTACCACTTGAACTGCAGAGTGAAACACCAGGGCACATTCTTTTGCCGGCACCACAAGGAATGAGCTCAAAATTCTGACCTCCATTTTCCACGTCGACCTGTTCACCGCCAGACAACCTTAAGTTTACAGCAGTCATCTATGAATTGTTGCTTGTTCTCTGTATCTGGATTCTGAACAAAAATTGGAAAATCAATAAAAGACTACATTGATATTAATCTTGGTGGAATAGAATCTATTTTATATTTTTGATGGATTGATTCTTTCTTTTACTTACTTACAAATGATCTATGGAGGCTTACCAAACCAACTACTACCATGTTAATTGTCTAATATTGACTTAACTTTGACTAAGTTGGTGTTGAATATTCAACAAATCAATGAGATCTACCTTAACATGAATTATTATCTGTTACTTGTTAAATTTTAATCTGAATGAGAGTCACAGTGAGTGTGAACAAACTGGGAGCCGGCAACCAAAGTGATATACTTGTAACTATCAGGATGGGTCTGCAAGAGCTTGAGAAAGTCTATTGCATATGGTGATCTGTTTGTATTTGTTCCTCAAATGCTAGTTTTGCATTTTGGTGGTTTTTTTTTTTTTTTTTTTAAATAAATTACGATATTAAGTTGGAAACTTGGGAATGTTCCAAAGTTGTAGCATTCTCATAACCAGCTAGAAATAACAATTTGATGCTCACCATAGAAACACTTTCTAGTATCTTATTGAACGACAAAATACATGGTAAGTGATATCCAAACCTCGCAAAAGACCACAGTTTCAGTTCTGTCCAACCAAACCGATAACTGATATTACTGCTAAAATTCTACGATCCTTCCCCAATCGAAGTGGTCACGGATGAGCGAAGCTGGAATCCTTAGGGATATGGATGCTTTTGTCTTTCTATTATAGTAGAAAATAATACGACCCGACTGTATGAATATGTAATCTGTCTCTGTAAGAGCTTCAACAGAAGAAGCTGAACATACATGAGCGTAAGGTATCGAGACCTTCTCTTCCTTCCATTTGATCCTGGTACCTTTAGATTGACGATGACATATGTGTAAAGAAGAAGTATCCTGATCCGATGTACTCTTCAGTATAGCTATTTTCCCATCGACTTTCATCAGCCTTGACAGAACGTGTTGTAAAGAATCCACAAACTCTTGAACTAGAACTGTAGGAATTGGAATATATTCAAAGGTTTCGCTCTCAACGTCAAACACGAGTATATAGGGACATCGCCTGTTATAATGCATATGCCAATGTATTTTACCATCCAAATAAATTGGACCATCCACAATGGTAAACTTCTCTCCCCACTGGAATGCGGGTGGAGTCCATCAGCCTCCAATCTTCTCCAATTATGTTCACCACCAATCCATGCACTATCCCGAACAGTCAACACCTCCACAACTAGAACGCCATCAGTTTCGGCTTCGGTTTCACGAGCAAACCTTTTGTTCCCATCACTTGATATGCAAACGACTTTATATTTCCAGCTTTCTGGAGCACATCCTAAAGCGATGGACACAACTTGGCGCCTAGGTTTTCCTCTACATAAATCCCCGGTGATGGTAGTTTCAATCCAGCGTGATGTTACACCAGTATTAGGTTCATACAACAGAAATGCATTATCGGTGGTAATACATACCTTTCCCAACACTGCTTGTCTTGGTAATTGATACGGACCAGGACGCTGTAATGGTAATCTCTGAAATTTAGTTAACCCTTTTTCAGGCGAAGCAGTTGCGAATTCAATAATTCCTTGTATTGGCTCGATAAAAGCAGCAGTTTGATCAGGTTCTATTGGATTGATAGACAATAATAATCTCTGATGACAAGTTTCCAATCCTTGACCACGCAGGAAATCTCGTAAGCATGTCCATCCCTGTTGTAGAAGTATCCGCTGCTCCTCTTCAATCTTTTCCATCCACAACTGATATATGGTTTTGAGAGCATCGATCAACATATCAGTAGAGTCGCTCATCTTCTCCTCTTTACACCTTCCGTTTGAACATTTTGCAGCAGTTTCAAACCAGTTTGCACAACCTGTTCAAAATTTTGCATCTTCCACTCTTTTGTGGTTTTGGTTATATTTGTTGGAACCAAAGGTTTAATAGTTGTTTTACCTTTTCCATTGGATACAAAAGCACGAATCGTCGGGAATGGTTGAGGTTTCAGATGTACCTTTCTAATGATTGCTCTTGCCGCCATCACTTTCTCACTCACTCAGCTGCTAACAGAAGAATCCCAACCTCCAAATCAAAGATCAGAAGCTGACAGAAGAACCCCAAACCTCCCAATCTCGCTCTCAATCGCCAACAAAAAAGAAAAACCATATTGGTGTTTCTGATGTTGCCCTAATTTCGTTTCGCGTTCCTCCTCGCCTTGGACTAGAGATTAACTAACTTTAAATGTATGAAGAGAGTTTTGGTACTAAGATTAAAAGTTTAAAACCATGAACCAACTGAGCTAATGCGAAGTGCACCACTTGATTTCTGCCGGGACCATAAGGAATGAGCGCTTAAAGTCTGACCAAAGGCATGCATGAATAGAAACCAAGTCAGTTGCAAATAAAAAGCAGTCATCGTTTGATGTGGGCATGTAGAAGCATTATAATACAAGTATGTGGTGATTTTTTTTATTTTTTTTTCCAAGTTGGCTAAAATTTGGCCTTGTGACTCACAATCCAGATTAAGGAGTTACAATTCCGTTTTTATGAGGTGGGAGTTTTGGAAGGGTGCCTTTCTTTACTCGAAAACCTTGATTATGATGTTAAAATATGGGTAATGCAGAATTATGGAGATCGAGAATCTTGGACTGTTCGTTACACCTTCGATGATCATAGAATTATAGATGACAACGTGAGGCTTACGTGGTCTTTTAAGAGTGGCGAGATACTATTCGGGGGTGCTGGTACTGCTGGTCTACTTGTATATGACCCTAAATATGGAGCAAGCAGAGAGCCAAACATTTCCGGTTCACACTTTTACCAACAAGAGCTTTATTCTGAAAGCTTAGTTTCACTCAACTCGAGTACTTATGTAGGTGGAGAAGAACAAACAGAGGAACCAAAGAAGAAAGAGGAAAAACCGTTCTGTCGCTGATTTTTCCATACTTGTACTTTCATCCTTCTATTCTTGCATTTTATGATGATGAACTGCTATAGGACCATTTTTGTGCTTTTTAAAATCTATAGATGATTCATAGTACTCAGCAAAATCTATTCCAAGACATAATTTCAGCTGCATAAGAGCTTGCATCCAGAAGCGCCCATGTTGTTTAGTGTTCACAGTTAAAAATTAGTAATCGATGAATTTATAGGCGTACAAAATCAAAATGTATGGTATGAAAGTGTGCAAAAAGCATTGCGTATTATTATTGTTTGAAATGAAATCAGATGTTTATTTTGATTTGTATATTGTCCTGAATCCATCTTGTGGATTAATACATATTGCTTGCGGTCAATTATGGCAGCTTAGGATCTTACCAAAACCAAGGAATTGTGTCATTTATCTGACAAAGTAATAAACAGCTACTACTTCCAGCTTAGGAACATCATTTTTTGAATCTTTTGTATTGCATTAAACTATCCATCTTTTGACTTTATGGAACACAGCCGGAACTAAGAACGGAACACTCCGTTTCATATTAGGAGCCTAAGAGGTATTTATCAGTCTCTTTGCAACAAGAGACACGGCCACATAATTAAGGTTTCGTGCGGTCCAACAAGAGCCACGGCCACATAATATTATCGACGGATAAATTTCATGGTTATGCAGTGGAATTGGATTACCCATTCAAGTCCTTCGGTTATTCAGTGCCAATGATTATGAATAACTTGTCTCTATGTTGCTGCATTAGAAACAACCCTAATCTCAAGCAAAAAAAATTGCTACATGACAATGGAAAAGAATAACACGTTGATTCGTAATGTCGTGTGATCTGTGTACGCACACTATAAAAGATCCAGCCATGTTTCTATGGAAGTGTGTTAAATTGGAAAAGGTTCCTGAATTAAAAAAAATAAAATAAAAATAAAATCAATACTGTTGAATCGGTAGCTCACGAACAGTTGGGGTGTGACTCCTCCACCATGCAATGTTTCTATGCTATCTTGGTTTTATTGTCACTAGTAAGGACACATGTGCGATGCACATGTTTGGATTTTTACTCATCCAACAATACTAAATTTGAAAGCCATGAATTTTTTTCCTAAAACAAAAATTTACAATTCTTATTTGTACTCGTAAATGATGTTTAAAGAGAAGAAAAATTTACAGTACGCTTTACGGAGGACTGAGCACGAAATATACATAAAGTTTATGGCTGCTATAAAATAAAATACATGCTCATTGATTTCTGGATCAGTAACTGTTTAACAAAGATCCACCGGTTGTCATATGCGAGTTCACTCTAACTGTCACGCGGACGCATGCGTGACAGCAGGACTCAACAATGGTATTTATGTAAATTTGGGGACAACTAAGTAATTTAGGGGGTCTCTTACCAAAAAGAACCCTCTTTTCTAAGATTATTTTTGTATTAAATTTATGATTTATCATTAATTTAGGTTATTTTTATTTTTAGAATTTATTTATTTTTAGAAGTACTTAGAAGTTAGGGTTCATATATAGTTTACTAAGAACTAAGGTTCAAGTCTTCCCTATAAAAGGAGACAAGTCTATTGTAGTTTAACAAATTATTATCGATTTCTTAAGAACTAAAGTTTCCGCAGATAAACTCGTGGAGTTTGGATCTTCATGGGGATTAGAATTTCCACCTTTGAAGACTAATCGTGAAGAAATGTTTAGCGATTTAGAAAAAAAATCACGATGATATAATTATAGAAGATGTTAACAGGTCTATTATATGACTTTAGGCAGTGATCTTCATTGCAGTATGCTAGTTGCTCTTCGCTTTTAAGTTTCACAAGTTGTGTCTTCTTTTGTTGACTTATTTTGTTCTCTTGTTCTCTTAGTGGGCTTTTCGCTCTTTGCCTTTTTTTTTTGCCCGCACACGGCTTATGTGCATTTTAGTCTATTCTCTTTGATCGATAAAAAAAAACACATTATTATCAATTAAAAACAGAGATTTCTCTACAATCCTTCTAATTCTTGCTGTCAAATTTCTATACACGGTTCCATTGTGCATTAATTTCTTAGCATTTCAACCATTATTGTTTGTTTCTTTTCTCAAATGCTAGTTTAATCTTTTGCATTTGGAGGAACTGGACTAGTGTTTAACTAACTCTAATCCACCGACTATCCAAGCCAATGCCAAAGTGCACAACTTGAACTGCGGGTCAGCACATTTTTCTGCTGGCCATTTCGTACGATCCAAGATCTGGGGTTTAAGGCTTAAGTATTTAAGTTAAGGCCATTTCGTACAATTGATTAATTCCTACTTGATTAATTAGATTTTGAAGTTTATACAAAGCAGAAACCAAGTCAAGCATTCCAGAGGAGATTTATCTTGAAATCTTTTTAAAGGTACCAGTGAAATCCTTATTAGCTTGTAAGTATGTCTTCAGAACATGGTTTTCCATAATTTCTAACCCTGATTTTATTAAGATGCAACTTAATTATATTGTCCAAAGAAACAACCCTAATCTCATGCTTCGAGGTACGTTTTGTTAAACTTAAGGTTCAACTCAAAAATAATTGTTATTTTTTTATCTCCAAAATGGGAGGTATTTATAACCAACATTACAAGAATTAAATAATTACATTAATTAAATAATTACATTAATTAAATAATGGAGTAGGTAAATGAAGAAAACAAGGAAGTCCATGTTAGGTGAAGGTTGGTGGAGTAGGTGTAGAAAACAAGGAAGTCCATGTTAGGTAAAGGTTGGTGGTGTAATTGGAGGAGTGATTGGTGGAATTGGTGAAGGTTGATCCAACACTCTCCCTCAAGGTGGTGCATATATGTCACAGATGCCCAACTTGACAAGTGAATCGTTAAATATATTACTTGATACAGCCTTAGTCAGAATATCTGCCAGCTGTTGTGTTGTTCGGACATATGGTACTTCAATAATTTTTCTTCAAGTTTCTCATAAATGAAGTTCCTATCAATTTCCACGTGCTTCGTTCGATCATGTTGCACCGGATTCTCTGCAATTTTGATTGCTGACTGATTATCACAAAACAACTTCATAGGTTTTTCAGATGGGAAACCAAGCTCTCCCATAAGCCTTTTCAACCATAACAATTCACAAATGCCTTTCACCATTGCTCTATATTCTGCTTCAGATAAGGAAACAACCATGTCACTAAATTTCCTCCAACAAAGGTAACATACCCAGATGTTGATCTCATCCTGTCACCTTTACCTCCCCAGTCTGAGTCAGTGTAACCTGATACATCAAGATGTCCATGTTTTGAAAACATCAAACCTCTGCCTGGTGCGGACTTCAAATATCTTAGTATCCTGGTGACTGCATCCATGTGTTGCTGACCCGGATTATGCATAAATATGCTTACAACACTTACAACATAAGCAATATATGGCCTTGTATGAGAAAGATAAATCAAGCGACCAAATAACCTCTGATATTGTCCTTTGTCTGCTGGTATTTGATCAGAACATTCTTCAAGACCATGATTTTGTTCCATAGGAGACCCAATTGGCGTACAACCAGTCATACCAGTTTCCTTCAACAAATCAATCACATATTTTCGCTGACACAAGAAAATTCCCTTTCTGGATCGATTAACTTCAATTCCCAAGAAGTACTTAAGTCCACCCAAATCTTTCATATCAAAATCAGAGTACAAGCAATTTTTCAGATTACTCATCTCTTCAGGGTCATTTCCTGTTACCACCATATCATCTACATAGATAATAAGAGCAGTTACCTTGTCACCTACTCTTTTAAGGAACAAGGTATGATCAGAGTTACTCTGTATATACCCAAACTTCTTCATTGCAATGCGAAATCTACCAAACCATGCTCTGGGAGATTGTTTCAAACCATATAAAGCCTTCTTTAACTTACACACAACATTAGCATTTTTTGGAGCATTATAACCTGGAGGTAGTGTCATGTAGGCTTCTTCTTGCAAGTCACCATGTAAAAAAGCATTTTTTACATCATACTGTTGTAGAGGCCAGCCTAGACTTGCTTCCAAAGACAATAATACTCGAATAGTGTTGATTTTTGCAACATGAGCAAACGTCTCCTGATAATAAATACCATAAGTCTGGGTAAACCCTTTAGCCACAAGTCTTGCTTTATACCTGTCAATAGAGCTATCTGGATTATGCTTGATAGTATATACCCACCTGCAGCCAACTGGTTTCTTTCCTTATGGTAGTGAGACTATATCCCATGTACCATTTTCTTCATGTGCCACCATCTCCTCTTTCATAGGACCAGCCCATTTCGGATTAGATAGTGCTTCTTCTACTGTTCTGGGAATAGTAACATCTGCCATTTGACTGACAAACGCTTTTCCCTCTTTTGATAATCTATGAGTTGACACGTAATTCGCAATAGGGTATTTTACCTTCCTTATTGCTTCAGGTGAAAAACGATCTGGTGGAACTCCATGATTACTCCTTGGTGGCAACTGGTACCTGTCGGTGTCAGGTATTTCACAAGTATCATTAGTATTAATCGAACAATCTATGCTTACCTCAGGGACATCAGCACCAGCTGGAGGACAATTAGATGTAGGTACTGTTGATGAAGAGAGATATGGAGCTTCAAGAGCAGGGGTGTCAATTTCTTCGGAAACAGGAATATCGAACTCTTGAACCGGCTCTGTGACTTGTATATCATCAATTCTTGAACTATTGACAGTTGGATGTGTACTTATGCTTGTTTCATTTGCTGTCATATTTATTTCACTATTAGTCGGAACCAAATCCATCCAATTCAACTCTTCAATAACACTCTCTCCCTGAAGAGGAGAATCAGATACATCGGATGAGTAAAACATTTCTTGCTCAGAAAAGGTGACATCCATAGTAACATAAAATTTATGACTTTGAGGATGATAGCACCTATAACCCTTCTGGAATGGATGATAACCAATAAAAACACATTTGATAGCACAAGGATCTAGCTTTGTACGTAGATGTTTCTGCAGATGTACAAAAACAACACAACCGAATACCCGTGGAGGAAGCTTAAGATGAGAAGGTATTGTTACAAACGAAGCCAATTTGTCCAAAGGTGTCTGAAATTTTAAAACACTTGTTGGTAATCGATTAAGAAGATATACTGCACTAGTAATGGCTTCTTCCCAGAATTTTGGATTCATATTTGACCCTATCAAGCATGCCCTCGTAATTTCAAGTAACTGGCGATTTTTTCTTTCCGCCACACCATTTTGCTGTGGCGTAGACGGGCAACTAATTTCATGAATAATTCCATGTTCCCCAAAGTATCCTTGTAATACTTCATTAACATACTCACCACCATTATCAAAACGAAGTACCTTTAAGTTAGCCGAAAATTGTGTCTGAATCATTTTATGAAATGCGCGAAAACGATCAGCCACATCACTTTTATTCTTCATTAAATAGAGCCAAGTCATACGAGTACAATCATCGATGAAGATAACAAACCACCGAAATCCAGAAGTACTGGTAATACGAGAAGGTCCCCAGATATCAGAATGAACTAAATCGAATAAGATGTATATTCTACTGAAACTATCTGGGTAAGTAGTACGATGACTCTTTGAAAGAATGCAAGTATCACATTTAAAGTCTGACAATTTGCAAGACTTAAACAAATCAAGAAACAAGTGCTCCAAATATCCAAAAGAAGCATGTCCTAACCGGCGGTGCCACAGTAAGATCTGATTTTTAGATGCACACGAAGACCTTTTAACTGAAATATATCTCCCTTCACAAACATCCTCGATGTAATATAAAGCATCTCTCTTAGTACCTCGCCCAATTATCTCCTCGTTGCCGAGATCCCGAAGAAGACAAAAAGTGGGGTAGATTAGTACTAAACAATTTAACTGTGCGATTACTTGTGCCGCAGACAAGAGATTATTTGAAAGAGAAGGAACCAATAATGTGTGTTCTAGGGATAAGGAAGGTGTTAAATCAACTCTCCCAGCTCCGGTAACCGGATACGGTACACCATTGGCGTTGGAAATAGTTGTATACGCAGGTAGCAACGAATCTTTCAAAATAGAGGCATCGAACGTCATATGACCCGTAGCACCAGAATCGAGAATCCAACCATGATCTTTTCCAGAATCAGTAGCAAGTAAAGCGACATCAACCTTACTTGATTGCTGGAAGAGGTTCGGGTTTACCAAAGAATGAGATTCCACCACGGAAGAATGAGTATCGGTTGTCGTAGTCATCATTGAAGTACATGTATCTACCCCTCTTTGGTCGATCTTTATTTTTATTTTATAGGCGTCCCACCAATCGGGATAGCCAATTTTCTTGAAACATTTCTCCACGAAGTGTGAATTTCTTCCACAGTAAACACAACGTCTAACGGAAGACATTATCACGATTAAAGAAGAAATTATATGAAGTATGAATACAGGTCGCAAGCAGCTTGCGAAAAACTTGGCAAACGTTTTTTTTTTTTTTTTATTAACAAATGACTAAAAAAAGGTAAAAATAAACTGATTGTGTAAATAACTATTTCTAGGGGGTGCAAAAAAAACCCGGCTAGATTCTACCTAGCAGCTAAAAATTATATGAGTAGTCGAATAAGAGGAACAAGTCTTATAACGGTAAAAACGGTAAGAGTTTAAATTCAAATCAAGTTTTCTCTCTTGTACAGAGAAATTAAGTTTGACAAATCAACCAAATATATGAAAACAAACTTAACAGGGGTTTGCTTATAAGAAAAACAAACTCAATAAAAAAAATCTTGATCAAAGATGATAACTATTTGTACGAAACAAAAAACAGCAGTACAACTTACTTAGTCCAAGATAAATGGATTAACAAGTTTAAGTAGGATTTAAAAAGGACAATCATAAACTCAACATAACAAGTTTATCATAAAATCGGTAGTACAACTTACTTGTTTCAATAAGTGTATAAAGAAAAACAAGAACCTTAAGCCAGCGGAAGAAGGATCAATCGAAGTAACGAAGCACTCACTATTACTAAGAAGCACTCAACTCACCATGGAGCTCTGATACCATGTTAAACTTAAGGTTCAACTCAAAAATAATTGTTATTTTTTTATCTCCAAAATGGGAGGTATTTATAACCAATATTACAAGAATTAAATAATTACATTAATTAAATAATAGAGTAGGTAAATGAAGAAAATAAGGAAGTCCATGTTAGGTGAAGGTTGGTGTAGAAAACAAGGAAGTCCATGTTAGGGAAAGGTTGGTGGTGTAATTGGAGGAGTGATTGGTGGAATTGGTGAAGGTTGATTCAAAACGTTTCAGGATGATTTTACGCTCTACTTTATATTTCATGATTCATTGGATTCATTATTATCGACGGATAAATTTCATGAATATGCAGTGGAATTGGATTACCCATTCAAGTCGGTAGATTATTCAGTTCAACTTTTGAGTTGTTGTGATGGTTTGGTGTGCCTATGGTTCGACAAGATGCAGTTCTTTTGTCTTTGGAATCTAGCCACAAGGGAATACAAGATATTACCAAAATCAAATATGCATTATGTTACTATGGTTTCATTTGGTTATGACTACAGGAGTAATGATTACAAGTTATTTGATGCAGGCCAAAGAAATTTATTCTAAGTCTATTCGGTTAGATTAAATTCATGGAATAACATTGAAAATGTACCTTATGTGTTTCATTGCTGTCACGAATCTGGAGTGCTTGTTAATGGATATTTTCACTGGTTGGCCACAAGGGGGAAAGACGATTTTGATGTTCTAGTCTCTCTTGACATCAGCAACGAAACTTTCATAGAAATGGAACTACCAAAAGAAATTTCGGGGGATGTTTTTGATCTGGGGGTCTTGGAAGGGTGCCTTTGTTGGAATACATTGGAAGTTAGTATGTGAAGATATTCGGAAGACCAATTCTCTAGCATATAAATCCTGTATTGTAGCTAGATAAGTATGGTTTACCTAGTCAAGATAGTTTGTTGATCTAGGTTTACTGCTTATTCAATAATCCTATAAATAGGATCCATTATGTAAATGTAACTTATCCCAGAATGATCAAGCTCTGGAGATCAATATAATCTCACCCTTAGGGGTTCTCCGTGGACGTAGGCCATTAGTGCCGAACCACGTAATATCGGTTTGTCTCTTATTTCATCTTATGTTTTCATTTGATTTTGATATGTAGAATTTATTTGTCTTAATCACTGTTTTCTACAATGATATTCATCTTAGTTTTGATCTACATATCAAAATCTAAGATGGTATCAGAGCAAAAATGCTCTCGATCCAATCGCTTCCGCATCTAATTTTTTTAATTTTTCGTCAAAGTTAAAATCAGTCGTGGATAACATCTTGTTGTTATCTACTCCTATAGAGTGTTGGAATTTGGAAATGAAACTTCGGAGATATACGAGCATAGTTGTGTTGCTCGTATAGAGCTCCTAGGAAGCAAGACTAACTCTTAAACTCTCACAAACTCTTAATCTTATTAATCACTTCTTGCTTCTTACAACTTATAAAATGATACTACTAATGCCTATTTATAGGCTTACAAGACCACTCTAATTCTCTCTAGAATTTTCATAACATAAACTAATTGATCCACCTAGCTAGGTCCAGAACATTCCATCTCTAGAAGACTCTTTACATTTCTTTCACAGTGAAGCTACTGACGTTGACTAGCACTAGACATTTCTAGTGTACCGACTCTCAACGTTTCTAGATATTTCTTATTTCTTTAGGGCATGCTAACCCTTTACAACTTTGACCGTTTGACTGTGTAGAATTCTCTACACAATTCTACACTTATCTTAACTATCTAGATAAATCTAGATTACAAATTATTATTTCCAACATAGAGGTCAATCTTTCAAATTGTGCTTACTGTTTTCACGTTTGCATTCTCCAGTAATTAATCTATCATAGTTTTTGCTTTACATTCTCGTTCATGATCATTAATTTTGTCTCAAATCTTAATCTTTTCTCTGAGACTCTTCCATCAATTTTTGGTGAATAATCATAAAGAACTGGATCTTAATAAATCAATATTAAATCCTTTGTTCGTCAATAGATTCACTGTTTTTGATATCAAACATTATAATCAGTCATTTGATGTTCTTTCACATATAAATCAATATATGTTCTCCGTAATTATCAGAACTTCTCCGACTCTTATGAGTTGATTTCATAGCTAATTAATCATTTGATAGCTATTTTTATTTCTGTAGTCTGTCAATAGAATGCATAGTTCTTGTTTTGGCATCTGCAATCGATAGAGCTACACTAAAAGTGTATCCTCTTTACCGAGTCCTTAAAGAGTTTTAGGTTTCATGCCTTGTGAATCCTACCTTTTCTAAGAACTGAATCTTAGTAACATTTTTTTATCCTCAGTTCATCAATTAATTCAATTTCCATCAATGTCTCATTCTTGGATTTTCAAAGCAATCTCGTTGTTTAACACCGAATGTTATAAAACTTGGTTGTCATTTTACATAGTGATCAGTATGTTCTATGTAAAACTGAACTGCTTTCAATCTATTCATCAGCATGATGTTTTCAATGATGAAGTTCTTATATCTAGGAACAATTCGATCTCAGAGGTGATGTGAATCAGATCCATCTCCCTTTTGGGTCATTGCATTTTTAGTGCCCATCAGAGGTGATTTATACACCTTCCCAAAATATTTTCTTTTATTTTTGGAATATCAATATATCATTCCATTTCCAGTGTTTTCCTTTGATGTCGTTGGAAATGCTATTTTACCCTTCAAAGCATCATGCTTTTGTTATTCGTTGTGCCATGATCATCCAGCATAGTCATTTGATCAAAATCAAATTGTCTTCATATTTTTCTTAGCTTTGTGTGGTGATCACAGCAGGTCATGTATTTGTAATCGCATTGATCGTTTGTGGCATCTCACTAGTGTATTTTCTTTTATATCCTATCCAGGAGAGAAATCATGCGAATCTTTATTTCCATAAGAAATGGATCTTAATAAGCGAAGTTGCCTTCTTTCAAAGTTTTGGAATGCAGTACTTGGTGGATTTTAACCAATCTTAATCGTCATGGGATTTCATATTCTATGTCTCTTTCCGCATAAGCTTCAATCAATTTCTTCTTATTTTCACTTCTAATTCCGTTTTGGAAGTCAAACTTTACTCAAAAGTTTCTCATCACAGATGATGTTTCTAATTGATTTTATTTATTCTCATTGGATCGGAGCCATGGAGCCTTGTTTGGACAATACCAAAATGGTGCTGCTAAAATGAAGATTTCTTGGTTTGTTATAGCCCACAGTGAAAAGAAAAGAAGACAAAGAAGCCTAAATCAAGTAGCTGGCGTCAACTAAAAAAAAAAAAAAACCAGCCCAGTCTCTGAACGAAGATCTATGCCGATGTACAACATACCAATTTTATGCCGATGTACAACATACCAATTTTACAAGATATATTTGAAGTTGCACACTTCAAATATCTTCTCCGTGTTCAACTTGAGGGGGGGTGTTGGAATACATTGGAAGTTAGTATGTGAAGATATTCGGAAGACCAATTCTCTAGCATATAAATCATGTATTGTAGCTAGATAAGTATGGTTTACCTAGTCAAGATAGTTTGTTGATCTAGGTTTACTGCTTATTCAATAATCCTATAAATAGGATCCATTATGTAAATGTAACTTATCCCAGAATGATCAAGATCTGGAGATCAATATAATCTCACCCTTAGGGGTTCTCCGTGGACGTAGGCCATTAGTGCCGAACCACGTAATATCGTTTTGTCTCTTATTTCATCTTATGTTTTCATTTGATTTTGATATGTAGAATTTATTTGTCTTAATCACTGTTTTCTACAATGATATTCATCTTAGTTTTGATCTACATATCAAAATCTAAGAGCCTTTGTTTAACCGAAGAAGTTGGTGATTATGTTAAAATATGGGTAATGCAGAATTATGGAGTTGGGGAATCTTGGACTAATCGTTATATTGTGAAGAATCTTAGAATCTTGGATGACGATGTGAATGTGAGGCTTATGTGGTCTTTTAAGAGTGGCGAGATTCTACTTAGGGGTGCTGGTATTGCTGGTCTAGTTGTATATGACCCTGAACATGGAATTAGAGAGCCAAACATTTCATGTATACACTTGCACCAAGAAGAGCTATATTTCGAAAGCTTAGTTTCACTCAATTCGAGTACTTATGTGGGTGGAGAAGAAGAAATAGAGGAACCAAATAAGAAGAAGATAAGGACCTGAATGGAGAAGATTAAGAAGAAGCGTCCCATATTACGCAGCTGAGTTAACTCTCGTTTGTCACTAATTGTTTCCATACTTCCAATCTTTTGAAGTTTTCAACTTGTTTTCATTACTGTAATTCCTTTATTCTGTGTTATTTTCTTAGGTGTTCAGTATCATGAGTATTGAAAATGCGTCTTATCAAATGAGTGTTCTTTTACTGCAAATTTGTACGTGACCTACCCATGCATGGATGTGTAACCTGCCGTGAGATGTTTTATCTAGTGCAACACAATGGATTTAATTAGGATTAGAAGAGCCAATAAGAAGAGAAGTCAAATTTGCTTTATTGGTGTAAGTTAACTGGGAATTATGAGTGTTTCTGCCGAGGGATCAGTGAATGCCCTGTGCATATTTTTCCTATCTTGGCATATAAGCATTAGCCGGTCTAAAGAATGAAATGGAGTGATAATAAATCTAGAACCTGCATCAGAATGTTTAGTTTACATACATTATTCAGATCTACCTTGACATGAATTACTTGTTACTCGTAAAAATTTAATCTTAGAGAGAGTCACACTGAGTATTAACAAACTCTGGGAGTGGCAACCAATTTTTTTTTATTAGTCTCTTTTCATAAAGCCTATGATCCTGCTATATTCATGAAGTTGGCTCACTATTGATGAGTAGTAAATCAGTTTTGCGACCAAGTCAGTTACAAATAAAAAGCAATCATTGGAAATTCCGTTTTTTGGTCACATTGGAAATTTGGGTCTCGGACCCATTTCCGGCCACTAATTAAATTCTTGGCATGTCCCGTGGTGAGTGTTGAGCCACAGCTGCATATTAGAGGTTTCGTACAGTTCAAGTTTTAGGGTTAGGGGTTTAATGAGTACTCTATTCAGGGGTTTTGATGAACTTAATTAACACTCAATTGATAAATTAGAATTTGAAGTGTATACAAAGGTGAAACAATGTCAAGCATTCCGGAGGACGTTTATCTTGAAATCTTTTTGAAGGTACCAGTGAAATCTTTATTAGCTTGTAAGTGCGTATGCAAAAAATGGTTTTCCCTAATTTCTAACCCTGATTTTATTAATATGCATCTTACCAACCAAAGAAACAACCCTAATCTCATGCTTCGAGGTACGTTTCAGGATGATTCTACTAGGTACTGTGGGCGTAACGTATTCTACTCTACATGTCATGATTCATTAGATTCATTATTATCGGCGGATAAATTTCATGAATATGCAGTGGAATTGGATTACCCATTCAAGTTCTTTGGTTATTCAGTTCAACTTATGAGTTGTTGTGATGGTTTGGTGTGCCTATGGTTCGACAAGAAGCAGTGTTTTTGGATTTGGAATCCAGCCACAAGGGAAAACAAGATATTACAAAAATCAAATTTGGATTATGTTAGAATGGTTGCATTTGGTTATGATTGCAAGAGTAATGATTACAAGTTATTTGCTGCAGGCTCAAGAAGTATATGGAGTTTATTTGAAGTCTATTCGGTTCGATTAAATTCATGGAAAAGCATTGAAGACGTACCTTATGGGTTGAATGGGTGCAACAAACCCGGAGTGCTTGTTAATGGAGATTTTCATTGGTTGGCTAAAAGTCCGATAAACTATTCTGATGTTCTAGTCTCACTAGATATCACCAACGAGATTTTCAAAGAAATGGAACTACCAATAGAAACTTTGGAGGATGACCTTTATTTTTATGAGGTGGGGGTGTTGGACGGGTGCCTTTGTTTAATCCAAGGCTTTAATGATCATGTTAAAATATGGGTAATGCAGAATTATGGATTCCGAGAATCTTGGACTGTTCGTTATACTTTCAAGAATCATAGAATAAATGACAACGTGAGGCTTATGTGGTCAAGAGTGGCGAAATTCTATTCGGGGGTGTTGGTACTGCCGGTCTACTTGTATATGACCCTAAATATGGAGGAATTAGAGAGACAAACGTTTCCGGTTCACGCTTGTACCAACAAGAGCTTTATTTTGAAAGCTTAGTTTCACTCAAGTCGAGTGAAGAAGAACAAATAAAGGAACCAAAGAAGAAGAGGAGAAACAACCGTATGCAGAAGATTAAGAAGAAGCTGAAGAAGAGAGCCTGAGAATTGTCTAAGAAATTGTATCATTGGTGATGGGTATGGCTATAATTACTTTCGGATTTTTTCTTTTTACTTAGACATCTTTTATGGTTAATTCCAGAGTTAACTCACCTTTGTCAATGGTTTTTCCATACTTGTGTTATGCCGATCTTTGAATGCTCTCAATTTGTTTTATTGTGGTTACTGTAATTACTCTATTCTATCTTGTTTTCTTAGGATGTTAGTATCATGAGTATTGAAAATGCATCTCCTTTATAAGCATCTTATTTTTTTTTTGATCGGTAAATAAGTAGTTTTATTGAGACTAAAGCCAACAACGAATACAAATACAAGAAACAGTGTGGTCTAATAATTGGCCGACCAAGGTAAGTTTATTCCTGTGGGTGGCAGGGTATTGCAAAATATCCACTCAAGATATGATGTGCAGGAGGGGATGGCCTTTTGAGTGGGTGAACCATTGCTATATGTGTGTACAAGATGGAGATACTTCTACCCATCTCTTTATCCACTGCAAGGTTGCTTGGAAAATTTGGTGTTTTTTCTTAAACGAATGGTCTCTAAAGTCGGTTACACCACCAGATCTAATATCACTAGTGAATTCTTGGCCGCTGAAGTCAGATTCGCCAAGAAAATCGTTAGTTTTGAAAGTTCTTCCTGCAGCTATTTGTTGGATGTTATGGAAAGAACGTAATTCTAGAGCCTTTAAAAATGTTAGTAAGAGAGTTAATGAGATTATTGATTCGGTCAGGCGTACAGTTGCTTATTGGCTACATAATCGAGGGGATTTCGTGGAATCTCGATGGAGCAGTTGGCTATAAGCTGGAAGGAAGTTTTATTTCAACCGCCATGATATAAGTATGTGTTGGAATATCACAAGATATGCGGAAGACTTAGTCTGCTAGTCTTGTATTCTAGCTGGATAGGCCTAGTCAAATATCTATAGTTTGTTGCTTATCTTTTAGGTTTACATATTACTGTTTATTTATCTTCCTATATATATAGGAATCATTGTAAGTGTAAAATTATCCCAGAATCATCAAACTCTGGAGATCATAATCAAATTATCCCTTCGGGGATTTCTTAGTGGATGTAGGCGTTAGTGCCGAACCACTTTAATTCTCTTGTCTTGTTTATTCAAGTTTGATTGATTTTACTTAATCGATGATCCGACTCGATACCCATAATATATTATGGTATCAGAGCGGGGAGATCCGCTCATATTGCTTCCGCTTCCAATTTTTTTTTAATCATTTTAATCAATTTTTTTTCGGATTAGTTATAATCAAAAATAACTTTTCCAAAGTCATTGTTCTTATGCCTTTAATTCCAATGGAAGACCTTTTACATAGGTTTCCTCCATGTCAACAGTAGGCTTATAAACTCTAATGTGATTCCAATATTAGTTTCTTGTAAGGCTAACGTTACCTTTTCACTATATATTTTTCAATATTATCTGCCAAAATTCTTATCTTATTTTTGATATGAGTTTCTTTTTCAAAAATAACTTACACTCCAATAATAATGGTTCTCAAGTTGTGATCCTAGATTCCTATTATTTCAAAGTGTTGTGATTTACATCAATTACTCCTTGAGTATGGTCTCTGTCTATAGAAGTTTCTTAAGTTCCTTGAACTACGTATGCAAGTCCTTATGTTCCGTCAATCAACTATGCTTACCTGGTACGTACATCAGTTCTCGTGCTTAATAACCTTGTCTTTGTCGATATACAGATTGGATAAGTGATTTGTATTCTCATGGTTGACATGTTGGTGTACTAGAGATTTGTTACCAACAATCGTCTTCTATTTCGGCATCACCCAAAGATGTCTGATTTCAATCTCTCAAATCAGATCTTTGATCTATTATCTTTCTTGCTGCTATTGTTTACCCGCAAGATATAATCAATAGAATAGCTCATTAGTTTTATTTTTATCTAATGAAGATCAATAATTCTCCATCTTGCTCTGATATGCTCTAATTTATTATGAGCTAATAGTCCTGGAATTAACTGGTCATTTTCTTCTACTGCATCTTTATCCACCAAAGATATTTTCACATGTCTCGACATTTTGTTAAATAATCATTCTATTTGATGTGATGAACGTTGCCAACTTTGTTATGATTTGCCTTTCAAACAAAAATCATCTAATCCCGGTTCAGTTCAACTAGTTAGTCTAGTAGCTGCTAGTTACCATCATTCATCAATAAGGTTTATATCATTCTTTATACAGGATATACCTTCAAAGCATGTACACAGTCAAATGCTTTTGCCCTGTATTACTCTTTGTGCCTTGTTCATTCGGCATTTCGATTTGATCAAATTCATTTTATTAGTTAAACAACAAATAAATGCGTTTTTAAGGATATTTGTTTTTGACATCAAAGATTCTTATCATCATTTTTGTTAATCAAGCTCTATATCCAAATTTAAGGATTTATCTATCAAAGTCAAGTACCGATAGGTCTCCATTTTGACCTTTCTACATGTTCATTAAATCAAAATATTGATTTTAATGAACTCATATTATTCAATTTTATCCAGGATATGATTCAATTTTTATCCTGGATATCCCTGGTCACCCAGTTTCTAATGTGTATACTGCCATCTCCGCAGTTGGTTCTCTTTCCAAAACCCTTATTTTCTCTTAATACATGAATTGGGAAATTAACTCAAACCGATTCTCTTGTGTAATTTTCATCCTGCTGAAGAAGAATGTAAAAAAAACAAAAAATGCATTATTGGTGTGTTTCTGTTAATTGCTTATGAAGATTAGCCATCAATTGAAGAATGGTTGTCCGTGAACAAAGATCAAATGCAGCAGTGATAATCAAGTTGAAATTACAAAGTTTAGCTATGAGGCAATATATTTTTCAAGTTGTACACTATATTTCTTTCCGTGTCCAACTTGAGGGGGGGTGTTGGAATATCACAAGATATGCGGAAGACTTAGTCTGCTAGTCTTGTATTCTAGCTGGATAGGCCTAGTCAAATATCTATAGTTTGTTGCTTATCTTTTAGGTTTACATATTACTATTTATCTATCTTCCTATATATATAGGAATCATTGTAAGTGTAAAATTATCCCAGAATCATCAAACTCTGGAGATCATAATCAAATTATCCCTTCGGGGATTTCTCAGTGGATGTAGGCGTTAGTGCCGAACCACTTTAATTCTCTTGTCTTGTTTATTCATGTTTGATTGATTTTACTTAATCGATGATCCGACTCGATACCCATAATATATTAGTATGTAAGGGAGTTGGGTTTTCAAAAACGATGTGATTCACTCGAATCATTTCATGAACTATAAAGCCACGGTTTGCAAAAGTATTCCTTAGTAATTTATAAGATAAGTTCACGAACACCGTTTTCAGACATAACTTCTTGAGTTCGCGGACTCAAGCTAACCGGTTGAAGTTAATAAACTTCAGCAGAATTTCTCGGGATGAGAGCTTCCAAATGGGTTCATGGACCGCACCTGAGCTTCAACTTGAGATATTCTCGGGTTCGAGAACTTACGCGATTCATGACTGAGTTGATGCTCACGTTCGGTTCCACTTGATCAACAAAGTTCGCAAACTTCGGTTCAAGTGTTAAGGACTTATACATATATGTGTTGCCATAACAATGTTTATATCCCACGATGGTTATATAGTCTAAGCTCTCATTTCAATCATTGAAACATTCTCAGAGGGCGTTATATAATTGTTATTCACAAACTATTTTTTGTCAGAGCGATTTCCAAAGTGATTGAAATATAACATGACTTTCGTCACTAGGCAAAGATGAACTTGGCTAAAGCGAAAGCTTTACCAACACCCATTTCGAGAAATAGATAAGCGAGATATACTCAACTCGAAATGTCGCATGTGCAGATTCTTAGTCTATATAGTAAAACGACTTTGGTCTCAATATAGGAGATAAAGTAGATAGACTTTTGAGTGATAGATAAGTTCAAGTCTCCACATACATTTTAGTCGATGAAGATCCACTGGTTCCTTGAGTAGTCCTTCGTCTTGTATGACGATCTCCATGGAGTTCTTGAGCTCAACTACACTTTCTATCCTAGTCCGAGACCTTAGCTATAGTAGACTAGAAATCAAGACTATATAGTTTTGATCACTAAGATTGACAAACATGCTTGATATAGCAACGCATGCGAGTTTGACCGAGCAATGCTCTAACAATCTCCCCCTTTGTCAATTTTAGTGGAAAAACTATTAATACATATGGAATACAAAAATTATATAAATAAACTTTTTAGCTCCTATTCCACATGCATAATCTTCAACAATACTCGAAATCTTCATCACTTCCAAGTAGTCCAATGATCCCAAAGGTTGTAAGTTTAGCATCATCGTTGTTGAAAATCCGTAGCTATAACAATGAGAAAAGCATTGGTTCTCTATCATTGTTATACAGTGTCATAGTATTATTACACAGTGTAAAAGTATAATTGTATCACAACTTCAACAATAGTACTATGGTGATACTTTACTCCCCCTTAGTCAATACTCCATATCACATGGAAACCACTCCCCCTTACATAATGATCTGAAAACCATTTGTATTTGTAGTATGAACTACAATTAATTCTCCCCATTTTTGTCAATAAAATTAGCAAAGGTACAAGAACGGGATCCTAATGAAATTTTCGTAAGAGACATTTCATGATCAAAGGTAAATGTTCTATCATCTTGTTTAGATGCAATCATAAAGCCGAGGCTAAATGCATTCATCAAGGATTTCATAAAGATACAAGATAACCCTAAAAATTCCACAGCCGCGCTCCCCACAAAGATTTGGAAATTAAGCGCAAGTTCAAGAGAACTCTCCCCCATTAGATGTCATTCCCAAAGGAACAACAAGAGCGACCTTAATTTCAAAAGAAAAGAAGGATTTCTTTAGACTCAACAAATTGCATACAAGTATGAATTTGGAATCCAAAATATTCAATCATATTAACCAAAGTGAACCAAGATTAATTTAACTAAATATGCTCAACACAAGTAAACTTATGGAGACTTAATTCATCGATTAGATTATTCACAAGAGAACTCATAAATACTCTAACCGGATTACACAATTAAACTAATCACAAAGTAATCATTTCAATTGTCCACACTCGACATGAGAAAAATCTATGGAGTGCTAACTAAATAATCACACAAGATGATTGATTTAGTTCATTTGGGCTCAACATAAGAGATTATGGAACCCCGACTAAGATTATCATAAGAAATGACAACCTTAATCGTACATGTACTCAACATGAGAGAACTCATGGAATACAAACTAAATAACCACACAAGGTGATTAATTTAGTTCTTAATGCTTAACATTTTGCATCTTTATGGAACAACCAACCACGCCAATAAGAAATCTGCTTAGTTGTATCGTGCTCAACATAAGATACAAGATGGGACCTTCAAGGTAATACATAATAATATGAAACAATTAAGCTCTATACCGTGGATTACAAAACAAGGACTTATTCTATTTTTCCATCACAAAGTGACATAATAGACTTTATCCTTGAATCACAAAAGATTTTAACCTATCTTACATCAACAATTGACAATATAGGCTTAACTTTTGTGTTTTACCAAAAGTCCATTCATTCCTTTATCAATATTTGCATACCAATACGTGAACGACTTTACTTTTGACAAAATATGGGACAATCAATTTCACGGACGTAAATATACATATCCCATCAAGATATTGCAATATATAAAATCATAAAGATTAATACTACAACCATCATCTTCCAAACAACTTTAGAATTTAAACCAATAAATATAAAAACAAGAAGATGAAATCATTGGATATAGATATGTGTACTCACAATAATGGCTATTCCAAAACACTAGTTATTCTTCTAAATAAAATAGAAAACATAGAAGATTTACTAGAAATTAAGACCTTTGAAGAATTCATTATCGTCCTCGAACTCCTTGTTGTCAACAACCATTGGAACATAGGGTTCATTAAGAAAGGAGTTTATATCAATGAACCTTCTTGGTTGCTGTTGTCGAACCAAGGCCTTCTGAATCTCATGAGTCTTATACACAAAAGCCTTTATTTGTTGAATTTCCTTTTGCAGCTCCTTCAATACTTCGAAAACATCATAAAACTTCTGAGAATTTGAAGGAATAGCTCTTGGCTTCCTCGTATTCCTTCTTTTTCTTTTCAAGGTTGGAGGCAATGGAGATTTTCCTTTTTTCCTTCATGATTGATGGATTAACAATCACATTACCTTCTTTTTCATCAGAAGACATCATTCTTGGAGCGTCCATAAACGTATGGGTTTGTGAGAGGAATTCACAATTAGCTCAACAAGTAGTCTTAAGATAAAGAGAGGTTTTAGTGAAGGAAAAGGAATGTAGGGTTCGAAACCTAAAACAGGTTCGTGGACGATCAACTCTTATCCCTATAAAGAGCAGAATTGTCGATAATACCCTTTCTTCTGTAGTTTGATAGACAAAAAATAAGACAAGACTAAGAAAAGAAGAAACAAAACTTTTCCTAAAGCCTGATAGGTACAACATCATTGTCTCTTTTTATCAGGCACATGAGACAAGATTTTAGACACAACACACTTAATTTGTTCTGTGGTGAACAACAATTTGTCCACCAATTTCCTCTTGAGAGGAATCCACATACCTCTGTCTATCAAAACGATTTGACCATACTTTCTTCCCAAATGGTCTTGGTTTTTCCTTGGAAACTAACTTCTTAGACGAAGATAAAATCTTACATACCTCTGCGGTCCTCTGAGTAACTTTGAGCTTTCTTGCTAAATGATTTGCTCTTCGCTAAAGTTTGTTGACGTGTCTTTGTTCGTGTTTGAACTTGTAACACCTTGAGAGTTCATGTCCTTTTAATGAACAATATGAGCACGTCATACTTGGATAATAATCAGGCTTCTGAATTATGCATGCGGCTAGGCACAAAGTGGATCCTGAGACATTATAAACAGTGTTTCCATGAAAAGGGTCAACTTCTTCTTCCAGAATGATTGGATTATCTTCTGAAAGAATATCAAAATTGATGTGTATTGCTACAATTATAAAAATCAATATTTTCACCAAGAAGTGCAACACTTGATTTTTCATCTTCATTTGAATCATAGTCGTCAGACATTTCATCAAGAGTTACAGCAAGACCTTTGTTCCCAGTGTATTTTCTCCGGTTTGGGAACTCGTTTGCAAAATGACCAAATCATTTACACTTAAAGCACTGAGGCATATACTCGTCATCAGTTTCATCAATATCCCTGTTTTTAGGAGGAACACAATTATAAGGTTTGACTGATGCCTTAGGCTTATCTCTGGAGAGCCGTTTACTTCTCTTCAATAGAAGATCCCTAAATTGTCTTACGACTTAGTGCAATTAGACACATGGTGCTGAATATTTGAGGTAATGGCATGTATGATCGCATTTAAACCATTGGAGTTTTGCTTTGCAGCAAGAATCTCTGCAGGAGTATATTCAACAATATTCTTTGGAATATTTTCTCCTTCTACAATAATGAAAGGATCATAGCCATTAACAACATATACCCATGATTGAAAATCTCATGCTTGAAGAAAAGCTCGCATAGCAATTTTTCACCATAAGTAATTAGAGCCATCGAAGACTAGTGGTACGTTTTTTGAGATATCACCTCTGTACATAGAGTCAGATCGCTACAAACACAGAATTGTAAGGTCTTTAATGTGTTTGCCTGCTCTGATACCAATTGAAAAAGCGGGGGTCTAACAACCTCACCCAATATTTCGATTAGCAATCTGTATGGACAACTCCGAGTTGTTTTCTAGAGAATCAACTAGACTCAATCAATAGAAAATACTCAAGGAGTTATTATCTCAATCTCTTGATTTGATTTACTCAAGCAAATATGATTCGCGAGTCCAATCAAAGAGAGATAACTTGGATGGTACCAAAGACTAATATCCAAGTGTAAATCGATTTAAATCAACAACCAATAAGGTCGCATATTCTAATCGATTGAACAACGCACAACTTGTATTATTTTAATTATGTATAGCTAAAGCCAGTTGATTCTTCTTTAGCACTCTGAACTGCTCCAAGAACAATTTCAGCACTAGCTGGTCAGCCAATTTCAACACAAACTAAAACCAACTTTCAGTGAGCAGTTGGTTATTCATGAGAGAGGTAATATTGCAGCACGCTATGTCCTGTTATGATAATACCTTCCCTGGAGGTGTCATGGTGAGGCCTCCCTGGATGACCGAGCATCCGAGTTACATCCAAAGGACTTAATTCATTCCATGCTCATTACTCGGGATTGTAAATCTGAGTACCCTTGATGATCAAAGTGTGGGCTGGTAAGTTGATATCCCAGGCAAGGGTTGCAGTGAAACCAACACTTGTACGTGCCCTTCATCAAATGTTCCTCAACCAGACAACAATCTGTTCTCGCCATACCGGCATGATGAATTGCTGACCCGTACAGCAAAAGTCTTGGGATCATTGCACCAAACATGACCCCTTTCAGTCTGTAAAATCTCACAACTTACACTAGGCTCTTTTAGGAAACGACTTAGGGTGTCATTAGCAAGAACATAGATTGCACGTGCAGTTTTCACTCTCTCTTTCCTCGACAAATATGACTCAAAGCCTACCTGCTCTAGCCATGACCTTCTCATAACAAATATCATTCATCAACTGAATCTCTGTAAAGGCTTCTTCTCTGTTGAGCAAGTGGACATGGTCTGTAACTGTTGCCAAAATGGAACAGTCCTATTCTCAGATCAACTCGTAAAAATAGAGGCACGTCTTTGTAACTGGAGACTGTAGCTGACAAATGTGATCCTTTGTGGTCTCAACTAGTCTAACTGTTCTTGCAACAACCCTATTATCGAGAAGTAGATGGATCTTAGGTCTCCCGATTTTCTAGTGATAAAATCCCACTTCTCAGGAGTCGTGTGTCATCAATTTGTTGGCGACTCAGGGACTGGTCTCCTCTTAGCTCATTCAGTTTTATACTGTACTGCTTTCATCAGTGCCACATATTCCGCCTCCTCCATTGGAAGAGAACTGCCAAGGAAGAAAAAAAACAGAAGAGATTAATAAATAAAGTAAAAAAAATATACCATATAAACCCCCCAAAAATTGATGACACTCTCAGGTAAGCATTAGAAACATATATAAACATCATCAGTATCAGGTGCCAGTGTAATGTATGAATCTGAAACATTGAGAGACGAAATAGGAACAAAAACCATCGGTTATTGAACAATTCAAAACCCCAGAATTTGAAACATTGAGACATGAAACTGAGGCAAAACCCATAAAAATGAAAGATGATAACAGATGGATCCAGATCATCTAGATAAATTTTAAAGCAGGAGAATTTTATTTCTAATGAAATAATAGAAAAAAAAAAAGTGGGATTAGAAACCTTGGCCATCCAAAGTTTTAGGATACCAGACCAGGATTCCCAGGTTCAGAATTCACTGCATGCTTATTGAGGGATTTGATAAATTTAGCTTTTGGTGACCTCTGCTCATCTAGTGAACGAAGCAATGCAAGTAAAAGAGAATCTACTCCATAAGCTTTGCTCACAATTTCCGAAGTTGTTTTGCACGGTTGGCGCACTAACTCCTTTGGATAAATTAACCATGACAAGACATGCTGGTATTTTTGGAAGTAACAAATGCAACAGACCTTGTGCGGACTATTACAGGTTAGATGCTGTTTGTAAATCATATCAATGTCCAAGTTACCAAACTTCAAGTCCGCGTAACACTATCCTCTAGAATTGGATGATACTCTCTTAAGATGAAAACAAAAGGTAAAGATAAATCAATGCCATTGTTGTCGGACTAGTTTACGTCCACATCGACTCGTGTTAAAAATGATGCAACTTGGGAATGCAGAACTTGTTACAACTGCGGAAGTAGGCATGAAATGTTGGGTATAACTACAACTACTAGAAAACCTATTTATTCGTAAGAATATCACAAAATCCTAGCAGCCAACAGAATAATTGTCATGCATCCTGGTACTACTGTGTAAGCATGTTAAAGTACCTAGCTGGGATTGAGCTTTACAATGGAGATGGAAAAGTAGCATTAATTCAAAATAAGCAATTTTTTATTGTAGTTAACAAGTTTCTAAAGTATGCACCACATTCTCAGATTGCAAATAGACCAAATGACCAACAAAATATGTAGATAACAGATCAATATAGCTTTTCAGTAAGAGTTAATCTTTATCTGATACTTTATGCAATCTCAAATTGAACCTTGAAACACATAAATATTTATGATACTACTTCAAAAGCCCATTGAAGCTTACCAGTTAATAGTGTATCCAGGGATCTCATGCTGCCAGCAGCTGTGTCGGCAAATCACGGCTTTCTGTCTGTCTTCTCAATTATAGCTGAATCCAATATTTCTATATCTTCTTCTCCTGATTCTTTTAACGAAACTAAGGTGTTCTTGTGGGGGATTATTTCATTTAATGTACTGAGGGATCTATGATTGAAACATAAAATACCACCACTCTTGGTAAAGGACAACGGTAGTCTTCCAAGAAGACTAAACTCTTTCCTCCAACCCAAAGGCTCGAGTTCCACACGCTCATTTATGTCAAGATTATCATTCTTCTCTTTTAATAACCATATGTCAAAACGTGAGCATACTTAGATAGCATAATAAAAAATCCCACCCAACTCCCCTATAGCATAATACATAGGGTACAAAGGAGGTGGTGATAGATGTTCACTAAACTTCTCCTCAGTCAAATTGAAGACCGACACCCTTCCTCTCGCTGCATTCCTCCAATGCAGCGCTCCATTCACAAAGATACTATCTTGGGCATAAACTTCGGCAGACTGAATATCAAACCTCGCAACATTCCTCCACCAGTTTCCACTGCCAATAGTGTATACAGTAACTTCTACAATGAACTTAAGTCCTCTCCTTAACAAATGCAATTCCACAACTTTATACTCATTACTTAAAGAACTGTAACCAAATCCGCTTGAACAATCAATATATTTATCAGCACAATCTCTGTTGAATTTAGGAAGAAGTGCAAATTCTTTGGTCACTGGGTTACAGATACAAGCAGTATTATATTTGGATCTATATACAGACTTTGGATCTACACAGACAGACTAAACCATTAACAAAACCAATAACCTTATAAGAAGATGTAAATGGAGGGGTGAAATTGATCCTTGTAATGCTATAAGCAGGTGTCGTCTCATCATGTTTCTCATTATACTCAAAATAGTGAATTTTTAATTCTCAGCGGCAACAAGAAAAGTTAACTTACCAGAATCAGCAGAGTAATTAAGATTAAGATGAGATAAATACATTTGATAGAATGATGGACGGTGAAAAACAAGATTCCTCCATAGATTTGCAGCAGAATCGATTTAGACGAGTTATAATATCTTGTAGAATGTCTGTTAGGAGATAATTCCAATTCCCCATTTTAGACGAGGGATTAGCAGAAAGATGAAATCTTAGGGTTTGGAGAATTCGAAATTTGGTTGCAGCAAAATTCTCAGACACTGATTATGAGGGGAACCGAGTAATTGGATCAGCTGGGGCAGCCGATTTAAATTCGAGGTATTTGGTGATGGAAAATTTGCTGGTTGGTCTAAAGCCCATTAAGTTAGTTATACTAGGGTCCAACCGGATTTTAGACTTATCACCAGGTCCATAATTATTTGAAACAAGTAAAATGACCACATTACTCCAGCACCACTCACGTGTGAACTCCTCCACCTTCTTACGGTTTCTCTTTCCCGTGCCAAAATTTCTGAAAACGGTCATATTCATTAGATGAATTTTAACTTTACAGAGAATCATTCAGAGATTTTCAGAGAGAAATTTTTTTTTCTTCACAAAGTGAATTCAGAGAATCAAAACCCAAATTCATTCAGAGATTTTTGAGACAACTGAGATTTTCGATAGTTTGAAAACAACAAAAATTCATTCAGAGATTCAGAGAAAAACCTTAAAACCTAGATTTTGTTCTGATAATGATTACAAAAAGAAAAATCACAAGAACAATCCAAGAAGAAGAAACAATAATGGATGATAGCACTGCTCCTAGAACATCAGAAGACGATTCAAGAAATTCAAGACGAAAATCAAAGAGTAAAAAGGTTGAAACACCAAAGAAAAAAGCTTCTAAAGGTTCATCGGACGATGAATCTCCAGATGTAATAACCCGAAAAGGAAGAAAACAGAGTAAAAAGGCACCAAATCAGAGAAAGGGTACTATTTCTAACAATTTTAGTATGTTTTTTGTTTTTCTGGGACATAGATCCATCAGTACATATGTGAGGTACTGATGAAAAATTGATGAGTACCTATCATAGTTTACATGCAACTTCGACTTTGTGTTTCTAGCACTTAGATTTGGCAGTACATAACTAAAAAACTGTAGAATAATAATCAAAAGTAATTTCTAATGTTATTTGTTTGTTTCTGATACATAGAACCACCAGTACATATGTGGAGTACTGAGGTTTTTATATGATTTAGGTTCTTTTTTACCGGTACATAAGTCCAATAGTGAATGGGTAACATTGTTTATGTGTCTATTTATCATTGTCAGTAGATAACTCTAAAAACTGTTGAGGCAATAATCTTGGATTGTCAGTACATAATACAAAAACTGTTGAAAAACAGTTTGTGGCATGCCTATATTTGCAAATACTGAGACATTGTAGTGTTTATGTTCTCTAAAGTTTCTTTGTTTATGTGTCTATTTTTCCTTTATGTGGTGATAATGATCTTTTGATATGCAGTACATAAGACCAATACTGATTGTTTGTGTTTTTGAAACGATGAATGTGCAGTCCATAATTGTAATACTGAAATAAAACCAATTAAATTTTGCAGGAAAGGTTGTGCCAAAATCTGTCAGGAAATTGTATAGGTATGTTTTCACAACATTACATAGCATGGTCGCAAAAATGAAGGCGAGTAACTATACTTTGAGTGAAGCCACATTGCAAAAGATAAGCAAATCTTCTTATGGACAGATTTTCTTGATGTTCTGGCACACTAAGTACACAGAAAGTCATTGGGAAAAGTTGGAAGGTGTTGTGAAGAAGTACTTGAAGTGTTACAAAAGGGTTCGAGTCAAGAATGAGCTCACATTTGAGTTTGTTAGAAGAGGTGAAACACACATTATCACGTCGACACCAGAAAAACTGGGTGTAATGTTTGGAATGCCAAGAATGGCAGGAAAAAGAACTGATGACACCTTTTTGATGGGAGGTGGTGGATGGAGACAGAGACCATTCTACATTAGACACTTTGGTGATAGCAACACGGTTACAAGACCAATGCTACAAGATGCATTCATGAACCTTCTCAAGCGTACTGGAATCAAGAAGAAGAATTCTGAATCTGACAGTGATGATGACAGTGATGAAGAAGCACCGGATAGTGAAGATGATGAAGATATGGAGTACATGATACCAAAAGTAGAAACTGAGAAAACAATTGAAGATATGGTCTGTGCCTGTTTATGTGTATTACTTTGTTTTTTACAACAAAAGATGCTCATAAACTCAAAGAAAAGTACTTTGGTTTAGTTGATGATCTTGAGAAGTCAAAGAATGTATCTTGGCCTGACCTGATACATAATGATACATAGTTTCTTAGAAAAGAAAATCAATCAGAACTACAACACTCCCGAGGACATCACTGGTTGTGTCGTCTATTTGCTGGTATCGATCATCTAGTACAAGCTTTTGTTTTTTACCAAGTACATATTTACTCTACTGTCATTTAAGATTCTGTATTTGATTATATTGATGTTATTTTGTCACAGTTGTTTTATGCGGAGCATACTCACTTGGTTCAACCACCGGTGTTACCAGATGATCGATACCTTCCAAGAGCGGCAAGGTGGAACATCAAAGAAATATTTGCTGAGTTTCTAAAGGATATGGAGGCTTCGCAATACACAGTAATTCCCTAAGAAAAACAATACATATTACTAGGATGAGTTATATTTCATTATGCTTCTTGTAGTTTTGGTTTAGGAAACAATGATGCACCAGTACATATCTCAAAAACTGATTAAAGTTGGTGAATTAAAGCATAATTATTTATGTTTTAATACATGAAATGATTTGTTGTTTTGACAGTATCATAAAAGCAGTTTTATGTTAGACCAAATGATTGTGTGTGTGTGTGTTATGTACTATTGATTTGAGTACATATATGTTATACTGATACAAAAACTGGTGAACTTTCATTTTCTTTTCCAGTTCTCCAAGGAATTTAAGAAACCACATACTCTGGATGAGAAGGAAATGTTGAATAAAATTGTTGAAAGGCTTCCAGTTGAAGACGTACCAGTAGAAGAAGATTGGAAAGAGAAGTTTGGAGATTAGGAAGAAGCGCATGAAGATTTGAGGCTTACAATTATTTCAATATGGGGTGAGTTACAGAGCAGAAAAAAGGACGGCCTCCCCGTTGATGTGATTAAACTAGAAGAGCTCTTGAGTGATATATATTACAGGGCTTACCCACCTCCAGAATCAAACTCTTAAGATGAAGTATTTAGCAATGGTTCAGAAAACCATGTTCATCTGAGTGGTAATACATACGACAACATTCCGTCAGCAACAACTCCCTTAGTAACAGAGGTTGAAAAGGAAATCCAAGTTTATGCAGAAGAAACACCAAATGCACAAAATGCTACTCCAACTATGCCTGTTATGGGGAGCTCTGAAAAAAATCCCTCACAATTTGATTTTGAGGTTTCACAGTTTAAAATTTGGGCTCGTACTGATTTGGAGAGAAAGATGAAAGAGATGCAAGAGGAAAAGAGCATGCCAGAACCGTCACAGGTAAGTTATATTCCTTCTAGTATTAGTTTTGTTTTTAAGAAACAAAAACTTGTCAATACATATCTGTTATATGGAAGAAAAAAAATACAAGTACGTATCTGCATTACTGATTAAAAACATATCACCTTATATTGAATAACAGACTGAAAAAGATGAACGACAACAAACAGCAGAAACACAAGTTCTTGGTTATATTGAAGCGGAAATTGGTTCTCTTAGAGATAGACATGTGAGCTAATTGAATGTTACACTCTTATGGTTCATTTTATCCTTTGTCGTACTGTAAGGTGACTTGATTTGGCACTTCATATATGTAGGGTGCATCTATTAAAGAAATGTTGCCGAATATGCACTTTGTGCCCTTGGTTTGTGAGCTACCGAGTCTCAAAGAACTGCATACTATGCCGATGGAGAAACTGATTAACTTGGCCATCCATGGCAAGGATATTTAAACCGACGAGTACGCAAAGTTTCTAGAAGATGAAATTATGGGAGATGCTTATCCATCCTTAGGAAGTCTTTCTCTGGAGTACCCGTCGACTGGTAGTTTACCAAGCTTGAAAAAAATGGAATCTTCTCAAATCTTTGATAAGTATTACGTTAAAGATTTGGATCCTCCATCACAAGCTTCAAGACCAAATTTTGACTTGGGTTTAGGACTAAGTGATCAAAATGGAGAAGAAGTGCAGCAGCCTGCAATTGATCTAGGTGCATCTGATCCAACTAAAATCCATGTTGCAGCTGCGCCTGCGCACAATGAAGATGAAGTTGTTAGAGGAGCATCAGATCAAGCTCAAATGGATCCCTCGGCTGAGTAACCTCAAATCAATACTGCACTTACGCTTAAAGAAGCCTCTGAAATTATGTTAGCCGCAGCCGTCCAAGCTCGTATGAAAGATGATCTTCCGCAACCTCAACAAGAAGTATGAACATGTTATAAAACCTAGTACATATATGATTCTGATGCATAGAACCAGCAATACATATATGCTTCTTTTCGTCAAATAGTTTGTTGTCTAATTTGTTTCAAATGCAGGAAACAAGGAACCCTTGGGATCCGATTCCATTCAATGAAGTCGAAAGGAAGAAGAAAATGAAGAATGACAAAAAGCAACAGCCTACTGAAGGAGAGAGCTGCAAATAATTAGAGAGTCTTGTACGTACCTACATCTATGAATGAAACAAAAAGAACACCTGTAATAAATTTTGAACAAAAAAAAAATGAACAAAAAACAAAGAAAATGCCAATAACAAAAAAACACACACACAAACCTGATCATGTCAACAAGGGCGCAGGCAGGCAACCCCTTCTCTTTTCGCATCCAATTGTTAAAGGACTCGGCAACGCTTGATGTAGTCTAACCATATCTACATCTAGTGAAGAACGCGCTGGACAAATGTCCCCTAGGAATATTGCGGCAATACTCAGCAACCCCATGCCTTCCCATTAACTCCATTTCTGTAAGTACTTCTTCATATCTTGATGGTATGAGAGCATAAGTTGATTTTTTGAAACAAGCCATAACTTCTTTATACTTCTCGTCTGATTTCCTGATTGGTAGGTTTCCTTTCAAGTGGTAGTAACAATATCCATGATGGGAAGTAGGAAAATGTGCAGGAATAGACCTCAACAATCCTTCATGACGATCAGACATAAAGGTGATAGGACGGTCATCAACAATGTAGCTAAGATTGCGCATAAACCAATCCCAATTGTCAATGTCTTCTCCAGGGACCAATGCAAATGCTATCGGATAAAAACCTGCAAAAAACAAACAGTACATATATCATATACTGTCACAAACTATGTTGCTATACTAGTTGAAACTGGAAAATAGACTAAGTATTTTGCAGTACATAACAGCCATACTGTACTAAAAAAAATGGTCTTATGCTTACATATACGAATCTGTGTGTGTTAGAAAAAAATAAATTTTCAGTACGTAAATAGTATACTAGTAACAAACTAGTTAATTTTCAGTAAATAAACGGTATACTCAAAAAATTCAAACGATTAAAAGCAGTGAATAACTTGTAAGCAATAACAATTAAAACGTAAGAAAGAGCACTTTCCTTGATTCCCATTCAGACAAGTCGCGTCCATAAGAGTGCCTCTAAACCTCCCGGTAAGAAAAGTTGCATCAACAAAAATCATTGGTCGACAATGTTTATAACCTTCAATACAAGCGCCTATTGGAACGAATAATCTTTCAAATGTCTGAGTTGCATCGTTGAACTGAAAATCCACATAAGAGCAAGGATTTGTTTCTTACAGTGAATTGACCCACCAAACCAGATCAGAATAAGACTTTACATCATTCCCGAAAATTTCATTGTGTGACCTTTCCAAACCATGATATGCATGATGATATTTGATATTAACACCAGCACCAACTTTTATATAATCTTCAATTTCACGAGGCTTCATAAGTGGGTTGTGCATCACACGATCATGAATAAGATTGTGTACCAGCTTCTTAGATACTTTAGGACTTCTTAACTTCACACTAGATCCACAAGTGTTCCTGCCAACATACTTTTTGATCCTAAAAACATCGTAAGTAGAATCAATGGCAACTGCATGGATCATCCAAGTGCGTGGGACCCTACTGCATTTCATTGTGAAACTTTACCGATCGTTCTTCACCTTTGTTACGCGATACCCAGTCTTCAAACAATACTTTTGACAGGCCAACCGAACAGCATCAACACCACCACAAAAAAGCTTATTCGGGTCATCAAAGACATTTTCCCACCCATCAGACATAATAGGTTTAACAACTTCTTTGCCATCAGTTTCATAACTCTCTCTAGATGTCCTGATCAGTTTTGAATTGTTGTCGACGTCATTAAATGTAGAGGAACTACATGCACCAGCAGAAAGAAAGTCCACATGCAGCTCAAAGAACGCCGATTTCTTTGAAAAATGCAAGGAAGCGAGACCATGAAGTTGAAAGTCAGCAATCATATGAACTTTGACACCATTCTCAACATAAGTGATGATAATCTCAGAAGGGTTAAAGGTTCTCCAGTTTTCACAAATAAGAAATTTGAGGTCATCAATACTAGACTTAAAAGTAACCAGGTGAGCAAAATGATGATGCTTATAATAGATGTATGCATAACAATAAGTATTTGGATTAGAACTCTCTGCATCAGACATGTTTTGAACCTGCAAATGTGACAAAGATTTAACAGAATTAAAACACAGTATTACACATACGTACTGATGGATCAAACCAAAAAAAGTGAGAGATCTATGCAAGAAACAGAATCCAGGAGCAGTTTCAACCAGTATTTCATATATTTACTGCAGACTCATGAACTACAAATCAAATGCATGACAAGAATAATTAAGAATTTAGGAGAAACAACAGAATCGAAGCACATAATACGATATTACACATACGTACTGATGGATCAAACCAAAAAAAGTGAGTGATCTATGCAAGAAACAGAATCTAGGAGCAGTTTCAACCAGTATTTCATATATGTACTGCAGACTCATGAACTACAAATCAAATGCATGACAAGAATAATTAAGAATCTAGGAGAAACAACAGAATCGAAGCACATAATACGATATTACACATACATACTGATGGATCAAACCAAAAAACGTGAGAGATCTATGCAAGAAACTGAATCTAGGAGCAGTTTCAACGAGTATTTCATATATGTACTGTAGACTCATGAACTAAAAATCAACTGCATGACAAGAATAATTAAGAATTTAGGAGAAACAACAGAGTCGAAGCACATAATACGGTATTACACATACGTACTGATGGATCAAACTAAAAAAAAATTGAGAGATCTATGCAAGAAATAGAATCTAAGAGCAGTTTCAATGAGTATTTCATATATGTACTACTGGATAATCCGATCTGAAAGTGCAAACGAACCTTATTTTGAAACGAAAACATAAAGATAATCAAATCGAAAGCTAAAATAAACTAAAAACTTAATAATCTAATAAAATAACTGAAAAAATACGAACAAAATTCATAAAAAACAAAAGGAAACAACTGATCTCCATGATCCAAAATTCAAATCTTAAACATGATTGAAAAACTGTAGCAGAAACAATGAGTATGTCACATATGTACTACTGGATAATCCGATCTGAAAGTGAAAACAATCCTGATTTTGAAACTAAAACAGAAAGATAATCAAATCGAAAGCTAAAATACGCTAAAAACTTAACAATCTAACCAAAAAACTGAATAAATACGAACAAGGGTCATAAAAAAAAAACCAGAACACAACCAATCTCCATGAAACTGTAGCAGAAAGAAGAAAACGGAAAGATTAAGCAACATACCTGTTAAAATCATAAAAGAAATCTTCAGAAACCCTAGTCCCAAAGCCAGAAGAAGAAAGAGAGCAAAAACCGGATCTCAATTCGCTGCAATTTTTTTTTAGAAACTTTGAAATAGCCTGCTTAAATATATGTAGGATTGGAAGGGTAGTTTAGGTATTTGCATATTTCACATGATTTGTCCCACACGTGTACAGGACCTGGGATTAAAAAATTGGGTCCTTTTTTATGTTTTTATTTATTTATTATGAACCTATAGTTACTGGGCTTTAGTGGGTAGACCTGCCACTAACTAGTATCACTAAACTATACCTATAGGTAATTTCTACTTAGGTGATATGGGGTGTCTTAATATTTAAAAAAGACTAGAGAGTGTTTAGATACCAGAAATAGAAGTGACTTTACTTTTTCGGAATTGGAAACCAATCCTGGAAATTAGAAACAAAAATATTATGTTTCACAAAAAAAGAAATTGTTTTACTTTTAGAAATCACATTTTTTTTTAAATCTCAACCTAACTTCTGAATTTTACTTCTAAAAGTCGAAAAATTACTTTTGTGTGTATCCAAACACCCTCTAAAATTACATTTTTCTTAACAAAATTATATTACTATGTTTTCTTCGTGATACTGCTGAATCATGTAATATAAGTCTAAAACCGATGCCGACTCTACAAATTCCCCAACATATTTTCCAAACTACTGTACTTTAATGTTGATTTAAAAATTTCAAAACTTTCATCGTCGATTAATATAGTATATTTTATAAAAATGAGCGACATGAACCAAAAATCAATTACAACTGTTGTTCCCCGTCTTATAAAAGATGTTCTAACAAATTCAAAATCAATAACAAGTGAACAATTACAAAGATTTGTTGAAGTTAGCTAGATGTAGGTGTAAATTATACACAGATCCAGGTGGCGATATCCTAGGCCTGATACACTCAGATACGAAGAAACGCGAAGCATAGAAGGAAGATTAGGGGGCGCGAGATTTAAGGAGCCACGTGGATCGGGCGTGCAAACATCGGACAAGACTTAATCTGGACTTCTGATAAAGCTGATACAGACAAGACATGGCGGGTCAAACGAGGTGATATGGTCAAAAGGGTAAGAAAGTAGGAGATGCATCGGCCAATCGTAAGGGCGGCAACCAATACAAGTGACATCGGGCCATCGGAACACCAGACGAGGTCGGCTTGGATAAGAGACAGGTGAGGGATGAAGTCACATCGACCACACGAGACAGCAGAAGTCGGACCAACAACAGAACATCAACTAGATGTAATGTGACCAACACCCTAACTTATTTGTATGTAACCTCTTCTATAAATAGAGCGACTCGAATTCAAGAAGAGGCAGGTTGTAATCTTGGGGGAGAGAAAGAGAGAGAAACCCGAGTTAGCATTAGAGAGAAGTGAATGAGAAGTAAGTGCATCTTGTAAGGAAATACCACTAAGAGCAACACCATTGTAACACCGCAAAGTAATAAGATTCATCCTTTCACCCCCGTGGACGTAGGTAATCATACCGAACCACGTATATCTTGTGTTCATGGTTGAGCGTTTACTTTCGTTTGAGAAGAGTAGTACATTTCTATCCTTTGGATGTAGTTTGTAGTAAAATGCATCTACATTCTGGCGCCGACTAAGGGGACACGACTAAGATCTCCGGATACCTTGCCATTAAAGTCTTCAGAGACGATCAACAACTCCTCAATACACGTTAATGTGTTGGAGTAGAAGCTACGATGAACTCTGTTGGCCGAAGTAATGGCTGTTTTGAGTCATTTATCGAGCATCTAAAGTCATAAAAAGAAGCGTCCTCTTAGCATCTTCAACAGTTTGATCGACAGAGAAACTTCACGAGCTCACCAGCGACTAATAGTTCGGGTTAGAAGCTACGTGAAGAATCTGTTGAAGGGATGACTGTTTGTTCTTGATAATTGTGTGTTTGTTAGCGTTAAGCGAGTTTTTTTTAGCTGCGGTAAGAAGTTGGGTGCTCGGAGTTACCAAAAGTTAGCGTTTTAGATGTTTCATCGTGTAGTGAACTGTCGATCTAGTATAATTTTTAGCCGACGGTGAAGCGTAGGTCGTCGGAAAGGTCGTAATTAAATCTCGAGAAAGTGGAGTTAGTACAAGTTCAAATTAATTCTAGGGGATACTTGCCGTACTTTCTAAGCATCACGTGCATAAGATCAATGATTTGGAGCATGTAGAACAAAGGACAAACTAACTTAAATGCATAGGTCGAGTACGGAGAGCGACGTCGTACGGAGTGATAGTGACGGGGAAGTGAGTACAGCTGCAGATTCAGCATAAGACCAAAATAGGGAAGATAAACGGAACCCACCTGATAACCAAAGTTGACCCTGCATAGTGACAGTAGTCGTAGGGTCGAACGTTTCGCATTTTTTGTCCGTGCATTTTGTTAGAAAATTCAGGTCGAAGTAAGGGGTTCTTTTTCGTATTTGATGACGTAGGTACGGGAGATACTCGGCTTATCACGCGACGTAACTAATGGCTAGCACATCAGGGACGATAAGGATGTTAAGGAATCGCACGGTCACTAGCAGCAGCATGCAGGCAGGGATAATGGGGCCGAGGCAAGGGAACAGTCGACAACCACCGCCCGAGGAATCTCATGCAGCTGCGCGAGGGATGCCTGTTGTAAACGAGGAAGTAGATTTGGGATGGGACGATAACACCTTACCTCTGCACCAGATTATATTAACTCAGAGAAGAGCCGATCAAGTCGATGGACTTACAGCTTCATACACCGATGACGATGAGGAATCACTTGCGGCGCGAGCTCAGAGGCAATCAACGAGGCGACAAATTGAACACCAGGAAGCTTTGGGAAGGGAACAAGAGCGTCTTAGGCAGATTCAGTTGGGGCGAGCAATAGCAAGTGACATCGGCCCGACAACCATTCAAACTGCCAATCATATAACCAATCCAATACCGCCCCCACCACCCACATCAGCACCATTACAACCTCGGACATACCAACCCAATGGACATTCCAGTCATGAAAGTACGGACCCGACGTTGTTGGCCATTTTGGAGAGTCAGAGGAGACAAGAAGCGGCATTGAGGGAACTTCAGCAGCGGAATTTAGCGTTGGAGTATGAGAACTACCAAGTGAGGAACCAACGGACCAGATCAAGAGGGTCGTCAAACCGAGGAACATCGGGTTATCGTGGCCGATCCGATCACATGCCACCCATGATAGGGCAGAGTAACATTAATCGGCCCAATCAGTCAGGTCAGCCGCCATTACCTCCGGTTCCCCCAACGCAGAGATATGGACCACCCGAGGACTCGTCCACCAATGAAAAAAGGCGAGGAAGGGACGGGCGACAAGATCAGACAACTCAAGACAAGCTTAAGGAGTTGGAAGCAAAAATCAAGCAACTTTCGGGCGGAAGCGAAGAGGATAAGCTGGTCGAGATTATGAGTGAAGCCGAGAAAACTCCTTTCTCTCAAGAATTGGAATAAATGCCGTTCCCACCTAAGTGTGCTTTACCTTCATTCCCCTATAGATTCGATGGAACTGGCGATGCAACCTAACACCTTAAGATGTATACCATGTCACTGATCCAGTGGAGAAGTAACCCGGTAGTCATGTGTAAATTCTTTCCAGCTAGTTTGGAGGGAGAGGCGCGAGATTGGTTTTATTCGCTCGCACCTGGTTCGATCAACGGGTACGATGCGCTAGTCGAGGCCTTCCTTGAGACCTATATGCATAACAGTCGACCTCAGCCAAGAATGAACAAGCTGTTTACCCTCGCCCGAAGATTCAGAGAGCCATTGAGAACCTTGACCGACAGATGGAGGAAGCGTGCACTAGAAATCGGGAAGGTACCGGTGGACCAAGCCATCTTTGGGTTTGAAAACGCGTTGGGGAGATCGGACCCCATTTGGATTGCCATGTTTTCTGAAAAACCTAAGACCTTAAAGGAGATGAGAAGAATGCAAGAACACTACATCGCCTTGGAAGAAATTCAGGCGAATCAAGAGATAGAGGGGTACAAGAATCCATCTTCAAGTGAGATCGAAACTAAAACGGTCACGGACGACCATATCAAAGCGATCGAGAAAAAAGATCGGACCCTCCCCGAGGAGTAGTGAGAAGAGGGAATGGATGGCCAAAGGGAAGAAGCCGAAGCAGGAAGCCCGATCGTATACCCCACTAAACGCTTCTTTGGAAGAGGTGTTCAAGGAAGTTGAGAAGAGGAGCTACATCAACTACCCAAAGATCGAGGGGGTACAGTTCAAGAGACCAGAGATCACCCGAATACTGTCACTACCATCAGTATAGGGGCCATTCCACCAATAACTGTCGAGAGGTGAAAGATATTGTTCAACACCTTATCCGCGATGGATATTTGAGGCAGTATGTCCGCCACCCCCTTCGGACGGAAGCAGCACCCGATGCGCCAGTTCATTAAGTCCGCATCGATAGGGCGAACCAATTCGTAAACACTATTTCACATTCGGCTATGCAAAACTACGCTCTCGGCCCAGTAATCACCACTAGGATCCATAAAAGGGATCGTGATGGTAAAGAGGTATTTAGCGTAGCCAAGTCTCTTCCCATGGAACCCTGGATGACGGTGCCCATATCGTTCTCGGCTAAGGATGTCCCAGCAAACGGACAGGCACACATCGATCCACTAGTCATCACACTGTTGATTGAAAAGTGGGGAGTAAGAAGGATTCTTGTAGATAGTGGGATTTCAGTCGAGGTACTGTTCTACGACACGTTCATAAGAATGAAACTCTCAGACGATATGCTCGTCCCATCCACATACCATATCTACGGCTTCAACGTCACAGTAACCATCCCGAAGGGTGAAGTAACTTTAAGAGTTTTAGATGGTGGTGGCTACCTCAACACACTAACCACTTTCTGCGTAGTCGACGTCGCTTCACCTTATGAAGCCATTATCGGGCGCCCATGGGTTGCGGGGATAAAGGGCGTGGCATCGGCCTACCATCAAAGGTTAAGGTTCCCGAATTGCAAGGGAATAGCGGAAGTTATGGGCGACTTTCAGGCGGCACGACAATGCATGAAAGTTGACATAGAAATAAATGAGCATCGGCGAGCTAGGCAAAGGCAAGAAAAGAACAAAGAAAAGGAAGTGAAGGCAGCAAAATAATTGGAGGAGGCAATTTCTCAAGCGGTCCTGGCACACGAAACGCGAGAACATGACCCTTTATAGCAATTAAAGGAAGCATCCCCAGTCGGGGAGACCAAGTCAAACTTCTCGATAGTTGAGCCAACTAAAGAAGTAAACTTGGGAACGATAGAGGAACCTAAATTAGTGAGGATCGGGGCATTACTATCGGACGAAGAAACCAGTAAACTCACGACGTTGTTAAAATAAAACCTGGAGGTATTCGCTTGGGAAGTGCATGATTTGGAGGGTATCGACCCAAAGGTCTGCTGTCATCACTTAAAAATTGATCCGAAGTTCAAACCGGTTAGACAAAAAATGAGGCGTATCGCGCCAGAGTTACAAGCGGCGGTCGAGGTCGAGCTGAAGAAATTACAAGAATCCGGAATAATAAGGAAGTCCCACTACCCACGGTGGATATCTAACATGGTCGTGGTACCAAAAAATAAAGGGGGAGTCCGAATATGTATTGATTTCAGCGACTTGAACAAGGCATGCCCGAAAGACAGCTTCCCCCTTCCCAGTATAGATCAATTAGTAGAATCAATAGTGGGATACGAGGCGATGACTTTAATGGATGGATACATGGGATACAACCAAATACCACTGGCGCCCGAGGACCAGGAACACACATCCTTGTTCACGCCAAGGGGATTGTATTGTTACACCAAGATGCCATTCGGACTTAGGAATGCTGGGGCTACATACCAGCGATTGGTAGGCGATATGTTCGAAGACAAGATTCACGATACCATAGAAGTTTACGTGGACGACATGTTAGTTAAGAGTCGGAAATCAAAAAACCACGTCCGAGACCTTCGAGAGATCTTTCAAACAATGAGGAAACACAAGATGAAGATTAATCCTGCCAAGTGTGACTTCTGGGTCACATCGGGGAAATTCTTGGGCTACATCATCACTCCCAGGGGAATAGAAGCGGATCCCGAGAAGGTACGAGCCGTCATTGACATGCCATCTCCCGCGACGGTGAAAGACGTGCAGAAACTAAACGGGTGCATAGCCGCATTGGGGCGATTTGTGTCACGATCATCGGACAAATGCAAGGCTTTTTACGACATCTTGAAGAAAGGAGAAAATTTCTGATGGACGGACGCAAGCGAAGAAGATTTTCAAAATATCAAGCTACACCTAGCTAGCCTCCTAGTACTTCAAAGGCCTGAGCCGTCAGAAATTCTCACTTTATACTTAGGCGCGACACCCTATGCCATAAGTGCGGTATTGGTTAAAATAGAGATGGGCGTGGAAAAGCCGGTGTACTTCGCCAGTAAAACTTTAAGTCCGGCAGAGAAAAACTACACTAGAATGGAGCAGATGGTGCTCGCGCTAGCCTTTGCTGCCTCTAAACTACGAACGTATTTTCAAGCTCATCGAATACGGGTGCTCACAAAATCGCCTATCGAAGCGGTCTTGGATAGTGCTGGGCGATCGGGGAGAATCTCCAAGTGGGGAGCCATAATCAAACAATATGATGTGATATACGAGACAAGAACCGCGATCAAGGGACAAGTAGTGGCCGATTTCTTGGAAGACTTCCCCCTCAGTGATGAGGACGAGGTAGAAGATATACCGGGAATGACAGAAGAACAGGAGGGGCCGACGGACCTGCTAGCCACTAGTAGCCCAACGCGATGGGAAGTATTTGTTGATGGGGCATATAACAAAGACGGATCGGGTCTCGGGTTGGTATTCACCACGCCAAAGGGGAGGAAGATTGTGCATTCGTTCAGGTTAGAATTCAAGGCAACGAACAACGTCACCGAATACGAGGCGGTGATCCATACCTTACGGATAATTGTGGAAATGGGGTTTCATGAGGTTCGAATGACTAGTGACTCTCAACTAGTGATCCGGAAAATTACGGGCCAATACGCTACACACGATCCGGTGCTGCAAAAATATTGGGAGCTCGCCCAGTTTTACATTAAGCAAATCCCAGATATTAAATTCCGCCACATCTGCCGAAAGGATAACAGACACTCTGATGCTCTATCATACATCGCCTCACAGTTAGTAGACCCGAGCATTGAAGGGATACGCGTTATGAGGCTACTTAACCCATCTATCCCTGAAACACCAGAATCAAGAATCGAAGTGGCCGTTAACACATCCGAGAGATACAAAGAAGGCGACTGGAGAAAGACGATACATCAATACTTAGAGACGGGTGAGCTACCTAAGAGTCGGCCCGAGATGAACAAGATCAAAAGTAAATCGGGCGCCTACGAGTTAAGGGAGGGGATCTTATATCGAAATTCCTACCTAGGGCCACTCCTACGATGCTTAAGCATGGAAGAAGGCCATATAATCCTACATGAGCTACACTATGGGGCGGCTAGAAATCACAGCTCGGGAAGAAGCTTGTCGGCTAAGGCAAAAACAATGGGCTACTTTTGGATATATATGAACGAGGACGCGAAGAAAATGGCAAGAGCTTGTGAAGAATGTCAGCGTTTCGGGAAGAAAATCCATGCTCCCAGAGTACCGTTAAACTCGATCATAAGTCCGTGGCCTTTTTCTAAATGGGTAGTGGATATTGTCGGGCCGTTACATGTAGGAACAGGACAAAGGAAGTATTTGATCGTGGCTACAGATTATTTTACCAAGTGGGTCGAGGCGGAACCACTGAGGCATATTCGAGATAAAGATGTTTTTAAGTTCATTTGGGATCATATCATTTGTCGCTTCGGGGTCCCGGCTGCCATCGTATCTGATAATGGAAAACAACTACAGGGCGAGAACATTGATCTTCTATTTAACACTTACAACATCAGGAAGAGCAAAGCTACCCCGATTTACCCCCAGTGCAATGGGCAGGCCGAGATCACTAATAAGACCATCGCCGATAATATGAAGAAGAAACTGGACGGGGAATATGGCAACTGGTGCGAGGAATTATATAACGTCCTATGGGCATACAGAACCACACGGAGGGAAGATACGGGGTTCTCCCCTTTTATGATTACCTACGGGACCGAGGCGATTCTACCAACAGAAGCAATGATACCTACCACAAGAACTGAAGCGTGGAGGAGAAACGTGTCATCCGATCTGATCTTGGCTAAACTCGACGATTTGGAAGAAACAAGAGAGATAGCGCTACAAAAAATGGAAAATTATCAGAGGAGGTTACAACGGGAGTACAACAAGCGCGTTCGACCAAGAGAGTTTAATCCCGGGCAGCAGGTATTGAAATTTCTAGCTGAATGGGAGCGCGACAAAAAGGGCGGAAAACTAGCACCAAAATGGGGCGGGCCATATATAATTGAATCTAAGGCGGGCGAGGGATCGTATCGACTACTGCGACTCGACGGAACCAGAGAGCTCAAACCATGGAACATCCGATTCCTGAAACTCTATCATCCTTGACGGGCAATGCGAAAAAACACGGTAAGCAAACGTGTCTTCTATCTCTGTGAAACCGTGAGGGGTATGGGATAGGGAAAAAGCGTCTAATGGTCATTCGTACTCGGGGAAATGCCAGTGTGGAAGTGCCGAGGTGACTTACACTCTAATGGTCATTCGTACTCGGGGCAAAGCCAGTGTGGAAGTGCCGAGGTGACTTACACTCGAATGGGCATTCGTACTCGGGGCAACGCCAGTGTGGAAGTGCCGAGGTGCCTTACAGTCGCCTGGCTATTCGAACTCGGGGTAGTGGAAGTGTGCAAGTGCCGAGGTAGCCTAAGGGTTCTGGTGGTTGGAAACCAGTTCCAAAGGTTGTTTAGACGCGAGGTCTACTCATCTAGGTGGCCTACTTACATCTGAAAGGTCACCACCATCGCAAGTGGGCGTGTCCACTTGCCCGAGATCGGTTGATCGATAACCACTCGGGACCATCGGTCCTAGAACTAGGATGACTGGTACCCTTCCACTGAATCCAAAGAGATAGTGATGAGATACCCCGATCAGGACATGGCATAGGGCCCGATGACCCTCCTTGTTGGGTGTGTTCGACAGAAATGGTTAGAGTTCTAACATATAAAAGAAACAATTGCAGGGCATAACACCAGGAACAAAAGCGAAACAAACAACGTCGGGCGTTAATCAACAAACGGTCGGGGCAACATGCGGAACAAGAAACAAATCGATAGTGTCGTGCAACAACCAACACCCAGAGGAGCAACATTCAAAACGAAAACCACATCGATCGCATGGTACATCAAGCAACAATCGCCAGAATAACATAAGAAACAAAAGCTAAATCAATAACACCAAGCGTCTGATAACAAAGTACGAAAAGCATCGCGCGGACGTACGAAATGAAAAGTTTAGCGGAAATGAAACAAACAACATCGGTGACGTAGCACCCCCATTAAAACAAACAAGCAAGGTAGCAGAAATTAAAAAGGGGAGAAGTGTTTAGAGCGATTTACAACCCGATGGAAGGGGCAACATAGTGACGCATCACCACAAAAAGAAAGTTTAAACCTTGGGAGGAGCCGCGCCGGCCTTCCTCTGCGCGACCTCGAGCCGCTTCTTCTCCACCCAGTCCATAATGCCATCTTGAACTTTCTAATCTAACTCCTCCACATGGGCGACCCGTTCTTCCTCGAGTTGTTGGGTAATCTGGGAAGCGTTTTCCTCAGCCTCAGCTAACTTGAAGCCCAAATCGACCTCGGCCTGTTTCAATCGGCGAACCTCCAGATCAAGCTCCTGCGAACGTTTTTGCGCGGCTACAAAACCACAAATATAGGATGTTATTCATCGGATATAACTTAACATTTTTGCAAGAATAAAGCGAGATCTGGATCTAAAAAATGGCCTCAACACATCGGCTAAGAGACCTGACAGGGCGGGTAACACCGACTGAAGCGACTCTACCGACTTGGACAACTTATCCTCGGTCCTAGACAACTTCATGGTTAATTCGTTATAATGTTGCTCGTTGAACTCGTTACTAGGGCAATACTTCTTATGCTCGGCCCAATAGTTCATTAACCGATTACGCGACGCTTGGAGAACCGCAAGCTGCGATCTACTCCACTCTAAATCGCCCATAACTTTATCAAATTCACGCACTCGGCCCAGTAAATCGCTGTTAGCTCGCTCCACCACATCCTTATCTCTCAATATTCTCCGGCGATCCTCGTGAAGATCTCGATTCTGCAATTGAAGAGCGTTTACCCTTTGCTCCAAACTCGTGGCTAAAGTAGTTTTTTCGGCAACAAGACGCTGAGAAGATCCCAAATGAGCCCGTAAATTGTCCATCTCGGAAGGATCATAATCAAACCGGAGATGTCGTTCTAACTCGTCCTCAAGACCTGCAATCTCCTCAGTTTGACGGTCTATTTTGTCGTCTTTGTTTGCCATTCGTTGACTAAGATTTTCCACAAGGTCTTTCTCAATATCCCATTTTCTCTTCAGAATCCTAAACTCCAAAGTAGCGTCTATACTTATACTAGATACCTCGGCTAAGAAGAATGATACCCGACTCAGGATACTGGCACGATAAACTCAATCAACACAAGTCAAGAAGAGTCATATACCTTGAGCATCGGCAAGTTTGATCTCCATCTCGTTCGCGCGACCCTTCTCATTCTGAAGTTCAAGTTGGAGAGACTCTATCAACTGTTTATCTCGAAGGCGATTGGCGGCATCCAAGCGTACACGGTTCATGATCTAACACAAACAAACGAATTTGCATCATAAGCGACACTAAGGACAGAAATCATAAGTGGGGCATTACTATACAGAATCGAGTCGCTCACCACAGTGTCAAGTGTCAAGGCGATGTCGCCATAACAGGGTACAACATTCAACATGTCTTCACCAGTATACTTCCCAAAGTCGGAGGAAGTAAGCGCACCCAAGGAATCCATGATCGGGCCAGAAACAATGAAGCAGGTCTCGGCGCTAGAAGACGATCCCTCAGTAAACCGGGGCACACAGGGAAGCTTTACCGGAACATTAGTAACAACCTTCTCTACGGAGGGCATCTCCGAGGGCTCCTGCTGGTCGCCCACACCTTGTTCACCGGCTTTTTCACCCGGCACAGTCTCTCCAAACAAGTCATCCTCATCGGAAAGATCAATGAGGGGGATCGTTTTCGGCGGTGGCTTAGCAATATCTTTACCTCTGCCAGGATTACGCCTAAGCGGAGTAGGGTCGACATCGTCAACGTCATCATCATCGCGCCTCGGGTGTTTCTGCACAAGTGTCTCGTCAGAACATGTGAAGGCAAAAAACAGGGTCAAGTACATGTACTTATAAGGGAATCATTATGTTTGTTACCTTCCCCTGGTCTTCCTCAACCCTTGTGCTAGCACCTCTTTTCCTAGACCCGAGAGTCTTTGTGGAACTGACCTGAGATTTGCAAACAACAACAAGTGACTAACTGACGCCCGAAGCTAACACGATAGAAATCAAGAAAAGCGCGTACCTTATCGGCCTTGTCATCATTAACCACCCAGAAAGAATAGGGCTCAGCGGGAAAAGTAGGCGACGGGAAGTCACCATGAAGGATAGGACCTCGGACAAGAAGCGGAACTCGGGGATAGGTCGGATCATTAGAATGTCGGGCTCGCCTGTTGGAACCATGGACGACAGGATCGGCATCTAGCATCATTCTTTCGACACCCTCGGGCATAGTTTTAACACGATGAGGACTTGCAGCAAACCCAGCAAGATCGCCCAGGGTCGAAGTACCAGCTCGATAGTTGACAAGGAAATTGGCAACGGTATACTCAGGAGCGTCCTCGGGCTTGTAGGTCGACCACTCGGCAGTAGAACCATGACCATCGCGGGGATCCCTCCACTCGTTCATAATTCGGAAAGTATTGCCAGTCCATTGAGCTAAAGCACGAGAAGGCCGAATCTGGGACAAAACTTCGTAATAAAATGGGCTATCAGGGTTGTATAAGGGAAGACGGAGACCTAGCTCTAGTTGACCCATGGTGATAACCACACAATCGGCCGATTGCTCGTATTTCTTCATGTCCGCCTTCTTCAATATACCATTTCGGCCCGAGAGAAGGGTCACCTTGTAATTTTGGAGATCATACTTCTCCTTTAGTTGCTCGATAAATTCCTCATCAGAGAGATCTTTCACCACCCTTTTCTCGGACCTGCACGAAATAGAAGAAGAGCTATCAGCAAAAATAGATCTCATCGCGCGATCATCATGCCTAGAGGGGATCTCAAGCAAAAACAAAGAAACAAGCGAAGGGTCGTCGAACTCAGAAAAAACGTCATCAACGCACCTTTTCTCATCCATGGAAGGAGAAGAAGCCATTAACAGAGATAGTGCAGAGCTTGGTATTCGATAGAGAAAGACAAGGCGACTAACATCTACGGTGACGATTAGTAAGGGGGAATTGAAGGAAGAAAAATCAAGAAAGTTAGGGTTTTTCAGAAGCGCAAAGCAGTGAAGGAATCCGGGGAGAAAAGCTACGATTGGGGACAGTAAAAGAAAATGACGAGAGAAGAAGAAGGAAGAAAGATGCGGGCTATTTAAAGGAGAGGAACCATAACCGACGTCGACGGTTACCAGTCATAAAGTGGAGTTAGTGGGGCGCTGCATGGCGGAATTCGCGGCATGACCAAAGACGTGGGAAGTTAGAACGAGGTTCTCCCACTCGTGTCTCCCACACGAGCGGAAGAAGGGGCATAAATGTAGGTGTAAATTATACACAGATCCAGGTGGCGATATCCTAGGCCTGATACACTCATATACGAAGAAACGCGAAGCATAGAAGGAAGATTAGGGGGCGCGAGATTTAAGGAGCCACGTGGATCGGGCGTGCAGACATCGGACAAGACTTAATCTGGACTTCTGATAAAGCTGATACAGACAAGACAGGGCGGGTCAAACGAGGTGATATGGTCAAAAGGGTAAGAAAGTAGGAGACGCATCGGCCAATCGTAAGGGCGGCAACCAAGACAAGCGACATCGGGCCATCGGAACACCAGACGAGGTCGGCTTGGATAAGAGACAAGCGAGGGATGAAGTCACATCGGCCACATGAGACAGCAGAAGTCGGCCCAACAACAGAACATCAACTAGATGTAATGTGACCAACACCCTAACTTAGTTGTATGTAACCTCTTCTATAAATAGAGCGACTCAAATTCAAGAAGAGGCAGGTTGTAATCTTGGGGGAGAGAAAGAGAGAGAAACCCGAGTTAGCATTAGAGAGAAGTGAATGAGAAGTAAGTGCATCTTGTAAGGAAATCCCACTAAGAGCAACACCATTGTAACACCGTAAAGTAATAAGATTCATCCTTTCACCCCCGTGGACGTAGGTAATCATACCGAACCATGTATATCTTGTGTTCATGGTTGAGCGTTTACTTTCGTTTGAGAAGAGTAGTACATTTCTATCCTTTGGATGTAGTTTGTAGTAAAATGCATCTACACTAGACTATGTCCATGTGGCATTGTTAAAAATTTCAAACCTTTCATCGCTGATTAATATATATTTCATAAAAATGAGCGATATGAACCAAGCATCAAGTCCAACTGTTGTTCCCCGTCTTATAAGAGATGTCCAAACAAACACAAAATCAGTAACAGGATAACAATTAGAAAGATTTGTTGATGGAGAATAAAACTCGATGCACGGGAGAAGTAACTCAGACGAACTTCTCTGATAAAACAACTCCAATAAGAAAATAGCTGATTTTCATTTATTTGTTTTTTGTGCTTTGATTAATTTGAATTTTCTTTAAAGTAGAATCACAAAACAAATTATGAGTTGTCAATTACCGATTAATAGTCGGCACGTGAAGTTGTTAAATGTTGTGGCATGTATATATTGTTTTCCATATCGAAGGAGATAATTAACCTAGCATTTTTAGGGGGAATCCCAAAAGAATTAGGGGCGACACAATCGGTAGGTTAATTCACAATCGGTAGATAATTTCTGGGGAGTTTTTTTATGGCCAAACTACCCTTTACAATCGGTAGATAACTTTACAATCGAAAGTTAATCCACAATCGGGAGTCAATTTAGTTTAGGGCTTTTTACAAAAATATGCCTCTTTTTTTATGGTTTACAAAACTAGGCCAGTTTTTTTATTTCTTACAAAACTAGGCTAGTTTTGACCAAAAACGGTGGATGGAAAGTTATCCCAGTTAAGTGGACCTAAAAAGACCTAATAGTCCTTTGAATTGCTGATTTAATTCTGTTTGCAACCACCACTCAACACAAGCTTGATATCAACAACATGACCACAACAATCCAGCCTCAAACCCATTTTCATCTTGCACACAGACTCAATCCAAACTCAATTTCCATCAGCTTCACATACACTAACTCAAAACACCAGCGACAACCATGATGCACAATCATCAATTCATGCCTGCAGCACCAGACCAAGGCATACAACTACCATTTTTCCTGTCATAAATCACCACCAAGATCAACCACAAACATCTTCTACTGTAATCACCACCTGCAGTTCCACACAAACCATTCTGCACATTCCCTGACTTTGTAAACTCTGCTTCAAAACCATGTCTCAGCTAACCACAACTCAAATCCCGGTTCTAACACTCAACTCATACATTCCATTTCTTCCTTGCTTGCAGAACCAGCACATACAACCAATCTTGCATTTGTTACTACTTCAATCCATTGCAACTATACTACCACTGTACTTGCATTGCTTAACCAGTCACCACTGTCTCAGTCCATTGCAGTTCATACACTCCTTCCTCCTTGCAGTTGCACTCAGCTTTAGAAGCTCCACCTAAACTTACTACTGCAACACAGATTACATCTTCTTCCCTGACTTCTCGGCTTGGAGTTGATGTTTAAATCCAACTAAACTTCCCATATTTTGTAATTATTTGTCTTTCACTTCAATTACTCTTCATTTAACCCACAATAATCAACCTCTGCATTTTACCTTCCTTAGTTGTTTCTCGGCTAAAACTTCATTCACAGACCCATCTCGACCATCCATAGGGATTCATACTTTGCATGCTTCAACTCTTGGTAGCAGGACCTTGGTTTACTGCCTCGTCCTGTAGCTCAGCTAGAACTTGACCCCAAGGCCACTTTTAATCGAACCACAGAATCCATGGCAAACCAAGCAGAACTAAACTGGTTTAAGCCTTTATACAAACAACCCGTGTGCAGTTTATTGGTGCTCCACATATTAACTCCATCTTGATTTCTAAGATCATTTCTATCTCTTTCCCTGCATAATACAAGTATTGATCAAACCAATATCTTCGAAGCATTCATAAATCTTCATAGATAACCACCAAAACTTGATGGCAGTATATTGACTTCCCTGGATGGTTTCTCTTGATCAAATCTTTATTAAATCTTATCATAACTCGCTGTATACTCGAATCTAGTGAGAACCCAACTCATAATTCCTCACAGACTCTTTGAAAACCTCTTTCATTTCCACTATTCAACCATAAATTCAATGGCAAGTATGCTTGTTTCTTCCCTTTATTTATCTTAATAACTCTTTTTAGACTGGCACAAAATTCTTATCCAAATCATCAAATAACTCAGGCCCAAACTCTATAACTTTGATTATAACTCGATTTTGTGGAGTTATACCATGGAATTACATAAAAGACGCATTATTGATTAGGGTTTCGAAGATGGTGGAATTCGTCTTGCAGTGGATATTTGAGCTTACACCATGGAATTACAGAGAAGAAGGATAGTCTGTTTCCATAATTGTTCGAGAAGATACTGAGAATAATCGAGATTGTTAATTGATTTTGAGTCTGTGATGATTTAGGGTTTACAAGAAGAAACAATTGCAGGTGATTTTGGGTTATGTTGAATTTGAGAAACAAGTTTTGGAAGCTGAGAAGAAGTAGTAAGTTGCTGTTGTTGATCCGAGGAAAAGGGTGAGATATTGAGATTATTGTGGAGCTAGCGATGTTGAAGAACATAACATCGATAAAGAAAATGGAAGGAGAGAATCGATGGGTTTTGAGAGAATTTTAAGATAAAGGGCATATTCGTAATGTCAGCACCTCCACGATATCTCGCGTTAAGAGAATTTGATGAAATATTGACCAGTCAACACGAGATATTAACTGAGATAACGAAAGTGGATGAAATCTGTTTGAGAGGCTTATATTTGTAAGAAATTAAAAAAAAAGGCCTAGAAACGAAATTGAGGGTCCAGAACAGGCCTACTTCTGTATATAATCCTTTAATTTATTTAACTTTCGAATATAAAGTATCCCCAAAATAAAATCCTCTATCTTTTGAATTTTGATTCTTTTATAATTGGAAGTAAATAAAGTTATCTTGACTCCCGATTAAAGTAGACCTTTGGCTAAAATGCTACCATAATCGGTAGTGAATTTAGGTTATTTAACTCCCGAATATAGAGTAGCCCCGAAATGAGATTTTGCAAAAATAAAATAAAATTGAACTTTAGTTGAGCCTATAATCGGTAGTAAATGAAGGTAATTGACTTCTGATTATACAGTGGCTCTGTTTGTTAAAATCCTACCATAATCGGTAGTCAAGATAGTTCATATAACTACTGAATATAGAGTTGCCCCAAAATGAGATTTTGCAAAAATCCTTTTTTTTTTTGAATTTTGGTTGAGCCTATAATCGGTAGATTAAGTTGAATAACTATCTACCGATTAATGTGGATATTTCAGATGATATTCCCTTATATAATCGGTAGATAATCCAACTTATAAAACTGCCGATTATAAGTAGCCACCCATATTCAACCTTGACCAAATTCCATAGGTTTTGAGGGTGCAGAGCCAACCATGACCACTTGGTTTGTGTTTTGGATGTACCCTTAATCGGAGGAAAAGTAGGTTACAAAACCTTACGATTATAGGTTGCCCCAAAAAGAGATTTTTCATAAATCCTTCATCTGTTGAATTTTGAAATCTGATATATTTGGTAGATAATCCAACTTGTAAAACTACCGATTATAAGTAGCCGACCATAGGTTCTGAGGGTGCAGAGCCAACCATGACCACTTGGTTTGTGTTTTGGATGTACCCTTAATCGGAGGCAAAGTAGGTTACAAAACCTTACGATTATAGGTTGCCCCAAAAAGAGATTTTTCATAAATCCTTCATCTGTTGAATTTTGAAATTTGATATATTCGGTAGATAACTTCGTTGCCGAATATGGTGTTGTTTTGTTACAGAACTCAAGTGAATTTCTAGTGTTACAATAGGAAGACATAGAATAAACTTAGTTCCCGATTATGGTGTTGTTTGGATACAGGAAACAGAGTTTTCTTCACATAGAATAATCGTAGGAATAATATAAACTAATTTTACCGATGATAATAATCGGAAGTTTAATAAGTTAACTTCGTTACCGAATATGGTGTTGTTTGGTTACAGAATATAAATTATTTCTTCACAAAGAATAATCGGTAGACAACTAAATTAACAATCTTCCGAATCTGATTTTTTTTTTTGTTGCAAAATCTCCAGATTCGGTAGATACAAAATATAAATAGCTCCCGATTCTGACAAAAAAAATGCAAATTCCCCATAATCGGAAGCTACGTATATAAACTAATATTTCGATTGTCTGTATAAAATTCAACAATTTCATATATGTGCATGTGATTCGCTTGCGAGACATCGTTAAATGCATAAAGATAGCAATAAAACCATTCATAATCCATAAAACGAACCATTCACAAACCATAAACATAATATACCAACTTATAATCCGACACAAACTTTGAAAACAACATAATCCGACATAAACAAAGTTATCCATAAAGTCAACAAAACATCAAGAGTTTAGTAGTTCCTCTTTGCATGCTTTGAATTTGCGACCTTTATGACCTCCATGACTTGGACCAAAACCATCATTGGTTTCATCATTTGAGACTTCAACTTGAGTGCTCGATGATGCCCGAGTTCTTTTTTTCACCTTCTTTATAGGTTTCTTATTCAATTTTTCCCCGAACTGAGATGCATACTCTTCATTGTCAACTTTGTCAATTAACTCTTGGTGCTTTTTTATCTTCTCAATTGGAACAGGCTCTCCATACTTTATGCAATTAGTGCACCATTTGGACAAACCTCTTAACCTTTTCATCTGTTTTAAAACATAGCATACCATCAAACGGTTACTACTCTGATTTTGACCCATAATATTAAACTAATTTAAGAAACCAATACGTACCAATCTATCAAAACCCGAAGGATTCTCTTTGAGGATACACTTATATGGTGCTGCGGGCTTTTCTTTAAGATCACGGATTACACGAAAATGAGAAACATTCCGGTACCAATCCATATAATTGGAATCATTTTAAAAACCTTGGTTGACTGGCCTTCCACCGTTGATCAAGTAAACCATCCTTCTATCCCAATGTAATTTACAGGATGGTTTACCCTTGTAAAACACCGTGATAGAATCTTTATTATACTTGCATTGTTCCAGATCCAAAGAGAAATTTCCATGGATTTGCCTATTAATTTGGTATACCTTGTACATAACTATTTTGTCGCATCACCCTTGAGGCATTATACATCACATATCCTGTGGGGTTCCACAATGGTCCAAAATAAAGGGCCAAATCGGACCGACCCGCGATATGTCCATTAGCTCGGTCTTCCTTTTATGGATCAAAGCATACCTCTTGGGCTTTAAGTGAGTCAAAAATCTCCCTAAAACGAATTAGATGCTGATCATTTTTCCTATAATAGTCATCATCGAAGACATTCTTTTTTCCTCTAGGGTCACCTATGGCCCACGCCGGGTTTTCAATAGCCAATTCCAAGATAAAGAAGTGGTCGTAGATCCATGTCTATATTATCATTTGTGCAAGTATTAGGAAATTGATTCTTCAATGGTAAAAAAAAAAAAAAAAAAAACCAAATATGTAGGGTTAATAAAAATACTTGTAGTAGACTCACGTTCCCGACCACTTGGCTAATTCCAAGCCTCGACACCTTTCTCAACTCTTCCATCAACCACACATGGCATGTTGTGCCCAAAGAGTACTCAAGCGCCTTATCGAGAGGATCCATAAGTTGTAAAAGGTTGGTGTCGACCCTATTTCCACTGGTATTTGGGAAAATGACACATCCCAATACACATAGGAGATATGCGGTGGCCGCGTGGTTCACTTGCTCATCAGTTAAAGTTCTTTTCTCTTTTTTTTCCTTGGTGATCTTGAACATATCCATCAGAGTACTCATGTTGAACTTTCTAGTTCTATACTTCATGCATCTATTGAACTCAGTTTTTGATGTTTCTGCATCCCAACCCAAACAATTCTTAGTCAGGGCATATAGTTTGTCCCATTCCAACTGCTTTGTGTACTCAGCCCTGACACCTTTTCCATGGTCAGGGAATCTAATAATCTGCACAACATCATCTGGGGTAATTGTCGTCTCCCCAAATGTCATATGGAAGGTGTCGGTCTCAGGATAAAGTCTATCCACAAACGCCGATATAGCCACCCGGTCATGTTCCAACATAGAGTTCTCGGCATCATTTTCCAACCCCGAATTTGCATTAATTATCTTGAACCTTTCACATTCATTGGATAAAGGCCATTCCAGCATTTTAGTTGGTGCGGCGGTGGTTTGAGTAAACGAACCGCATCAGAATGATACTATTTTACACATGACAAGTTATATTTTTTTTAGAATTACCTAATCCTATAACCCTTAAAACTATTACGAAGAAAAAAAAAACGTAAATAAAATGGATACGATTATTACCTCGGTTTCATATATTTGTTTGGCCCAGGAGTCTTTGTATCCAAATAACAATTATCCTCCATCCTCCGACAGCCCAAGGATTACACCTTCTGGAATATCCTTCACCTTCAGTTCTTTTGGGACAAGGTGTTTCGCTTTCTTTCGAGGAAGATTTTTCTTTTAGGCTTCTCCTTCTTCTTGCACAGTACTAAGTTGTCCTACTTATGGTACTCTATCTTCTGGTGCTTCTGGTTGAACACTAGGTTGAATTTCAGCTTTTGATTGTGGAGCACTTGGTTTTACAGCTTCTTGAATTGGTTCTAATTATGGGGGGAGTTGGTTGAACACCTTCTTGACTGCCTTGTTGAGTTCCATCTTGAGCACTTGAAGTGGATTTAGCAGTCCTAACTCTCCTTGCACTAGCTGTCAAATTCTTATGCCTTTCCATCATTACACTATCTGAGACAATCGCTTCTTCGACTTTTTTACCTCGCCTATCCCTAAACAGAAAAACAAAGTACAATAGGTTTATAATCGTAAGTTTGAGTTCAACATAAACGGCTGAATATAAATAATCGGAAGATGAATTTAAACATAATCTTACGAATACATATAATCGAAAGGAATAAAAAAATATATCCTACTGAATACATTAAAATATGAAGCCGAAGAAAACTACTTTATACCGAATATGCATCAGTTTGTGTCCAGAAAATACTAAAGCCTAGTATATTCGGAAGGCAAAAACACATTTAACTTCCGATTATGGTCGATTTAGGGTTCAGTAATGAAAAACGGATGCAATCGGTATGAAACCTATATTTTTAGCACCCAAATATGACCAATGTTTTTGAGGAATGAAGAATTCGACCACAATCGGAAGTTTAAAACAAATACTAAACTACTGAATCTTGGTAATAACCGAAAACCCTAAAAAAAATATTTGTGGATTCGTCGAAGTAAATCTATAGAAACCAAAAAAATGATAGAATCTTACCTAATCGGGGCCATTTGAAGTTTCTTGAGAGTTTGGATTTCATAATCACCTACATCAGAGACATTATCTTCTTCGTGTTCTTCAGTAAGAATCTCTTTATTACGGGCATTCAGTCCAATGTTTGGATCGACACCGCGATAAACGTTTTTGGTTTTAGCTTTCGTACGTTCCTTATCTTTCATCTTTATAGAGAATAATCGATGATGATTGGATTCGGCGATTAACGATAACGATGTATTGAAGCGGAGTTGAACGAGGGGGAAGTTTTCCTCCCTGCAATCGGAGGAGAAGAGGAGAGAAGAGGAGTTAAAGTTGAAAAGAGTAGAAATGAAACGAATTTATGTTGACATTGGTTTTATCTGTCAAACTATATAATCGATAGTTAATACAATCACATTAGATACCGAATATTAAGTAGACCCACTTGGTTTAGGGTACAGATACAACCATAACCACTTGGTCCATGTTTTGGATATAGACATAATCGGAAAGAAAGTACGTTACAAAACCTTACGATTTTAGGTTGCGCTAAAAATAGATTATTCATAAATCCTTCGTCTGGTGAATTTTGAAATCTGCTATATTCGGTAGATAATCCAACTTACATACCTACCGATTAACAAAATCGTTAGGTAAATACACAATCGGTAGCGTAGGGTGTCTATATATTATTGTTTGGAAGTTTTTCATTCATTGTGAGACATGTCCCTAACTTCCGATTGAGTGAGAGAAAAAAAAGAAGGGTATATGTTTCCAACTTTCGATTGTTGCCAACTTCCATAAACATGGATGGGTACGAAGAAGGACGTCAACTTGTTGAATATCAAGGTTCACTACCGTTTAGAGAAGACGATTTGGGGTATATGTTGAATGATCCAAACTTTCATGGAGATGAAACCCTAGACGACGCTTTCGTGAAGGAAACCGGAGAATCAACCGAGATTGAAGCTAACGATGCATCAAACCTACAAGTATGTTGTTAACAAACTTTAATACCCATGTTATATGTATTTGTGTATGTTTTTAAACGATAACATTCGATTTATGGATGCATTGAATGCCATGAACGACACATAATCGGTAGATTATGGAGTTCCATAGCTACCGATTACATGAAACCGGTTCCAAAATATCTATAATCGGAAATTTATGGTTGTATAAAACTACCAATTATTAAAAAAAACCAAATCGAAAGTTTTAATTTATCATAATCGGTAGTATATGAACGCACTTATCCTCCGATTATCTAAGTTTTTTACACAGAACAATTGTACATTTTCCTATTACGTTAATCGGTAGTTTAGGGTCGTATATTACTACCGATTAACTTATAATCGGTTTCCTTGTGTAGTATTGGATATCCGATTGTGTAATAATAGGTTATAATTCTTCTTACTATTTCGTTCGATTGTTAATGCATAACTTGTTATTATCGTACGTAGGCTATTGTAGCGGTGGAAGACGATTATTATTTGAGGCATGATACTTCCCTACATATACACTATGCAAACGAATTGGTATGCTCATGAATTATCTTTTTTTTTTTTCAAACCATGTATGTTAAATGGTTATGCTTATTATTTTTGTTTTTTTATATGCGCATTTAGACATTTGGAAGTAAGGTGGAGGCAAGTGAATGGATTATGAACAAGGAAAAAGAGAAGAGGTGTGTGGTAGTTCAGATCCGTTGTGTGAAGGGGAACAGGTTTGAAATGATATGTGAGCGAGTTGGGGATAAAAAGACTCACGAGGGAAAGAATAATAAGCATGTAAGAAAGACGGGGAGGAAGAAATACCGAACTCATACAAAGAAGATTAGATGCCCATTTAATATTGTATTCTATAATCCCGACGATAGGGAAGGTAAGGAGTGGAAAATGTATAAAGTAGCTAATGGTTGTCACAACCACGATGATCCGAATACTCTTATTGGACATCTAATGGTTGAAAAGTTAAAACCACATGAAATGGAGATGGTGAGGTCTATGCGGATCCAAAAAGCGAGTGTGATCTTAAGTAAAATTAAGGCGGACGCCCAAGACAGCTTGTCTTCCTTGTCTACAATTAAGTCGGACCTAGCTATGATCAAAAGGACGGAATGTGATGGTAGAATGGTTATGCAACAATCGGAGTGGTTAGCGGAGTTACATAACTACACGTTGCGAAAGGAAGAAAAGGATGGTAAAGTGGTACGTATTTTCTTGGCACATCCTTTAATGATCCAATTGGCACAATGCTTTCATAAAATTTTGTTGATAGATGCAACCTATAAGATAAACAAATATAACATGCCGTTGTTGAACATTGCTTGTCACACGTCGGACAAAAACATGTTTATGATTGCATGAGGCTTAATGGATCATGAGAACAATGTGAGTTTTATTTGTATGTTGGAGACATTGAGGTCCATTTATAACGGCGATGATTTTCCAAGGGTTATTGTAACGGATAACGATCAAGCCTTAATGCATGCAATAGCGGTAGTGTTTCTGGAAGCTCGAAACTTACAATATATGTGGCACATTCAATGCAACATCAAATCCAATTGTCATCATCATTTCCAAGCTAAAATACCAAGGAAGGGTACCAAGAGGTCATAGGAAGAGGATGAGCGCATTAGTAAATTAACCGTGGAAGAACGCGAGGAAGAGAAAAGGTTATTTGGAAGAAAAAAATGGACGGAGGATGGGATCATTTGGAAAATGTTCATGAAAGCATGGGACTAGAACGTTTGGTCGATGACATAGGAAATTTACGAACATAACTTGATAGAATTTGAGGATGAATATGGAACAAACTACCCAAAACCCGTTGAGTATTGTTAAAAACAATGGTTACCGCTTAAAGAAAGGTTTGTGTTTGCATGGACATATGAATATCGTAACTTCAAGACCCAGGAGACAAGTATTGAGGAGGGGTCTCATGGACGATTAAATAAAATACTAATTGGTAGTCAAAATGGAGTTGTGTCAATCCAAGAAGCAATCCATGAATTCACCAAACGTGATCTCATAAATATTAAAGGTTGTATGCAATTTAGTGTACATGGATTCCCTACGGAACATGAAAATGAAAGATTGCTTCTAAGGGGCATTGTTCATAAAGTATCAAGATGGGCAATAAATCACATGATGAAATAATTGAAGTTATATAGAGCTTACGATAACGAGAATACGGTTTGTGTTTGCAAGGATATGATAGGTATTGGACTCCCTTGTCGTCATAAAATGGGTAGGTATGTCGAAGTGATTGACATCAATGATATTCATCCATTTTGGAAGAAATTAAATTTTACCCCAACCACCCTGATAGTTGAAGGTCCGTCGTGGTATGAGTCGGATTTGTGTGCACGAATAGCCGAGCATTACTCTACAACAAATGGCGCCAAGAAGAAAATATTGATACACCATTTGGAGGAAGACCTTCACCCTTGTTTAAGGGAGGTTGATGATCCCATTAAGCAAAAGGAGACAGGTAGTCCGAGCATCGAAGTGTCTAGGACCGTCGAAAGAAAAGAGTTGAAGGAGTATTTGTCTAAAAAAAATGACCCGAGAAGGCACATGTATAAAGAAGCCGATTTTGAAGATGAGCCAGAACCTAAGAAAATAGGTCGCCCAAGAAAGGATCAAAGTGTACCAACCGCACGAAAAGTTAAAAAAAAGGTCTATACGGAGCATTCTCAAGTAAGTCAATACGAGGTGGTGGAAGAAGTTGTGTTAGTGGAGACTTAACCTAGCTCTGTAGTTGTTGAACAAATGAGAAACTCGCAACCAACGAAAATGGTGACTATCAAAGAGATAAATGGTACTCTTCATTGCCCTAGGGTACTTCATGGAAGACCAAATCGATCCACGTATACAATATACGAAGAATATTTGGAACAACTTCCTCCTATCATTGTTCCTTTTGTTTTGTCCACTAACGAGGTTGATGGGGATGGCAATTATGGGTTACACGTCGCTACAGAACAAATTTGTTACTTTGGATTGGAGGTGAACGAAGATGTCACCCAATGCCAATATTTAAGAACTAAGATGGCGGTACAACTAATAAAGGACAAGGATTTAAATATGAAGATGATGAAGCGGGGAGATAGACACGACAAAGAACGAGAGTTCAAAGACTTAGTTGCGTGTGCAAAGTGCCGAAAGGTATTAAATACAATCGGATCCAAGTATTGGATGACAATGCCTAAATATGGATATCTCTTAGCGGACGCTTTGAATTGCGTGGTACATTTCTTTGTTCCTCCTAAGTATGGACATTCTTTTACGTTTGCACCTACAAGGATAGTTTGCTATGAATCGGTTAAAGATAGAAGAATTGTTATGGAATTTTTGAATGAGATGCATTTTATCGGTTTAAGAGTAAAGAGAGATTTCCCATTACTTCCGTTGGGTGGTTGGACGGACTACTTCCCAAAGAATAATTGTAAGGATTGGTTGAAATAATATGAGACCAACATGTTGGATTGGGATCGTGTCATGAACGATAACTTTGCGGATGGGTTACTCGAATTGGTCTCCTCGGATGATGACGATGTTTGATCGTTATGTTTGGAAGATGTATTTTGGTTCCCTTTTTTGTACATGTCTAAACATTTTGCTGTGAAGATATATGGTATGATCGGTAGTGTATTTTTTTCACTCTGTAAACATTTTGCAGTTTCTTATATTCGGTAGATTTCATAACATACTAACTTCCGATTATAACCAAACTCTGAGTAAAAATTTGAAATTTTTACCAGAATCGGTAGATAACATAACATACTAACCTCCGATTATAACCAAACTCTTACATAAAAAAGTTTGAAAATCTTACCAGAATCGGTAGATAACATAACATACTAACCTCCTATTATAACCAAACTCTGACAGAGTTTTCAGTGAAATTAGAGTACTGTAATCGGATGATTATCAATATGTATTATTACCCGATTGTGTGTGGTTTTCGAGGCACGACTAGTTTATTTTGAACAAATAGCCGTTGATGTATAATCGGTAGTCAAATAAAGAAATCAAACCTATGATTCTCATAAATAATTTGAAATTCATAACGATATCACCTACACATCATAATAATTTCATAATTATAACTATTCATTGAAATTCCACAGTTCTATTACAATGTATTGTGATTAGCGCCGTGGACGTGTTTGACGAGTCCTAAATGGATTAAATCTTTCCATCGCCTTAAGGATTCTGAAATGAGCTTCATAATGGAATCTTGATCTTTTCCATCTCCGCCATTCACCGAGAGAACATTTTATAACCTCATCATTGGTTTCACCCCTCAATCGATAATGATTCACAAGATAAGTTAAATGGACAAATTCTTCGACGTGTCTGTTTATTGAACCAATTTGGCAGAAAAGATCAGCGGAGTGACGGTTATTTGGGTTACCGGTGTCGGCGCCGAATTTATCGTGAATTCTCCCAAAATAACTCACACTCATTATGCCTCATTTCCTACGTTCTTCTCATTGTCTCGGATAGAATTGAACATAGCGCCTACATAAAGATAATTCTTCTTCTATCGTGAACTCCGTAGGATTAATGAATGGTTGGGCCATTATGTTGAAGATGATGTTGGAGAGAGTTTAAATGTATTTGTGTTCCATAGGGGGTGAAAGGATATCATCCTTATATAGATAGACTACCAACGGCTCTATTTTGTAGATGACCGACTACATAATCAGTAGGTTAATAAATTACACTAACTTACGATTATAAGGTTGCCCCAATTTTTGATTTTGCCGAAATCTCAAATTTTCGAATTTGGGAACTCTAATAATCGGTAGGTTAATAATTAAACTTTACATCCGATTATAAAGTTTCCCCAATTTTTTTTTTGCCGAAATCACCAATTTTTGAATTTGGAAACAACAAAAATCGGAAGTTAAACAAGGAACCTTAACCTCCGACTATTAAGGAGCCCCAAATTTTGTTTTTGTCAAAATTTCAATTTTTTGAATTTGAGAACAAGAATAATCGGTAGGTTATGAAGTTATTTATGAGCTTCACCTATCTACTGATTGCTAACGGCCACAATCCTAGCATAATCGGTAGTCAAAGATAGTTTATATAACTACCGAATATAGAGTTGCCCCAAAATGAGATTTCATAAAAATCCTCTATTTTTCTAACTTGGTTGAGCCTATAATCGGTAGTAAAAATAGTTCACATAACTACCGAAATAGTGTATGCCCCAAAAATGATATTTTGCAATCGGTAAATAAAAAAAACTAAACTACCGATTATTAAGGGGCATATAAGTATTTTCAACCTATTTTGTCTTTTTGTGTCGCCCCTAAAAATGTTAGGATAATTAATAGTCGACATTGCACATTACAAGAGAAAAAAGTTTGGCTCTACAATTCTTTAACCGATTTTTCCTAAAAATTTCCCATCAATCGCTTTCTTGTGTTTCCCTAAGTTTTATACAAACCTAAATTTTCTTTAGATATATCTCTTGTTGTCGAATCTAGTTTGGTTTTTAGGATTCATAATAGATTTGACAACAATAGTATTATAATATATTATCTAAATAAAACTTAACTGCTGATCTACATCAATTTATGGTGTAATTCCTTATTATAGATATCGTCGAAATCCGTTAAGATCGCTAAATATCTATAATGGAAAAAGACACTTGGAAATTACTATTTTTGAAGCCACCACCCAACTTAGGGAGTTGGGACCCAAAAGAAGCATTGGTCCAAAAGTTCAGAGATAAGGTCCGGGAATCAAGATACATGCTAGGAAGGTGTGAGGCACCTATCCCATCCGATTCAAAAATTGACCTCTACTTTATAATTGGTATTTGCATGTGGACCAAAAAAAATGTCGAATTGGTATTATGAGGACCAATATAATGAATATTGACCCGAATTTCAAAATGGATAATATTCGTGCTTTGACCATTGTATTAATTGGGACTATTATCAACCTTCTGAAGGTTATGGTTCTTACCACGGTGATCCCAAATACTATTCGCATGTCCACCAGTCATGCGAACGGGCGAATGAGCAATATTATAATGAAAAAATGAGAGTTCTCCATCTTTGGAGGATCTGGTTAAACAGTTGCAACCTAATTCTTCTTGTAACAGAATTCTTTCTCTCGAAGATTCACTCAAGTAGTTTGGTTGAAAGTTCACATAGGACGCAAATATTAATGGATCAATTAACTGAAACTAAGAAGAATAATTTCTTAGATACGAATGAAAGAATTGCATATTTCTCTCAACAATCTCAATTGGGAATTTTATAGGGTTCAAGCATTTTCATGTTATGATGATGATGAGAATAGTGTTAATGAAGAATTTGAAATATGTAGTCACACTAATGAGGAAATTGTTACACCAATTGAGCCTTATGATTATAATGTTGTTTCTAGTTCAAATCCTAATAATGTTGATAATTATTCACCTATTCAAAAGGATGAGGATTTGACTAGGGATACCATTATTTTGGATGGTGTAGTATATCATTGTGATTATGAAGCCGAGGATGGCTTAGAGGAAAGAGTTTATCATGAGACTAATGTTTTAGAGTCTACCAATTTGGAAACATAGTCTCTGCTGAGGATTATAGAAATGTAAAACCACATAATTACAACCTAAAAGAAATGAAAGACCATTTTCCTAAATCTGATAATTTATAAATTAAGGAAATTGTGACTAGTTTATCCAAGTGTTTGTACCCAGAAATATTTCCAGGTACTAAACACGATGATTTTGGTGATGATAATCAGAATTAGGTTTAAAGCACAAAATAATCTTAAAAATGATAGACACGAATTTAACGTGGTTCAGCATGGTTTGACTACATCCACGGACGAATCCCTTTAGGGAGAGATATTTTATTGATAAATATAAAACATTCATGTGAAACCATACAAAATCTTTCCATTTTGTGTAACATTAACAAGTAAAAGATAAATATTCGGGTATCCGATACCCGGCGGGTACCCACCGGGTAATACCCGTTAGGACCCAAAAACTTATCGGTTCCTAACGGGTCTACCCGTCAGGTAGTGATTTTTCTAACGGGTTCATTCTATGGACCCGAAACCGGACCCAATACACCATATTCTGGTTCGGTTCCGGGTAATCGGGTACCCGTTGGAAGCCCTAGTTTCTTCTTCCAAAATCAGCCCACAAGTGAGCAGTGAGATCCTCTCTTAGTCTTAAATGTAAACCTCTGTTTTGAATTTTCTCTTTCACTATTCTATACTCTCTTGCAGGCACACTCTAGGCGGTTTGAACTTATTTGCTCAAATCTTTATCTGGAAAATGAACCCAACTTTTATCTCGTCGAGTTTGCTCGATGACCATATTGTGCAAAATGATGCAGGTGAGCATAATTATATTCATTTATATTGGTTAAACGAATGATATGGTCCACAAATTATATGGAACTTTCTCTTCCAAATTCCAAATGCTCATTCCACATCCTTCCTACGTACACCGTTTGTCTTTTGTTAAACGACCGTTGAGCATGAACATATTCTCGTTCATATGTATCTCATCTTAGGCTTGAACTAAAGTTGACCATGCTCTCATCCTCCAGAAAATATCCCATGTTATACTGATGGTCGTTGATGGTGAAATTGGCAGTTAAAGCATTTCCATACTTTAATTCCTCGAACAATGGTGATTTGTGAAAGATATTAATGTCGCTATTACAACCCGGAAGTCCGAGAAAAAGCATGCCATATCCAACAATCATAAGAAGATGTCGCTTTCAAAACCATAGTTATTTTTGTGTAGTGGACCTTATACTGACCTTGCCAAGCATACGGACATCCATGACACACCCAATGCATGCAATCAATACTACCTAGTATTCCGGGAAAATATCTTCATATTCTCATCTAGTATTCGATTGACATCATCTTGCGTGGGTTTCCTTAAAAAACGGGGACCGTTGACTACAATTTTGCAAAATATTTTGAGATTATCGTATGTAATTGTTTTGTCCATGCGAATAAACTCATCACAAGCATCCGCAAGCACACCATAACCTAGAATCCTAAGGGCTGAGGTGATATTTTCCCTCGTATGTTTCGTGCATCAAATTGATAGTTAAATTTAGGGTTTACCCGACAAAACTCTCCAATAACCCGCATGACCAAGTGTTTTGGCATTCGGTAGCGTTGTTGAAAATGATCAGAGTAGACACTTCTATTAAGAAAATAATCATGTATTATTTGTTGGTGGAATTCCCTCGAAATCTCTACGTATATCTTCTTCTCAATAAAACTCCTAGTTTCGTATCTCGCGGAACTTGTCAAGTGTATAATTATAGCATAGCATTTGTTTTGGATATTTCATCATCTGAATCTACATCCATTTGATCCAACTGCTACATAAATCCTTGTTATTATTGGGGAAAAAAATATCTGCTAATAATTGGGCTTTTAGATTTTTCATATCAGGATCCATGAAGGAAACAAATAAAAACAAAAGATATATTTAATAAATTGGAAAAAAAAATTGTAACGTTTAGAGAATGGATTGTAGTTGAGTATGTTTATATAGGGTGTAAAACGAAATATAGACGTTGGGGGTTGGGAAAGAGTGGTCGTTGTCGCACCATACAAGAGTCGAGTCTCGTCCCAAGTTGGATCGACCGACCCTGTAAGGTATGATCGACTTCTTCTGCTTCCATAAACCTTCCTCCCATTGCAAAAAAACTCAGTTTGGTCATCCACCTGGCACCGCAAACAAGTTTATTTGTATAGTCCCATTGGAGTTGCTCATATAAGGGTTTGCTAATTGTTGGTGAAGATGTTTGGAATTTAAGGTTTTGGTAGTGCTTCGGTTAAAGAAATGGGTGGCTTAGCTATTCCTCCCGTTTTGCAAGTGTTCCGACTTTCTGGACAAAGTGTGAAAACAACGTTTATTCTGGGGGTGGGAATTGGGTTGGTTGGGCGGGTTAGAAGGCTTCGCTGTGGCAGACCCAAGCTAGGAGTCTCTTGTCCAGGTTCACTAGATATACGAGTTTGTTAATATATAATAATAACAAAATTTAGTAATAATAACATTTAATTGCTCCATTTATCACAAATTTCCAAATAATTGAAAATTATTTACAATAATATAAACTTCTTTCATATTGAATGATTAATGAGATAAATATGATTTGCATTTTCATTATTTATAAAAGTTTATTAATAACTATTTTATTTATCTTTAAATTACAACTGTTTAGTTGATAGCCGAGCAACAAGCTGAGCACCAAAAGTACTCTAAATAGACAATAATACCAATTATAAAAATATTTTTATATAATTATATCACAGTTCTTAGGATTGGGCGGTTGCTTGGGTTAGAAATATTTGTGCCCATGCTTACCAAAATTAAACTCGGTTTATAAAATTTATGCCCAGCCTTGCCCAAAGTCTTGAAATACGTTCCCATGTCCGCCCAATGTTCGGGTTGGGCATGGGTTGGGTGGGTTAACCCAACCCAAGACCCACCCCTAGTTTTTCCAGCAATGATAACCGTTAAAAGTTTAGAGCTGCACATGGGACGGTACAGTCCGGGTTTCTTATGAACCCGGTACCTGTACCTGGAGTTGACCGGGTCTTCATTTTGAGGACCGGTACCTGTACATGTACCTGGACTTGTAACACCAGTCTGGTACAAGTTTGTACCGGGTTTTTACCCACTGCAGTTATGTCTCCATCTAAACTCATTGATACTCAACAAAAATGTCCAAAAAACCAAATCCATTACAGTGATTAATCAATTTAAGAGATAATTTTGATCAAGTACTGAATCACAATGAAATAAATTCACACTTATACGTGTATTCAACAAGATCAAGAGATAAAAAATCCATTACAGTAATTAATCAATACATTAGAGCACAACCCCATCTATCCTCATCTCATGAACACCACAAATCCATCTCCACCTGAATCAAATTTCAATTTCATACACAACCCAACTTGTATTTCCTACTTGACTTCAAATTCGTAGCCAAACCTTTCAATTCCATACACAACAACATCATTCTTCCATTGCATCAACAAGCCAGCATCAACAAATCCCAAATCTCCTAGAAATAGAATCACAAACCCTAACATGCGATTAGAGATGGTTAAGAAGAAGAAGTGATCATAGATCTAAAATCAATTGAACAATTTAAATAGACATGCAATTAATTGAACAAACCCTAAATCAGGTGAATAAATTTTTACCTTAACTTGTTGTTATTGATTGAATATTCAAGAGAAGTAAATCACTAACTGATTTTCTTTGTTGATGGTAACTGGTAAGTGGTGGTGGTGGTGAAGATCAGATCAACTGCTTCTTTTTAATTCACAACAACAATTTCACCTGGCATAGTAGTGGTGAAGAAGAAGGTTGTTGTGGTGATTCTGGTTAAAAATACGTGAACCATGGATTGTTCTTCATCCTTCAGTTGAGAAAACAAGAAAAAGAGGCAAGTAGAAAGAGTGAATGAAAGAAAAAATGAGTGAATCTGTGAATGAGTTCTGTTCGATTATAAGATGCTATGAATACCTAGCATCAGTGGCTAGGATTCTCTAATCTGGACGGTTATTATACACCGGGTTTCTAGGTCTGGTTCTACCGGGAATATAGTTAGATCCGGTACCTGTACTTGTAGTTGCAGGAATTCCTACACCCCTCACAAGAATCCATAATAATCAACACATATTTGAAGATTAAGAACAACACTTTTATTGATTAATTCTCGGAAATATTACAAGAAATTGAAGAAATCAAGAATACAACCGCTCTCTTAAACTTTCTCTCTCCTCAAAACTTTCTCAACACTCTAAAATTGATATCCCCCTTTTTGAGTCTACTAGTCCTCTTTATATAGGGTAATTACATAGTGGATGACAGCTAAGCTGTCCTTTTATTTCGGATCTGACTCGTGATATTCTCGCAACAGTTATAATGTTTATTCACACAGATTCTATAATCTTCGTAGGATCGTCATGCTCTTCTTATGTTTCAATTTACGTCATCCGTTATGTCATTCTTTGAGTCCTTCTACGACACTCGCACTGTGTCGTTGAAGAGCTCGCAGAAATGTTGTTAAAATCTTGCAAGAGTATTGCTGTGGCGATATTCTGATCCTACATCTTGCCTCTTCTTATGTCTTTTCTGCGAAGGAGAAATGATTATGAGAATTTTATCTCTTCTTAATGCCGCATCTACCCTTTTTTCAATATTCTTCTCCCGACAAAGCCCCGTAAATTAAGTATAAACGTCTACACGTGTCGAAATTTCCTCTTTTTACTGGTATCTTCATTATTATCTAGTCACCATCCTTTTGTCTATAAAAGGTAGAATCTGGTACATAAATAATCTTATGCTTCTGCTTCTGCTTCTCCGTTTTCCTCGTCTTTTCGTTTGCTTGTACCTTTTTCCGTCTGCAACTTTCTTTCCCCTATAATTCACCTGCTACTTCTTTCATGGAGTCATCAAGGTATATGTTCTTCTGATGTTACTAAATTCAATCTTGATTTTTATTTTCATCAAAATTATCTGATCTGTCTTTATTCGATTTTATGTAACTCCCATACTGTGTTTTCGTTTCATCGGAATCACTTCTAATACCAGACTTGTAGTCCAAACCCTAATGCTGCCAAAAAATCGCAGCAAAAACCCGCTGAAAAGAAAAGGAAGCCTGCGAATCATAAGGTAGTAAGAAATATTTGTTTTATTAATAACAATATTGTTGCCTCTGTTTCTTATCTAGATTATTATTCGCAGGATGGTAAGGATACTAATGCGCCTCGCAATAAATATCGCCAGGTTAAATATGTTGATTTTTCCATTGCTATTCCCGAATTAAATTATGCCAGTTCTATTCCAACACCTTTGCAAACTGAACCTTTAACTTCTGTTTGCGAGCACATCGCCTTAAATATCCCTGCCTCAACTGATCCTGTTATAAATGAAATTCCTGAAACTGCTACGAATGAAGTTTCTTCCCCTCCTACTGCATTTACTTCTCAAGTTAACTCTACTTCAATTCCAGTTATTACTTTTCCAGAAACTTCATCTTCGGATGAATCATTCGCTGTGAATGATTCAAACCTCCAACTTTCTACTGTCACCATTTCGCCATCTACATCTCTCCCCCTTCTAAAGAAACTTCAGTAGGAGTATATGTTGCTTTTAAGGTTTTGTCTGATATTTTAGATGATGCTAGGAAGTCTTCTATTGACCCTGTTAGGCATAGTGTTTGCGAGATTTTAAGTAAATATTTTGGTTCTGACCGTATGGTTTCGCAAGCATCTCTAAAAAATGAAGTTGAAGCTTTAAGGGGAAGTCTTCAAGTCAAGACTTTAGAATGTGATACTCTTCATCATAAACTGAACAATTCTTCACTGAACTGCGAGAATCTTCGCAAGAAAAATGATGAGTTAAAAGGTATAAATCTTTCTATCTTTGTCTTTAATTTTCCTACGTTAATTGTTTTTTTTTCTTTTCATATTACATTTTCTTAAAATCCTTTGTTCGCAAATTAAGCCTTAAATTAGAATCGATTAATGGGGATATTCAAAGCTGAATCCGTTGCTGAAGAGATTCGTGTTGATAGAGATTCTTGGATGGACCAATATAATCGATTAGATAATCTTCATACGTATTCCCTTGATCAAATAAATAATCTTACCAAAGAGAACATACAATTAGCACAGGAACAAGATCTATTAAGTAACGAAATATCTCGCATCTCTTATTTGTTAACCAAGGCTAATTTAGCAATGGAAACATTATCAGACGAAAATAACATTTTATCTCAAGAGAGGAGGGATCTTTCAAATAAGGTGGCGATCTCCTCACAGCAACTAAGTACCCTTCAAAGAATGTATGATAACCAAGAACGATCTTTTCATTCGCTAAAAGATGAACTTAAGGAAGTAACTGAATCATCTATCATTGAGAAAAATGCAATCATACAAGGTAGAATAGATTTAAATATAAAGGTAAGCCAACTTAAAGAAGAATACTCCAAATTAGAAGAATCCAACTCTTGATTAGCAAAGGAAAATACTTATCTCCTTTCTAAAGAAGAAAGTATAAAATCTCGCCTAAAAGGCATAGTTGGAGATAAATTTGATGACGCCATGGACCATTGGGATAATTCTTGCCTATCACTAATTCAAAAATTAACTTCGCAAAATTTTTGGCTGCCTCAACTGTTAATTTCTCTATTAAATTTCTTTATAATTCTTCTTGCGAAATCTTTGCCTGAATATCTTTTATGTTTACTCTTGTTTTTCGCAGAATCTAAGAAGAGTCTTCTTTCAACTATTTCTGTTTTGAATGGTAAACTGGCTAAAGTTTTCCAAGAAAATGGATTGCTTGCTTCTCATCTTTCCCGTTCACGCGATTGAGCAGAAAGAAGATATGAATACCTAGAATATCGAAAAGACATGGAGATCAGAAACCTTGATAGGGCTTTTCTTCGCCAGGTTCATCTTAGCGTTGAAGTTCTTGTGAATGAAATTTTGATGTCAAATTCTCTTCCCCCTACATCAATCAAACATTTAAAAGTAGATGATGATGAAATTCCTCGAAACATTCTGCGAAAGACCTTATTTTTCCTTCCTAGTTAAAGGTCTTATTTTGCCAATTTTTGTTTTTGCGACAAAATCGCAGGACGTTCTTACATTCGCATGTAAGAACCCATTGATCTTGAGTTATCCTCATTTTGTCAATTTGTTGCGACAATATGATAGGCCTAAGTTTTCTTGCGAAAACAAATCCCCATGATATTGTCGTCTTGCGATGAAATCGCAGGACGTCTTTACACTTTCATGTAAATACCCATTGATCTCATCTTATATTTTTCTCATGGGTTTTTTCCTATGTATATTTGTTGGACAAATATGAAAGTCTTAATACTCCCGTGAGTAAAAAGCCTCATGACATTTACGTCTTAAGACACTTATCAGCTCCCTAATGGAGGGTGCTGCCCTTATCTTCCCCCTGGTTGCCCCTTCAAGGAGGCGTACATCGGACATACAAGACTAGCACCTCCCATCCGGTCTTAACAACAACCAGTTGTTTTCACAGCCTCTTATCCCTTTTTCCTATGTGGCTTATGGTTACGAGACTGCACCCTAGGTGGGGTTTTCTTCAGGCTGAGTGCATTATAGTCAAGACTTGCCAAGAATGGCCAGGGTAGTCTCATACGCCCGGGCACCCTTGGCTCAACCGTGTACCTCGGTGCCTTGATCATATTCTGTACTCCTTATAAGAGACCCTCAGTCGTCCAACCTAAATCATAAGTTCAGGTTGAAAATCCAAGGTACCTCCCCCGAATGGGCTTCATTTACCCCAAATCTCCATGACTCAGGTTCCAACAGCGGTATAACCTTATCCCTGAGCCATGCAAAGAGATACCCCCTTATATGACGTACTTTATGTCTTACATTTGCCTCTTGCGAAATTTTATCCACGAACTAGGGTGTACGCCATAAATGTTTGTCCCATTCTAATATTTCTCTTGCGAATATCGTTATTTCTTATAATCTTGAATAATCTCGCAGCTGTGATAAAAATTTCTTTTATTCATTTCTTCTTTGTTTCATCATATATTATATCACCATCTAGCCTTTCTCAGAATTTGTTACTGGTAATATTTTTTTAGATATAGTCTGTCCCACGGTTTACCAAGTCTTTGACCAACATCTCTACCTTCTGGATCCATCAATTTATATGCCCATATTCCAACTATCTCTTTAACAATATATGGTCCATCCCATTTTCTCGCCAACTTTTCACCATTTTATCGCTGATAACCTGGCGTTTCTCGCAGTACTAAATCACCTGGTTGGAACTCACGTTTTTTGACACGTTCGTTATACTCGCGAGCCAACCTCCGCTGATAATTTTCCATATGTTGTAAAGATTTTTCTCTCTTCTCTTATAACTCATCAAGTTTACTTAGAATCATACCAGCACTAAGATTCTTTTCCCAAGCTTCTCTTTTTGTTATAGGGATAACAACTTCTGTTGGCAATACTGCTTCAACACCATATGTTAGACAAAAAGGTGACATCCCAGTTGCTTCTCTCCTAGTTGTATTATGGGCCCATATTGCATTATGCACTTGTTCACACCATGCCCTGTGGTGTCCCTCTAATTTTTTCTTCAATATATCTGCGATTGTCTTATTGGTTTCCTCTGCCTGCCCATTGGCATGTGGATAAAGAGGTGTTGATTTTCCACATTTGATCTTAAACGCATTAATTAACATTTCTATGTTTTTGCTTTCCATTATCAGATACCAACTGTGCAGGAATTCCAAATATGCAAACTATATTTTCAAATATGAATGTAAAAATATCATTATCGCGAATGTGTTGTACAGCCTTTACTTCTCCCCACTTTGTGAAATAATTTGTAGCGACAATCAAATATCTTCTTTGTCCAGAACCGGGTACAAATGGTCCCACAATATCCAACCCCATTTTCCAAAAGGCCATACACTTGTTGAAGATGACAATGGAGCCCCTGGTGCATGTATCTTCTTACCGTGTCGCTGACAATCTTTGCAACGTCTTGATAGTTGCTTTGCATCCTCATGCATATATGGCCAGTAATAGCCTTGCATTTTTGTTCTGTATGCCAAAGATCTTCCCCCACTGTGATTACTAGCGTCCCCACTATGCAACATTTTTAACACCTTTTCTCCTTCTTCATGTGTCAAGCATCTAAGTGATGGCCCATTAAAAGATTTGCGAATATAATACTCCATCTCTTAATTCATAATTTGTTGCACGACTTTTTAACTTGTGTGCTTCTAATCTATTTCTTGGTGTTTCTCCTCTCGCCAAATATGCATGAAGTTTTTGTCGCCAATCTGCAATATTGCCTCTTGGTTCTTCTTCGCCACTTTCTATTATCATGACATCTGCTTCTTCTTCTTCTTTATTGATTGAAGGTGATATAAGTGTCTGAATTTTTATGCATCTCGCAGCTGGATTTGTCATCATGCTGGATATGAAAGCAAAAGCATCTGCGAGTTTGTTATCTTTTCTTGATATATGTCTCCATTTTATTTTTGGAATTTTCGCTTACAGTTCTTCAACAAGTTTCTTGTATTTCTTTAAAGATGGTTCATTTGTTGTGTATTCTCCTTTTATTTGGCGAATAACCAATTGCGAGTCACTGGTAATTTTAGCATTCTCTAACTTCATTTCTATTGCGAAATTTAAAGCATGTATTACAGCTTCATATTCCGTCTCATTATTAGTGGATGCAAATTCCAATCTAAATGAAAAAGCCATTTTTTCTCCTTCTGGCGAGATAAAGACAACTCCAATTCCATTACCTTCCCCGTTTGATGATCCATCCACCAATATTTTCCACCTGTTTGTTTCTGTTAACAGATCTCTTGGGTCTCCATGTTCTTCTTCTACATCCATCATCTATTCCACAACTTTATCATCTTCTAGAGGAAATTCTTCTAAGAAATCTGCTACAACTTGTGATTTTGGCGAAGATAAAATTTCATATTTGATTTCGAAGTGTCTTACTTGTGCATTCCATCTCTCAACTCTACCTGATCTTTTTGAATTCTTCATTACTGACTCAATTGGCACCTTTGTTAATATTTTTACTTTATGTGCTTGAAAATAGATGCGAAGTTTAAAAGTTGCATAAACCAATGCCAGAATTAGCTTCTCAATCTTTGAGTAATTTTTCTCCGCGGTATTAAATGTTTTGCTAATGTAATAAATTGGTTTTTCTATTCCTGCATCCACTCGCAGTAACACTGCACTTAATGCGTGCGAAGTTGTCGCAAGATAGATCAATAATTCTTCTCCTGGATCCGCTTTCTGTAAGATAGATATGTTCATTAAATGTTCTTTAATTCCTTGAAAATCCTTTTCACATTCATCTATCCATTTGAATTTTGTTCCCTTCTTGAGTATATTGAAGAAATGCTTGCATTTGTCTGATGATCACGAGATGAACCTTCCTAGCGAAGCCAAAAGTCCATTCAACTTCTGCACATATTTTACTGTTGCTGGTGTTGGCATGTCACGAATTGCTTGTACTTTCTCTGGATCAACTTGCATTCCTTCTTTTGACACAATATATCCTAAAAATTTTCCTGAAGCCACTCCAAAAGTACACTTTTCAGGATTCACCTTGATGTTAAAGTGTCGCATTTGATCGAAAATCTCCTTCAAGTCCTGCACATGTTTTTTAGCTTCTTTACTCTTGATTAACATGTCATCTACATATACCTCTAATGTTTTATGGATCCACTTCGCAAACACTTTCTCCACCATTCTTTGATATGTTGCACCAGCATTTCGCAAACCGAAGGGCATTTTTGTATAGTAATATAACCCTCTTGGAGCAAAGAATACGGTGTGATCCTGATCTTCTTCAGTGAGATGAATCTGATTATATCCTTTATACCCATCTAATGAAGATATTCTATCATTTCCCGATGCTGATTCGACCATTTGAGGAATATCTGGTAATGAAAAACTATCTTTAGGACAAGCTTTGTTTAAGTCAGTAAAGTCAATACAAATTCTTATCCCCTTATTTTTCTTTGGAACCACCACCATATTTGCAATCCATTCCGGGTACTTTGCCTGCCTTATAATTCCTACGTCAAGCATTTTCTGTAATTCTTCTTCTATTTGGGAATGGTATGTTGTTGCGATTTTTCTTATCCTTTGTTTTAATGGTCTTACATCCTTGTTAATTTCTAACTTATGACATGCAACTGACGGATCTATTCCAGGCATCTCATCCATACTCCACGCGAAGATGTCTTTATATTCTCGCAAGAGGTTTACAGTTCGCTCTTCCTCATCTGCATCCATCTTAGTTCCAATTTTCAGCATCTTAGGTTCTTCTTCACTTCCAATATTTAATTCCTTTGTTGGTTCTGCTGCGGTGTAGCTGGCCTCAAGTTCTCCCATTGGTGTTGATGTTTTCATAAATTTCGTAGGTTTATCTCCTTCTTGCGAAATTTCGCTAGGTATTCCTTTTCCTTCTTTTTCTCTTATCATGTAAACTTTAAATTCTTCTTTTTTCTTTGTCTCTTTCGCCATTTTTCTGTGAGATTTTCGCAGCTTTGCATGCCCTTCATAATTCCTCACTTCGATTTGATAACACAATTTCGCATGATCAGTATCTCCTCTAATTTCTCCAACTCCACTGGGCATAGGAAATTTGATGCATTGATGCAATGTTGATGCTACAGCCTTGATTGCGTGTATCCATGGTCGCCCCAATAACATGTTATATGGTGATTCCACATCTACCACACATAATGTTACTTGTGTTTCAATCTCTCCTAGCGGAATTCGTACCACTATTTCGCCTTTAGGTTTTGTTATAGATTTTCCAAAGCCATGAATATGATAAGTTGAACAAGACATCTCTTCATCCTTGTATCCCATTTTATTAAATGTATGATAAAATATTATATCTACAGAACTTCCTGTATCCACCAAAGTTCTATTCACAGCCCATTCTTCCGCAGATTTTGTTGATTTTTCCTTTTTCATTCGTGTAGTGGATACCGTGACTACCAAAGGAGATGTATGATTCAAATTTTCTCTTGGTATTTCTGTTGTTGTGAATGTAATCTTCTGCTTTTCCCAATCCTTCAGAGGTGATGCTTTCTCCACCGTCATAATTTTCTTTCATTCAAAATCTCGCTTATGGATCCTTCCTTTAATATTTTCATGGAATTGGTTGATCATCGCTTTTGTTATCGTATTACACTCCAACTTCCTATAATTCTCCTTGGCTTTAATCATTTTTCCTTCTACTATTTCACCAACTTGTTCGATCATCTTCTTAACTTGAATACTAATCTTTAATCTTGTTTTTTCTACGATTTTCAACTTTCGATCCCTGTTTCTAGTTCCATTATGTAGTTGCAAGAATTCCTACACTACACCCCTCACAAGAATCCATAATAATCAACACATATTTGAAGATTAAGAACAACACTTTTATTGATTAATTCTCAGAAATATTACAAGAAATTGAAGAAATCAAGAATACAACCGCTCTCTTAAACTTTCTCTCTCCTCAAAACTTTCTCAACACTTTAAAATTGATCTCCCCCTTTTTAAGTCTATTAGTCCTCTTTATATAGGGTAATTACATAGTGGATGACAGTTAAGTTGTCCTTTTTTTTCGGATCTGACTCGCGATATTCTCACAACAATTATAATGTTTATTCTCGCAGATTCTATAATCTTCACAGGATCGTCATGCTCTTCTTATGTTTCAATTTACGTCATCCGTTATGTCATTATTTGAGTCCTTCTGCGACACTCGCAGTGTGTCGTTGAAGAGCTCGCAGAAATGTTGTTAAAATCTCGCAAGAGTATTGCTGTGGCGATATTCTGATCCTACAGTACTCATATAAAACCGGTTCTGAAATCCATTCTCGGTCCCTGTCCCGTCTACTCCGGTTCTGGACCGTTTTTTTCGGTTCCCGACTGGTCCAGTTAAAATGGACCGGGTCTTGTGCAGCTCTAGTTAAAACAGTCAGGGTATAAATTTTTGGATCCCGGTTCTTCTCTGATAGATTCATTTCAATCTTAAACCCTAGAATATCTCAAAAACTATCCTCTGTGTAAATCTTTCTCTGTTCGTGATCAAAGAAAGGTGTTCCGATAGTGATGGAGTATTTCAATCTTTTACCGGAAGAGATTACATTAGACATTATCAGTCGATTACCCACTGAAATGGTTATCGAATGCAAATTAGATTATGCTTCCAGAAATTCGGAGAGCTAAAATAGATCGCGGGGCGAATGGATTTGGTGGAGTATTTCCTCACAAGATCAGTTTAGTTTCATTGAAGTAATTAGGGGAAGAAGATACAAAGACAACGGAGTCAGTTGAAATTGAGGTGACAGAAAGCCATGCTCAGCCTTTCAACCAGCTGTAGGAGGATGAGACCATGGATACCTGCTTATAAACTGGTAATCTTCGTTGAAATTCATTTTGAAATTGGATATCAAGTAGTTACCTTTGTGAGTACCTAAATGCTGATCACATTGTCTTAGTGACTATATGTAGACTACTGTTATTATATCTTCGATCCAACATTATGGAAGTGTTTTGTTACTTTCTTATTTTACGTTAAGCCATGTTGCTTTGTTAACTCCGCACGTTGTTAGTGACCTGGCCTTATCTCATACTTTAATCACTTATTTCGTTTATGCTCAGGAGTCGAATAAGTAAAAGCTGACACAATTGCATAAAGTGAGGGCTTTCCCAGTAGTATGTGGGAATATATTTTCTTTTTTCTTCTGAATTTTATTTGCTAAATAATGTTGGGTATCTAAATTAATAGCTTATATCTATTTTCGACTGACACTGCAACAAATCCTGTTATGCCAGTGTTGTAGTCACTATCATATTACTAAAGATGGTAATTTGAAGAAAAAATTACACTAAAGTTTGTCTTCATTTTTCAACAAATTCACAAGATTCTGCAAGCTGAGTTCTCTGATAACATGTTTAACATTCTGTCATTAACTATAACCAACCTAATTGCTTGTCATCAATATAATTCTTTTCCGTCTACATGGGAAGGATCAATAAGCAAGATACCTTGCAGACTACTATTTGAATTCAGAACAATTTTTCGCTGATAGCAAGGATTTTGACATCTTCAGCCAAATGTATGAGCTTAGTTATAAATTGTGGTTATTTACACTCTTCAAGTCTAGTTCCACAGTTGTATCAATTTTTCATTTGGTTAACTCTGATTCAGTGATATCTCAAGTTTCATCAGTTCTTAAGACAAGTGTTTTGGGTCTGAGTATGTTAACAATGGCATCATCTGAGCTAGGATCAGCAGCCAACACTAGCTTTGTAAACACTAAACGGTCACTACTGCTACTACTATGGATTTCTTATCTCCATTCATATATTTCCCTATCTTGAATGTCTTGAGATATCCAAGTGAAGAATCCTTAGCTCAGATTGTTATTAGTTGGCCATGCGTTACTCGTTGTTTTATCAACTCAGATGTAAAAGCTTCAGAAGCTCTCTGAGGAGATTCACAATGATAGCATTTCACCTTTTCAAAATCATAGGTCACCATTGGCCTGCATATAACGCCTCTCGTACTTCTGCTGACTGTAGTAATACTGGTTAATTGTAGAAAGGCATTACATAGAACGCACTTAAATTCTTTGATAGCTTTTGATTGTTTCAAAAAAGTGAATGTATTGTTATTAGCATCAGGTTTCACGTTCCTCAGTTCTGGGTGAAACCGGCCGAAAATTTATTGTTAGGTTTTGAAGTATGCAATGGTCAGTGGTGATTCAAATGCAATATTTTTTTTTTCAGAGAACTATTGAAAAGCGTTTGTGCCAATGTTGCTTCAATAAGACCCAAAGCTTATTTAAGGTGTGCTCCCTGGCAGAAAATTTTGATGATGAAGTTTGCTAGCTTTGGAACTCCAGAAGGGTCGCGTAAGCTTTAGAGAAGGAGTTAGCATGCTTGCAAGTCGTACCATGCTTTTCAAAAGGTACATATTTAAACATGCTTGCTTATGATGTTCTTGCATTTGCATTTATATTGTTTCCATAAAGTACATTAAAAGTAATTCCCAAGCAACTTAAAAACTTTTAATCCTACAAAGTTGCGTACTAGGATTGACTAGGCACATAAACATACTCTTCCCTCTAAGACTTTGCACAATGATTGGGTTGTTTGACGAAATTTGATTTTTAGTATAAAGGAAATGGATCTTCCCTTGCTCTGCCTGCAATAATAGTCTTGGTGTTGCACCTGTCAACCCACTAGTTTCTGCGCTTGGATAAGTTTCTATACCTGCACTACCTGGTTTGCCAGGTTCTGCCCTTCCAGTTACTGCAGTAGATGTGTATCCTCTTGATTCCGTGGTTGTCCCTAGTAAATTGATGATTGAGCCTATTAAGATTTTATACTTTCTGTAGCTTATTCATGTTGCCAGATTACTGAAGAAACTCATAGCTCCAATTGTAAACATTAGAAATAGTGATTTAGTCTTAATGGATATAGGTTTTGGCTTATTAATATCGAATGCTTTTATGGAATGACGAAGCTCTGCGTTACTAGGGTACAGTCCCTATCATTATGATCTGAAATATTCATCTCCATAATTTGTTGTGAATGTTGGAATAATTTTGCTGAAGTAACAGTAGTGGAAAGGAAAAAGGGAGTTTGGGACACTACTGAATGAATTTAAAGGAAAAAGGAGCCTGTCTACTTCCATAATGGGAGTAAATTTGATCTCTTTTGCTACCCTACTTCATTTTGAAGTAGAATCCTAGTGCCCAAAGGCCTTGCTACAGACAGAGGGGAGAACAAAATTGCAGCAGAAATCAAGAAGCTTCAGATCAACTATTGAGATCTTTCACAAACTGCAGATTTGGTGTGTTTCTTGGTGTCACCTACTGTATCAAGCAAGTTAGTTTCTCAATCGTCTCATGTCATTAAATGTGAACAGAGACTCCCTTTCACTTGTGCCTTATTCGTTGCAGTGTGCGATTAGTAAGATACTGTGCTCACAATTGATACAAGAGAATTTTTATAACAAAATTTAGCACCCATTGATGATTATTACTTAGATGATCCTACTGATAGTAACATACACATTTGTTGTATTTGAATTTTCCAAATTAGTGTCCAGTAAATAATATTTTGTATTTCAAAACTCTAATATATCACACTATGAACTGAACAATACAGTAGCAGAATCTATGCTTGTGAATACTATTTGTTTATGCTTGTTTTTGTGAATACTTTTTTTTTGGTGGCACAAGTTGACACAAATTAGTAGTCTGGATCTAACCATTAGCCATTTTCAGCACTTAATTTACTGCGAACATCCACAGATGACACCATCAGAAGGTAGCGTACATGATTATACCTAGATAAAGAATTTTAGCATCTAAACCACATATTTCATTTAAGAGGTTCTGTACAAAAATATGGGATAGGTCCTATTTTAATGTGGTTCAGCTTGACTTATACAACTCAAAATTATTGGGAGCCTACCATGCCTTATTCTTAAGGTTATCCACTTAGCCTCAGTAGTAGATACATAATGTCATCTTCTGTCGTCTATGTCTTAATATGCGATCAGTCTTGTGTAGCAAACATTGAAGTCAATGCCTGATTCAACCTCACTTTTTTATTTTTCTTGGAGACTTAAATCATGTTAAAGTATTTGCTAATAATATGAGATAAGATTTGAGTATAATTGCTCGAAAAGATGATTTGATAGTCAATCCATACAAATTACTACCTCATTAAAACAGGGTACGTTTTTGAATTCGGATTCTTGTAGCTGGGTGTAGTTGGTGATCATTGTGTCATCCCTATCAAATTCTAATAGCTGGTGAAATCTATGCATGGGTTCGGAAGCAACTGATGAATAAAATCATGTTTTGTGGGACAACCTAAATAATTGTGGTAAAATAGAGAATTATGCTTCTGATTAGCTCACCGATTCATCAACTATTCTACAGACATACCAATTGTTTATATCTCCTCCTCTTTTGCTTCAATTCTGCTTTATATTCTCCTTTCTGTAATGGATGATTTCATGGGAACTTAAAGTGATGATCTGTATAACAATAACGTGCATCAGCAAGAATTCTAGGCCTTACAGTCGTCACTGATGAATCCTTATTCTCAATTTCCAAGTTAAACAATCATGTAATGCTACTGTTGGGTTGCTACTGATATTTCCTCTCACTCTTATTCTCTGTTGCTTTCTTTTGTCTTTTGTCTTCGGTGATAGGTGTTCTGGACTTTGTTTTGAACTTCCCTGGGTACCATAGGTGGAGAAAGTTCACTGATGTGCTGAGAAACCCTCTCAAGATAGTAGTTAGTGTTGCATGGGTCATTATTCTTCCACTGTGCTACATGCAATCCTCAGCATCTTCTCCTGAAAAATAAAGGAATTGCTGAAGTGGTAACATCAAGTGAAGGGAATTCCACCTCTTTATCATGGTAGTGGCTTTTTCCTTGCTTCCAGTTTACTAACAGCTATTCTGTATATATATCCCATGCTTCGGAGGTGTATTGAAAAGTCAGACTGGCATATCATAAGATTTCTGTTATGGTGGACACAGGTATTTGTCCCGTTCATATTTTTATTCTAGGTTGTTCCCTATGTTATCAAAGGCGAGCTTGGCGCTCGCTTAGGCGTGCGAATCGTCCAAGGGGGGGCTAGCCATAAAACGACCCAAGGCGAAACACTGTGAGCAAAAAAAAAATTAAAACTTTTTTCTGGGCGCCTCGCCTAGCGCCTAATATAACACAGGTTGTTCCATCTGTTGCATTTTTAATTCATCTTTCTACACCTTAGTTTTTCGAGGAGTATTTGTAGTGGGTGCGTCAAGTTGATGCATTGAGCCTATTTGGCCTTTTATCAAGGCAAACTGTTACACGTAATTAAATGGATTATAATATGGTATACTCATAGATTCTAACTAGCCATTGTCTTTGTCAAGTCTAGTCATTTGATGTCAGATTACTTCGGTATAAAGGTCCTGGTTTGTGTAATCAAGATTGGGTTCGATTTTCTTGCAGGAACTCAACCATTGAGCACAACCTTGAGCGTGAAAGAATATGTGCACAGAGAATATTTCAAGGTTGAACAAGAAGTCCAAACAAGCACCTTTTTCCTTCAATTACATCAGATGACTTCTTTTGGGCAGTTGGCAGTCTCAGCTCAAGGGCATTTTCACGCCTTTGTGGTAAAGATCTTTATCGCTTTTTAAATATTTGATTGATTATTTACGAAATATTGGAAATCGGTGAGCTGTTAAAACAATTTAGATTAGTAGAATGCACACCTAATATGTTTTGATGGGGGAATTTCATAGCAGGTATATATCCAATCAGGAGCTAGCATTGGATTATGGCTTAATAAGATTTTCTCCTTCTTCCTCTCTGTTTTATGTGTGTTTCTTGTTTACAATATGTACAAATAATTTAAAGTTTCACATTAAAATTTGAATCATCTAATTAATAAATAATTTGTATATCGCGTCATTCCTAGTAGAGCAACACAGGAAAACTTATGATGATTTTGAGGAACTATTTGTTGTTCATGCAGAGGCTTTCATTCCTTGTTTTGCTGTCATCTATATACTTCTACCGTATAGTGCACATTGTTATTATACAACATTCAATTTCAAAGTTCTTGATTTGGCTGATTATTTATTTTTTGAGACTAAATTAGGAAAATACTTGAATTGTCATGATAACGATGGATTTTTGAGAAGAGAATGGAAGTTTGATGTGGGTTTTGTTTTTCTCTCAACTTAGTTTTTGTTTTAGATTGATTTCAAAGTTTTTGATTGATGAGGTAGGACTATAGCCTATAGGTGGTGCTATAATGAGCTAGCTGAGAATCAAATAAGATGAGATATGTAAGTGTTGCTATAGTTCAAAATCTCTATACTACTCACAAGCAAGCAAACAACAAACATTTTTTGATCTCAGCGCTCAGCAGTACCAACAGATCAGCCAGACCAGAAAGATAAAAAAATTTTTGCTCAGTGGTCAACATTTTTTTTGATCTGGCAGCATTCCAACCAAATCCGAAAGCTCATGTGTTTCAGACACAAAATGAACAAGAAAGCTTTTCATACAAATTGATAGGATATAGCACCAAGTAATACAACCCTAATGATAAAAATCCTTTGAATTGGGGATTAGCCACCTAGGTTGAGAAAACTTAATAGACTGATCTGAATTGAATGAAACGGTATCCCAACACAAATCGCCATTTTTTTTCTCAGATAAAACTCTAAAAGAAGTTAGTCAGACAGACTGTCGGAATTAACTAAACCGAGAGAACCAGATATCTGTCAACCATATCATAAATTTCCAAGGCACAGGTAACACTTACTATCCTATCAGTAGGCTTAATAGAATACATTTACCAGTCTTCTTCCTCACAAAAGGAAATAAGCACAAAAGATAAAAGGGAATAGTACTACTATTAACTAAACCAAAGAGCAGGCGAGTCTAAAACAAAGTGCTTATGTGAATTTAACTACATCTCTTGCTTAAGTTGATAGGTAGGATTTAACCGTTTTAGCTGATAGGACTTCATCGCAGTAAGTAGACCCATCCAGTTCCTTAATGGCAACCTGAGCATCCTCGCTTTTCTCGAAGTTAGCAAAAGCCACACCTTGGTCAAGTGACAGATAACATGTATTCTTACCAAACCTGCCAAAAAACTCAGAAAGACAAATATCTGCAGGTAGCTTCTCAACGCGAATGGTGTTATCAACACAATAGTCTGTGCTCCATTGAGTAATAGCTGTCTGGAGTTCCTTGACCCGATCACTCTTGTCAGGATGAACACTGATTCCTATATTAGAACTACCTCCAACATCAGATGTACCAGGCTTGTCAGTGCTGACACTCTTAGTTGGGACAGGGATAGCACCTCTTGGATCAGACAAAGGGTTTCCTGGAAATAAAGAATGAAAGAATATCCACATATCAGTTAAGGGACTTGTTTTTTTTTAAAGTGACTCTCAAAATGTCATACCATTAGTTAGAGAACTTTACATACAATTTTCAAAAAAGGCAAAGAAGTAACAAGGGATGTACATTCAGAAAACATCTAACCTGGCTGTAGAGACCTTGCATCTAATGATTTGTCAGGTTTTCCGACTTTTTCCAGTTCACTACGGAGCTTAGCCAACACATCATTTTTTCCTCCTTCGGACAAATTAGAAATTTGATGAAGGGTAGGAATGTTGCATTCATGGAACTTCTGGATAACATAACTCCTGATCACTTTGTTGGCGAAAAACGACAACAGGTGCGTAACTGCATCCTTCACAGTGGAAAGAGTGATCTCTATCTTGGTAAGCTATGATTGTGCCTCGTAAACAACCGAACTCCCAACCACCTTTGGAAATGGAAGTGGCAACTGGTCAAGTTTCATCTTCCTATTGCTTTGATCTTCATTTTTAATGCAAACCTGCCTTTTCAACTCCTGTAACATACCAAACAAATTGAATTAGAACCAAACAAAATCATAAGTAACAAGGGGAAAAAAAAATGAACAGAAAATATATCATTTTGAAATAACCCAAAATAAAACATTACCCAGCTAGCTGATAAAGCAGCCAAATCTGCCAGCATTAATTTAATCAACTTCAGCTCTTCAAGATTGTCCAGGAGAAAAGACAGATTACAAACAGACTTTGAAGAAAGCTTTTCCAAACTGGAAAACAGTGTCTCCACTTCATGCTGCCCAGGATTGGATGCCCTTGACATGGTAACTTGTTTCAAGACGGATAAAAGTTCTGCGACTTCAAGATCAATCGGTGGAACCTCAATACTGACTTTGCCAATAACGTTGACGAAGCTAACAACTGCCGCTACATACTGAGTGTGCTTTTCCTCGCCACAAAGCAATGGGGAGATGAACGGGATAGGCTTGTATTTCAGACAAAAGCTTTTCCAATAATTTCTAAGGTGAGTATTAGTCTTGCCCGGAAATGCTTTTTTGAATTTATCATCTCTCAATATTGCAGCCCAACGGGTACTTTTATATCCATGCTTATTGTGGGCATTGAGCAATAATTTTTCCTCGGGAGACGTCTTCCTCCTATCAAATGAATGAAATAATTTTAGATAAGGAATAAAAACCCTAAATTAAAAAATTAAACTATACTCGGTAAAACAACATGGAGTTTAGGACCTTACAGCTGCACTAATTGCATGAGAAAAATAACCCTGTTTAACAAACTGAGAGTCAGCATCATCTGATAATGCTTCATTCCTTTCTTTATTAGTATCACCAATAGACCTAATAAACAGAGAATAAAATAGAGAACCCATTAGTCCTACAAATAAATACATGTTATTACTTAGACACATACAAAAATCAATATACAAAGATAATTACTTACACTTCCCCAGAGGAAACGACTTCAGGACATTTGTCGATTTCATCATGAATAAAAGCATTAAATTCAGTCGTATCTAATGAAGAGACACTCTTTTCTTTGCTGTCATCATAACTAGACCTAATAAAATAGAGAACCATTAGTCCTACAAATAAATACATGTTATTACTTAGACACATACAAAAATCAATATACAAAGATAAAATTACTTACACTTCCCCAGAGGAAACGACTTCAGGACATTTGTCGATTTCATCATGAATAAAAGCATTAAATTCAGTCGTATCTAATGAAGAGACACTCTTTTCTTTGCTGTCATCATCACTAGACCTAATAAAATAGAGAGAACTCATTAGTCCTACAAATACCAACAAATGAACAGATGATCTTACTCAGCTCGGCGGTGGTTTGTTCACGATGTGCAATAGAAACTCCGTCTTTAGATTAGATTATGTTCAAGGCCTGTTTATAAAGGGGATACGGATATTATTTGAGGGTGATACCATTCCAAGTTTGACAAGCAAATTTTATCCGATCCTGATAGTTGAATCGTTCATTTGGTATCACCCCCTAATTGCAGTATATCCCCTTCATGAGTGATAATATTCTTGTCGACGCACGGATTAATATCACCGACGCTCGCTCGACTTTGTAGCGCCTATAAATACTGCACCACCTCTCTCATTTCCCTTCACACTTTTCTTTTCTTTTCTTCTTTTTTCTTAAACAAAATTCTTTTTAGTTACTTCCCGAAATAAATATGAGTGAGAAAAAAGAAATGAAAACTGAAAGGATCTACTAGCATCCCAGCCAGTGGATTAAGTTATGTTGTAGATACAGAATATGAGTTTCAAAATGTTAGAAAAATAGCCAGTGGTGGTGCACTATTTCTGCACATATATGACTATCCATAGCGAGTTAATTCAGTCAATCTAAGAGGTGGGTAGTCTGGAGTTCCGTACGGTGTTCATGTTAATTTCCCTTGTTGTTCAAGAGAGAGTCCAAATAATTTAACTTATATTCGAACGATGGTGGAAGACTACAAATACGTTCTTTTTCAAAGATTTTGAGTTTTCTTGTGTAATTAATTTTTTAGATTATGTTTTTTGAAAACTCATCAAACTCTAATTATGAATATGTTGTTAAATAGGAGTTACAGAATGAGAATTGTACATGTCAATGGGAATTCCATGTGAATGAAACTTACTTCTATTTAACATACTAAATTGGTTATCAGAAGATAGATGGTAAGGAAAACTTCTTTCGTACTCAAATGATGTAGAAGGAAATAATGCATATAGACAATTAAAAGCATATGGACTAAAATAGATGGGTTGAAAAGATTTTTTATAACGTTATGCTAGAAAGATGAATGAGTTTTTTTTTTTTTTTTGATGCAAACGGTTTTCATTGAAGAGAATTAATCTGTTACAGAGATGTCTTGATCCACCCATTCTTGTATTTCAGGTTGAGTATCAGATCCATGACTAAAACAAATTTCCATAACTCTAGCTCTCTTTGTTATCTTATCAGCAACACAATTAGCAGTTCTCCTAATTGAGATATATTTCCAATGCTCTAATGAACTTAACATAAACTTAATATCAAGAATTAAAGATTGATTCATCCAATGAACAAAATATTCAGGCTCATTGATTGATTTTATTAAAACCTCACTATCAGACTAAAAAATGATCTTCTTCAGCTTTATCTTAAGTGCAAGATTAACAGCTTCTTTCAAAGCTTTACATTCCATCTCTTCTACTTCGATTCCATCTTTCATTCCTCCATCAATGTAGATACCTTTGACACCAATGTAGGTACCTGAAAAATCCCTTACAATTAGTCCCAGACCACCTTGTAAAGTTTCATTTTTAAAAGAAGCATCAATGTTAAATTTTAAGTATCCATCATTTGGAGGTATCCATTTAGCATCCTACTAACACTAGTAACTTGCTGAACATTAGAACTAGAAATTTATTAATATTGTCCAGAGACATGATCTTATTAGGATTAATGTTCTGAAAAACCTTAGAGCATATATCCTTCCAAATAGTCCAAGATGCAACCATAAGAAATTTGTTTATATCATGCCTAGTAATATTTGAACCAAAAGTTATATTGGTACTTTCAGAAAATCCAGAGATAACCCAATTCCTAAAGGAACCATGGTGAGATAAAATAACATTTATGTTAATAGCTAACCAAATTGATCTAGCATAAGGACACTCCAAGAACAGGTGACCACTAGTTTCAGATGGACAATTACATAGGCTACAATGCACTTCAATATCATGTTTGTATCTGGAGAGTTTATCCCTAGTAGGAATGATATCCTTCATACCCTTTCAAACAAACAATTACACCTTGTATGGAAACTTAACTTTCCAAAGTGACTGCCATACCTGAGTAAAAATATGTTGATTACTTACTGGTAAATTTGTTCTGCCAGTGAGAACATTATAAGTATTCTTAATAGAGAACTGTCCCTTCCTATCTGGTAACCAAATAAGCATATCATCACCAATAACATGCACATTCATAGCAAGAATTTTACTAGCATCACCAGGAGTAAAAAGATTGTGAATCAAATGAGAATTCCAACTCCTATTACCAGTAATAAACATCTCAGAGACATAGGTATAAGAAACGGAATTAACTAGTCCTTCAAAAGGTCTAGGAAGATGAGCTAAACCAATAACCCAACAATCAAGCCAGATATTAGTCTTAGTACCACACCAAATTGCCCAAAAACTATTCTGTCTTATATTATCAATACATCTATAAATACCTCTCCAGATCCAAGAGCAGTTTTCATTAAGTTTTTGCAAGTGTAAGATACTACAATCTTTGAAGTATTTAACATTCAAAATCTGCACCCACAGCTCATCATGGTCAGTGGCAATTTTCCAAACAAGTTTACAAATAAGAGCAATATTAAACTTCTCTAGATCTCTAAATCCTAGAACTCCTTGGTCTTTAGACTTATTGATATTGTCCCAACCTATGAATTTGATACCTTTGCCAGACCTATGACCCCACCAGAAGTTCGTATGTAAAGAATCAAGCTGACCAATAAGAGTTGTAGGGATTTTAAAACAACCTATTTGGTAAGTTGGTAAATAATTCAAAACAGTCTTAATTAAAGTGGATCAACCAGCTTGATTCAGGGTAATACTAACATAAGTTTTGAGTCTAGCTTCAAAAGATTGAGCAATTGGTTCAAAAGATCTTACATTAGAGTGTCCAAGTAAGAGAGGAGCACCTAGATACTTCTCAGAATCAGTCACTAAAGATATATTAAGGGCATTAGATAAAACATTACATTCATTAGGACTGAGATTCTTACTTAAATGCACACAAGACTTATCAAAATTTGGCATATGTCCAGAAAGATTACCAAAATCCTGTAGAATCTGTAAAATATTACCAATATGCTGCATATTAGCTTGTCTAAAGATAAGAATATCATCAGCAAAAAGCAGATGAGAAATAGGAGGAGCTTTCCTAAAAGCTTTAATACCAATTATAGATTCATTATGCTCAGCAAAAAGCAAAGATCTAGAAAGGTATCTAATAACAAGAATAAAAAGATAAGGGGATAAAGGATCTCCTTGTATAACCCCCTAGTTGGTTCAAATTGCTCACAAGGAGAACCATTTAGCAACACACTAATACTAGTTGTAGTGACACATTGCATAACAAGATTACAGAATTCTTTGGTGAAAACAAAATTCTCTAAAACTTTGTGAAGAAAAGCCCATTCAAGCCTATCAAAGGCCTTAGAAAGGTCAAGCTTAATAGCCATAGTTCCACTAATACCTTCCTTATGTTTCATAGTATGAATCAATTCATGAGAAATAATAATATTGTCATGAATTGCTCTCCCTGGGACAAAAGCAGCCTGGTAAGGAGAAATTAACTTCTTAAGCAAAGGCCTAATTCTATTAGCTAGGATTTAAGATACAATTTTATAAGAAGCATTGCAGAGACCAATTGGTCTAAAATCAAAAGGTTTTTTTTTTTACTCTTACACTTAGGAATAAGTGATATATAGGTATTATTAAGACATCTAGGCATATGACCACTTTCAAAAAATCTTTTAACCGCATTAACAACATCTTTACCCACAAGAGACCACTGAGTTTGATAAAAACCTGCTTGAAAACCATCAGGTCCAAGAGAACTCCAAGCAGGCATATTCTTCACAACATTCTCAATTTCAATATCATCAGGCATAGCATGAAGTATAGCATTGTCAGCATCAGTAAGAATACAAGAGATAACATCAAAAATTTCCTCAGACAAGATAGGATTTGAGGTACTATTAAAATAATTAGTAAGAAGATTACTAATATCATATCTATCCCTAAGCCAATTACCATCATTATCACAAAGAACATATATATTATTAGTATGCTGTCTTTTATGCACCATAGTATGAAAATATTTGGTATTATTATCCATATCAAATCCAGTTTTATCTCTAGATTTTTCCTTGTAGAATTCAGATTGTATTTTATACCAGTTTTCAAGCTCACTAGTAATACACTTAACTCTAGCATGTTGGTCCTCGGGATAGGTCTCCTTTTGAGCTGATTCTAAGACATTTTGCAAATTATTTATATTCTTTTGAATGTCTTTATTCAATGGGGGACTTTGAAATCGCTAAAGAACAATTGGAAACTTCTGTAAAGAATGAAAAATGGATTGAATCAACTCTTTTGAAGTTGATCGTTGAGGTGAACCTCTTGAAGAGAAGATTCAATCTTCTAAAATAAAAAAGAAGATAGAAGAACCTAATTTATGAATAATCTTCAGTAAACAATAAGATCACTATGAGAGATTGAGTTATTTGTTGTAATACTTAATCCAACGAAAATAGACATCAGTTTTTGATTTTCTCTCAATAATTGTATAAGGTCTATTTTGAATAAAACTATCTTATTATTTATGAATAAAATTATTATTATAATTTTTCTTGTGATAGTTTTCGATTACATATCATGTGCTTGAATGCTTTATTTTATTGCTATGTATGTTTATGTGATGTTTGATTTTGGTTTTCATAACCTTAATATTCGATCTCATATTGTGTGAACCCTTACAGTTTGGGTAACTTTTTGATTTAGCGGGATTGAGTTCTAGCCCATGTTGGTAGGCTTTATCAAAGGATCATAAGGGGTTCTGATTGAAACTAATATGTGAAAAAGTCACAATATGTTGAATCGTTTTCAGTTTAGCATAAAAGCATATGTGTTTCGGGGTTTCAACTTTTTGCATCGCATTAGTTAAAACCGGTTTTCAACCTTTCTCTGGTAAAGGTTTCTCTTTGTTGTTGATCTTTTGTCTTGCGAGAGGATGAAAACACAACGGGGGAGGGTTCTATGTGAACTTGCGCTTAATGATATATCTTTGGGGGTGAAGAGGATGCGGAACTTAAGGTAACAAATTTGTTACTTAATCGTTTTCCTGTTTAAGAAAATCCTGAGTTTATTGCATATATTTATTGCTTTTGCTTAACAAAATTTCGGTACAATTGATGCTTATTCCATTATTTGTGTATGGATATATGTGTGTGATTCAATTGTTTCCGGTTAAGAAAAACTATTGTTATCTTTCTTTATGGTTTGGTATCAATTGTTTAGGCTTACGAAATATCGGTGCAATTGTGGTACTATAATGTCTATGTTTGTTTCAATTACTTCCGGTTGAGGTAAATAATTATGCAAGTTGATTTATTTGGTTTGTATGAATTGTTTATGGCTTAACAAAAAGGTTTTCGGGATCAATTTTTTAGTCCAATTCGGTTCCGGATAAGAGAAACTAAGTTAATTATGATCTTAGTTAGACTTATCAAAGTGGAGGTTTAGGTTATTCAAGTCTAATCGAATGCCTTAACAAGAAATGCTAGTTAACTAACTTATTACTTGCCTCGTTTAAAAGTGAAAGGTCTAAGTTATTATTTGAATAATTAGAACCTGATGAGAAAAACATAGTTAATTTTGATTTTTATTTTGGTCTTATCGAACAAGCAATTGTATTTGTACAATCGGTTTAGCAAAAGAACTAAGGTGCTTAGTCAATTTATGATTTGCTAAACTATTAGGGAAAATTTCTTCGGGCAATTATTTCCTTGGTATCATATCAAAAAAAAATTACTTTGTAGTTTCGGTTTTGATATTGGTTATCTAAAATGGTGTGGGGAACCCTCATGCTTAACTCTTATAGGTTATGCAAGTCTTTTAGATTTAAGATCCTTTCGGTTTGTCTTTTATTTGCTCGTACCTTTGTCATTTTGTGACAAAAGGGGGGAGAAATATATGGAGTAAACAAGTGATTTGGTATCACTAAGGAAAGGACAATGGTACTTAAGCTGTTATATCTAACGAAAGAGTAAAGCATAGACTAAGGGGTAGTAACATATCATATGATGATTTGTAGTTATATAGACTACAAGAAGCAATTACAAAGACGTGCAGATTGAAAATCTACCTATCTTACCTTTAGGGGGAGTATTAGCTTTATTATTATAATGTCAACAACGACATTTATGGATTGAATGTATATAGGTTATTGTGTTGTTGAAACTTGGAATCAAGCGTATGTGTAATGAATTCTTGTAATTTGTTTATCCATATGATGTAAGAGTTTTGTCACTAAAATTGACAAAGAAGAAGATTGTTAGAGCATTGCTCGGTTGAACCCACCAAGCGTTGGTATGTCAAGTTTGGTTGTTATATTTTAATGAATCAAAACTCATTTAAAGAGTCGCTTGATTATTTACTAGAGTCAACTTCATATAGGTTAGCTAGAAAGTTGCTAGGATATGAGACTTACAAGTATTACGTGAAGACTTGAAGAATGTGAAGAAGTAAAGAGCTACACCGACGGCATCATCCTTCCTCTTGAGGTTAGTAATATTGACTTGAACTATTTCATTCCTAACGTATCTTTCAAGTTGTGTATATTGAAAACATAACTGCGAATATATGAATGATTATACTCTAGTTAGACATAGTATTAAGGAATTACAATACGAAATATAACGTCTATCTTTTGAACTTCGTATATAAGACATCGACATAATCGTATGAATGATATTGTGATTATGTATGGGTATGGGTGAAGATTTCTTCCTAGGAAATAATGTTTTTACATTCATTTAAAGGAAGTACAATTCATAAATCGCTAGGCTTATTGGTATTGTTATTCATTGCAAATCTTTGGATTACCAATATGTGTGTTTAGTATAACGGTTCATAACTTTTTTTATGTATCTTGGTAAAAATATTCACAATGCCTGACTTTTGTATTGGTATGACTTTTATTAGTGAAACCGATCTTAAGTAATCACCTGAGATGGTATGATCGATATATTGTGATTGGTATGACCAACTCTAGACATTGGGGAACCGATCCTAGTAAGAGGTGCAACCAATCACAAGCATGTGGAATCGATCCTTGTAAGAGGTACAACAAGTCTTAGTTATTGATAATCGCTCTTATGACTTGTGCAACCGAATACAAATTAAATACCATAAATATGTGATAACCGATCCTAGTACCTAGTCAACTAACTTTTGGTAACTAGTGTGACTGATCCTAGTACCCACATGGAGGTAGAACCGAAACTTGTTTTTTAGAACTGTTAAACCCATGATTGGGATTTGATAGGATAATCAATCACATAGTTCTTGGAAGTCGGATGAACCAATTCTATACTCGTTTGGAAGTATGGCAAATCGGTTCCAAGATTGTAAATATGAAAAAGGATTTACAAAGTAAAGATGTCGACATACTTTGAACATGTGCAATAATTCTCATCTTTTATTGTTCAAAGATATTCCTTAATATCTAAAGGAGAATCCCGAATCGAAATAAATTGAAAATCTTTTAATTAAGGTTTTTAGTTTTTTATTCTTTTAATTTCCAGCTATTAGATGCATATCTTTAGAAAATAAAAATTGGTAATGTGCATTTACTAATTTGAGATTTTCTACTGAGATTTCGGTCATTATTTGGACAGATCATTTCCAGGAATTATGAAAACCAATTTGGACTTTATTGTATATCTTTGAGAATATTCGGTTTCAGAAATTCCTTGGTGTCCAAACTTCCTTGGCCTATAAATACTAAACTTTGCATTTCGAGCAAACTAATCCTCAGAGCCAGCAAAACTACCTAGTTGTGTTGTTACTGGTGGAGCTGTCTATTGAGAAACGAAAGTAACCTAATTAGGAGAAATCTCTTACGACCGCTCGTTTTAAAGACTTTTTTGGGATTGAGAAGCTCTACGAGTACCGTTGAAGGGAAACTAGATAATTGCAGTTTATTATTAGTTTTCGATTAATTTGATTGACTAACGGTTATTGAACTTTGATTGCACCTAGTTTGTTTATGCTTGAGAATCTTCTATTCTGATATAAGATTCATTCAAACTAGATCGAAGTATCGACGGGGATCTTTAGAACTGTTTGTAGATCAAAAGACGTCTTGTGATAATCCAACATTAACAGACTTCGTTCTGTGTGTGATTTATCATAAGAGATTCAAGTTGTTTGTGTGCATGTGTTTATTGAAGATCTAAGAAGATTTCTTATTTGAGTTCATAATCTTTGGTGTGCACAAAACTTGATAGGCTGGGGATCCAACTATAATCAGTTTATCTTTTTATAGATTGGATTAATTAGTTGAGTAGATCGCCATCAATACAATTCTTTGTGATTAAAAGTATTGATTGCATAATCTAAATAATTACTTTGGTAGTTGTTGAATAGATAAATCTAAGAACCTGACAAAGGAGTTTATTGGGATAAACGGAAGAGCCTTTTTTCAAACTCATATCACGTTGTTTGAAAATAGTTGTTATCGAATAGATTTCTTGTTCCTTTATACGAACTAAAGAAATTGTTCCAAGTATGTGACTTATTACAATTTGGAGGCACATAGATACTGAGGGAAGTAGGTGAACTATAGGTTTAGTTGCTTGGTCTCAACTATACGAAGTTGGTTTAGATTTTGTATAGCGGATTAATTCTGAGAGTATTCAATTACGGACAAGGTACCGGTTTTTTTTATGCATTTGCGGTTTCCTCGTTAACAAAATCTTGTTGTGTCTTTTACTTTTCTATTTTCGCAATTATAATTGTTTTTTTATTATAATTAGAAGTAAAATACACAAATGTTAATTCCTAATACTTGATAGCAATCCTATAGTGTTTTTTTAAGTATGAACCTTTTATCAAGTAATCATACTTCATTGTTGTATTGTCTCGATCCCGTATCCATAGATGATCACACAAAGTGTGAACCGATTAGTTGTATTGTCTCGACGTAGTCCATAGACAATCACTTTCGGAGAAAGGACTTATAGGTGTAATTTTTTTAGATTGAGGTATATTTGGGTACCCTCGTCTTTTCAAACTTGACCTGGATTCACGAATCCGAATGAAGTCTTTATAGTCTCTAAACCCTAAAAGGGTTTCTGTAGAGCATGACTCTAGATACAACTAGGACATACCAAAAAGTAATGTCAGGATTCAAAGATCCCAAGTGCCAAGAGTTCCCCTTATATATACTTCAAAGCCTAGGTTTCTTTAAGTTTAAGCATAGCTTTGGAACCAAGCAAACAATATTCACAGTTAGATGAAAACTTTGAATCTTATTCACATAAACAGGATATACACTATGTTTAGGTAAACCGTAACCGAACCATGTATAAAGACTATGTCCAACATGGTTAGCTGAAACTAACCGATTTGAACTTTAAAAGCTTAACACTCATTTTCATGTTCACTAAGACATTAATCTTGAGTCACAATCATATGATCAAATGAATCTAGTATAAATTACATAATTGATCAAATCTAAATTATATCATAGAAATAATTTAATCACAGTTGAATCAAAATCGACATAGTTAGTAAATATATAAGGTACAATTACTTGAGTTGTTCGTGAGTCGACTGAGTCACCGTACGCGGACTGGTTTGCAAACTTATTAGCATAACCGAGTCCGGGGTTGACAAAACTTTTTCAGTTCACGTATCGGTTTGTAAACTTAGGTGCAACTCAAAGTTCCGGAGTTGAAAAAACTTTTTCAGTTCATGTACCGATTTGCAAACTTAAGACTTTTACTGGTTCCGAAGTTCACATAAGTTTTTCCGTTCACGTACCGGTTTGGGTACTAAACTGATTCTAGAACATAAAAATGTGTTGGCTCATATACTGGTTTGATTACTCTAACCCGGTTTCCTTACCACAGTTCCAAAATGGTTTGACCAAAAAGATCCTTGAGGATAATCCTTGTAGCCCTAATGAGATTATTGTGACGGTGGGTCAACTAGATGCAGGACTTCTCCTTCCCTTATACTGTCCATTGGACTCATTTCAGTATGAGGTACTCTATCAGCTTACCCCTCAACAAGGCATATTTAATCCTAATGGTAATTTTTACTGGATCGCCCGAGAAGGTGCTCGGCAATGCAAAGGTAAAGTTATTGAGCATGAGCTGAACGAGTTTGTCCCTTCTCAGAAGGATTTGTACACGCCTAGGAATTTCGTGGAGAACTACTCGTGTCAGCAGTCCGAGAAGTTTGATGGCTTTGGAGTGAGAATTTCTAGATCTCGCCGAGCTCTGAAGGGTCCTTTGCTCATGTCTGATTTGGATCCTCCTAATGCCAGCAACCTCACACTATGGAAGGAAGACGCACGATCCAAAGTGGTTCTTAGTTCCACTTCGTATCGTAGGCTCTTATATTTATGGTTGGGATGATATTGGCAACGTTTTTCCAGGGCTTCCTGATATACATAATTATATTCTATCTTACAGGCCGTGGGAGCTTATGTGGGTTACTAACGCCAATTGGTCTGCCCGAGCTATTGAGGATGCTAAGGTAGAAAATATTGTCTTAATGTTTTAACGTATATATACCTTGCCTCTGTTTTATATCTTAGCATATGATGTCTGATAGTGTTGTAACCACCTTGATATTTATCTTTGGTTATGCTTTGTTTGCGAGTTTTCATGTAAATTATGTATCTTATGTGTGCTTTTGAGTGTTATAGGTGTTTTGGAGTAATTGGAGCAAAAGAAGAAGAAAGTACTCATATGAAGCAAAAAATGCGGAATGGTCATTTCATAGGATGGTGATACTTGCAGCGTAGACATGGATAAGGGACAACTAGCTTAATTCTAAGAAGAAATACTAATGGCAGACATTCAGTTACTGAGGGCACCTCCATTGGGTGAATCTTCTTTGGGTGGGGCATTTTAATCTACTTCCTAGCAGTTCAAGATCGAGATAAGGAAACTAGGTTTCCATTTTCCCCAATTTTCATTACAGTAGCATGTAACCACTGCATCTGCTGCTGCCACCGGCAATGATGGAAAAACAAGGAGCTTGTAAGAAGATATTTGATGGAGTTTGGGGCTCGAATTGCAGACAAGATGTGTTTGTTGTAGATATTCATGGGTTTATGTTTGATTATGAAGATGGGTTTTGTTGATGTTTGCTTGCTGCTGTGGGAAAAAGATGGAGAAATTCAGAAGCAGGATATAATTCAAGTTTACAAAGGTTTTGAAGGTATGGGTATGAGTTAATTTCAATTGCTTGGCAGCATAATGGAATGAGGTTGTTATGAGGGTTTTTCATGGGGTTCGAGATTGAACGAGGAGCTGCTGCTGCAATTAGTTGTGGAGCTTGTAATTAAGACAAAGATGGAGCTTGTTGGTGGCTGAGTTTATTGGACTTCTGGGTTTAGATGAATGTTAAGGACATGAGGAACTTTGGTGGCCACGAATTCATGGTTGTATTAAAGATTATGAGACCAACATAGAAATAGGAATTAGTGATGATTCAGATGGATACACACTGTACATAGGGTGCTTATTTAGTTGTTTGAATGAGTTGTTTTTACATCAAGAGCAGCTGCACAGTTGTAGGTGGTACTGAGAATTACATGTGCGAGATAATGGGAAGAGTAGCTACACTGAAGAAAGAATCTTGTTACTGTCGGAATAGGTGGAAGTGCTAGTTCCATTGAGTTGCAGTTGTGAAGGAGATAAAGGAAGAGTTATGTGTGATTAAAGTGCAGCTGGGTATGATGTGCAGAGAGGCTGATATGTAAGTGTTGTATGAATTGTCTGAGCTCCACATTGTAGGTAGAGTTTGGATGAATGCATTGAAGCTGTTTCTATGGGTTCTGTGTGAGAGAAAGAGATGGTATAATTACAGTAAGAAGGAATTGCATCTGGTGTTATGGGCTGGCAGTGAAGTGATGTTTGGCTGAGACAAAATTGGTGATGCCTGGATTACTAGAATGAGTTGAAGATGCATGTGATAATGAAACTGTGGCAGAGTTGATTACAAGGGAGCAGTGGTAGTGGAATGAATGACTTTGAATAGCTGAGCCTGAGATGGTGAAGGGTGCAACTGTGATGGAAAACTGCATGTGGAAGCGATGATTTTCATGGGTTGTGGTGTTGTGGATTAATGCAATGCATAGTTGAGCAGGAATTGACTGGTGCTGGTGACGCAAAAAAAGTGTTTGAGTTGCAGTTGGAGTTAGAATTTAGTTATAGAATACAGGTGATTCGAAGATGGAGTTTGATCTACAGGTGGAATAGCTAATACGAGAAGAAGACAACTGAATTATTGCCCCTGCCAATCCGAGAGAACAAGATATTGAATGGTGGTGAGTACATGAATTTATTACAGAGAATTTGAGCTGAATGAATGAGTGAAATGAAGGTATAGATGTATCCTAGGATTGAGCAGGGAAGAAGAAGTAAAATGGCTTGAAATCATGGCCTGGAAATGAACCAAAATACAAGAAGAATTTTTCCTGACTTAGTTAGTGAGCCAGAGATGACTCAGATGGACTGGGCTTGGCTAATGGGCTCAGAGACATTGGCAACGGGTTAACCTGGAATGAGAAGGGAATGTATATAAAATAGCGGAGACATATCTGCCTATCTCATCTCTTCCTCTACTATTATAGGGTTTCACATGATAGTTCTTCTTTGCTTTCTATGATGATCTCCAAAAACACAAGTAATTGTGAAAAAGCGGGGGTCTAACAACCACACCCAATATTTCGATTAGCAATCTGTATGGAAAAACTTCAATATAATTTCTAGAGAATCAACTAGACAGTTAGACTCAATCAATAGAAAATATATCAAAGAGTTTATATCTCTATCTCTCAATTTGATCTTTACTCAAGCTAATAGAAATCAACGAGTCTTTATCAAAGAGGGATAAACTTGGATGGTACCAAAGACCAATATCCAAGTGTCAATCAATTTAAATCAACAACCTAAAAGGTCGGATATTTTAATTGATTGAACAACGCACAACATGTATTATTTCAATTATATAACAAAATTTAATGGGGAAAAGAAATAACACAGACACCAGAATTTTGTTAATGAGGAAACCGAAAATGTAGAAAAACCCTGGGACCTAGTCTAGATTAAACATACACTGTATTAAGACGCTACAGACACTAGTCTACTCCAAGGTAACTTCGGTCTGGACTGTAGTTGAACCCCAATCAATTTCACACTGATCCAAGGTACAGTCATGTTCCTACGCCTCTGATCCCAGCAGGATACTGCGCACTTGATTCCCTTAGTTGATCTCACCCATAACCAAGAGTTTCTATGACCCAAAGTCGAAGACTTTAATAAACAAATATGTATCACACAGAAAAGTCTACAGTAATACATAAATCAGTCTCCCACGAATTTGGGTATAATCGTAGTCTATATAGTAATACGACTTTTGTCTCAAGATAGGAGATAGAGTAGATAGACTTTTGAGTAATAGATAAGTTCAAGTCTCCACACACCTTTTATTCGATGAAGATCCACTGGTTCCTTGAGTAGTCCTTAGTCTTGTATGATGGTCTCTATGGAGTTCTTGAGCTCAACTACACTTTCTATCCTAGTCCGAGACCTTAGCTATAGTAGACTAGAAATCAAGACTTTATAGTTTTGATCACTAATATTGACAAACATGCTTGAGATAGCAACGCATGCGAGTTTGACCGAGCAATTCTCTAGCAATCTCCCCCTTTGTCAATTTTAGTGGCAAAACTATTAGTACATATGAAATACAAAAAATATATAAATAAACTGTGTAGATCTTATTCCACGTGTCTAATCTTCAACATTACTCGAAATCTTCGTCACTTCCAAGTAGTCCAATGATCCCAAAGGTTGTAAGTTTAGCATCATCGTTGTTGAAAATCCATATCTATAACAACGAGAAAACAAGAGTTCTCAATCATTGTTATACAGTTTCATAATATCATTACACAACGTCAAAGTCCAATTGCATCACAACTTTAACAACAATACTATGGTGATACTTCACTCCCCCTTAGTCAATACTCCATCTCACATGGAAACCACTCCCCCTTACATAATGATCCGAAAATGATCGGTTGTTAGCCGAGCAAAAATAATTTCACTTTCTCACCCTACTAAATATGAATGGAGTACGTGATAAGAAAGAGTTCGTATCCACAGAGAGGCGATTATTATTATGCAATTTTCAGATTCTTAAGTAACCAAAATAACCCAAGAGTTTGTTTTGTTTTTATCAAAGTAATAAATAAAATAAAGCAAAGCAAATAATTGGAATAATCAATAAAGAGAAGATATTGGTCATGGGATAGTATCATTCACAAACATGTATTTTCATCAATGACTAGAATTAGTAATTTAATCTCGCAATTATCGAAAGTCTTATGATATCTTGATCGCAAGAGTATACCGTTTATTTCCTGATTTTATCACAAACAACATTAAAAGATGTTATTGTGAATTCTACTTAAAAAGCAACCTAAATTGTAAAAGCACAATTAGGTTTAACTCCCCAAGAGCAATAAGTTCCATGAAATAAGACTATTCAATGCAAACAAACGTGTAAAAGCACTAATTCGTTTTAACAAAGGTTATGATTCATATGCCATTAAAAAGATGTATCACTACAAGTATTAACCACAAGATGCTACTAGAAATTAGAGATAACAACTTTTACGTATTGAAAACTCTAATATAGCTATAGAGATGAAAACAAATCCAATTGATTCCGGACTCAACCAAACTAGCATTCAAATCATATGATAATAAAAATAATGAATCATAAACGATAGAATTGAGACAAAACTAATTCATAGAATCAAATAACATGCTTGATGAAATCAACTTTATCCCATAACAAATAATTGTATTTAGTTACTCATATTAATGGAGCTCATCATAATCATAATCATAATCATTAATCCGGCACTTTTGGTTTTCAGCTGATGTTCTGAGTAGAGAGATGACTTTGGAAGAAAGGAGGGCTGATTTGGTAAGAATTGAACTTCTATTTCACTAACAATTTTTATTTTTCTTGGTGATTTTTTTCTGATTTGAAACTTAAAATTTTGGAGTTTGGAAAGTTCTTTGTACAACGAAATTGAAAGTGGTGAGTCATGTTTGTGATCAAGGTTGGAATAGTTTATATTACAGCCTGGGACTCGTAGTGCATTATATTAATATTTCGCAGTCATAAGCTGAAAATTCCATAATAATATTTTTGCAAATATATTTGATCGTATCCGAGTTGTTGCCAAATCAAGGTGCCTGCAGGGGATGCCCTCTTCCCTTTTGAGTCAGTTAAATCGACATGTCTGCATCTTCATATTACTTTTGTGTTACTGTTTGCAGATGATCTGTTTGTCCCCCGGTAGTTTTGAAACTCTTTGGTGATTAGCTACTTTCATATTTAGTTTCTGAGACATGTCTGCATGTTTATATTACTTTTTTGTTACTATCTCCTGGTAGTTTTGAAACTCTTTGGTGTTTAGTTACTTATATATTTAGTTTTTGAGAATTATGTAACTTATGGTGTTGTAATATTTTTCAGATCCATTCTGCTGCAACTGTCTTGGAGAACAATAATCTAGTGAAATATGATCAGAAAAGTGTGTCTTTCCAAGTCACTGACCTTGGTCTAATTAATAGACAGTACTATAAGCCATGGAACCATATTTACTTACTAGGCTAAAGCCATCAATGGATGATATCGAGCTCTGTCGGTTGTTCTTACTCAGCAAAGACTTTAAATATGTGACAGTGAGACAAGACGAGAAGATGAAACTTGTGAAGCATTTAACCTTGTACCTGTTTCTGCAAAGGAAAGCTTGGAAAAACCCAGTGCCAAATCTTAAAGATCGAACAAGAGAGAGGAGAACATAAACGCGGAAGCGTAAAGACTACATTGATATTAATCTTGGTGGAATACAATCTATTTGATATTTTTGATTGATTGATTCTTTCTTTCTTGCTTACTTACAAATGAATACAACATGCCTATTTATAGGCTACAAAAGAAGAAGAGAACTATGCCTATGGAGGCTAACAACTATGCCTATGGAGGCTTACCTACCATGGAGGCTTCCTACCAAACCAACTACTAGACAATCTAGTATTCTTATTTGATTTGTCTAACTCTAGAACACTCATTTTACACATGTTAATTGTCTAACATTGACTCTAGACATCCTAGATATTTCTAGGTTAATCTAGATAGGTGTGAACACTTGACTAAGTTGGTGTTGAATACTAGACAATCTAGTATTCTTATTTGATTTGTCTAACTCTAGAACACTCATTTTACACATGTTAATTGTCTAACATTGACTCTAGACATCCTAGATATTTCTAGGTTAATCTAGATAGGTGTGAACACTTGACTAAGTTGGTGTTGAATATTCAACACCAAAATATATGTTTTGCTCGAAGGCTACATTTCACAACTGAAGCTTGAAGGGATCGCACTGGCTTCCAGTATGGTGTTCAGTGTTCTTCACTCAGGTAACAGTGTAGATTTTCTGTCTTTCATTTTCAATGTTATCATAAATCTTGCTTTGATGGTTTACTTGTGTATCATTTCTCTTTGTAGAGCTCTGGACGTCTTATGCGAGCTGTTTTCAAGATTGCGTAATAAAGAGGATGGGCGCAAGTAGCTGAAAAAGCTTTAAAGTTTAAACTTGTGCAAGTTGGTTGGTAAGCAGATGCAGACTGTACCCCTTCGTCAGTTCCATGGTATTCCGAACGTCATCATGGCTTGTCAAAAATGGAGGAGAAATATTTTGTTTGCTAGAGGTATATTATTATCTCATTTAACCGTTATGTTCAAAATAGTATCATGCCATCGATAGTGACCTTGTTCTCTATTATTTTTCTCAAATTTTGCGGTTTCAGGCTTGGTGTTATTGAATAATTTTAATTCCTTCTTGATATTTAAGACAGTAGGTTTTGATACTAGTGAGACTATCTGAAACTTACTTATGCCACTTTTATGTGAATTCTTTAACTTCAGTCTGTCCATTTATCGGTTTAATGATGACTATGAATCCTCCCAATTACGAAGTTATCCTTTCTTGTCATTCTAATTTACCAATTTCTTCAATTATGTATGCGGTTAGCTCAAAAACAACATATTTGTAAAGTCACGGGATGTTTTGTTAGTATCAAAGTATCTAACATCATATTATACATTACATGTTAATCTGGGATTTTTGATTTTTTTTTGCTTCTTCTGGAAATGCAGGAATTGGGAAACTCCAAGATCAGAACATTTTAAACTTTGATATGTATCGAAACCCTGGTGCAATTTACTGGAAGACTCAAAGTTTGTGAAAAAACACCTTAACCATGCAATTGAAAGGACCATATTCAGTGTGATGATGTCAGATTTCATTACTCTTCAGAGTCATGCTTCCGAAAATCCACGTACATATTTATACCTCAGTAATGCTGGAAGTGTGACTTTATCAGCTTTATCATTGTCATACACAGCAAAGAGATGTTCCGAAGGCAGCAAGAAGTAAGTTATTGAATTTGCTTTACAGGGTGACTTTATCAACTTTTACATGCACTTTTTCGTTCATTAGATGAGCAGAGATCAGCAATAGCTAAATTGGCTGTTGTTGACTTTGCTATTAAATCTTCCAATATGCAGTGAATTCTGAACCTGGGAATCATGATATTTTTTAAACTTCGGATGGCCAAGTTAGCACCTTCGGTCCACGTCGATAAAAATACAAAACTGAAGGAAGCCCCTTTTTTTATAGCATTATATCAGTATTTACCAGTTTTGATTCAACATCAGTCCTTAACATCATTCTCAGTTTATCAGTTGAGGAACAAAATTTCTTCAGACAAGCACTAAAGTAGTGTTGGAATTAATTACAATAATCGAATGCAAATGGGAAATAATACTTAGATTACACTCATAGTAGTAACAAATAACTCAATAAACTTAGTAGAGGCACGTATGAGATACGCTGAGCTAAAGGTAATATTGCCTGCTACTCCTCTGAGATGCTATAGCAATTAACAAATTACCTCCAGGATACAACTACTGTTAGTTCTCCTCTATGTGTAGCATACACAGAGAGAACCCTTAGAACTTGGCAAAGCAAAAGTAAAAACAAAAACACAAATTGAAAATACAAATTGTTTTAAGTAATGTAAAAACAATTTTATGTTTTCGTAAACTATATTTCTGTGAACTAAAATTTCTGTAAATCAAGAAGTAGTTATACAAAATTATGTTTCAGTAACTACAACTTGTTTCGAAAAAAGAACCGAACGTTTTCGAGTTTTAAGACAAATATGAATAAGAACTTAAGTTTTGAAAATAATTAGAGAAGAAGGAGAAATTCAGAAGATAAGAGTTCTGAATGGTATGTTTTTAAACTGAAAGCCTTAACTCGTATTTATAGGTAAGAATTCGAACGTTTGAGACACAGATCCGTAAATCACGCGTTCAATTTGTCGGACGAGTAAAAGCAAAAAGCATCCGTTAAAACTTGAGTAAAAAACGCATCCGTCGGGAAAGATTCTTCTCGACGAGAAATCTCTGTGCACAGGTGTGTCCACACGCGTGAGATTAAAGATTCTTTACGATGAAAACAGTTAAGAGAATTCACGCGTGAGAATTAACCGTGTGTGACTAAAGATGCTTCTAGTGGCTGTCGGATATCCAAAACCGAGAAGATAAAGAATAAAATTCTTCACATGTGTGGGAGAAACGTGTGGAAAAATTCAATAAAAAGAAAGGGTCGGATACACCCTCACCCTCACCCTCACCCTCCCCCTCCCCCTCCCCCTTGCCCACGCCCACGCCCTCGCCCTCGCCCTCGCCTGAACCGAGCCGAGCGAGCGTGCGTGCTTCTGTGCGAAGCACTGCGCGAACGGGAAAGGCAATAATAAATGCAATAAGGTTTAGGCAACCTTGCCATAGTCTAGGGCTTTCCCCATACACAAAGGTCTAAATACCCAAAGGTCCATGCCCTTAAGGCTAAACCAATGCTATTTAAGTCTAAAACTCTTAGTGTTTTAGTCTATATGGGACTAATGTTTTATTCATTCACATGAAAAAACATTTAGGGAGCAATAGGTCTTGGGATCAAAACATGGTCCATGCATTTTTTGATTAAAACAAAACATTGTTTTTTCTAACAATCCCCCACATGAATAATAAAACATGTCGATAAAACACGATAAAACATAAGGCAACAAAATAGGCTAAGGTGTCCCAAAGATTGAACCTTAACTTAGTGAGAGGTTACCTGAACTGCTTGTTGATACGGTGAACGCAATGTCTTGAACCGCCAACAATGAATGCAATTCAGAAATAACATCCACACTTGATGCCTCAACCGAAGAAAACAGCTTCCAAGCTCTTGCGGTTGTGCCCATTTTGGCCGTGGGCTAAAATCCCGGACTTAATGAATGTCTCTAGAGAATCATCTCAAATTCTCATAGGAAGCGGCCACACTTCCAACATCCACAAAGGTGGGTCCATAAAGAGTGTCCTGCCACACCCCGCTTTAATCAAAGCCATGGAACCCATTAAGATCTCAAAAGATCATCCTCAGCAAATCTGCAGCCGCACTATCACATGATTACACCATAGGGAGGGACAAAGATAGTGCTTTACCAATATCACCATAAATTAGTTGTCTCATTGAACCTTGATCTTGGAAATCCAATCACAAGGTTGAGTATCCTTCATGGTGATTTATTCTATGAGCTTAAGTCCCATCCCCCTCGATGTGGATTTAACTTCCTCTCTCGGTAAACCTTTCGTCAAAGGATCTGCAAGATTATCTTTGGATTTTACAAAGTCTATCGAGATAATACCAATAGAGAGTAGTTGTTTCACCGTCTTGTGTCTTCTACGTATATGTATAGACTTTCCGTTGTATACATTGTTCTTTGCGCAACCAAGAGCAGACTTTTGTCACTGGTGGATGGCGATTGAAGACACAGGCTTGGGCCATAGTGGAATTCCTCCCAGGAAACATCGCATCCATTCAGCTTCCTCTCCATCTTTTTCCAAGGCTATAAACTCAGACTCCATAGTGGATTTAGCTATACATGTCTGTTTGGTAGACTTCCATGAGACAGACGCACCTCCAAGCAAGAAGATGTACCCACTAGTAGATTTGCACTCTTCTCGAGTCGATATCCAGTTGGCATCACAATACCCTTCCAAAGACAGCAGGATACTTCCCAAAACTTAAGCAATAGTTTGAGGTCCCTCTCGTGTAACGTAAAACTCGAAGAGAGCATTCCAGTGATCCTGCCATGGGTTGCAAGTATACCTGCTTAATCTACTCATAGAGTAAGCAATATCAGGTCTTGTACAGTTCATCAAATACATAAGACTACCAATAATGCGAGAATACTCAAGTTGATCAATACCCTTACCCTTGTTCTTTTTCAATTTACAAGTGGGATCAAAAGGAGTAGATGCAGGTTTAGCATTTTCATAATTAAATCTCTTTAGTACGGTTTCAAAGATAATGAGATTGACTAAGACTATATCCATCAGACATCTTTCTGATTTTCATCCCTAAGATTACATCAGTAGGGCCTAAGTCTTTCATGTCAAAATTATCTCTAAGCATGCTTTTAATGGTATTAATAATATCAAGGTTACTGCCTAATATGAGCATATCATCAACATATAGGCATACAATAACATGAGAATCATCCACAGATTTAATGTAAATACATTTATCAGATTCATTAACCTTGAAGCCATTAATTATCATAACATGATCAAATTTTTCATGCCACTGTTTAGGTGCTTGTTTTAAACCGTAAAGAGATTTGTTTAACTTGCATACTTTGTTTTCATAACCTTTTACTATAAAGCCTTCAGGTTGATCCATATAAATTTCTTCATTCAATTCACCATATAGAAAAGCAGTTTTAACATCCATGTGATGTATATGCAAATCATAAATTGAAGCAATAGCAATCAACATTCTAATCGAGGTGATTCTAGAGACTGGTGAATAGGTATCAAAGAAATCTATTCCTTCCTGTTGTCTATAGACTTTAGCTACCAACCTAGCTTTATATTTATCTATAGTTCCATCTGTTCTAAGTTTCCTTTTGAACACCCATTTGCAACCTATGGATTTACTTCCAGGAGGCAAGTCTACAAGCTCCCAAGTTTCGTTTTCTTTGAATGGACTCCCATTCATTTAATGAAGCTTCTTCCCGTAAAGGAGCTTCGGAGAAGTCATAGCTTCCTTGTAGGTTTGGGGTTCAGACTCTACCGTAAGAGTCAAAAAATCTGGGCCAAAACTTGTTTCAGTTCTAACCCTCTTACTTCTTCTTGGTTCAGTCTCATACTCTAAAGTTGGGGTTTGACTAGTCGATGGAACATCCGAGAGGTCATCATGGACCCTTTTCCGAGGTCCAGACCTTAAAGGAAATATGTGTTCATAAAACACAGCATCTCTAGATTCCAATATGGTGTTCTGACCAATGTTATTATGGTCGAATCGATGACCATGAACCTGTATGCAATTGTATGCTCAGGATACCCTAAGAAAACACAATCGACTGTTTTAGGTCCTATTTTAGTTTTCTTGGGAAGAGGAATGGCCACCTTGGCCAAACACCCCCACACTTTAAAGTATGCATAAGAAGGTTTTTTACCATTCCACAATTCATAAGGAGTTTTATCAGATTTTTTAAATGGAACTCGGTTCAAAATATAGCAAGCAGAGAGGATAGCTTCCCCCCACAAGTTCTAAGGTAACCCTGAACTAGTCAGCATAGCATTCACCATATCTATGAGTGTTCTATTTTTTCTTTCGGCTACACCATTCGATTCAGGTGAATATGGTGCAGTGGTTTCATGAATGATTCCATTATTTTTACAAAACTCTCCTATGGGTATCACATACTCACCGCCACGGTCAGACCTAAGAGTTTTAATCTTAACTCCTTTTGGTTTTCTACTTCAAGTTTATAAAACTTGAAAGCCTCTAAGGCCTCATCTTTACTTCTAAGAAGATGAACCTGACAGTATCGTGAGTAATCATCTATGAAAGTGATATACCATTTTCTACCACCTCTTGTTGGTGTTGATTTCAAGTCTCCTAAATCCGAGTGTATTAATTCCAAAGGAACTGTTCTACGTTCAACACTTTTATTAAATGGTTTTCTTGCATATTTAGATTCAACACAGATTTCACATCTTTGTTTTTTATCAAAGTTTATTTTTGGTATGCAACCTAAATTAGCAAGTCTTTCTAACGATTTGAAATTAACATGCCCAAGTCTATCATGCCAAACATGTGAGGAGTCACAAACATAAACAGAAGAAGATGCATTAACATTCAATTTCAAATCGGATACACTAAGCTTAATCATGTTATCGGTAACATAACCTTTTCCTACGAATTCACCATGCTTAGAAATCACAACAGTATTGGACTCAAGCAACAATTTTAAAACCTTTTCCTAGCAGGATGGTTTCTGAGATAAGATTTTTGCATATGTCTGGGGACGTAGAATACGTCATTCAATGCGAGAGTTTTCCTGAAGTTAGCTTCAGTTCGACCTTGCCTTTCCCCACCACTTTCGCGGTGGAAGAGTTTCCCATGAACAGTTTCTCATCATCTCCTACTATGGCATAGGAGGAGAAAGCATTCTGAATTCTACAGACATGCTTGGTGGCTCCATAATCAAGCCACCAGTCTCTCACATTAGTCATACTAGAGACAAGGTCGACTTCGGACACCATGCCGTGAAATATCCGAGTCCTCTACTATGTTTGCCTTATTTTTCTGTTTTGGATCATATTTGATCCTTTTAGGGGCCTTACAGTCTTTAGCCATATGTCCAGGTTTACCACAATTAAAACAGTCGCCTTTGATGGTGTGCTTAGTGACACCACCTCTAGGCTTAAAATTTTTACCTCTGGGTTTTCGACGTCTGTTACGTCTATTACCCATTTTGCTGGATTCTCCAGGAATTTTCTTTGAATCAGCTTTATCGTCCAAAACATGAGCTTTGTTGGACATGTTTTTGCTCAGCATCATGCTCTTGTCCTTGCTGCACATAATCTCCTCAACCTGGATCTTTTTGCCAAGTTCCACCATGGTGATTTCACGAGTCTTGTGTCGCAGCCTCCTCTTGTATTCGCTCCATGAGGGTGGAAGCTTTTCAATCACAGCCGATACTTGTAGAGCTTCATCAAAAGTCATGTTGTATTCTAAGAACTTAGCCATCAAGAACTTCTTACTTCCAGCAGCTTCAGCATGATATTTTTCTTCTAGAGCCTCCCATAAATCAAAAGCATTAAAATTTTCTTTTGCATTATAGAAGTCGTACAAAGAGTCATCAAGACAGTTAAGAATATGATTCTTGCACGAGTAATTCTTCCTATTCCACCTTTCCAGTTTATCTTCATTACCACGGTGATGAAGTCTTCTGGAGGGTCTATTTAAAGCAAGTCCATCTAACCTTTGGTCGTTTAGGAAGAATAACATTTTAGACTGCCATCTCTTAAAGTCCTTACCATTGAACTTTGGTGGTCTTTCTACGGTATTTTTTCCCATGTTCTTACAGCAATTACAATATCACAAACTTACAATATTAAAATAAGGCAAGTATTACCTTTAGATTGTTGGAATTAATTACAATAATCGAATGCAAATGGGAAATAATACTTAGATTACACTGATAGTAGTAACAAATAACTCAATAAACTTAGTAGAGGGACGTATGAGATACGCTGAGCTAAAGGTAATATTGCCTGCTACTCCTCTGAGATGCTATAGCAATTAACAAATTACCTCCAGGATACAACTACTGTTAGTTCTCCTCTATGTGTAGCATACACAGAGAGAACCCTTAGAACTTGGCAGCAAAAGTAAAAACAAAAACACAAATTGAAAATACAAATTGTTTCTAAGTAATGTAAAAACAATTTTATGTTTCGTAAACTATATTTCGTGAACTAAAATTCTGTAAATCAAGAAGTAGTTATACAAAATTATGTTTCAGTAAACTACAACTTGTTTCAGAAAAAAGAACTGAACGTTTTTTCGAGTTTTAAGACAAATATGAATAAGAACTTAAGTTTCGAAAATAATTAGAGAAGAAGGAGAAATTGAGAAGATAAGAGTTCGAATGGTATGTTTTTAAACTGAAAGCCTTAACTCGTATTTATAGGTAAGAATTCGAACGTTTGAGACACAGATCCGTAAATCACGCGTTCAATTTGTCGGACGAGTAAAAGCAAAAAGCATCCGTTAAAATAATGATAAAAAACGCATCTGTCGGGCAAGATTCTTCTCGACGAGAAATCTCTGTGCACAGTGTCCACACGCGTGAGATTAAAGATTCTTTACGATGAAAACAGTTAAGAGAATTCACGCGTGAGAATTAACCGTGTGTGACTAAAGATGCTTCTAGTGGCTGTCGGATATCCAAAACCGAGAAGATAAAGAATAAAATTCTTCACATGTGTGGGAGAAACGTGTGGAAAAATTCAATAAAAAGAAAGGGTCGGATACACCCACACCCTCGCCCGAGTCGAGCATGTGTGCTTCTGTGCGAATGGGAAAGGCAATAAGAAATGCAATAAGGTTTAGGCAACCTTGCCATAGTCTAGGGCTTTCCCCATACACAAAGGTCTAAAGACCCAAAGGGCCATGCCCTTAAGGCTAAACCAATGCTATTTAAGTCTAAAACTCTTAGTGTTTTAGTCTATATGGGACTAATGTTTTATTCATTCACATGAAAAAACATCTAGGGAGCAATAGGTCTTGGGATCAAAACATGGTCCATGCATTTTTTGATTAAAACAAAACATTGTTTTTTCTAACAAGTAGTACATCCCGCATATAGAGGTTGGCCTTATGAATTTTTGTACAAAGCAGGAAAGAGAGACAGCATTCCAAATCTTTTGATGACCACTCAGATGTTGTTGGAACTTCCTCCGAAGAGGGATACGCTGTAGTTTCGGTGAAAAGTAATTTTTTTGGAAGGGATACACTGTAGTTTCAGTTGATAGAACGATGTTGTCAGGAAAGAATTCCCTGCAGAAATTGTCCCCGAACACACCTTCTGATGAAACTCATGAGAACATGTATCGCAGTTACGTGGCTGGTTCCAAAACTGATGTTCCTATTTCTACAAGAAGGATCTGATGTACGATGGCATTACCTAAGCTGAAAACAAAACATCCTGGAGAACCCAGCCTGAGAGTTCTTTGTCAACTCCACGTGTAGATATAAGCAGGCACATGTCCTCCGGATCTTGGTGGGAAGATTGAATTGAAGCCTGCGAATGAAAGTTCTCCTGAGGCAGTTTCTAGTCTTGAGAAGCTTCACCTGTTAACGTCAGCTCTTTTCCTGATGCTGGCCCTAGTATTCCTCAGATTTTTCACCATGTAACTTAAGGAACTAGCTGCTGTATTTTTTGAAGGAAATAGTTCTCTGGCTCGACACCCACATGAGACCCCTCTTGACACCTTTAATAAGCATTGAGTTAATGAGCCTGTTTCTTTATTTATCTATAGGTATCTAACGGAAATGATAAGGAAACATGGGGCACTTCAGCAGTTGGTTGAAGTTCTCTGGTTAATGAGGGCTCCACTTAGAAGAAGGTGCGCACAAGAGTATCATCTCTTTTTTTAGTTTCTCTATTCTGTGATCTATCTGTTATCATCCTTCATTTAACTCGTGGTCAAATATAAATCACGAAGGCGGGATTCTAGTCTCTCTGTCCATTTGAGTTTATATAGAAGTTTATGTGTTGGGAATAATCAATATAGAGTCATGATATTTTTTTGTCCTGGCCCGTTCTGGATTTCTTAGTGTACTTAAACAAACCTAAGTTTTTTTTTATGTGCAATACTTCAATCAGATCTTAGCTGTTGTACTTGAGGTGCTTGACGATTCTGTTTCATCAATTAGGCAACGCTCTTTCTGTGATTCAAATTTCAAATGCAAGTTAGTGAGATTTTGTTCTGCTACTTTGTTTGTTAGTTTGGTGAGTTTGTAATGGAACTCATTCATTATCTAATTTCCAGAAAGAATCCATGGAAGATTCAATTGAGATTGTAATTAGATTGGACTCAAATGTTTTACTGTCATGTTTCTTACCATATGAGTTATAATTCTTGTTTCATCTGTCATTAGGTTTCAAGTGAAGCAAAGGAGTTTTTAACATTAATTTTGTCTCAGTATGATCCGTTCAGATGCCTAACTGTAAATATATTTCCTGTGTATAAACTTTCCAGTATTTCCTAGTAAAACCTTCTTTAGCTGTGCTGAAACACTTCTCATTTATGATGTTTTTGCAGGTTATTGTGCCCTTATTAGTCAGTGAAGACGGGAAGACTCTTCTTATTTGCATGAACTGTCTGACCAAGGTATCTTTGGTTCTGAATTCTTTGACTTGAAATGATATAAATATAGCACAAGTTAACTCCTGGAGTCTTGAATGTTTCATAGTTTCAACCTTGCTAGCGAGCAGTGACTTATTGAGCGCTAAGGCTAGCTTGTGCGTCCATCCTAGCCTGAGTACTAATGTGTATCCTTAGGATTCTTTATAGCAGAAACAGTGTATATTATCATCCATTAATGCTGTGTTAGTTTCATTGCCTCTTAGGTCATATGTTCCAGTTGTCAGTCATTGTTATAAAGGTTTAACCTAATATGCGTTGGTAACCACTTCCGCACATTCAAGTATAATCCATTTCTACTACTGATGATAAAAATAGGCAAAAGAAACTTGATATTCCATTGGAGGGAAAGCGAAAGATCTATGAATTGCTAATCCTGACATGACTGTTTTGATTTCAGCTGTCTAATCCTGACATCACAAGAAGAATTAAAGATGCAGTTGCCCTCGTTTCTTCCTTCTCTTTCTAATGCATTTGGGAATCAGAGTGCTGATGTCCGCAAGGTACATAAGTGTATTGTTTTATGTGCATATACTCTTTGCATTTGGATGGAATATATTTTGATGTACTGGTCTTTGGTTGTTATTTGCAGAATGTCGTTTTCTATTTGGTTGACATCTATATCATGCTTCGAAAATCATTATTGTGCTACACCTGGAAGGGCTGATCATTATGCAGCTGAGATTGGCTATTTGCGCTATCCGAGTTTCACAGGCCAGATCAGGCACCACGATAGATGCATTCATGGTTAGATGGTCCTTGTTGTAGTTACAATGAAGGAGAAATATTGTCGGGGTTTGTTTGTTTATTGGGGTTGGGAGTGTTATTATCCATTTGTGAAAATGGGTGCAAGGTACTGGGCGATATAAGTTAAAAATTTCATATTGTGGAAGTTGAAGGACAGAAGCCTTATATTCCCTCCATTCCAATTGAAAAAGCTAAAGTAATTTTTAGCAACTATTATTATATTTTGAAATGAAATGAAATTTTGACTTGCCCGCTCAGCCAACGAAATTCCCTACGGTAGCCCTTTCTTCTCTAATAGTAAATGCAACACGGAGGAATGGCTGGTAAAATTTTTTTGACACCCACCATTGCACCTTTGTCATCCGATATCTCCACATCTTTGGCTTCCTCCGGTAGATCCTCTGAGAAACTCATAATGCAGGCCTTGATCCAGGAAAGGTCAAGGGATCTAGGGAGGGTGACTTGTGGCTGAGATGCAACAGGTAACATGATCAAACAAACTTTTCTCCTCAAGCTCCACAGCTCAAATAGCTGCGCTGCTAGACGCTGAACCGTTCTAAGCCTCTCCATCTTCTCTCGGGAGTCGTTCTTTTAAAAGACAGTTGGAGTCTTTCCCTCGGGAGTCGATTAAGTTTGGGTGTACTTCATTAATGAAGTTGACGAATTTTAACCCCAATACAGAGCAGCGGGCGCGCACAGTGGTTACACTTGCGGGAACCTTAGAAACCTTGAAGCTGACGCTCTTTTCTTGAAACACAATTCATCCAACTTCTTCAATAACAGTGGGAGTCTCTGCCTGTTCAACAATTTCCCCGCGTGTCTTTTGAGTCTGTGATTGTACATCCGCAAATACCGCCTTCCTTTTATCTTTCAACGCCGCTAGATGTTTTAGTTTTAAATGTATAGTACAGCTGCTAATTGTTGCCTGATTGTCCCTGTCCACTTGTCGGGTATGGTCTTCATTCCAAGAGCTGAAGCAAGCCTAGAAAGCTCCTATTTTGCATTAGCCAACTCCAGGCGAAGGAGTGCACTTGACTTTGCAGCTTCATCAACTTTTTTCTCGTAAACGTTCAAAGTGTTCCCGGTCTATTTGATGCAACATATCATTGTGTTTATCATCTTCCTCACCGACCTCATGCCGTATTTGCTGGGAAAGGTGTGCTCTCGACTTTGCAGCTTCATCTACGTTTTTCTTGTAAATGTCCAAGCATTCCTGCTTTATTCGGCGCAACATCTCATTGCGTTTATCATCACTCCCACCAACCTCATCCCATACTTTATGTGATTGCTTCAATAAAGTTTCACAAGTGGTAGCTGCCTGAAATGCGTTCTTAGCATTCGATACCGCCGCTAACTCTGTCTGCCCAGCATCTGACAGCTTCAGCCGACCTTCCGCTACCTCCTTGGAATCCTGTAATGCTGCCTTTTCTTGAAGCCCCGGGAGTTCATAATGCAATTCATCCAACTTCGTCAAAGACAAGTCATTCTCACTAACAGTGGGAATGATAGATGTTCTAGTTTTAAACGTATAACTGCTAATTGTTTGTTGATGTTCCCTGTCGACCCGACTGGTATGATATATTTCAACCCGAGAGCTGAAGCAAGCTTAAAAAGCTCCAATTTTGCATTAGCCAACTTTAAGGAGTTCTCTTGCATTTGCAGCTTCACCAGCCTTTCGCTTGTAAACGTCCAAGCATTCCTGGTCTATTTGATGCAACATCTTTTTGTGTTTGTCTTCTCCCATATCATCCTCATGCCATATTTCTTCAATCGCTTCATTAAAGTCTCGCAAGTGGTGTCTTCCCAAAATGCGTTATTAGAATCAGCAATTACTCTGGTGAACAACGAAAGCCACTTTCTTTGTTGTTTTTCTTGAAGCGACAAGAGGATGTATATTAGTATTATGCCTGTTTTAAAGATTCCTAACATAATTGATGATCCGTGTACCTTTTTAGTTAGCATTTGGTGAGTGGCTTCTGCAGCGGTTTGAACACGCATTCTTGGCATCAGCAGCTCTTTCTTATTGCCTTTCCTGTAATTCCACATAACATTCAGACATTTGTTACAATTTGCTGACGAAAAAATGTAAGTTGCCGCATATAAGCAGGAAAGCATAGCTTCTTTCCACTTCAAAAATTATTCAACCAGGCCTGCGAAATCAAATAAGTGGAAAGAAACTATTTCATGCATGCTGGAATAGTTGAGTGATTTATGCAGCCTGAATTGGTTTTCCAAAACTACTCTTGAATGCATAGCTCTTTCACGGAGAACCGGGGGATAAATATCAGACTTCAATCATTTTCTCATCCACACATCTTGTCCATGATAATTTGACTACAATATCTTACTCTCACTGTTTCAATGATGGATTTAGTCATCCAAAAAACTAGTTAACATCTGAAGGTAAACTGTCAACATTAGTTAAAATAAGCACAATACTGTATCAGAAGTACCTTTCTTGTCTTTGCAACAGCCACTGCAGCAAGTGACACGCTGAGTAAATAGATAATAAACAAATGCAATGTGATTTTCAGTCTTTTGCTATTTCGCCTCAATCCCTGCTCCCAGTCCATCAGGTGCGAACTTGAAAGTACCTGACGCCATGTCCATAAACTCCAACAAAGTATCTATAACCCTGAAGACGTTTGAAAGTAAGGCTGAGCATGCAAGACCTCTCAATTGTCCGTGTTATCTTCTTTTCAAGTTTGTATATAATCACATCCATACACTCAAATAAAAGCATCTAAATCCTTGCAGCTTCGAGCTTCAAATGCAGGAATTCTATGCGAGATCCCAGAAAACAAAACATTATGGCTGCTCTCATCCAAATAATACATTGTGACTACTTTCATCCAGATAACTAATCTGTTTGAGCATATAAGCAAATGCATTGTGTATTCAGTTGAAGCAAATATCTTCAATAACACTGAGAATAAAACTTATAACTTACACTGACCACCATTACTGGAGTCAATAATACAAGTAAAACTAGAATAGTACACAGACTACCATTACAGGAGTCGAGCAATAATACAATACAAACTAACCAAAAATACAGATATTCACCGAGGTTCTGTTTCTTCCCGTGATCACATATCCCATACCAAGATTTTTGTCAAGAGCACAATGAAAATCATCATAACAATTAAATTTACTAGTTTCAGCTCCTTCAGGAATGAAAGTTCTTAGAGAAACCATGTTGTCTACTTGAGAACGCAGCTGATAATCCATGTCCCTGGGATAAATATCATGGAGGCCTGAGGGAATCAATCGAGAACGGTAGCAGGCGACCATTACAACATCTAGATCTTTCGTCCGCAAATTGTACAATAGAAGATCGTCCCCAGTAAACCAAGACAATATCACTTGATCGGAAAAACCCAGCACACGCGTTAAACCATTGCTATGACCTACTGTTTCCATTGTGCCTTGAACATTTAAGATAGTCATGCATGCAACATCACAAATAACATTGTCTACCTCTTTGACCCTGAAATAATAAGCCTTTTTGGTATCTACGCATACATTATAGAGATCAAAAAATAGACTCGGTTTATTTTGATTTTGAACAAAGTGCGAGGTAGCAAATCTTGAATTGTTATAAATTGTGTTGTACCATAACTTACTCATGCAACTGCAGTTGATTAGTTCCTGAGCTGCTAATATCGTCAGAATACCTTCGATTAAATCCACAGGAAGATCTTTACATGGAGAGGGAAGAAGAGATTGATAGTAATTGATTTTTCCTCCAACCAATCTTTCCCTATCATTCACCTCCGTTTCATCAATTTTTTTTCCAAATTTCACAGTTAATCTTTCCTTCATGTTCTCTTCTTCTTCTTTTCCATCATTAATTTCATTTCTACATATCACAATTGCTTTTTCTTCACCAATTTGTTTACCTTTTTTCACAATAGCTCTATCCTTCTGCTCTTCTTCTTCATCAATTTCATTTCTGCATTTCAGAATCGCTCTTTCTTCATCAATTTCAATAGCTCTTACTTCATCAAGTTGTTTCCTTTTTTTCAAAACAGCTCTTTCCTTGTGCTGTTCTTCTTCATCATCAATTGCATTTCTGCATTTCACAATTGATTCTGCTCCATCGGGTTGATATCTTTTCTCGAAAATCATTCTCAATTTCACCATAACTTATAATATAAATAAAAATCAAAGCAAAAACACAAAAGATTAGAACAGTTGATAGGAGGGAGACAAAAGATCGCAGATCGGATTTGTAATTAAAGAGAAATCTCGATCCGAAGAAAAAGAGATTGGGAAGCCAGAAAATACTTATCTTTGAACCTGTTCCCTAAAAAGACCAACTAGGGTTTCTTTCCTTGGAAAACAATTGGGAAGTGGGAGCCCTCTCCAAACCATGTTTATACACCTAAACAACCTGGGCTTCCCCGGCCTTCTCGATGATTATAAGTGGGTGGATGCTCTTACTCGAATTAATGAGTCCAGCTGCCTGACCGATAGGCGATAGCCTACTTAAAGAAACCATCTTCCGGGGACTACCCAATAAATGTGGGGACTACCCGGTGATATAAATGTTCACCCTACATAAGAGGTGTTCTAAAAGATTATGAAAGACTAATTTACCCTTATTCTAATTAAGGTTATTACTAATCCTAACCCAACCCACTACCCACTAATTAAAACCTAAATAAAAACTTAAAATCAGTTTTATCTTTTCCTCTTCTTCTTCATCTTCTTCTTCTTTTCTTTTTTTCCTCCTCTTCTTCTTCTTCTTCGTAGACAACGACGTTAATCGTCGATTCGAAAAAATTTCATCGTCGATTAATCAATCTTTATAAGCAATGCGTACCAAGCAAACACCCAGACTTCCAGGATTGAGTCCGGGACTCCCACATATAGTGAATCTCCCAAAATAATTGCTAAAGTTTAAAAAACTTGAAGGACCTTTTAGAGGCAAAATCAATGATCCAACCGCAAAATAGAAGTCCGATTCAAGTGAAATGCAAATCCGCGGGTAATTTCCTTCATACCCATTCTTTTGAGTTCTTTATTTGTTGAAGAAATCGATCAAAAATCATGAAAACTCATTGAAAATGTTAGTTACAGTGTAGATTTCGGTTAGGAGATTTATGTCTAACCCTATATTTTGCTAACTGAACTTACCATCAATTAGAACAGTTCGGTTAAGTAAACTACTACCTGGTCACCGAACTACATAGTTCGGTTAGATCGCCGCTGATCCCAGCATGATACTGCGCACTTGATTCCCTTAGCTGATCTCACCAACAACCAAGAGTTTCTACGACCCAAAGTCGAAGACTTTAATAAACAAATCTGTCTCACACATAAAAGTCTACATGTAATAGATAAATTTGTCTCCCACGAATAAACCTACAAGTTTTGTTTCTTCTTTTGATAAATCAAGGTGAACAGGAACTAATCGATAAAACCAGACTTATATACCCGAAGAACAGCTCAGTTTCATCAATCACCTCACAATAAACTTAAGCGGTGCAACGAAGAACATTATTGAGGAATCACAAATAATGAGACGAAGATGTTTGTGATTACTTTTATCTTGCCTATCGGAGATAGAAATCTCAAGCCAATTATTATAATTGTACTCGTACGATAGAAACATCAAGATCAGATCACACAACTACAAGAAAAGTAGTATCGGTCTGGCTTCACAATCCCAATGAAGTCATTAACCTAGTTTTAGAAGAAGAAAACCAAAGGTTAAAGGAGAATCGACTCTAGATTTAGCAAAATAGTATCACACAGAATGTGTGGGGATTAGGTTTCCCAGTTGCTAGAGTTATCCCTTATATAGTCTTTCAAATCAGGGTTTGCAATCAATGTTAGATTACTAACAAAGCATTCAATATTCACCGTTAGATGAAAACCTGATTAGATACAAGCTAATATCTCTCAACCATTAGATCTAAAACTTATCTTTCCATACACACATGTACTTGACGTTTTTGAGTTCGTGTAACCCAATGTAGTTTATCTCGCTTCTCGGACTGTCTTGGCTAGCTCCGAGACACCGAAACAACGTGATCCCGCGGAGATATCCGTTTGAATCTCGGAATACCTATTTTAGGAAATCTAGTTAATTCTGTAATATCTATCCTTATATATCTTCAAATCAGACATATAATTCTTTGATTTTTGATTTTCTTTTTCTTTTTTACACGACTCACCATTTAATCAAACCTAATCTTCGTTTTCGTATATCGTGTGTGATTAGCAACAAGTATCCTGATCGATTTTACAAAGAGAAAAAACACAGCTTTCTCTTAATATTTTTAGTTTTCTTTCTTTTTTTGAAGTATTTGAATGTCCTAAAATAGTAGATTGGGAGAACATGGTGAATTTAGTGTTAACTTTTGATTTTTTATTTGCTATTGAACCAAAAAGTATGTATGTATGAGATTTTTCCAATCTCAAGAACATTCGAATCTAACTGAATTTGATAGATATCTCGGCCGAAATTTAACCGAGACAAGCGAGATTCTTGCTTATATTTCGTCTTGGAGAAATTATGAATCTCGTCTTGCTGTGGAACGAAACCGGAAATATCGCCGGAATCTCGGTCGAGATGGCCGAGATTGACTACACTGGTGTAACCGTACCCAAACGTGTACAAAGGTTGGTTCAATATTAGTCAACCAAATGGTTTTCCAAATGATAACTTTCATATCAACCATATTCTTCTTCACCATAACTAGTCCAAATGACTCAAATGAACTGGTTAGAGAGTTGTTCAATTGCTATGAGATCCCAAGTATTACAAGAGACACAATTGAATAAAAAACGATGTGATTCACTCGAATAATTTCATAAACTATAAAGCCACGGTTTGCAAAAGCATTCCTTAGTAATTTAAGATAAGTTCACGAACACCGTTTTCAGACATAACCTCTTGAGTTTGCGGACTCAAGCTAACCGGTTGAAGTTAATAAACTCTATCAGTATTTCTCGGGATGAGAAATTCCGTCAGTTCGCGGACTGCACCTGAGCTTCAACTTCAGTAGATATTATCGGGTTCGAAAACTTACGCCAGTTCGCAGACTGAGTTTACGGACTAAGTTGCTGCTCACGTTTCGGTTTCACTTGATCAACAAAGTTTGCAATCTTCGGTTCAAGTGTTGAGGACTTATACACCAAGCCCATATGTGTGAGAAACCCAAGTAAAAAATCTTGCCAAAAACGAGTCACCGGAAAACTGAGTCACATGCCGGAAATTGGCTGGAATCCGGCGCCGGAAAATATCTTAGGTGACCGGCTAAGTCCGCCCGGTCACCGGTCAACGAGTATCAGTCAACTCGGGTCAACTGGGAAGTCAGCCCGAGTCAAAGTCTAATCGGGTGAGTCAAAACCGAGTCATCTAATTGATCTGGTTGACTGCAAATTGGCCAAGGATATTTTTGCAAGTCTTGTTTCACTCCTATTAAGCTCATACTTCTGCATCAACACAAATATTCCAATCCTGTCATTCTACAAACTCAGCAACCTCATAATCTCCCAACACCAAGCAACACTCGCACCTGCAACACCACCATTCTAACCTATATTGCAGTCCCAGTATCACCCATAACATATTCCAATATATCTTGCGACATTCATCAGCACTTCACAACATGCAGATCAATACCATCTCCATTTCCTGAAACCCAACAACACATACCACACATCACCATATTCAACAAAACCCATTCAATCATCTTCAGTTGCAATCACTAGCTCCATAATCCCAGAAACCATCCGCTAAACATCTATTCATTCTGTCACGGCAATCGCAGCCCCCGCAGTACTGCCAATATCCAACACCAGTTCTTGCTCCTTTTCCTGACCCCAGCATCAATCATTCTTCTCATTTTCTCGAACTCCAAATTCAGACCACACTATATAACTCTCTTCCGAACCCAACTTAATTCAGTCACCACCACCGTACACCGGTTACTCCCATTGCAGATCCAACGCAACTAACACACAGACCCGCTTCACTTCGAACCAAAATTACACCAGCGTCTTTCTCTGGTTTGTCGAGCTCAGCCATTCACTGAAACCATAATACCAAAAATTCCACACATCAACTGCAGATACACAATTCTTCCATGAGTTCATAATAACTCCATCTCAATCTTCTCAGATCTATCGAACCCAGTAGAATAACACAACCACCTCATCCAGCTGAGACTCATATCCTCAAACTCACTGTAATACATCACTTCCATTTCTCAGTACCACCATCACCTACTCTGGCCATCACCTGCAATCTCAGTTAAACCATTCCTCTTGTATGTAGCAACTGGTAGTCAGGTCCCCTCTCAGTCACTGCCACCACCATTTATGCCTTATTGCAGCTGGATCTCATTCCATAACCACAAAGGTGTAACTACATTTCAGCTGCAAGACAACCATCTCAATTTCTGACCTGCAAATTCAATGGCTTGCAATACCTGTGAACCAGCACACACTACCAGTTCCATATCCCATTACCTTCAACATCATGTACCACCATATGTTGCCATCTGAGCATCAACACCCTTCCAGGCCAAAGCAACTTCCACAAGCACCAGCACCTACAGCTCACTGAACCACTCACTGCTACTGCAACCTCCATTTCACCAAGCCATCACAACTCATTCGACTGCATTACAGACAACCCATTCTGACCACGGTAACCAGAAACTCAACATATCTTCGCATCATCTCCTTGAACTTCACCTGCACTTCACAGCTGTAACTCTATCTCAGTCAGGCCCTTCACTGGTGCAGGCAACAGAACTTGAATTTATGTACTCAGGTGGCTCAGGCATTTCGTCGAACAGCTGGTATGTGCCCTGCGAAGTGGAGACAGGTAAAGCTTTGTTGGATTTATAACCTTCCACAGCTCATTCCCTACAAACCAATTTCAAACACAACAGACCCATACATTCAAAGCATCTCAGAGCGTAAAATCACCACTCAGTTCAGTCCCATGCTTCATTCAGATCCAACTCAGTCACAACAAACACCATTATCATCTTCCCTGACTCGATTAGTCTTATACTCCATCAATAGCTCAGTATTTTGAACCCAATCTTGCCTGAAGTCTTTAGATACAATCCTCATGATAATGAGCCATGTTGTTGTTATACAAATCCAGTTCAAGAGCTTCTCTCGACTGGGAACTCATGACCAAATCGTACACAAAACCACCAAGAATTCAACCCATTTCCGCTTCTCTTTGCTGGTCTCAGATGGAGCTCTTGATCCTTCAAATACATCTATCGAAACCCATTTACTCAATAGCCTCAGATCCCCTTCTCTTCCCTGAGTTTCTCATCGAACAACAGCAACAGAAACTCACTCCAAATTCAAATAGCATCAGCTTCACAGCAACCCGATTCCTCCCTTTCTGACGACTTCTCTGCATCTTAATGGTGCCGCCTCTCCTCTCTTGATTTCAGGTGGAATGAAAGAGAGAAAGACCAATGATTGGGAAATGAATTGGATTTTTAGGTTTCTGTAGGAATGGGAGTGGATATAGCCACTTTGGTGAGGTAAATAAGGGGTACCCAGAATGACTCTAGGCACTGTGAATAGGATAAGGGTCAACCAAATGGCAGCCCTTATGTTGACTTGTATTGGTGATGTAGACTGTCCCGTATCCTCCATTGTGCTCCCGATAGCGCTTGTATATGCAATGACGATTCTTCCCTCCTTGCTCCAATGAATGCTCTTTTATTTTTGGAATTCTTCCACCACCAGCAACCGCCTCTTATTTCTCATACCCACTTCTTCACTTCAATGAGAGTCATCACTAAAGTTGTCGTGCTTTTCAAACATAAATTTGCATCACTAAAGATGACATACTTTTCAGACAGAGATGAAGAAATAAAAGCGAATAATGAGAAATAGTTTGTTCCCAGCAGCACTTGAACCTTTTTTCCTTGTAAGCGACGTTTCCTCTTCTTTTGTTCCAAATGACTCCGAAGTACCTAAATACTCAAAAACAAACATAAGATAAATATTTTACAAGAAAACTAAACAAAGAAAGCATAAACTATAGATAAATATAAAGGTGTTTTAGACACCTATCAGAAAACCATATGTATTTGTAGTGTGAACTACATATTAATTCCCCCCATTTTTGTCAATAAAATTGGCAAAGGTACAAGAACGGGATCCTAATGAAATTTCCGTAAGAGACATTTCATGACCAAAGGTAAATGTATATCATCTTGTTTAGATGCAATCATAAAGCCTAAGCTAAATGCATTCATCAAGGAGTTTATAAAGATACAAGATAACCCCTATAATATTCCACAACTACACTCCCCACAAATATTTGGCAACTAAGCACAAGTTCAAAAGAACTTTCCCCCATAAAATGTCATTCCCGAAAGAACAACAAGACCTTAATTTCAAAAGAGAAAAGAAGGATTTCTTTGGACTCAACAAATATCATACAAGTATGAATTTGAAATCCAAAATGAAATATTCAATCAAATTAACCGTAAGCGAACCATGATTAATTTTGAATAAATATGCTCAACACAAGTAAACTTATGGAGACTTAATAACTCGATTAGATTAATCACAAGAGAACCCATAATTAATCTAACCTGGATACATAATTAAACTAATCACAAAAGTAATAAATTTAATCATTTATTATACTCTCATAAGAAAATCTATGGAGCGATGACTAAGTTAATTATAAAAATAACCAACTCAGTCAAACACGCTCAAACATAAGAAAAACTTACGGAGTCATAACTAAATAATCACACAAGAGGATTAATTTAGTTCAATATGCTCGACGTATAGTACCTTACGGAACACAACTAAGCTAATCACAAAAATAATGAACTTGGTTGTCTAGTGCTCGACATAAGACACAATACGGAGTCTCACAGTAATACACAAAATATGGACCAGGGAAGATCAATTACTGCGGAATATACAAGGATTCATTCTATGTTTCCATCACCATTTACACAATGACATACAATAGACATAATCCTTGAATCACAAAAGATTTTAACCTATCTTACATCAATAATTGACAATATAGGCTTAACTTTTGTGTTTGTCAAAAGTCTATTCATTCTTTTATCAATACTTGCATATCAGCTCATGAACGACTTTAATTTTGACAAAGTATGGGACAATCAAGTTCACGGACGTAAACACACATATCCCATAACAATATTGTAATATATGAAACCATAAAGATTAATACTGCAATAATCATCTTCCAAACAGTTTTAGAATTTAAACAAATAAACCTAAAAAAAATGAAGATAAAAACGTTGGACATAGCTATGTTTAATCACAATAATTGGTATTCCAAACTCTAGAAATCCTTCTCAAAAATAAGAATAAATTCTCATAAGAAGTTTCCTAGGCATCAAGACAAACTCGTAATGCACATATAAGATGATTTGTCCTTAGATGGTAGAATCAATCTTTTTCGCCCGTATTTATACCAAGAAAAGCTACCAAAGGCATATAAAAAGATTTTCTTAACAAAGAAGAATATACAAAGTCAATAACGACCATGCACCATAGTTCACATAGGATGATTGTGAACATTAAAGAATTCCATAGCACCGCGTACTACTTTCCATTCTTGAACTTCCTTCTTTGTGATTCACCAACAATATTCTTGTAAAAACTACAAATTAGCCTAGAAGAGTAGTAATCCAAGAATCTAAGTGCCATAACAAAAAGGCACCAACTAAGGGGTAGGAAGTTTCTCTCACCTCCGATTTTGCTCTGCAAATCGGTCTCTAAACTCAACTTAGTTTCAGTCTATGTTCCTGTTTAATGTTTACAGAAGATCCACATTTGTATACCATTCATCTTGCTTTGTTTATTGCTATCTACATACTCTACAGTCTATTATGCTATCTAATCAAGTCCATAATCATAGAAGAACACCAAAGTACGTACTTCCATTTACACCAAAACTAAGAACAATTTTTACCAGAGCATTACTAATAAAAATAACAAAGAATCCAACAACGTGTTTAACTGTCGTGTTCCAAGTACAAACATTCTCAGACACAACAACATCTTGTTCAACACTATTACAAACCAAGAAATCAAGACCCAACAAACATTTCATCATTAGCAACTCATTTACACAAACACCACTGAAACTGAAAAACAACAACTTTTCAACACATACCCTATTACCACTACCTGTTCCAAGTATGTTCCAAACCTTTTGCAAGATCTAAAACCTAAACACCAATAGTTGCAGGATTTCCTACACTACACCCATACTAAGATTCCATGAAAATCAAGACATAATTTGAATATGAAGATCAACACTTTATTAATTTCACTTTCAGAAATCTTTTACAACAGAAATATGAATTCAGAAATACAACCCTCTTTCTGGAGTTTCTCTCTCCTCATAACTTTCTCAACTCTCAAAAGTACATCATCCTTTTATGTAACTAGTCAAGTCCTATTTATAGGGAAATATATAATGGAAGACAGCTAAGATCTCCGCCTATTTCGGGTTCATTCTGCGATCTCCTCGCCATATATTTATCTTCACTATCGCCAACTTTGTAACCATCGTGAAATAATCTTATTCTTCTTTCATATCTTCAATCGTCAACTATTATATCACTCTTTTGTGACATTCGCCAACTGTTGTTGAAGATTCTCACGATGTTCTCGCAGAAGTGTGGTTAGTGCTGTAGGAATATTTGGACTGCTCGCAGAAATGTCGTTTCTCTCGTGAGAATATCGTTGTAGCGATATTATGGTACTACATCTTGCCTCTTCTCATGTCTTTTCTGCGAAGAAGAAAAGATATGAGAATCAAACTGCCGTAACTACTCATCTTTTCTTTTGGATTTTTGTTCTGACACGTCTCTATGTCCTTCGCCAGCTGTTTTCACGAATTCTTTCTTCCAATATATTTTCGACACGTCTCTTCTAACCGCTACGATTTGACCATCCACGTTTTCTCTCAGCATTAATTACTGTCATCTTCTTCGAGAAATTTCTTCTTCTATAAATACTTTCCTCATTCTTATCTTTCTCTCTTTTACTTTCTTCTTCTTTCTCTCCACTTTTTCTCTGCAAATTTTACTGTTCTTCCGTAAATTACGCATTTAGTATTCTCGCGATTTCTTTCAATTTCTTCCTTCATTCCTATGCTCCAAAAATGGTGGCTGCTGGTGCTAAAAACTTGTCTTCTTTTAATGAGATTCAAGAAAAGCTCAAAAATAAAGGTTTGAATCTGTCCACGATTCCAGATCTGTCTTCTAAATCTGAACTTTCATTTAAGCTTTTTTCTGATTATCCATGTTCTCGCCAAAAAATCATTGTATCGCTAGGACAACTTGAAGCTGGTCTTCCTTTTCCTCTCTATGACCCAGAAATCCAATTATTCTATGAAATAATATCTGATAAAAGGTTTTCGCGAGCAATATATCAATTAGGTGGGGATTGTATTAGGTTGTTACTAGAATATGCTTATCGTGGCGCTGGTAAACGATCTCGCTATCCTGATGATGCAAAGAATCCTCAGCATAAGGATGTCCCCATTATCTCTGCCAACTATAATGTGGATAACTTCTTCAAAAATTACAAAATTGTCCCTATGAAAAGGGATAGCACTTACTGGGGTGTTCGTTTGAAGAAAGAGAAAATTGTTGTCGGAGAAGCTCTCATGTTAGACATAGATTTTCATACAAAAACCTACCAAGGTCCTCGCCATTCTAGCGATGACAAGTGGTATATTTTTCCATTGTTTCTTGAAGGAAATTATATCTCTGGCTCTCTCGCATTGCCTGCGAATCTTCAAGAATACCAACCATGGGTCTTCAACTGGCCCAATAAATCTAAAGATGTATATCTTTTCAACCTTTACATACTTAACACTTATTATTTATCTTCATGTTTTCATACTCTAGCTAATTTCTTTTATTTTTTCCAGATTATCAAAATGAAGCAAAATTATCAAACTTATAGAAAACCCAGTACTCTCTCAGCTCTTAGATCCTACACAGATGAAGTAAGAAATATTCTTTCGCAAATTTTAACAATATATTGTTGCCCTTATTTCTTATCTTTATTTGTGCTCGCAGGAGATTGAAGAGCTTGAACCATTAGAGCCAAAGCTAAAGGACAAATCTTCAACTGATCGCAAAGGAAAATCTACTAAAGAAAAGTCTACTGCCCCTCGCAGTGATAAATCTGGCGATCCTCCTTTAAAGAGAAGGAAAATTCAACCCTCTTCTTCCTCTACTCTTCAACCTACTCCTGAAAAATTAGGTGTTGATGATGATGATAACAATTTTGATGGTGGTCCTACCATGATGGATTCGTCTCCTTCTGAATCTTCTATGAGTCAGTTATCCAAGATTTTTGGCGATTCTGATCGTGATATTCCAGATGAAACTATTAATAAAATATCCCAATCTCTCGCTAACATCTGCGATGCTCCTATTTTGGCTGACAATGCTTCTCTTCGTGAAGTCTCAAAATTGCTAACTCCAAGTTTCTTGAATTATCTTGGTATTTTGGTATGTTATATCTTGTTTATTTTATTATTGTATTTGTTTCTTCGCCAAATCTTTATTTACATAATTTACATAATTCTCTCGTAGGCTGGAAAAGATGCTTTTGTTGTTGCTTCTGACTTGGATAATAGGCGTATTATTCAAGAAGAAAAGGTTATTAATCTTCGTCAAGACAAAGGAAAACTTGAGGATGAAATTGCTAAGCTTCGCGAGGAAAATAAGCAATTGAAGATTGATGCCTCAGCTGAGAAGCAGAAATTCGCTAATCTTGAGAAGGCTCATCAAAAATTATATGGTATAATCTTTTTTCTTTCTTTCTTAATTCTTCTCTCCCTATCGCAACTTATTCAAACAATCCTTCTTGCAGATGTTTATCGTCTTACTGATGAGGCTAAACTTCTCCAATCTTTTCCCGAGCCTATAGATGATAATACCCTTCTTGCCCGTCTTAATTCCTCTTTAAATAACTTCTCAGATGTTCAAACTAGATCCCTTTCTTTTGAGGAACTTAAATCCAAATTTAACCTCTTGACAATAGAGCACAGATCTAATTTAAATTTAACCAATAAATTTAAGCGTCTTTATCATGATTCAAAGGATGAAATAAATAGATTAAGAAAGAAAAATAGCGATCTTATTGACGAAAAGGATCTTGCTATCAAAAAGGGTGCTAAGACCTTAGCAAATTTCCATAAAACCCTTCTTGATACTCAAACGGAAAGAGATAAACTGATCCGCGAGAATGAAGATCTTCTTGCGAGGGAAACTCAAGTTCGCTCTCGTCTTCTTATTGATAGCGATGATGAATTTGCTTGGGCTGCAAAAATTCTTGATAATGCCAGAAATAATTTAGGTGTAGGTGTTAGTCTTCAGGTTGAACAAGCTGCTTTAATTAGAGACATGATTTCTGAAAGAGAAGGTTGTTAACTACTCATTTCTGCTAACTTTTGTTTCTGATATTCTTCCTTGTAGAGTTTCTAATTCGTTGTCATATTCTTGCAGAAGTTGAGAAGAATTATCGTGATAGATTTCAAGAACTTGATAATGACAAGCATCAGCTTGCAACTGAACTTACTGCTCGTAACGAGAAATATTCTAAACTGAAGAACCAACTCAATATTACTATTCCAAATACTAACAGATCTCTTGTTATTACTCGTAACAAGTTCATCAAATTGGTTTGTGATGACAATAATATCTCTCATTCCATGTATCCTGGTCTTGAAGAAGAAATTCCAGATGAAATTCCATGTCCTATTGTCTCTGATAGCGAAGCTAAGGATTTTAGCGATGAGGATAGTATTGGCGATGATGATAAGAAAGAAAATTCTGACGATGAAGAAAATTCTGATAATAATGAGAAGAGAAATTCTGGCGACGAAGATAAGAAACCTGACGAAGAAAATGAGAAATCTGGCGATGAAGATGGTGATCAAGCTAATTAGTTTTCTTCTTTTCCTCTCTTCCTTATGTAATTATTCCTTCTTTTCTGTAATTAACTATGGGTTTCTCCATCATTATAAAAATTCTTTTGCTTCTACCTGTAAAAAATAATTTTGTTCTGCAAATTAATCAATATAATTGTTATCTTTCAATAATCTGTATAAGTATGTTATTTAGTAATGCAATTTTATCATATAATAGATGAATAATAATTTCATCATTCCATGCATTCCCATACTTGCCTCTATTATTCATCTGTAATAAGAAAAAATTGCATAAAAGCAAAATATTAGTTGAGGTAAAAATATATTATGCCTCAGTAATGACAATAAGAATCATTAGAAACAATTGCCAATCGCAAACATCGTAAATTGTCCGAGCATTATCGCAATAATCTGTTGGTCTTATTATGCCTTCCTAGTTAAAGGTCTTATTTTGCCATTTTCCTTCTTCTGCGACAAAATCGCAGGACGTCTTTACATTTGCATGTATTGACCCATTGATCTTGTCTTATCAATTTATTTTTCAATATTTCTGCAACAATATGACAAGTCTAAGTTCTCTCGCGAAAACAAAGCCTCGTGACATTGCTATCTTGCGATGAAATCGCAGGACGTCTTTACACTTTCATGCAAAAACCCATTGATCTCATCTTAACATTTCTCTTTATGGCTTGTTGCCTCTGTACAATTTACGTTACGCGACAATATGACATGCCTAAGTTTTCTTACGAGAACGAAGCCCCATGACATTGCCGTCTTAAGACACTTATCAGCTCCCTAATGGAGGGTGCCGCCCTTAATCCCCCCTGGTTGCCCCTTCAAGGAGGGCACATCGGCCATACAAGACTAGCTCCTCCCATCCGGATCTGTCAACAACCAGTTGTTTTCGCAACCTCTTGTCCTTTATACCTATATGGCTTATAGTTACGAGACTGCACCCTAAGTGGGGCTTTCTTCAGGCCAAGTGCATCATAGCCAAGACTTACCAAGGATGGCCAGGGTAGGTTCGTCTATCCCGGGCACCCTTGGTTCAATCGTGTACCTCGGCACCTTGGTCATATTATGCACTTCTTGGAAGAGATTCTCAGTCTCCCAACCAGGGTATAACCTTATATAGTTGGAAATCCAAGATCTCTCTCCCGGATAGGTTTTCTTTAACCCCAACATCTGCATGATTCAGGTTCCAGCGCGATATAACCTTATCGCTGAATCATGTCAAGAGATACCCCCTCATATGACGCGCTTTAAGGTCATTGCCTCTTGCGAAATTGTATTCGCGAACTAGGGTGCACGCCATAAAGGATCGTCCCATTCTTTATAATTCTGCGAAATTTTATTCGCTGGTCTTGTGAGCATTGAAACTCTTGCAAAATATCATTTCCTTAAATTTTTTCAATTACATCATCATTGCATGTATAAGCTTCTCATCATTTTACCTTTTTACTTACTGATTTCTTTAGATTTTAATGTTTTTCTATTCTTGCGAGAAAATCGCCAATAAGTTGTCACTTTCATTTTTCCACTTATTCTTCCACCCTTACTTTCTTGTTGCGTTTTTCTACTCCTTTTTGATTAGCGAGATGCTCGCTATTGGTCACTAAATTTCCATCCCCTTGATCTCCCAATCTTTCATCTTCTTGTAATTCTATTGCATCAACCATCAATTTTTCACTTCTTTGTTTCTGTTTGATGTTGTGCTTCCAATTCCTGCTCCTTTCAGATCTTTCTTCGCAAGTTTCCATATCAACTTCATAACATCTTTTTCCCTCCACCAAATCTCCCTTTATAATTCCAACACCATTGGGATGAGGAAATTTAATACATTGGTGATAAGTGGAAGCTACACCCAAGATCCCATGCAACCATGGTCTTCCTATCAAAGCATTATAGGGCGATTCAATGTCAACAACACAGAAGAGGATTTTAGAAGATATTCCATTTAATGGAATCTGCATTGTGATCTCCCCTTTTGGCTTGTTGGCAGTGCCATTAAAACCATAGATTTTGTAGGTAGATGGTATTAGATCTTCATCTTTTCCGCCCATCATCTTGTAGGTGTGATAAAATAAAATATCTACTGAACTCCCTGTGTCTATTAGAATTCTATTAATTGCCCAGGAATCTTCAGTTTTAATATCCTTTTCTTCTTCTTCTTTTTCTTCTCTCACCTGACTTGGGTTTATTTCTAACTGAACCACTAATGGATTATCATGCCGCTCGCCAAATTCTGGTGCTTCTTGTGCAGTGAAAGATATTGTTTGTTTCTGCCAGTCTTGTAATGGCGAGGTCCTCGCTATATTCATTACCTCTCTTCCATCTGTGTCCCTCGCGAAGACTCTGTTCAGAACACTGTCATGGAAATCTTCAATAGTTCTGTATGAATGTACGATGGAATTACAAAATAGGTTCTTTGCTTTAGCTCCTACTTCAATCACGAATGTTTCGCCCTTTTACAGTATTCACTCTGCGAAATTCTAGTGCTGGAGGTAATTGCTGAGACTGTGGATGTCCTATTAAGAAGTGATTTAACTTTCCTTGTTCAATCATCCTTAAAATTATTCTCTTCACGTTCCTACACTCATTTATTGAATGACCATGAAAATGGTGGTATGGACAGAACTCTTGACTTCGGTTATTTGGGTGTGGTTCCTTTCCCATGTTCCATGGAGAGGGTATATTTTCCATCAAAATAATGGCTTCCCAAATTTTTTCTATACTTGCATTCAAAGGTGGCATTTTAATTTCTTCCCATACTATCCTCTAATTTTTCTGATTTCTAAAATTGTTTTGTCTTTGTCCACCATATGTTTCTTGTGGTTGATCAAGTCTTTGTATTTTATTATTTCCACCACGATTGTAGTAATTCTTTTCTCTCTCATATTCTTCTTGATCTCGACTACCCATCGCAACTAACTTATGCTGGTTATCTACTTCCATTTTCTCTTGTTGTGTTTGCGAGATGCTCGCTACATTGTTGATTATCTTGGGAAGTAAACTTCCATTTTTTGCTAGTGAACTGGTATTTGCGATCGGGTATGACTCCATTTCATTCTGTTTTTCTTCCAAAGCAATGTATTCTTCTTGTAGCTCTCGCAACTCTGTCAAGGTGATTGTATTTTTGATTCTGAAAATTTGTATATATAGTAGATTTGTCGCAAACATTGCGTTAATGAAAGATAAGATAAGGTATCTTTCATCCACTCTCCCTGCCATCTCACTGCACATTGATTTCCATCTCATGGTTAAATGTTTCAGACTCTCGCCAACTCTCTGCTTTAACCCAAACACATCTTCGATACCTGGTCGTGATGAATTGTTGGTTATGTATGCCCCCAGAAATGTAGCTTGTAAATGATCAAAAGAAGTTATAGTATTCTTTGGCAATCCCTCAAACCACTTTAACGCCTCGCCAGTTAAACTGGACGCAAAATATTTGCACAGTACAGCATCGTGATTTTCCCATTGCAACATACATCTAACATAGGCTTTGACATGTTGAACAGCACAAGTGGTCCCATCAAAGATACTGGTTAATGTTGGTAAATTGCACTTGGGAGGGATTCCTTTCAATTGTACTTCCTGAGTAAAAGGGGTTCTCGCAGCTTCTTCAATTGCTTCATCAAGTTGTCTTCTTCCTCCTTCTTTTTTATTGTTTATCAGCCCTCGCATTTCTGTTAACTCTCTCCATATTTGCTCATTTTCAGATGAATTTTGCTCCATTGGCCTCTTTAATGCAGTTTCTCTTCTTCTGCGTTCATGTCTTTCTTGTTCTGCGAGATTCTGTGCATCTCCTTCTATATCTTGTCTTTCTCTGCGATTATCTCTTTCTTCTCCTTCTTGGAATTGCAACTGATTATGCTGTCTATCTTCCTCTCTGCGAATTTCTTCATTTCTCCTCATTTCTTCTCGTTGTCTTACGATTATCCTTTGAATTCTATCATATTCCTCTTGAACATTATCATTGTAACGATTTTGTGTGTGTCTCCTTTCTCGATTTTCATGATTATTCAGTCGTACTGCCTCTTGAAATTCTTGTTCTTCTACTTCTGCTCTCAATCTTTCTCTCTCGCAAGCTAATCGTGCTTGTTCAGCATAATGTCTCTCAATTTCTTCCTCAATTATTCTTCGATTTCTTTGAATCTCTCGTCCATGTAATATTCTTCTCCCTTCTTCTCGATTTTCTTCGCCGTTTTGATTATTCTCTCCCTGATTTCTGATGTTACATCTTTCATCCAAAATCTCACCACGGTGTATATTGCGATCATCATTCATTTCTTCTCTTCTCTGACGTGGTTCTTCATTTGGATTTTGCATTTCTCCTCGAATATTTCCTTCAATATTTTGCATTGGGGAACTTCTCCTTGGTTCTCTTCTGATCGATCTTGTATTCGATCTAGTGGTGCTTCTTGATCTTTCTCTCTGTAGTCTCAAATTTTCTCTTCTCAACTCATGATTTTGTCTTGTTAAATTTGCTCGTTCTTCTTCTTCTAATCTCCTTTCTTCTTGTATTCTTTGTCTCAAATTATCTGTTATTTCATTTTCATCTCCTCCCTGAACTAATTCTTCAACCACTCCTTGATTTATTTCTCCTCTTCCTTCATTTCTCAATTGTTGATTTTCTTCTTCTCTTTCCATTGAATCGGATCTCCAAGTGTGTATACTTACTCTATCATAATCCATATAGCTCTATCTTGTATTGGAGTTTGTTGATTTGGCTGTTGAATTTGATTTTCCGTTTCATTCCTTATCCTATTTCTTCTTGTTCTTACCCTCGAAGATTCTCCCAATTCATTTGTCCTTCCTCCTGCAAGCCTTTTACTCCTTCTTACGGTTGTTGGTGGTTCTGATGTATTTCTTCTTCTTCCTGCCATCAATTCTTTAATTTGTTTAGTTTTGTATAAATTCTTTTAATGCTTTTTCAAATTCCTTCCAATTACAATGTTAATCCTTATCTTCCTCTTCAAAATATTACTAATTCGTCCCCTTAGTCGGCGCCAAAATGTAGTTGCAGGATTTCCTACACTACACCCATACTAAGATTCCATGAAAATCAAGACATAATTTGAATATGAATGTCAACACTTTATTAATTTCACTTTCAGAAATCTTTTACAACAAAAGTATGAACTCAGAAATACAACTTTCTTTCTGGTGTTTCTCTCTCCTCAAAACTTTCTCAACTCTCAAAAGTACATCATCCTTTTATGTAACTAGTCAAGTCCTATTTATAGAAAAATATATAATGGAAGACAGCTAAGATCTCCGCCTATTTCGGGTTCATTCTGCGATCTCCTCGCCATATCTTTATCTTCACTATCGCCAACTTTGTAACCATCGTGAAGTAATCTTATTCTTCTTTCATATCTTCAATCGTCAACTATTATATCACTCTTTTGTGACATTCGCCAACTGTTGTTGAAGATTCTCACGATGTTCTCGCAGAAGTGTGGTTAGTGCTGTAGGAATACTTGGACTACTCGCAGAAATGTCGTTTCTCTCGTGAGAATATCGTTGTAGCGATATTCTGGTACTACAAGTCCGACTCTTCATATGAATAAGGAACCTGGGCACTCACACTTAACGAAAACTTATACCCTTCATTCATGGTTCGAGAGTAATTTTTGGGACTGGCAATCTCTTTTTAAAATCGAGCCCTTAGATGCTCAGCGTCATACTCAAGTCGCTCAACATCCATCTCCTCACTGCTATCCCCATAATCAAAATCCAAGTCGTTAGTCCCCATTTCTTCCCCACCCTCTCCATCAGCATCAAATCCACCAGATGAGTCAGTATCTCCATCAGTTTCGCTCCCATATCGAGGTCCCTTGGCCTTCTATTCAGCCTCCTCCTCCTGTTTTTCTTCCCATTCACTATCTTTCCTCTCCCGTCTTTTCAAGTATTGAGGTACCCATTCAGCATACATTCTTTCCTTTCGTTGTGCATCTATTTTCCTGCGATATTCCTCTTCCCTCTAGCGTTGTTGAACCATTTCACGACGATCTAATTTTTCCTGAACATCAATCTTTAACAGTTGTAACTCCTCAGTTCCTAAATTATTTAAAAGTGTTTTTACATGATTACAAAGATCTGATATGGATGGGATTACGGGAACAGAACTGTCGGAGTTTTCCATCTCTCAATCTCTACCCAAACATTTCCATTTCCAGTAAAAATACTAATGAGTTTCCTAATCACCATCAAAACCCATCTTTTAAAGGCATAACTTCTACCATTAACTGTCATTTATGGCGGTTGGTTAATCGTCAAATCGCTTCGTTCTCTTCGCCCATGAAAATTCATGCGTGCACCCCTCCACCTAAGAACCATAATTATCCTATTGACCCCCACTGTCAACACCTAGCCATCTTCACTATCCCTACACCTAACAGAACCACGATTAAGTGTTGCCTTGGTAGGTCCTCTAACTTTGTGATTCTCATTTGGGGTCTAATTAAAACTATTTTATTTTTAATGCAGACTAGTTGGAGGCAGCATCAGATGAGAGGCACCATTGCGGCTTTGAGAACCCTTGGCAAAAGCCGTGCTAATATTACCAAATACAACCATACTCATTCCCATCCCCCACAATTCAAAAATTTCCCCCAAATTTCTATCATTATAACCACTGTCTTTTCCCCCACCCAAATACAACCAAAACTGATAAATGCCCTAGATATTCCCTTTATATTTTGCAAATCCACATTTCTTTATATCAAAAAGAATATCGATCCATTATTGGATTTGTCCACAAGTGGTCTCGTATCTCCGTCTCTCTCATAAATCACTTGGATCCGAACCAACATGTTTCCCCCAGATATGAGAATGACATTCCTTGTCCTAACAGTCTTCCCCAGCACAACATTTGTAATCATGTTACAACTACATTACATCAATCTTCTCCTGAATTTCCCCCAAATCATAGTCAACAAGAGTCGCATTCCCTTTTTAAGGTTGGTAACCGTAACCAAACAAAAAAGTCTTATGTCATCTCTCAACACTCTATATGGGGTCAATATCAGTTCAGTAAGTACCATGGTATCATCTCCCGGAAACTGTATTTTATCCCGACTATCCAAAAATTCAATTTCCATCAACATATAATCTTTCATATCCATCTCTCCTTTATGATGAACTCATCCCAAACCCCTAAGAAAGATCAAGCTTTGAACCAAGATATCCAAAACCTTTCTTTACAAATGTCTGAGAAACTTACCTTACCATCTTCCCTTGTTAATCATGTATTCATAGATAAAAAAGTCATTCTTGCTGAAGCTGATTCTAACTAGAAATGGTGTATTGTGGGATATATCTGCTGTAAAACATTGATTCCTACTGCTTCTATTAGATACTACATCTGTAACAACTGGCCTCTTGCTCAACACCCTACAGTATCTGCTTGGAATGGCCAAAGGAACAAAGTTCTTATTCGTTTTCTACCTGAAGAATATTTTAACAGAATAAGATCTCAAAAACCTTGGTTTGTTTGCAGTTATCTGGCTTTGTTAAAAGTGGTTCCTACTAAAGGTTGGCCAATCAATAATCAACTCTCTTTTGATGAAGAAATTATGTGGTTCATCTTATGCAACATTCAAAACGAATGCACTGAGTTTAATGACCTCAAGATACTCACCATGGAGATGGGAGAATTAGTGGAAGCCCAAAATCCCTTTGGAAAGCACCCTTTCATGAAGAATGTGAAGGCATGTATCAAGATTTATGTCCAAAAAGCCCTTCCAACTGGCATCCTCCTATTCATAAGTGGAAGAAGAGAACCCTTCTTGATTGAATGTAGACACATCAAAGTTCCAAGGTATTTATGCACCTCTTGCCGTGTACTTGATCATAAGTACCAAAACTGCCCAGCTTGGAAGTAGAAACAAAAGAAAATCACATAACTCAAGGCTTCCTACAGTAACTATACTCTACCAACAGTTTCCAAGTTAATGTTGTCACTAATTACTGCTCAAATAGAATCCACTCCTATTGATGAAGCTGATACTTCTTCTATATATTCGGTTATCATCCCAGATACTCAGGTCTTACCTTCAGACTCCAAAGTTAATGCTAAGGGTAAAGCTGAGGATGTGGATCAACAAATGGGTAATTCTATCCAAAAAAGTTTCTCTAATGTGTTCCAAATGGGCCCATTCATTAATAGATCATCAGCTCTAAAAATCTTTGATGTTGGACTAGTTCAACAACATACAACTTCGATAGAAAATGGCTTACCATTGATTTTTAAACAAACTACTACTCAAAATGTCTTTGTAGCTGCTTCTATTACTGGTGCTGAGTTGAACCCAAAACGGCCTGATTCGAACCACCAACTCGTCAAGGAGTTTTAAAATGACAGCTTTCCCAAATCCCAGCTCTATTGTCACTAGAGGAGCTACTAATAATTCTGATCAAGAAGCTTTAGATAACCTCAAAAGGAAGATCAACCCCAGAGCCGAGTTACGTAAACGTACCCGAGCTAATTCCATCTCCATTAACCATGTAGCAATAGATGAAGAAACTCCTCAACCTGAGCCCAATTATGCTAAACTCTGTCCCCCAATCACCAATTTTGGAGATCTACCAAACATAGATCTCTCCACTTGTTCTTTCAATACCCAACCTCTCTTCAATTCCTTTGGTAATTACAATGTTCATGCTTCTGGTTCTCCAAGCAACACTGATGTCTGTAATAATTCTCACATACATGCTGCTACTTCTAGTCTGGATTCATCCCAAATGGCTTCTCAAAGTGGTGGCATTACTAATGATTCCCTCAATGGTGGATCTGATCAAAGCACTCAGGTAAACCTTCCTCAAATTTCTCCCATATATGTGTGTGAACCTACCACCATGAATCCTTTCCATGTTAATAATATGAATTGTATTGCCTGAAACCTTAGGGGGTTTGGAAAAAAATCTTCCAACAAGGAGCTTAGTTTATTGTGCAAAAATATCAATCCTGATATTATTTTCTTATCTGAAACAAAAATGAATAAAGATATGGCAGCTAGAAAACTTAGAAATATGGGGTATCCTTGCACTTTCAATGTGCCTAGTATTGGTAGAAGTGGAGGTCTTTATCTTGCTTAGAAAAAAGAAATCCACCTAAATGTCACACACCAAGATCCGGTCTCATGACCTCTTGGTCGACCCTTTGTATTTTTATAATACCCGGTTTTATTATTTGTCACTCACACGAGCATTATTTCAGTGATTAAATCAGCATTTAACCATTATTTCACCAACTGGTCTCAGGAGACTTAGGTATTTTCGCTCATTCGAGCATTTGGGCGATATATGGTGAACCCGTCGTCCTATATAGCCGGTCCCTGTGTTACTCTTTATTTATTTGCAATAAATCACCATTTTGGTAAAATTAGGGTTTTGAATCCAAAGCTCTGCAGAAACGTGATTCTGAGCAGATTCAAACACTCTAATAATTTTATGTTGATTCCATGATTAACATTTTTATTTATTTTGCTCGACCCAACAGTCAGTAAATTAAATTAATATTTTATTCGGTCCTGCTACCAATAAATCCATCAAACGAGCAATATTTGCTCAAACTATCAATATTCGCTCGAACCGGAAATGTTTATTCAAATTAGCAATATTCGCTCAGACTAGAAATATTGGCTCAAATCAAAGAATATTGGTTCAACTATCAATATTTAGCAACTCAGCAACACAGTTTGCTCGTTTTAGGTTATAATGATACCTCGTCTCAGCAGACGCATTAAATGCATGAGTTTCATAACATTTTAAAACATGTTCAACTCAGCAATACATGAACTCATCGTCCTCTAAAGTCAGCAACTGACTCCACAATCACGAGATTTCAATCGTGTCACAATGGGGGATATTAACTAGGGTTTTGGTCTGGCGGTCTACGGCATGTGTGTTCACCCATGATGAGTGTAGATACAATTTACTACAACCTACATCCAAAGGATAGAAAACTTCTACTCATGCAAGTGAAAGTAAGGACATGACGATAGACACAAGGATATACGTGGTTTGGTATGATTACCTACGTCCACGGGGGTGAAATGATGAATCTTATTACTTCAAGGTGTTACAATGGTGTTGCTCTTCCAAATGAACTCACTTGTAAGATGATCTCGCTCTCAACTTTCCTTCTTTCTCTCGTGATTACAAGTCTCTCTCTCTCTCTCTCCAAAATACAACCTAACCTCTTTCGGATACAAGTTCTTCTATTTATAGGAGAGGCTACATACAACCAAGCTATGGTGTTGGTCACAACATATCTAACTCGAAGTCCTATCATCGGGACCGCTTGCGTCATCCCTTCTTCTGTCACTGTGGTCGATATGTTTTGATCCCTTTGTAGTCTCTAGTCTGAGCCGATTCGTTCGGGTGTTCTCTTGACGCGATGTCGCCCTTCCATCATGTCGTCCTTACAATCGGCTGATATGACACGTATCTTCTTATACCTTTGACTACCACTCCTCGGTTGACCAAATACATATTGTCTGCCAGCTTTGTCAGAGGCCTGGGGTCATGTCTTGTCCGACAGCTGTAGAGTGATCAGGCCCGATCCACGAGGCTCCTTAAATCTCGCGCCATCCAGCCTCTGTCCTGTGCTTCTCGTCTCTTCATGTTTGGGTACCTCATAACTTGAGATGTTTCCACCTAGCCATATGGATAATTTACACCTACAATGAGAATGTGAGCAAGTCGTGCAATCAGTTGGAAGAGTTAGCAAAGTAGTGGGTGGAAAATAAACCAAGTCTCCGCACGATGAGTAGTTGGTTTATCACGATTTCCCACTTTCCCACTCTCTGATTCCATCAAACTGTGACACTTCATGGGATCACGGTATTTTCAATTCCGGCATTATAAAATGTATCTGAATCCTGATTGAAACAACAACAGCGAACAAGAGTTTTCGAACATTCGAACAACAATCTCAAAAAAGAGCAATTTCTTATCAAAGTTCATACAGACGATATTTCGTCTACACGAACTCATAGAAATCTCTCTCAATCAGGCAAAACTCAATCACTCAGAACATTTTCACGCTGAAATCACAACACACCTACAATCTCAGATCACCATTGATCTCACGCATTTCTCAGCTTCCCTCATACATATCAACCTATCCTCTCTTATGACTGAATTGACTCTGGAACGACCATTGTTCTTGGTTTAGGCCGGAGTCTTATAGATTGATCTCTCGAACTTAAAGAACTCCTTTCTTGCAGTGCATCTGTGTGAGGTTCAAACATTTTGCTCGGTTCAAGGAGTCTCCACACGGTTGACTCTTCAATTCCGTAAAAACCAGCAAATCGTTTTGCCCATCTACACTATCCAACTGATTTTATATAACAAACCTATTCTATATCTACTCTCCCAACTCAAGACACAATCACATGTAACCTCAACTCAATATACCCTGCACTTCAACATCACCAAATCTTCCCTGCATTCTACAACACCGCAACAACAACATCACCACTACTACATTTAGTCTTCATAACTCAACTTCAATCCATAGTTCATAATTCAGTTCACTAGTAATGTAATTCCAACATACAGACAACAACAAAATTCCTCATAACTGTAACTTCAAAAGAAACACCATAACCTCAACTCAACACCACAATCATAGTTCCATGCTATAATTAGCTCAACCTCAGCTTAATTCAATACTATTAATAACAGTTATGAAAACTCAATCCCTGAATCATACACACAATCTCAATAATCCCTCACTAACACCAAATTGTCATGTTAACACCAATATCTCAATTCTAACACCATTCATCACTGCATACATCTTCTCAGCTCAACACAATTAAACAAAATACAACATCGCCATCACCATGTCAATCACATCTTCATTTCATCTCCATTTCAAGTCTTAATTCAATTATGAAACACACATATTCATTCAATAAAAATTGAATAACTGAACTAAACATTTCAAGGAATAATTACCTCAAATGGTTTCATTGATTCCATGAAGACCAATTCTTCTTTACTTTGATTCAACTCAGAAACCCAATAGAAAACTATCAATTTCATCTCCTTCATATAATCATTAAACCCATGAACCCTAAATCTTTGTTCTACCAAGAACCCTAATTCTAAATTCACTGATTTCTCGAATTAAACTCTTCTTTGGAATCAAATCCTCTAAATCAGCATGACCATCTTCATCTTCATATTATAATCTTCAAACCCATCTTTAATTTCATCTTATCCATTACTAATCGAATTTCTAACAAATATTTGAGAAAACCTAATTCTTCGATTCTTCCCTGAATCAATCTTCAAAACTTAAATTAAACATCTACCCATGCTTCCTCATCCAACAATAGCTCTATAAATCATCTTCTTAATATACAAAACATCAAACAATCTATAAACCCTAATTTCTTCAATTCCATGTTATTCAAATTCTAATGTTTCTGCTCCATAATTAACAACCATTCCATCTTCTCCATCGTCAAAAATACAACCCCAACATCTGATTTACTTCGTTAGCTAACTCACAGAGACTCAGCAGAATCCAACAGAGAAAAAGAAGAACAAAAGAGAAGAAGAAAGGAGAACGAAGAAGAAAAGAAAAGAAGAGAAATGAATTCTTCTCGATACGGGTAGAGATAAGGCCGTCCAGGGTTGTTAAAGGCGCCCGACCAAAATATAAGTGCATCCAAGGGGTTTATAAGAGAAATACAAATCTACTCTTCATATTAGTTTGATGATATCTTCTTCCTCCGGTATCCAATTGACACGTTTGAGTAGTCCATTATGCATAACTTTGCGAGATCTATTCAATGATACTAGTTTGGTATCTAAATCGTTGTTAGAATAAATTCTATTAATAATCGTTCGTGTTAAACTAATCGAGTTATTATCGGCTAACTTGTCACTTGACTAGTCTAATAGCGTTGACGAGCTTGCAGGTCTTTACAATCTCCCCACCTTATACATTTTCGTCCTTGAAAATCGAACCATCCTTATGGTCTTCGAAAACTCCCCACCTTATAGAATAATCCCATCTCTTGTCTAAGAGCAAACAATATAAAACAAATCACAAACCTATATGGATTTTTTTACGACTAAAATTTGTGACTCTAGGTTCAAAGACTAATCTTTATTTCAATAAGTTACTAGTTCTAAATATGAGAAAATATTCTATAAGCTTCTAAATAAAATTTTGGATCTAAAAGTTCACTATCAGAAGAAATTTTTCCTTCTATGCCTAGTGATACAAGAATGCAGTTGCCCTGTCTAGGTTCGCGGAGCCTGACAATGCCTACCTACATAACAAGTATCACCCGAACACACAAGAATTACCAACCTCACTATTCCCCAGTGCTGGATTAACTAAGTTGTATTAATTTATTAAGATTAATTAGTCTTCAACTTCAATCTTAACTGGTGTAATCTGATATATTTACTTCGTAAATTATTATATAAATAGTTCCCACCATTTTAAGCAATTTAATCATCAAAATTTATTTTATCAATATAAGTAATCTAATTTCGATTTCACGTCAATTTATAATATATGATATTTTAAGCTTTGTTGTAATACCATATATAATTTTTAAATTCATGTACCATTTACTATTATTTTTTTACATATCCATTTCAATGTATCTATTTGTTTATTTCATTATGTGACTTGATGTAAGTAAATAACCACTAACAATTCTTCATAGTTGTTTGGTATAAATATTTTTTTTTTGGTTGTTACATCTATTACTTATTTTTTAGACTAATAAGAGTTAATTGTAATTAATCATAATGCAAAGTTTAATTTTATTATTTATACTAGATTTGATTTGGTCTAACTTTATTTTCTTAAGTTTATATTATTGCTAAAGTAATCTTTAAGTTGTACTATTAATAAAAATTACGTTTTGCTATTACTATCCAATAATTATTATCCAGATGATATTTACAATGACTCTAAATTTTTTGGCAATTAGCATTTTATAGTATTATTCTTTGCTTATCTTATTAAAAGTTATTTTCTTAATTAGATTATCACTTTCATTATTGTATTATCAATTTTTCCTATTTTATTACTAGCGTAACTAAAATATGACCAGAATAATTATTTAGTAAGGATTCTTAGTTTAATTTTATTAATCCTGAATCTTGTAAATATAATTTTACTTTCACGAAAAGATTGATATAACAGATTTTATTTATTGATATTGAATCCATATACTATATCTTGTTATACATTGGCGTTGGTAATTTAATATGCTTTAAATTTTGAGTCCGCATAAATTTTTTAATACGTCTTAATAGCCTTTAGATTTTTGATATTAATAATAAGTATCTTATTCATATGCAAATTTATTTTACTTTAAGTCTAATTTTGTACTAAGCATTCGAGTACTATAAATATCATTTCATGTTTTTAATTTAGTGATTTAGTGAATCATTTACTGGACTAAAGATAATCTGGGTATAACGTTGTTAACAAGTTTAGTCTTTATTTTGTGCCTTATATGACCTCACGTTCTTTTATTCGTACTTAATAAATCTTATATTAACTATCTGCCTTAACCGAAAAATACATAATTCTAATTTGTTATTAATTAACTTTGCAGAACTTAACTGTAGATAAACACTAATAATTTTCGATAGCTATTTAACCCTAATCATGAAGGCCTTACTCAACAACAAAATCGTTCACATAGATGCTTCATCATCGCCTTACGCTCTGTCCTACGATGCTGAATTCATCGAATCCCAGAGGAGCGTACCTGAGCCTCCTAAAAAAATCTACACCACTCCACTTCTAAGTTGGAGGACAATTGGAGTATCTGCTGCTGACGCATCATCATCACCTTCAGAGACCGGGCCGGTTAAGTCGCCTGCTACGCCAATTAAACGCCGAAAAGATGGGATCACGATGCCAGAACCCAATTTTATGACCACTCATGATGCTGAAGGAAGGGTCATTTACCGGCGACACAAATATTAACAATTAATATGGGAGATTGATCAAGAGTCTCCCCGCACTGAATCGTGTCAGAACGAACGATTACATGAGGAGGAAGTTCAGGAAGCTCCACAACAGTTGCAATATGGAACGAATTATACTACTGACAATCTTGAAACGGTTAACATCGGCACAGAGGAAGATCCAAGACCAATCTTGATCAGTTATGTACTATCACCGGAAGAACGGGCAGGCCTAGTAAAGCTATTGAAGGGATATCGGGATATATTTGCTTGGACGTATGAAGAAATGCCTGGCCTAGATGACAAACTGGTCACTCACCGCCTACATTTTATCCCCGGCTCCAAATCCATCAAACAACTGCCTAAGCAGTTCAGGCATGAGGTCGAGGATAAAATCAAGGTCGAAATTCAAAAATTGCTGGTCGCAGGATTCATCAAGCCTATCTAACATGGCTAGTTAAGAAGAAAAATGGTCAAATCATATGCTGTGTAGATTTCAGAAACTTGAATAAATGCTTCCCGAAGGATAACTTTCCTTTACCCAACATTGATATGCTTGTCGATGCGACCAGAGGCCACGGTATGTTCTCATTCATGGACGGTTATAGTGGGTACAACCAAATTAAGATGTTTGAACACGATGCTGCCAAGACCGCGTTCCGTATTCCCATTGGGAATTTTTATTACACTGTGATACCCTTTGGATTGAAGAATGCAAGTGCCACCTACCAACGGGCCATGGCGGAAATATTTCATGATATGATGCACAAGCAAGTAGAAGATTATGTCGACGATGTCGTGGTGAAATCGAAAGCTCGAGCATCCCACTTAAAAGTTCTGAGACAAGTCTTCGAAAGATGCAGAGAATACAAGTTAAAGATGAACCCTCTAAAATGCGCTTTTGGGATCTGGAAAGTTTATGGGAATCTTGGTCACTGCCGAAGGGATCAAAGTTAATCCAGACAAAGCAAAGTCAATATCCACCATACCTTCTCCACGCACTGTGAAGGAACTGCAGAGCTTCATGGGTAAAGTGAATTATATTAGGCGCTTCATACCAGGATTGGCTCAACTTATCGCTTCGTTCACTCCTCTGCAAAAGAAAGGATCAAGTTTTACTGGATGGACGTTCAACAAGAAGCATTTCAGAAGATACAACAAATACTTTTGTCACCCGCAGTCGTGAGGTCTCCAGTGTAGGGACGACCATTGATACTGTACATAGATTCCAGTTACGTCTCTATAGGAGCACTGCTAGCTCAAGAAGACGAAGAAGGCGTCGAACATCCAATTTATTATTACAGCCGAACCATGAAGGATGCTCAACTCAGATACCCGAAAGCTGGAAGAACATGCCTGGAGTTAGCTCATGCGATACAGAAATTTAGGCATTATTTAATATCCAACAGGGTTGTGCTTGTATCCAAAGCTGATCCCATAAAGTTTCTACTCTCAAAGCCCGCCCTGATGGGAAAACCTGCAAAATGGTTGTTGCAGATGTCATAATTTGACATAGTATGTGTCTCCCCCAAAGAAATCAAGGTTCAAGCAGCAGCAGATTTGCTAGCTGCCTTTCCAGGAGAGGATTCCAAAACATTGCAAGATGACATACCATGAGAGTTTCCAGAAATCATAGTCGTCAAAGAAGAAACATGGTTGATGTACTTTGATGGATCCGTCACTCCTAGCAATAATACTAGAGGAGTGGGCATAGTCTTGGTATCGCCATCAGGGGAAGTATTCTCACATCCATTCAAGCTAGATTTCCACTATACAAATAATTCAACAGAATATGAGGCCTTCTTGCTAGGGTTATCCTTAGATAAACAAGCAGGAGCAATGCATCTGGAGATCAGAGGAGATTCAAAGATGCTGGTGTAGATGGGGAAAAAAGATTTGCTGGTTTTTACGGAATTGAAGAGCCGACCGTGTGGAGACTCCTTGAACCGAGAAAATTTTTGAACCTCACACAGATGCACTGCAAGAAGGGAGTGCTTTTAGTTCGAGATATCAATATGTAAGACCTCGGCCTAAACCAAGAACAATGGTCGTTCCAGAGTCAATTCGGTCACAAGAGAGGATGGGATGATCTGTAGGAGGGAAGCTGAGAAATGCGTGAGATCAATGGTGATCTAAGATTATAAGTGTGTTGTGATTTCAGCGTGAAAATGCTCTGAATGATTGAGTTTTTCCTGATTGAGAGTGTGGATGGGGAAAAACGACCTGCTGGTTTTTAAGGGATTGAGGAGACGACCGTGCGGAGGAGGTTCCTCGAACCAAGAAAAATGATAATCCTCACACAGATGCACCGCTGCAAAGGGGGTGCTTAGATTCGAGAGATCAATCTGTAGTACTCCAGCCTAAATCGAGACAACAACTGTTCCAGAGTAAATTCGGTCACAAGAGAGGATGGGTTGATCTGTAGGAGGGAAGTTGAAAAATGTGTGGAATCGATGGTGATTCAAGGATTGTGGGTGTGTGAATTCTGAATATGATAAGTTCTGAATGATTGAAGTTGAACGATTGTAAAGAAATTGCTCAATTGATGAGTTTGATGATCCCGTGTTGTCGAAGTGACGTGAGATTATTAATCTGAGTATTATGTGTATTCGTTCTGTTTTTCTGATTCGATGGTTGTTCGATCCTTCAATCTTGATTCAGGAACTTATTTATATTGCTGGAATTATAGACACCATGATCCCATGAAGTGTGACAGTTGATGGAATCAAGGAGTGGAGAAGTGGAAATCGTGTTCGAAACCAGTTGTCTAACGTGTAAAGACTTGGTCGAATTTCCACCCACTACCTCGTGAATTCCTTCAACTGATTGCATGACTTGCTCACATTCCATCGTGTGTTTGAACACACGTGCCGTAGACCTCCATACCAAAACCCTAAGTGATATCCCCCAAAGTGACACGATTGATCGTCTCGTGATTTGTTAGTCAATTGATGACTTCGTGATTTGATGGGACAATGAGTCCACGTGGTTGCTGAGTCGAACAAGATGTTCTGGAACCACCCATGAATTGAACGTGTCATGAGACAGAGGTATAATTCTTATGATGACGTGATAAAGTATTGCTCATTCGATGGATTGTTGAATATTGGTGGATTGTTGAACCGATATTCCTTAACTCGGTCAAATATTGATCATCTGAGCAAGTGTTACTCTCGTGATGACTTGTTGGATATTTGACCGTCTGAGCATGTATTGCTCATGAATGATTGGCAGTGTCAAGAATATTAATTAAAGTGCTGGTCGTTAACCTAGCATAATTAATAAAATTCATGACCATGAGGTCATCGTAGAATTATTAATATTAATTCATGACCATGAGGTCATCGTAGAATTATTAAGGTTAGAGTCTGGAAGCACGGTCCTTGAACTCAAAAAACCCTAATTTGATTGATTGATGATCAATTCATAGTCAGAAGTTTTAACCATGGGACGAATGAGGAGCATCTACATGAGACCGTGGATCAACCATGTAGTGTCCATATGCTCACGTGAGCAAATATGATGAATTCATGATTTGTTGGTGAAAGAATGATTAAATGCTGGTTCAATCATTATTCAAAACGCTCGTCTGAGACTTAGGTGTGAAAACATAATTAATTATGGGTGAGTAATGAACCGACCATAGAGTCATGGAACCGTCCCTAGGTTATCACGTGACCGTATGATGGTCACTTTATGAAAAATCCAAAGTGTTTGGACGAGTCTTGGACCTAATACGAGCAATTATGCAAATTAGGTCAAAACTGTGAAAATCGATGGGATTGGCTTCCGCGAGCCAAAGAGCTAATCTTGGTCGGTCAAGATAACGTGCTCGTGTCCCTAAGGTGTCCGCGTCTCAGTCTTGAGATTTTGATATTTTCTGGTGCACATTTGAGCGACCATTTGAGAAAATATGACAAAATTAGGGTTTTCTGATAAAACTGTCAAAACTTCATCGAACGAAGGAAAATAATAAAAGTGAGGAAATTATGAAGTATGGACCGGTCACAGTGATCACGTGACCAACTGTTGGTCGCTTGAGCAACCCCAAAACCCTAATTAACGTCCTTTACTAGAATTGATGTAGAATTCTCATACGGACTCGGATTTTGATGGTCCGCCCCTTCATTCCATACGGAAAAGAATTTCCTATCTCCTAACGCGGGAAGTTTTAGGTTTTGTGCTCGTTCGGGAGGTGAAAACAGCCCGAAAGTAAAATTCAGGAAAGATTTAAGGGACCGGTCCCACGATAAAACGAATGAGTTTTGTTAAAATCAAGGAGTTACCATGAGACAAAGGAAACACCATGAGACGATGGAAAATATTTATAAAATAAGGAATTGTGAGACTGGGACGCCGGTGGTCAAAGCACGGTCGGCTGGTTATGACCACGGTCCCGTGGTGTCTCTTCCTTAGTTTTACATATTTTGATGATTTTATGAAGGATTCATGAATTTTGAGAAATTTGATAAAATTTAGAGAGTTTTCATGAATTGAAGGAGTTTCCATGAGTTCATGGTCTTTGAAAATTATCAAAATAATAAAATTCGGCCGTGTGAGATCATGGAGGCGTGACCGACCGGTCATGGCCCAATCCCACGAATTGTAATAATTTTTAAATAATTTTTTGGGTATTTTTTGATGATTTGAAGGAATTTTGAGAAAAATACCATGAAATCAAGGAAAAATAAGATAATTAATAATAAAATAAATAAAACAGGGTGTGTGGGACCGGTTAGGGCATGTCCGGCCGGCCAAGGCCCAGTCCCACGAGTTTTCATAATTTATTTTATTTTATTATTATTTTTGATGATTTAAAGGAATTTTGAGAAAAATACCATGAAATCAAGGAGTTTTTCATGAAATTAGAGAAAAATAATAATAAATAAAATAATAAGGACCGTGAGGTGTGGGCCGGATGGGACCAAATCATGGCTGGTCGGCCAATGGTCACGCCCTACACACTCTCCTTAATTATTTTTTGACGGACTCATAGAAGTACCACGAATCCGAACAATTTCTTCAAGACGGAGATTCGATCAAACGAGAGAATTTTATCAAATCATGAAAAATAATAAAAGTGTATTAAAAATATTGAATTAGCGTTGAACTGACCATGATGCGATGAGATGATCGTGTGTCCGTGCCCAGCGCCTTGGTCAAATATTTTTAATTATTTATTATTTTCTTCTCTATTTTACATAGGTTCATCGTTTCGTCGTATTTTGAAATACTCGTTCGTGCGGTGATTGTTAAGGCATCATCGTTGAATACACTTGCACCATTTGAAACAGGGCTCACTCAGAGGTAGCTCCGATGCCCGGCCTCTAATTATTTATTACCAATTCATGAAATTTGATGGAGAATAATTCATGAAATGAGTAATAAAATGGATAGATGTTTACTGTTAATTCATAGGATCAGCTGAAGATTCGACTATGAACTCATAACGATGAGGTGATCATTTCCATTCCGCGGGATCGTCGTTGATTCGACCACAGAGTCGGAGCAATGATATTGCCATTCTGTGGGATCGTCGTTGATTCGACCACGGAATCAGAGCAATGATATTGCCATTCCGTGGGATCGTCGTTGATTCGACCAAGGAATCGGAGCAATGATATTGCCATTCCGTGGGATCGTCGTTGATTCGACCACGAAATCGGAACAATGATATTGCCATTCCGTGGGATCGTCGTTGATTCGACCACGGAATCGGAACAATGATATTGCCATTCCGTGGGATCGTCGTTGATTCGACCACGGAATCGGAACAATGATATTTCCATTCCGTGGGATCGTCGTTGATTCGACCACGGAATCGGAACAATGATATTTCCATTCCGTGGGATCGTCGTTGATTCGACCACGGAATCGGAGCAATGATATTGCCATTCCGTGGGATCGTCGTTGATTCGACCATGGAATCGGAACAATGATATTGCCATTCCGTGGGATTGTTGTTGATTCGATCACGGAATCGGAGCAATGATATTGCCATTCCGCGGGATCGTCGTTGATTTGACCACGGAATCGGAGCAATCTTATTGCCATTCCACGGGATCGTCGTTGATTCGACCATGGAATCGGAGCAATGAAGGGATAATTAACCTCATGGGTCTATGCCTAGTAGAATAAAATGACTACGATAGGAGCATTAATTATCCTGACATGACTTGCCGTTAAGCCATATCCTTTATATAGTCAGGTTAAACTCGTTGTTTGTTCCTGAAGACGATATTTCCCCGTAGAGCCGTCCATCCCGTGATACTATATAGAAATGACTGAAAGTATTCAGTATTCATGAGATTATGCCGTTGTCTAGACGTTGACTGCACATCTACATGTACTCTGAGAGAAATCACTCTCCGTTGAGAATTCGATGAGTGACCCGTGTCTCAATACTCACATGCGATTGCTGAACCGGCGGTCCGTACAATCATGAGTTTATGATTTTAGCCTTTGTTGAAAATCCACCATCTACAGAGAGTGATTTCTGTGAGTTCGTGTAGACGGAAGATTGTCTGTATGAACTTTGATGAGAAATTGCACGTTTAGGCGAATGATCGAATTGTTTGAATCTTGTTCAATGTTGTTGTTTCAATCAGGATTCAGAGACATTTTATAATGCCGGAGTTGAAAACACCATGATCCCATGAAGTGCGACAGTTTCTGGAATCAAAGAGTGAGAAAGTGGGAAATCGTGTTAAACCAATTACTCATCGTGCGGAGACTTGGTTAGCTTTCCACCCACTACTTTGCTGATTCTTCCAACTGATTGCACGACTTTCTCACATTCTCATCATGGGTGAACACACGTGTCGTAGACCGCCAGACCAAAACCCTAGTTAATATCCCCCATTGTGACACGATTGAAATCTGGTGATTGTGGAGTCAGTTGCTGACTTTGTGGGACGATGAGTCCATGTAATGCTGAGTTGAACACGTTTTAGAAAATGTTCCGAAACTCATGAATTAAATGTATGTCTGCTGAGACGAGGTACCATTATAACCTAAAATGAGCAAACTATGTTGCTGAATTGTCGAATATTAATAGTTGAACCAATAATCTTTGATCCTAGCAAATATTGCTAGTCTGAGCTAATATTCCTAATTTGAGTGAATATTGCCGGTTCGAGCAAATATTGCTCATTTGATGAATTTATTGGTAGCAGGACCGAATAAAATAATAATTTAATTTTACTGACTGCTGGGTCGAGTAAAATAAATAAAAATGTTGATAATGGAATCAATATAAATTATTAGAGTGTTTGAATCTGCTCAGAATCATGTTTCTGTAGAGCTCTGGATTCAAAACCCTAATTTTACCGAGATGATGATTTATTACAAATCAACATGGGACCAGCTTCATGGGATGACGAGCTCACCATATGATGCCCAGACGCTCGAATGAGCAAAAAATACCAAAGTCTTTTGAGACCAGTTGGTGACATAATGATTAAATGTTGGTTTAATCATTTACCGAAATAATGCTTGTGTGAGCGACAAATAATAAAACATGGTATTATGAAATGTGAAGGACCGACCAAGAGGTCATGAGACCGGCTCCTGGTGCGTGTGGGACCAGTGGATGGTCGTTTGAGCAAACTTCCAATAGTTTGGAAAGAGTTTGAACCTAATATGAGCAGTTGAGGAAATTAGGTTAAAATCAGTAAAACATGCGGGATCAGCTGTTTGCTAGCCTCAGGGTTACCCTTGGTCGGTCAAGGGGATGTGTCCGTGTCACCACAATGTATGTGTTTCAGTCCTGAGAATTTTGATATTTTCTGGCGCGCGTTTGAGCAACATTTGTAGAAAATATGCAAAATCCATGGTTTTGCTGAAACTGGGAAAAATACATGAGATGAGGGAAAATAAATAAAACAAGGAATTACAAGGTGTGGGACCGGCCATGTCTAGGGCATGGCCAGCCGGCTGACACACGGTCCCACATGCTTTTCCCAGTTTTATGTGATTTTATGTGTTTTTCTCTGATTTAAGGGAAATTCCATGAAACTAGAGAGTTTAGCGAAATTAGGGAACTTCCATAAGGAGAGATAAAATAAAATAAGATAAAATAAGAAATAGGAGTGCGTGACCGGCAAAGGCCAAGGCATGGCCGGCCGGCCATGGGCGCGGGTCCCAAGACACTCTCCCTAATTCTATATAATTTTCATGATTTTAGGGAATTTTACATAAAATCAAAGGGATTTGTTGAAAACCAAGATATATTGTTGAAATCAGGGAGTTTTTTCATGAAATCATGAAGCAAAACACCAAATAATAATAAAACAAGGGGCGTGTGGGATCGGCTAGGGCATGGCCGGCCGGCTAGATCCCGGTCCCACCAGTTTTCCTAAATTTTTAATATTTTCTTTGATTTTGGAGAAAATACATGAAATTAGGTAATTTTAAGGAAAATTCATGATATCAAGGAATTTTCATAATTTAAGAGAAATAACAAAACAATGGGGAAGTGAGGTCTGGGACCGGCCGGCCGGCAGTCCCATGTCACCTTTTCCTAATTTTATTATTTCATGAGATCAGGAAAATATCAAAAATATGATAAAATATAAAATTGGGCACGGGACTGGTCACGGCATAACTGGCCGGCTGGTGAACCCAGACCCCTGGCGCTTTTGCTAAATATTATTATTATTATTTTCCTTCCTATTTTGCATAGGTTCCTCGTTCGTTCTTGCTGGCCCGTGCATTATTTACTAATTACACTTGCACCAATTTTGTCAGGGATTATTCGATGCTCAGAGGCCTGTTTTGTCGGATATTTATCACTAACCCGTGGCATTCTACTGGGAAGAACCACGAATTGAAGTGATGAAACATAACGGAGAATCATAAAATATTGTTGGATATTTAGACAATTAAAGATGGCTCGTATAATATTGCTGGATATTCATACGAGGGTTCGTAGAATATTGCTGGATATTCAGACGATGGTTCGTAGAATATTGCTGGATATTCAGACGATCTCAGATAATTAATCGATGGCTCTATACTGGAAGGGCTTCCTGCCTAGGAGCATTAATCATCTGAAGGTTTGAATAATACGAACTTGCTGGAGTGTCATATTCCTCTTGCATAGTCGGGGAAAATGATCGGTTGTCAGCCGATCAAATATAACTTCACTTTCTTACTTAGCTAAAATAAAGGGTAGTATGCGATAAGAAAGAGTTTGTATCCATAGAGAGGCTTTTGTTGTTATGCAAATTTTCAGTTTCTTAGTAACCAAGGGGGGATGTTGTTTTATCAAAGCAATAAAAATAAATTGAAAGCAATAAAGTATTAAAATAATCAATAAGGAGAAGATATTGGTCACGGGATAGTTTCATTCACAAATTTGAATTCTCAACAATAACTAGAATTGATAAATTAATCTCTCATTTACTAAAAGTCCTAGGATACCTTGATCGCAAGAGTATCCCGCTAATTCCATGATTTCATCACAACCACATTAAAAGATGCATATGTGAATTCTTCCTAGAAATCAACCTAAAGTGTAAAAGCACAATTAAGTTTAATTCCCTAAAAGAAATATGTTCTATGGAATAAGACTAATCAAGGCAATCAAAATGTGTAAAAGCACTAATTCAATTTAACCAAGGTTATGATTCATTTGTGACTAGTAGGATATATCACTACAAGCACTACCCACAATTATGCTACTTAGAATCAGGGATAAGCAACGTTTTCATATTGAAAACCCTAATATAGCTCTAGATATGAATGCAAATCGGATTGATTCCGGACTCAACCAAACAAACAATCAAATCATGAACAAAATAAACCATGAATCATAAACAATAAATTACTGAGACAAAACTACATCATTTAATCAAATATTATTTGTGAAATCCACTTTATATCCCATAACCAATAATAAGTATTTAGTTACTCATAATTTTTGGGTTCATCATATTCATAATCAATAATAAAAATGAAATGAAGAATATGAAAAATAAACGAAAGCAAACCCTAGTCGCTGCTCTCCTCCAAAACTCTAGTAGAAAATAATACGTGATATATCCAAAAAGAATAGAAACTCTTCCTTTTATAGCTTTTCAACTTTCCAAAATTAGGTCTTCAAAGCCCAAGGTCCAATAACAAGAAGTCCACCAAGATTATGTGTGTGAAATACCCATGTGAACATATGTCCCAAAAACTGCTCGCCGGAAAACTGGTGCAATGGCTGGAATCCTGCCGGAATCTGGCGCCGAAAAAATCTCAGGTGACCGGCAAAGTCCACCCGGTCACCTGTCAACGAGCCAGATCGGTCAAGTTGACCGAGTTAAGATACTGAGTCAGCTCGGTTCAAACTTGAGTCTAGCATTGAGTCAGAACGAGTCAGTTGACTAACTCGCCTGACTGGGCTGAGTTTCCAGGCCAACTCTGCTGCAATCATTTGCTCAGACTTCCAGCCATGATGGATGTGCTGCAATCATTTGCTCTTTCTGCAACTCTGCCAACCATTCATGCACCAGCTATAGCTCAGCCCTGCTTGAACCAAAACATCCACCCTGCACTTGCTCATATATTCATCTTCATTGTCTTATAATCATTACCACTCAACTGCAACCTTCCCTGCACAGCAATTCTCAGGTATCTCATACACAAACAACTGCAGCATCTGTGCCATCTCTGCCAATGCAAACACCATCTTCTAAACTTTATATAGCTTCATACCCTGCATCAACACACCACCTGTTCATGTCATGCTACACAGATCATCACATTTCATATATTAACATTTCCTACTTCAATCATGTGAACTCCCTATACATTCATCTAAACCAGTTCCATGATAATCACCAGCAACTTATCCACATATTGTAACTTCAGTAACAACTCCATGCTTGTCATTCCCAGCTACAGCAACCAACACACTCTCAAATTCAAGCCATCTATGTTTCCAACTGCAATTTCATCACATTACAGTTTCTTCATACCAGCACAACTGCAACACATTACATACACCATGTAGCATTGCTTCAGCTAAAACCATCTGCAAATCAAAGCATCAGCTGTAGCCCATTCATTTAAACTCTTCCCAAGGTTCATAATATCATACTCAAATCTGCAACACTTTAGCCTTGTAATTCCATTGAAATCCTTAAGCACCATCATTTCATGACCTGAGACACTGAATTACACCTCATTTACTTGTAATCTCAATTGCAATTTCATACAGCACAATTCTTACTATCTCAGCTGGTGCTCACCTCCCTTGAGATGTACCTGCAACTTCACTCTTTGTACCCATCACCAATTCAGCTGCAGCTCTAAAACTGCACAATTCGACTAACAACAACATCACATAGCTCTGTTGTTCTCCCCAATTGTGGTCCTAACAAACATCTAACCTAGCTATGGCATGAACCCATCTTAGCAAAAAATCAAATTCCTAACTCCTTGAAGCAGCACCATTTGTCATTTCACCACTGCCATCACAAGCCTCATTCTCTTGTAATCACTTGAGCATCATCTCCAAATCATCTCCTTTCCACTTCCTCAAGCCACCACCAGCTAACCCATTTCACCATACTCACTGCCACCACTCAAACAAACCATCTCTAACTGCAACTGCTCTTCTCAGTCAGGCCACCACCAATTACTCAAATTAGCTGCAAGCACTAGTTCATTTACCTTCACCATTCCTGCAACAGTTTGCACATCAATACTAGTTGCACTAATCTCTGCTCCTCTACAAACCCATTCAATCATTTAGAGACATCACCTCTTAGCATCAACAACTCCACTGCTTTACAGCTCCATCAATAACTGCTCAACTCTTGGTTAACAACCAACAATCCAACAAGTCAATTCCTCCACCACTGCTTCAATAACATAACATAGCATTTCACTCAATCCAGCACCAGATTCCCTTTTTAACTGAAACCCAGTACCCATTCCATTGCAGCAGCACAACTGCCATTCTAGACCTGCAAATTACAATTCAGCTTCTCTATCTGTCATTGAACTCTCCATCTTGCACAACTACAAGACCATCTGTACTTCTCTATCTTCCACCCTAAGAATTGATACAAGCCGCCAAAGAATGACAGCTCCTTTTTCTCCATTGTTCTCCTGATAACGCTTGCTCGTAATGAAATGCCGCTTTTGTTCTTCTTCGAATTCTCCCACCAACAACAACCGTCTCTTACTTCTCAAACCCACTTCATCTCTTTAATTTCTATTCATCACTAAATTAATCGTGCCTTTCAGACAAAAATTGCATCACTAAAGTCGACATCCTTTTCAGACGGGAATCAAGAGATAAAAGCGAATAATGAGAAATAGTTCGTCCCCGAGCACTTGGATATGAGATGAGGCTTTTGCGCTGTTTCTTCCTCTTTTGTTCCAAATGACTCCAAAGTGCCTAAATACTCAACAACAAAACATAAGATACATAATTTACAAGAAAACTAGCAGAGAAAGCATAAACAATAGATAAATAATAAGGTGTTTTAGACACCTATCAAATTCCCCCACACTTAGACTTTGCTAGTCCTCGAGCAAATCAAACAAAAATAATTCTAAAAGATACATACAACTCTGTCTCGTCGAGGCTACAGTCACTTTCAGTATAAATAACAATCCTTTGAACCCCTAGGTGTCCCTAGTGGACGAGTTTTAGTCTCGTGAAGGTTTACAAGAGGTCTGCCTACAAAACCTATATTTTCAACTCCGTCTATTTGTGACAAATCAATGAACGAATCCAAAATGACTACAGGAGGAGGTACCTTACGTAAATTAAGTTCATATTTAAGTAAATAAAGCTTTAATAAGATAGTTGAACAAACCACAATACTCGGAAACTAACAAACCACAATCACAATGAAAAGATTAAGAAGATGGATATAGATGTGGATGTTGGCGAATGTTGACAAGTGATCGATGTTTCCCATATCTGTCTGAAGGTCACCACCAAGATGAACCTATGCAACCTATTAGATTGAGATACTGGTCTGAATTCTAGTGTCGACACACCGGCATATATAAGGGAACCAGTGGTAAACAATCTTATTTCTACATCAACTCACTGGCAAATACAAGGGAACCAGGAGTGACTTTATTCAACAATAATAATATTTTTCTTTTTCACTTTTTTCTTTTCTTTCGACAACATGATTAGATCTTTTGGATCCAAGCGCATGCTTCCTTGTCAGCAAGTATGTGATAATTGCCTTGGATCCTGCATTCCACGCTTGTTTAGGCGACGGAGACAGGGACAACGTTTCACACATACTGCTATCCAAGTGTCGTTTTTATTCCGTTTGGTCTAATTGATCGGTCTCTTTTTTTCTTCTTTTTTTTTAGCAACTCAATCACTCTAATTCATCCTAGCAGTAATAACAACTCGATTTTTAGTGACCCACCAAAGCACTTAGAGAACAATAGATAAATATGGAAAAATAAAAATAGAATGTGATATGGTGATATTCCGAGATATGGTAACAACTATCATGTCATTTGTGATTTCTGAGCTATGTTCGTTCCTTTTAGTTAATTGGTTCCTCAACTCCTGCAATCAAAATGATTCCATCCACTAATGGTGTCATCCTAAAGGCACAAGTTTCTAGATTTCGGAGTTCAACAAGAAAAAATTGTTTTGTTTTTTTTATTTTTCTGATTTTTTTATTTTTTAACTAAAGGCATAAAACAACTATACAAGCATATAAATGCTCCCCCATACTTAAACTTTACATTGTCCTCAATGTAAAATTGAATCGTCCAAAGAAATTTCAAGGTGGGAAATTACGCAAATGAAATGCAAAAACAAGAAAATAAAGATAAAATGCTTAAATAATAAAAAGATAAAGGTAAAGATACAAAACCGGTGGGTTGCCTCCCACTTAGCGCTTGGTTAAAAGTCGTCAGCCCGACTATCTCCTTTCTTTTTATGACTCCTCCAGAGGGAGTGCATCCACAAAATTAGCTCCTTCCACCACTTCGGAAGTGAAATTCTCATAATATGGTTTCAACCGGTGTCCATTAACCTTAAGTTCCTTGCCTGTAGCAATGCTACGAATTTCTACTGCACCATGAGAAAACACATTAGTAACAATAAAAGGTCCGATCCAACGTGACCTTAATTTACCCAGAAATAAATGCAAGCGAGAATTAAACAAAAGCACTTTCTGCCCAACACAAAATTGTTTTCTAGAAATCATAGTATCATGAAAGGCCTTCATTTTCTCCTTGTAAATGTGAGAGCTTTCAAATGCATCATTGCGAAGCTCCTCTAGCTCTTGGAGTTGTAGCTTCCTTTGCTTTCCAGCCCCATCCATATCCATATTGCATTGATTAATCGCCCAAAATGCTTTATGCTCAATCTACACGGGTAAGTGACAAGGTTTACCATACACAAGCCTAAATGGAGACATCCCGATAGGTGTCTTGTATGCGGTTCTATAAGCCGATAAAGCATCATTAATTCGCATGCTCCAATCTTTCCTTGTTGGATTCACCGTCTTCACAAGTATGGACTTCACCTCCTGGTTAGAAACCTCTGCTTGTCCATTTGTTTGGGGATGATAAGGTGTTGCAATCTTGTGCGACACATTGTACTTCTTCAACAAGCTTTGTAAAATCCTGTTTTTGAAGTGAGAACCCCCATCGCTAATTATGGCTCTTGGAATTCCAAACCTTGCAAAAATATTAGTTTGCACAAAATCTGAAACAACTTTGGAATCATTAGTAGGGGTGGCCTTAGCTTCCACCCATTTAGAGACATAATCCAAAGCAAGTAAGATATAAAAATTCCCATGAGAGTTGACAAAAGGGCCCATAAAATCAATACCCCATACATAAAAAACTTCAATAAATTGAATAATAGTTTGTGGCATTTGATTTCGGGCACCTAGATTGCATGTTCTTTGGCACCTATCACAAGATATACAAAATGTATATGCATCCTTAAACAAGGTTGGCCAATAGAAACCGCTTTCAAGTCCCTTGTCAGCGGTTCTTTTACTTCCAAAATGTCCTCCGCAAGCATAGGAGTGACAAAAAGACAAGATAGAGTGAAATTCAGATTCGGGAACGCACCTTCTTATTACTTGGTCACTACCATGTTTCCATAAGTATGGATCATCCCATATGTATCGGTTCCCTAACCTCTTAAGTTTTTCCCTCTCAGCACGAGACAAGTTCTTTGGAATTTTTTTAGTTACCAAGTAATTCACAATATCAGCATACCATGGTTCTCCACAAGCAATTGAGAATAGTTGCTCATCCGGGAAACTTTCACGCAATGGGATAGATTCCTTGTCTACAACAAGACGTCTCAAGTGATCCGCAATGGTGTTCTCAATTCCTTTCTTGTCTTTGATTTCAATATCAAACTCTTGCAAGAGTAAAATCCATCGTACGAGCCTTGGTTTCGCTTCTTTCTTCATTAGCAAGTACCTAAGTGCTGCATGATCAGAAAAAACAACAACTTTTGTACCAATTAGATATGAGCAAAAATTTTCCAATACAAATACAATAGCTAAGAACTCTTTTTCAGTGGTTGTGTAGTTTTGTTGGGCTTCATTTAACGTTCTAGAATCATAATAAATAGCATGAGGTATCTTCCCCACACGTTGCCCAAGCACCGCACCAACCACATAGTCACTAGCATCACACATGAGCTCAAAAGGCTTGATCCAATCCGGTGGTTTAATGATAGGGGATGAAATCAAAAGTTCTTTCAAACGATTGAATGCCGCCATACACTTCTCATCAAAGTTAAAAACCACATATTTTTGCAATAAATTGCAAAGTGGTGATGATATCTTGGAAAAATCCTTGATAAAACTACGATAGAAACCTGCATGACCAAGAAAAGAACATATCTTCCTCGCCGTAGTGGGAGGGGTTAGCGCACGAATAAGGTCTATCTTAGATTTATCCACTTCCAAGCCCTTAGAAGATATTATATGGCCTAAAACTATGCCATGAGTTACCATGAAATGGCACTTCTCCCAATTCAGCACAAGGTTTGTTTCAACACATCGTTCAAGGATTAATGACAAGTTATTCAAACAAAGGTCAAATTAATCACCAAAGACACTAAAGTCATCCATAAACACTTCAATGATGTTTTCAACATACTCGGAAAATATACTTACCATACACCTTTGAAAGGTAGCTGGAGCATTGCACAAGCTAAAAGGCATCCTTCTATACGCAAAAGTACCGAAAGGACAAGTGAAAGTGGTTTTCTCTTGATCCTCCGGTGCTATCACAATCTGATTATAACCTGAATAGCCATCAAGAAAGCAATAATAAGAGTGTCCGGCTAAACGTTCAAGCATTTTATCAATAAAAGGCAATGGAAAGTGATCTTTTCTAGTGGTGGCATTCAATTTCCTGTAATCAATACAAACCCTCCAACCGGTTTGCACACGAGTTGGGACAAGTTCATTCTCATCATTTTCCACCACCGTCACACCTGATTTATTTGGTACAACTTGTACCGGGCTCACCCACTTGCTATCGGATATGGGGTAGATAACACCCACTTCCAAAAGCTTGAGTATCTCCTTTTTCACAACTTCCATCATGGGAGGATTCAAACAACGTTGTGCTTCCCTTGTAGGCTTTGCATCGTCCTCCAAACGAATATTATGCATACAAATGGCAGAGCTTATACCCTTGATATCGGCAATTGTCCATCCTATGGCCGTCTTGTATTTCCTTAGCACCCTTAGAAGTTTTTTCTCCTGTAATTCACTAAGCTCGTTAGAAACAATCACATGTAACTCTTCATTGTCACCTAAGTACAAGTACTTTAAGTGACTTGGAAGAGGTTTCAATTCCAACTTTGGAGATTTAACAATAGAAGGTAAAAGCTTTTCATCACTGCATGGTAAAGAAATAAAAGAGATATTATGAGTTTCCGGAAATCCTTGTAGTGAATTAAGATCACCAAGGGCTTCCTTTACTTCGTTACCACACTCTACACCATCATCCATGGATGTAGTCAAAACAGTTTCCAAGGCATCATCACGATTCAATTCAAACACTTGTTATGCCAATGTATCCATAACATCAACGGAGAAACAAGAGTGGACATCACTAAAATATCTCATCGTCTCGAAAATGTTGAAACGTATTATTTCTCCATCAAATTCCATAGTCAACGTTCCCTTATCCACATCAATAATGGTTTTAGCCGTTTTCATGAAGGGACGCCCAAGTAGCAATGGAAGAGATGAATCCGGTGAACCTTCATCCATCTCTAACACACAAAATTCAGCTGAAAATACAAGTTGATTAACCTGCACAAGAACATCCTCAACAATACCCATTGGGTAAACATTAGATCGATCGGCTAATTGCAACACAATTCCAGCCTTTTTCAAAGGACCTAGATTAAGTGAATTATACATGGATGCCGACATAACATTAACGGATGCACCTAAATCCAACATTGATTTGTTAAAAGTGGTGTTACCAATTGTGACGGGAATGTCAAAGCTACCGGGATCCTTGCATTTCAGTGGGAGTTTGTGTTGTAAGATTTCCGAAGCATTCTCCCCCACACTTAGCACTTCATTTCCTTTAAGCCTTTGCTTATTTTTACACAAGTCTTTCAACACTTTTGCATACTTGGGAACTTGCTTGATAGCATCAATGAGTGGTATATTCACATGAATCTTCTTAAGAACGTCTAAAATCTCCTTTTCTAGTTCTGCCTTCTTAGAACTTGCAAATCTACGAGGAAAAGGTATAGGAGGAACATAAGTAGGAATAGGATTTTTAGAGTTAGGAATAGGTACCTCGGGTGTTTGGGGAATTTCATCCATCTTTTCCTCCAAAACCTGCTCCATTGGAGCTTCTTCCTCACCCAAATCAGCAACCTCGGGTTGCACAAGTTGTGTACCATTTCTCAACGTAATTGCATTCACACCCTCCTTTGGGTTGATAGTTGCCACTAATCTCTTGTATCGCTCCCAACATTCATACAATGATTCTCCCACATGTTTCTTTATTCCACAAATATCTTTGCGAATTTGAGTGGCCTTTGATGCAGGAAAATACCTCTCTAGAAAGAGTTTCTTCAACCCGTTCCATGTAGTGACACTTCCAGATGGCAAACAATACAACCAATCCTTAGCGCTGTCCACCATAAAAAATGGAAAAACTTTCATCATTGCACCATCGGCTTCAGTCTCCGCTGGAAGCATAGCCTTGACAATGGTATGGAATTCCATAAGATGCTTGTTTGGGTCTTCATTCGCCATACCATGAAACTTTGGAAACTCTCTAAGCAGCCCCGGATTGATCTCAAAAGTTGAGTTTGTTTGGATACACCATTGTTGTGCATCAAGCCTATGAGAAGCCAAATCCTTGAGTGTACGGTTTGCATCCATTGCTTCTTCTTCTTCAACTAGTGGTTCTTCCATAAATGTAACCTCTTGTTCTTCTTCTTCTAGTTGTAACTCTTCTTCCACTTCTTGGTGAAGAACTTCGTGTTCTACTTCCAAGACTTGTTCTTCCATTGTTTCTTGACTTGGTTGGAGTATTATTCCTCTTCGAGTAGCTATCCCGCACCTTGGATAATTCCAATCTTTAGAAGCCAGGGATTAGTACCTGAAAAACAATTCTCACAAACAAGTGAAAAACAAGACAAGAAACGAAAAGCAAATATGAAAGCAGAAATTATAAAAAGAAACTAAAAACTTAATAACAAGCCGTATGCCTCCCTGGCGACGACGCCAAAATTTGTTCGGTTGTCAGCCGGTCAAATATAATTTCACTTTCTTACTTAGCTAAAATAAAAGTAGTATGCGATAAGAAAGAGTTCGTATCCACAGAGAGGCTTTTGTTGTTATGCGAATTTTCAGTTTCTTAGTAACCAAGGGGGATGTTGTTTTATCAAAGCAATAAAAAGAAATTGAAAGCAATAAAGTATTAAAATAATCAATAAGGAGAAGATATTGGTCACGGGATAGTTTCATTCACAAATTTGAATTCTCAACAATGACTAGAATTGGTAAATTAATATCCCATTTACTAAAAGTCCTAGGATACCTTGATCGCATGAGTATCCCGTTAATTCCTGATTTCATCACAACCACATTAAAAGATGCATATGTGAATTCTTCCTAGAAAGCAACTTAAAGTGTAAAAGCATAATTAAGTTTAACTCCCTAAAAGCAATATGTTCTATGGAATAAGACTAATCAAGGCAATCAAAATGTGTAAAAGCACTAATTCAATTTAACCAAGGTTATGATTCATTTGTGACTAGTAGGATATATCACTACAAGCACTACCCATAATTATGCTACTTAGAATAAGGGATAAACGACGTTTTCGTATTGAAAACCCTAATATAGCTCTAGATATGAATGCAAATCGGATTGATTCCGGACTCAACCAAACAAACAATCAAATCATGAACAAAATAAACCATGAATCATAAACAATAAATTACTGAGACAAAACTACATCATTGAATCAAATCTTATTTGTGAAATCCACTTTATATCCCATAACCAATAATAAATATTTAGTTACTCATAGTTTTTGGGTTCATCATATTCATATTCATAGTCAATAATAAAAATGAAATGAAGAAGATGAAAAATAAACGAAAGCAAACCCTAGTCGCTGCTCTCCTCCAAAACTCCAGTAGAAAATAATACGTGATATATCCAAAAAGAATAGAAATTCTTCCTTTTATAGGTTTTCAACTTTCCAAAATTAGGTCTTCAAAGCCCAAGGTCCAATAACAAGAAGTCCACCAAGATTATGTGTGTGAAATACCCATGTGAACATATGTCCCAAAAATTGCTCGCCGGAAAACTGGTGCAATGGCTGGAATCCTGCCGGAATCTGACGCCCAAAAAATCTCAGGTGACCGGAAAAGTCCACCCGGTCACCTGTCAACGAGCCAGCTCGGTCAAGTTGACCGAGTTAAGATACTGGGTCAGCTCGGTTCAAACTTGAGTCTAGCATTGAGTCATAACGAGTCAGTTGACTAACTCGCCTGACTGGGCTGAGTTGCCAGGCCAACTCTGCTGCAATCATTTGCTCAGACTTCCAGCCATGATGGCTGTGCTGTAATCATTTGCTCTTTCTGCAACTCTTCCAACCATTCATGCACCAGCTGAAGCTCATCCCTGCTTGAACCAAAACATCCACCCTGCACTTGCTCATACATTCATCTTCATTGTCTTATAATCATTACTACTCAACTACAACCTTCCCTGCAGAGCAATTCTCAGGTATCTCATACACAAACAACTGCAGCATCAGTGCCATCTCTTCCAATGCAAACACCCTCTTCTAAACTTTATATAGCTTCATACCCTGCATCAACATACCACCTGTTCATGTCATGCTACACAGATCATCACATTTCATATATTAACATTTCCTACTTCAATCCTATGAACTCCCTATACATTTATATAAACCAGTTCCATGATAATCACCAGCAACTTATCCACATACTGTAACTGCAGTAACAACTCCAACCTTGTCATTCCCTGCTACAGCAACCAACTGCAACACACTCTCAAATTCAAGACATATCTGTTTCCAACTGCAATTTCATTATATTACAGTTTCTTCATATCAGCACAACTGCAACACAGTACATACACCATGTAGCATTGCTTCAGCTAAAACTATCTGGAAATCAAAGCATCAGTTGTAGCCCATTCATTTCAACTCTGCCCAAGGTTCATAATCTCATACTCAAATCTGCAAAACTTTAGCCTTGTAATTCCATTGCAATCCTATACAACACAATTATTACTATCTCAGCTGGTGCTCACCTCCCTTGAGATGTACCTGCAACTTCACTCTTTGTACTCATCACCAATTCAGCTGCAGCTCTAAAACTGCACAATTCGACTAACAACAACATCACATAGCTCTGTTGTTCTCCCCAATTGTGGTCCTAACAAACATATAACCTATCTCTGGCATGAACCCATCTTAGCAAAAAATCAAATTCATAACTCCTTGAAGAAGCACCATTTGTCAGTTCACCACTGCCATCACAAGCCTCATTCTATTGTAATCACTTGAGCATCATCTCCGAATCATCTCCTTTTAATTGCCTCAAGCCACCACCAGCTAACCCATTGAACCATACTCACTGCCACCACTCAAACAAACCATCTCTAACTGCAATTTCTCTTCTCAGTCAGGCCACCACCAATTACTCAACTCAGCTGCAAGCACTAGTTCATTTACCTTCACCATTCCTGCAACATTTTGCACATCAATACTAGTTGCACTAATCTCTGCTCCTCCACAGACCCATTCAATCATTTAGAGACATCACCTCTTAGCAGCAACAACTCCACTGCTTTAAAGCTCCATTAATAACTGCTCAACTCTTGGTTAACAACCAACAATCCAACAAGTAAATTCCTCCACCACTGCTTCAACAACATAACCTAGCATTTCACTCAATCCAGCACCAGATTTCCTTTTTAACTGAAACCCAGTACCTATTCCATTGCAGCAGCACAACTGCCATTCTATACCTGCAAATTACAATTCAGCTTCTCTATCTGTCATTGAACTCTCCATCTTGCACAGCTACAAGACCATCTATACTTCAATTTGTTCTATCACCACCAAAAAATCCATTGTCATCACCTCCTTTAACTCATAGCATCTGTATCCCCTCTTTGAATCAATCCCTGCAAGATAAGAACCAACAACATACAACCCTAGTTTTCTAATTTCTTCTCCCAGCCATTCACCCATAAATCGATTGAGACTTGAATCCAAGTCGAACCCATCGTCTCTTAATCATTACAGATCTCAAACCTTGATAATTTCTCTAATCAACTCAAACACTGAAAAACCATTCTTTTACTGATTCATTACAAACCCTAACTCCATCAATTTCTTCTTAATCTCCACCTGCAACTTAACAATCACTGCCATATTTACAGCATCATTTGTTTCTTGAACTGAATCTTCTTCTACAATTCCGAAACAACACAAATTGATCTGTGTTCATCATAATTCTCGATCGCCTCTCTCAAATCAATAACCGCAATCTCCATTTCCTTTTCTGAATTTCTACACCTCTCCCAGACAACATCCCCCATGAATCTCCTCTTTGTTAGGGAACTAATGATAATTTCTTTCAATTTCAGACCACACAATGAAAAGAAACATTTGTGCTCTGAATTTTAGGTTTGTATAGGAGGTGGAATTAATATATCCACTTTGTTGAAGTAAACAAGGGGTACCCAGATGACTCTAGGCACCCTAAGAATTGATACAAGCCGCCAAAGAATGATAGCTCCTTTTTCTCCATTGTTCTCCTGATAACGCTTGCTCGCAATGAAATGCCGCTTTTGTTCTTCTTCGAATTCTCCCACCAACAACAACCGTCTCTTACTTATCAAACCCACTTCATCTCTTCAATTTCTATTCATCACTAAAGTAGTCGTGCTTTTCAGACAAAAATTGCATCACTAAAGTCGACATCCTTTTCAGACGGGAATCAAGAGATAGAAGCGAATAATGAGAAATAGTTCGTCCCCGAGCACTTGGATATGAGATGAGGCTTTTGCGCTGTTTCTTCCTCTTTTGTTCCAAATGACTCCAAAGTGCCTAAATACTCAACAACAAAACATAAGATACATAATTTACAAGAAAACTAGCAGAGAAAGCATAAAAAATAGATAAATAATAAGGTGTTTTAGACACTTATCAGAAAACCGGTCGCATCCCGAAGACGTTGTCACCCAATCTTTCGATTATATACAGTATGAGATGTGACATGGTCTCATCTGGGAGACTGCACATCTACATCTTCTCTGAGAGACTTTATCCATCAAAGGGTTATGATATGTGCCGCGGTCTCAGCTAGGAGACTACACATCTGCATCTTCTCTGAGAGACTTTCTCCATCAGAGGCTTATGAGATGTGTCGTGGTCTCAGCTGGGAGACTGCACATCTGCATCTTCTCTGAGAGACTTTCTCCATCATAGGCTTATGAGATGTGTCGTGGTCTCAGCTGGGAGACTGCATATCTGCATCTTCTCTGAGAGACTTTCTCCATCAAAGGTGGCATGAGATTTCATGCATAGAGACATGAGTCTCGATACTCATCCGATTGCCGGATCCGGAGTAATTACTAAAATTGCTCAGTATTCATGAGATGTGTCGTGGTTTAAGCTGGGAGACTACACATATTCATGTACTCTGAGAGACAATCTTCTCATTCAGAGATTTGTGTCCTGAATACTCATCCGATTGTCGAATCTGGAGTATAGTTTTACAATTCTACCCTTTGTCGAAAATCCACCATCTACATTAAGTCCCCTGCTTAGTGAGGAACAGTCATGTTCCTCAGTCAACATTGAATGGTGATTTTCCAGGCATAAATAAAAATAAGTAATTAAACTTAGTTATAAGATAAGATATTACCAGATTTCGACTGAATGAGCAAACCACAGTTTGATCGGAAACCCCAGTGGCATAATAGGGTGTCATACAGTGAACATAAATTCATGTAGAACCGCTAATTCGATGGTGGAACCATGGTTGGTTTAGGATTTACGGGTCTGGCCCAAAAAGGAAATCCTTAAGGAATTAGGTTTTGGAAATAAAATTAGGTATAAAAGGAATTAATCTCCCTTTTTTTTTATCCCACACGTCCACCACCTCCTCCATTTTATTCACGTTTGAGCTCAGCAGGAGCAAAAAAATTTCTTCGTCGGAAACTGCCGGAGCCGCCAGCGTCCGGTCACCGTCCAACCAATATCCGGTCGGCGCCGTCAAGTGCGTCAATTTTTTTTTATTTTTTTTCAGAGTTGTTGATTTCATGAGTTGTTCATGGTTTCATCATGTTAAAATTTTATACATGGGTATATGTTAACGTGGGTTTTGTAGAAAAACCCTTATTTTATTAAACGTATGTTCGTTCAACCATTAGTTTTGAAACTAATAATAAATCCCTGATTTATGAGAGATTTTTCTTTGAAAATAGACCTGTGTCCATTGGTAAAATTTTGTTAATGATCTTTCATGGGAATTAAAACTTTATGTTAAGAGTTGTGAGCTTTCACAAAACCGAAGTAAACCTCGTTTTAGAAAATAGGGTTCATTCGAGGAAAAAATAGGTTTTCTTCATATACATAAACTTATGTCCAGTGATAAAACTTTATGTATGAGATTTCATGAGGATTAGTATTTTATCACAAGAGGTGTGAGCTTTCACAAAACTAGCATAAACCTTCGTTTTTAAAAGAAAATGCTAATACGAAGGAAATAGATTTTTTATAAATATGTAGCCGTGACATATTATGTGTATATAAATTGTGTTCAGTGATAAAACCTTATGTATGAGCTTTCATGAGAATTAATATTTTATCGCAAGAAGTGTGAGCTTTCACAAAACTAGCATAAACCTTCGTTTTTAAGAGAAAATGTTAATACGAAGGAAATAGATTTTTTATAAATATGTATATGCAACCATGACATATAATATGGGATATGATGACATATGTTATTAACATGGATTTGTTCCTATTAAATAAATTCTTGAAAATTTACGTGAATAAGTCGCATTAATTATTGTTTTGGTAAAATCAAGACGCGGGTTTTGAGTAACCTTCGAAACTAGACAATTTATTTATGATGGAATAATGTCTTGTTGTAAACTTCAAAGTTCAGTTGTGTGAATGTTCACATTATGAAAATTATGTCTATGATTTTATGAGAAAAATCATTTTTTATGAACTGATGAATAGGGCTGTCAATGGAATACAGAGTTCCGGATTCCGTAACCGATAATCTGAGTTCCTATAGGAAATTTTCCGACATAACGGTATCAGAAATCTGTAATGGAAAAATTATCGGTAATTTTTGCCTTATTGGAACGGTATTGGTTTAGGCACTTACCGTTCCATTAATTACCGTTACCGGTATCTATTGTCACACATGTATATTGTATGTGTTAATATTACCCATTTTTGAATTTCTTTGTGTTTTTTTTTTTTTTTTTTGCAAGAACATGTAACTAAGCAAATTTGGAACATTGTGTTTTGCATGGATTTGGAACCTAAAGTTTCTTATTTTGAACTGATTTTCAGTATGAGAAATAAGTTATGTATAATGTTGTCACTTATCGGTATTTATCGGTAAAATTACCGATATCCGTTAACTTAATGGAACGGTAGCGGTTTAGGTTTTTAAAATTCCGCCGGAATTTATTGGCATCGGAATTCCGGTAGGAAATACCGGTAATGGTAATGGAAGAGCTAGTTACCGTTTCGATAGGTTCCATTGACATCCCTACTGATGAAGTTTCGTTCGTTACTGCAGGTTTCAAGAAACGAACTAATTTTGCGTGCTAACCCTCACGACACAATCACTACTGTTAGTGAAATTGAAAAAGGTAGGAGTTAAGAATTACCGTTTTTTGAATGCTGGAATTCCCGTTTGCATGAACCCATCATCTCTCCAAATTTGCATTCAGACAACTGCAAATAATTATTGTTGTGGATTTCACAGCTGTTTTGCAAGGATGTTTGATTCCCCAGCTCATGATGCTTCCAGAGATGAAATGTGTGTATATGATAACACCTCCAGAGAATAAACATGTATGGATGAGACTTCTGTTGGTGAAGAAGAAGAAACACCTGGTGTCAAGAATGTTCCAAACATAGATGATGCATTCTTCGAGGTTTAGGAGACTGAAAATCATCTCGAGTCCCCAGTGTATCGTCTTTTGATTAATCCCCGAACAGTTACTCAGAAGAAACTGGAGACTCCCCGAGCTGCTATCCGGTTTTGTCTTGAAAGAGGTCTCTTCCAAGCTTCAATGATCGAATTCAAGCTCTCTCGGCGACCCTTAGAGAAGTTTTCTGTATGGTCAAGGCACATGCTGGGATTTCCTTGTGTTAGAGATATGCTGGATAGAGCACAAGTTACCAAGGCCATTCAGATAGCTAGAGACTTATATATCTTTCATGACACACGAGGTATTGTAGCTCTTCTTGCTCGCTGGTGCATCCCAACTCACACGTTCATATGCAGCTGGGGAGAGTTTACCATCACCTTAGAGGATGTAGTTGCTTTATTGCATCTTCCAATTACAGGTAACTTTCCTGAAGAACTTTGGACGGAAGAGGAGAAAGAAGTTTCCAAAACCTTAATAGCTGAGATGGAGAGGATCAACAAGGCCTTTGGTAAAGGTTGTTATGCTCATTGTCTGACACACTGGTGGCCACGAGACGTCCCTCTTGATGAACCCGACGGTATGTTATCTATTGCCGCTTTCTTGTGCTTATGGTTGTCTAGGGACGTGTTCGAAGATTTTGGGACCTTGTTGAAGCTGTTTTTAATCCCTTTTGCTATTAAGATAGCTCAAGGTGAACAACTCCCATTAGGTAGCTTATTCCTGGGCTCTTTGTATTCTAACCTGGATTCTTTGCTTATAGACTCCAGCGTTTCGAATGGATTTATGAAGATTGAATGCTACGCCAATACGATGTTTCTCCAAGATCTGATGTGGGAACGTTTCGAAAATTATGCTCCTATTCCCCGTAGTATCTTTCAAGGTCTAAACTCTGCTGATGCTCGACGTATTTTCTATGAGAATGACAACACTAGGATCATACGCTGGTCTACAAAGCAAATTCAGTCTAAGACGCGCCTTATTGATGTGTTATATAACGAGTCTGAGTTCAATTTCCGTCCTTGGGTGGTGATTCCTCCTTACATATCTCAATTAACAAATTTCAATACTGGAGAAAGTAAGTATTTGAAATCATGTGCTGATTTGAGCGATGGCGAAAGATGTTTCATGCTGAGTTGCACTCCAGGTCATCTATTATCAGCTACATATGGAGATTTTTCGGTGGAGGAGTATAACATTGATAGAACTGCTCATCATATGAGTATGGACCAATGCGTTCCAACTTTCCAGAGGAGAAAACCATCGGTGGAATATCTTAAGACTTGTTTAGATCATACACATGCTGAAGGAAGCTCTTATTGGTTCCCTTGTGCTGATCGAACCATGTATGTGACTCCGGGTTACATAGAATTCTGGGACCAGCAGCTTGAGCGTCTAAATAATTATGTGACGGCAGTCCAACCTTTAGTGAAAGAACCTCCTTCTTCTGAGATGAGTGTTTCTCGTCCAAGATTGAGAAGTATTTCTGGTGGTGAGAAACGAAAGACATCTCCAGGAAGTTTACCGGTATGTATTTTTGCGTATTCTTCATATAGCTTGCCTTTAATCATCACATCAATATCTTCTTGCAGGATGGTCGTGCTGTGAGATCCCGAATTGAAGTGAATTTCTTAGAAGCAGAGGCAATTATTCACGGTGGAGAAGGTAGGAGTAAGAATTGCAAGTTGGTTCCAAACACCATAAAGTCCCCAGTTGCCTTTATGGTAAGTTGTTGATACTTTTCCGCTGTGACTGTAGTTGCAGGATTTCCTACACTACACCCATACTAAGATGTCATGAAAATCAAGACATAATTTGAATATGAATATCGACACTTAATTTTTAATTCACTTTCAGAAATCTTTTACAACAAAAATATGAACTCAGAAATACAACTTTATTTCTGGAGTTTCTCTCTCCTCAAAACTCTCTCAACTCTAAAAAATACATCATCATTTTCTGGATCTAGTCGAGTCCTATATATAGGGAAATACATAATGGAAGACAGCTAAGATCTCCGCCTATTTCGGGTCCATTCTGCGATTTCATCGCCATATCTTTAATCTTTACTATCGCCAACTTTATAATTATCGTGAAGCAACCTTATTCTTCTTTCATATCTTTAATCGTCAACTATTACATCGTAATTCTGTGAGGCTCGCCAAATGTCGTTGAAGATATTCACGATGTGCTCGCAAAAGTGTTGTTAACATCGTAAGAATATTTAGACTTCTCGTGAAAGTATCATTTCTATTGCGAGAATATAGTTGTGGAAATATTCTGGTCCTACATCTTGCCTCTCTCATGTCTTTCCTGCGAAGTGGAAAAGATATGAGAACCTTCAACTCATCATACTGCTCGCAGCTTCTTTCTTTACAAATTTTCTTCACGGCAAACCTCTATTTATTCAATCTTTACTGCCTACACGTGTTGTAATTCTTCTTGACACGTGTTTTCTTAATTGGTCCCATTGCTTTTGTCTATAAAAGGTGAAGCCAAGTATCCGAAACAATTTTCTCTTTTTACTTCTTCATCTTCTTCACTCGTTTATATCACTTTTCGTCTGCAATTTTTCTTTATCTTCATATTCACCTGCTACTGTTTTAATGGAGTCAACGAGGTATGTAATTCAATTATTTCCTTTATTTAAACTAATTTTTGCTTTCAATCTTTCTTCTTTGATTCATCATGATTCTTGTTGTATTTTCTTTTAGTGGAGCTATCCCTGTCGTTCAATATGAAACTCCAAACCCTAATTCTCTTAAAGATCTCATCGAGAAGAGAAGGAAGAGGAATTATGCGAATGATAAGGTAGTAAGAAACACATTTTATCTTAATAACAATATTGTTGCCTCTGTTTCTTATCTAAATTATTGTTTGCAGAATGACGAGATCATCGCTAGACCTCACAAAAAATCTCGTCGCCATAAAGCTCTTGGAGGTGGTATTATCATTCCTGATTTATCATCTGTGAGAGTTATCGACACTCCCTTACAATCTGATCCTTCTTCTTCCACCTGCGAGAATCTCTCTAACAACACTTCCCATCCTTCTGAGAATTTGACAAATCAAACCCCTACCCAAATTGTGGATGAAACTCCTTCTAGTCCACTATTACCTTCAACTGTTACTTTCCCAAAAACTCCTCCTTCTGATAATGCAACCATCGCAGATGATTCAAGTCAACAACTTGCTCTTATTACTACTTTATCCTCCACATCCCTTCCTTTGCCAAATGAAATCTTTGCTGGAGTTGATATTGCTTTTAAATTTTTATCTAATATTTTAGATAATGCTAAAAAATCTTCTACTAACCCTCTCCAATATGAAGCTTGCGAAACTTTACTCAAATATTTTGACTTTGATAACACTGTTTCGCGAGCATCCTTGGAGCGTGAAATTGAAGTTCTAAAGAATAATCTTCAAGACAAAACTTCTGAATGTGACACTTTGGATCATAAGCTTTGCAACTCTTCACTTGAGTGCGAGAATCTTCGCAGAAGAAATGGCGAGCTGAAAGGTATAATGTTCTTGCCTATGTTTTAACAAATTTCATTAAACTTGAATTTCATTTCTTTTTACACTTAAATTTCTTTCTTAAATCCTTGGCTTGTATATTTAGTTTCGAACCAGAATCGGGCTATTGAGAGATTTAAATTTCAGTCCATCGCCGAAGAATCTTGTGTTGAAAGAGATTCTTGGAGAGATCAGTTTAATAGATTAGATAACCTTTATTCTTATTCAGTTGATCAAATAAATAACCTTACTAATGAGAATAATCAATTATTGTTAAACCAAAATTTATTAAGCAGCGAAATTACTCGCCTTTCATATGAATTGATGAAGACTAATTTGGCGATGGAATCTTTATCAGAAGAAAATGAAACCTTGTCTCAGGAAAAGCATAAATTTTCAAGCCTGATGATGATTTCCTCGCAAAAGTTGAGTAACCTTCAAAGTACATGTGAGCGTCAAGAGCAATCTCTTCGTTCTCTTAGGGATGAGCTAAAGAAAGTAAATGAATCTTCTTCCGCTGAGATGAATAAACTTATCAATGGTAGAATAACTCTTAGTCTAAAGGTCAGCAAACTTCAAGACCAATGCTCCCAATTAGAGAAATATGACTCTTTATTGTCAAAGGAAAACTCTCATCTTCATGTCAAAGAAGAAAATATGAAATCTCGTCTGAAGGGTATGGTTGGCGATAAGTTTGATAACACTATGAATCAATGGGATAATTGTTTCTTTTCATTAATCCAACACTTAACCTCTCAGAAATAAGGTAGTCAATTGACTGCCTCATCCGTTGATTTTCTTGACAAGTTTCTGTGTTTTGATTCTCGTAAGATTTTTATTTTTATTTTTATTTTCATTTGAAATATATATATATATATATATATATATATATTGTTATTCGCAGAATCTGAAAAAGACTATCTCGCTCAAATTACTGATCTTACTGAGAAGTTAGATAAGGTTCGTAAAGAAAACAAGACTATCCTTTCTATTTCTTTGGACGTTCGCAATAAAGCAGAAAGAAGACTTGACTATATTGAGTACTGCAAGAACATGGAGATTAGAAATCGCGATAGAGCTTTTATTCGCAAAGTTCATCTCCCCGCTGAAGTTTTGGTGAATAAGATTTTGATTTCCCATTCTCTTCCTCCTGAATCTGTTATTCCTCTGCAAGTTGAGGATGATGAAGTTCCCATTCCCATGGATGAAGATTTAGAATATCCCCTTACTGAAGAAGAAATTGAAGAAGAAGAACTTGAATAAGATAATCCAGAAAAAGAAATCCGCAATGAAAAAGATGCTTGTGATTCTGAAAAGGATTCTGGAGATACTGATAAAACTTCTGGTGATGGTGACAAGAATGCTGGCGAGAATGATAAGTCTGGGGAGAAGAATACTAAAGAACCTGTCGCTGAAGTTTAAATTTCATTTTTGCTTTCTTTATCTTCTTCTGTTTTGCGAAGAATGTAACCCTTATAAGTTTTGAAACTTCAACTTTTTCTGTTACTTGTGTTGAACCTTCTCATGAAAGATATTGAAATCATAGTTATCTACTCCTCTTCTTCCCTTGCAATATCTTTCTTGAGATGGTGAATTATGTTTCTTTTCTTCTTTTTATTGATAAATATTTTGTGATATTTCGGCGATATCTTATAAGTCTGAAGTAATCTTCTTTCTGCGATGAATAGATACCTCCTGCATTTTCAAATAAGATATTAGTCTGTTGGTCTTATTGTGCCTTCCTAGTTAAAGGTCTTATTTTGCCAACCTTTTTTATCTGCGACAAAATCGCAGGACGTCTTTACATTTGCATGTATTGACCCATTGATTTTGTCTTATCATTTTATTTTTCAATATTTCTGCGACAATATGACAAGTCTAAGTTCTCTCGCGAGAACAAAGCCTCGTGACATTTCCGTCTTGCGATGAAATCGCAGGACGTCTTTACACTTTCATGCAAAAACCCATTGATATCATCTTAACATTTCTCTTTATGGCTTGTTTCCTCTGCACAATTTACATTACGCGACAATATGACAGGCCTAAGTTATCTTACGAGAACGAAGCCCCATGACATTGCCATCTTAAGACACTTATCATCTCCCTAATGGAGGGTGCCACCCTTAATCCCCCCTGGATGCCCCTTCAAGGAGGGCACATCGGCCATACAAGACTAGCTCCTCCCATCCGGATCTGTCAACAACCAGCTGTTTTCGCAGCCTCTTATCCTTTATGCTTATATGGCTTATAGTTACGAGACTGCACCCTAAGTGGGGCTTTCTTTAGGCCAAGTGCATCATAGCCAAGACTTACCAAGGATGGCCAGGGTAGGTTCGTCCGTCCCGGGAACCCTTGGCTCAACCGTGTACCTTGGTTCCTTAGTCATACTCTGCACTTCTTGGAAGAGATCCTCAGTCTCCCAACCAGGGTATAACCTTATATAGTTGGAAATCCAAGATCTCTCTCCCGGATAGGTTTTCTTTAACCCCAACATCTGCATGACTCAGGTTCCAGCGCGATATAACCTTATCACTGAATCATGTCAAGAGATACCCCCTCATATGACGCGCTTTAAGGTCTTAAAGATGCCTCTTATGAAATTGTATTCGCGAACTAGGGTGCACTCCATAAAGGTTCGTCCCATTCTTTATAATTCTGCGAAATTTTTATTCGCTATTCTTGCGATGATGCTCACATATATTGTAATAGAGAGAGAAGAATTTATTATCTGTTTCATCATATATCATATCAGTACCTCTTACCTCGCAGAAATTGTCACTGATAATACCTTTTCAGAAATAGTCTATTCCATGGTCTATCAAGTCTTTGCCCAACATCTCTTCCTTCAGGATCCATTAATTTGTATGCCCCTTTTCCAATTATTTCTTTGATGATATAGGGTCCATCCCATTTTCTCGCCAATTTTCCACAATTTTCTTGCTGATACCTAGGTGTTTCTCGCAAAACCAGATCGCCAGGTTGGAATTCACATTTCTTAACACGCTTGTTGTACTCGCGGGCTAATCTTCGCTGATAATTTTCCATATGTTGTAAAGTTTTTTCCCTTTTTTACTCTAATTCATCTAACTCATGCAAAATCATGCCAGCACTCAAATTCTTTTCCCATGCTTCTCTTTTTGTTGTAGGAATAGCAACTTCTGTTGGTAATACAGCTTCAACCCCATATGTTAAATAAAAAGGTGACATTCCAGTAGCTTCTCGTCTAGTTGTATTGTAAGCCCATATTGCATTATGCACCTGCTCGCACCATGATCTGTGATATCCTTCCAACTTCTTTTTTAAGATATCTGCAATTGTTTTATTAGTTGCCTCAGCTTGACCATTTGCTTGCGGATACAAAGGAGTAGATTTTCCACATTTTATCTTAAATGCATTGAGTAACAATTCTATATTCTGCCCTTCAAATTGTTTTCCATTATCAGACACCAATTGTGCTGGTATTCCAAATCTGCAAATTATATTCTCAAATATAAATTTAAAAATATCCTTATCGCGAATATGCTGTACTGCCTTTACTTCTCCCCACTTCGTGAAATAATCTGTTGAGACAATTAAATACCTTCTTTGTCCAGAACCAGGTACAAATGGTCCCACAATATCTAACCCCCATTTTCCAAAAGCCCATACACTTTTTGACGATGATAATGGTGCTCCAGGTGCATGTATTTTCTTTCCATACCTCTGGCAATCTTCACAACGTCTGGATAGTAGTTTTGCATCTTCATGCATATATGGCCAATAATAACCCTGCATTTTTGTTTTATATGCCAAAGATCTTGCCCCGCTGTGATTACCAGCATCACCACTATGTAACATTTTTAACACCTTTTGTCCTTCTTCTATCGTTAAACATCTTAGCAATGGTCCGCTAAAAGATCTGCGATATAATATTCCATCTCTGAGCTCATAATTGGTTGCTCTACTTTTTAATTTATGTGCCTCCAATCGATTTCTTGGGGTTTCTCCTCTCTCCAAATAAGCATAAAGATTTGCTCGCCAATCTTCATCATTATTTTTTGTTTCTTCTTCGCCAGATTCCAACATCATCACATCTCTCTCTTCTTCTTCTTCTTCTTCTTCTTCTTCTTTATATACTGATGGTAAAAGAAGTGTTTGAATTTTTATACACCTCGCAGCTGGATTTGTCATCATACTAGATATAAAAGCGAAATCATCCGCAAGCCTGTTATCTTTCCTTGTTATGTGTCTCCATTTTATTTTTGGGATTCTCGTAGATAATTCTTCAACAAGTCTTTTTTATTTTCTCAAAGATGGTTCATTTGTGGTGTATTCTCCTTTTATCTGGCGAATAACCGATTGTGAATCGATGGTAATTCTATCATTCTCCAACTTCATCTCTATCGCAAATTTTAAAGCATGAATCACAGCCTCATATTCTATCTCATTATTAGTGGATGCAAATTCCAACCTAAATGAAAAAGATGTCTTCTCTCCTTCTGGCGATATAAAAACAACTCCAATTTCATTTCCTTCCCCATTTGACGATCCATCCACTAATATTTCCCATATGTTGGGTTCTGTTAACAGTTCTCTTGGATCTCCATGTTCCTCTTCTATATCCATCATTTCTTCTACAACATCGTCATCTTCTAAGGGAAATTCAGCTAAAAAGTCTGCGATAACTTGTGATTTTGGCGAGGACAGAATTTCATATTTGATATCAAAGTGTCCTACTTGTGCATTCCATCTCTCAACTCTGCCTGATCTTTTTGAATTTTTCATTACTGATTCAATTGGCACTCTTGTTAATACTTTGATCTTATGCGCTTGAAAATAGATGCGAAGTTTAAAAGTTGCATGTACCAATGCTAAAATTAATTTCTCAATCTTTGAATAATTCCTTTCTGCAGATTTAAATGTCTTGCTGATATAGTAAATTGGCTTCTCTACCCCTGCATCTACTCGCAATAGTACTGCACTTAATGCATATGTGGTCGTCGCAAGATAGATTAATAATTCTTCTCCTGGTTTAGGTTTCTGTAAGATAGTTATGTTCATTAAATGTTCTTTAATCCCTTGAAAAGCCTTCTCACACTCATCTTTCCATTTGAACTTTGTTCCCTTCTTGAGTATATCGAAAAAATGCTTGCATTTGTCTGAAGATCGCGAAATAAACCTTCCTAGCGAGGCTAATAGTCCATTTAATTTTTTCACATCTTTAACTGTCGCTGGAGTTGGCATATCGCAAATTGCTTGTACCTTTTTCGGATCAACTTGTATTCCTTCTTTTGATACAATATAACCCAAAAATTTCCCTGAAACTACTCCAAAAGTACATTTATCTGGATTTACTTTAATGTTAAATTGTCGCATTTGATCAAAAATTTCTTTCAAATCCTGTACATGGTTTTTAGCTTCTTTACTCTTAATCAACATGTCATCCACATATACTTCTAATGTCTTGTGGATCCACTTTGCAAACACCTTTTCCACCATTCTTTGATATGTTGCACCCGCATTTCGTAATCCAAAGGGCATCTTAGTGTAACAATATAACCCTCTTGGAGCAAAAAATGTTGTATGTTCCTGATCTTCTTCTGCGAGTGGAATCTGATTATATCCTTTATACCCATCTAATGAAGATATTCTATCATTTCCTGCTGCTGATTCAACCATTTGTGGGATATCAGGCAGTGGAAAACTATCTTTAGGACATGCTTTATTTAGATCAGTAAAATCTATACAAATTCTTATTCCTTTATTCTTCTTTGGGACCACCACCATATTTGCAATCCATTCTGGATATTTGGCTTGCCTTATAATTCCTGCATCAAGCATTTTCTGTAATTCTTCTTCTATTTGGGAATGATATGTTGTCGCAATTTTTCTTATCCTTTGCTTAATTGGTCTTATATCCTTATTGATTTCTAATTTATGACATGCTACTGAAGGATATATCCCTGGCATCTCATCCATGCTCCACGCAAAGATGTCCTTATATTCTCGCAAGAGGTTTATAGTTCTTTCTTCTTCATCTGTATCCATTTTAGCACCAATTCTCAGTATTTTAGGTTCTTCTTCGCTTCCAATATTTATCTTCTTTGTTGGCTCTGCTGTTGTGTAACTATCTTCAGATTCTCCCATAGGTGTTGGAGTTTTCTTAACTTTCGTGAGTTCTTCTCCTTCTCGCGAAATTTCACTGGGTATACCTTTTCCTTCTTCTGCTCTTATCATGTAAATTTTGAATTCTTCTTCTTTCTTTATCTCTCTCGCCAATTTCCTGCGAGCCTTTCGCAGCTTTGGACGTTCTTCACAATTCTTCACATCAATCTGATAACACAATTTCGCAAAATTTGCATCTCCTCTAATTTTTCCAATTCCATTCGGCATAGGAAATTTGATGCATTGATGTAATGTTGATGCCACAGCCTTAATTGCATGTATCCACGATCTTCCCAATATCATGTTATATGGTGACTCCACATCTATCACACATAATGTTACTTGTGTTTCAATTTCTCCTAATGGAATTCGTATCACTATTTCACCTTTAGGTTTTGTTAAAGATCTTCCAAAGCCATGAACATGATATGTTGAACAAGACATTTCTTCATCTTTGTATCCCATTTTCTTGAAAGTATGGTAGAACATTATATCCACTGAACTCCCCGCATCAACCAAAGTTCTATCCACAACCCATTCTTCTGTAGATTTTATTGACTCTTCATTTTTCATTGGTATAGTGGATAATGTAATTACCAAAGGAGATGTATGACTTAGATATTCTTCTGGTATTTCTGCTGCTGTAAATGTTATATCCTGCTTTTCCCAATCTTTTAATGATGAAATCTTCTCCACCGCCATGATCTTTTTTCCTTCAAAATTTCGTTTATGTATTTTTCCCTTGATATTTTCATGAAATCTATCAATCATTACTTTTGTTATCACATCACACTCCAATTTTCTACAGTCATTTTTTATTTTGATCATTCTTCTTCCAATCACTTCACTGACTTTCCTTAATGACTTTCTCAATTTTGAATAATTCTTATCTTCTCCTTCACCTTTTTTGTGATTTTCACTAATTCAATCCCTGTTTCTAGCGCCAAAATGTAGTTGCGGGATTTCCTACACTACACCCATACTAAGATTCCATGAAAATCAAGACATAATTTGAATATGAATATCGACACTTTATTAATTTCACTTTCAGAAATCTTTTACAACAAAAATATGAACTCAGAAATACAACTTTCTTTCTGGAGTTTCTCTCTCCTCAAAACTCTCTCAACTCTCAAAAATACATCATCATTTTCTGGATCTAGTCAAGTCCTATATATAGGGAAATACATAATGGAAGACAGCTAAGATCTCCGCCTATTTCGGGTCCATTCTGCGATTTCATCGCCATATCTTTAATCTTTACTATCGCCAACTTTATAATTATCGTGAAGCAACCTTATTCTTCTTTCATATCTTTAATCGTCAACTATTACATCGTAATTCTGTGAGGCTCGCCAAATGTCGTTGAAGATATTCACGATGTTCTCGCAAAAGTGTTGTTAACATCGTAAGAATATTTAGACTTCTCGTGAAAGTATCATTTCTATTGCGAGAATATAGTTGTGGCAATATTCTGGTCCTACAGTGACTTCTTCTACCCGCTTTACCAGGACCAACATTTATCATTTGGTTGTAGAATTTTGCTCCATCCATTATTGATGGTCTTCATTTCGCTCATGGTCAAACAACCCAGGGACACAATACTGATGAGGAAGTTGATGTAAGTATCCTTCTTCAAATTAAACCACCATGATATGTCTCGGGATGATTTGATGGTGACCATTGTTGATGTATTCATGAGGAATTTATCGTGGATGAGGAGGATGTTAATGCACCGCCCTCCTCATTGAGTGATAAGAATGTGGAAAGCTCCCGAAATTCTGAACCAAATGAAAATATGGAGAGTTCTCAAATTTACGAACCGAATGGAGATAACGGAGTTGTCGATGATGATTTCATCACTGCCGAGCCCCTAAGTGGTTTGGAGACTCCCCTAGTAAGTATTTTTCCCGTGGCTTCTCCATAGAATTATAAATTTTCTGATTTGTGCATGAATGAATGAAAACCCATGCGACCATGCACATAATTTCGGAGAAATACGTCGTCAGGAAATTTCAAGCTTCAGTTTTTTAAACTTCCAGGAGACTTTCAAAACTTTTCCAGATTGCGCATTGCTTAATGTTTTAGACACATCTCCTTTCTCTTTTATCCAATCATCATGAAAGTTTGATATGTTGTAGAAAACTTCCATACGAAGAGAATGGTATATAACCCGACCCTTGATTCTTCACCAATTGCTCCCAGTTCATGATGTTATATAGGGCAGTGTAAAATATTCTCATGCGAGTTTGTTGTAAAACGTGATTTTATGACTTTCGTATTATTTGTTGACATCTAGCACGTATAATAAGAGATTTTGATGATGTTTGACCATTTGTATGATGTAGTTCATGACTTCCTTTGGTTTCATACTTGGATGATCCTAATCTCATGTAATCTTCGTATTAGGTGCAAAATACCGAAGTTGAGAATGAAGGAACCCAAAATGGTGAAGTTGGTCGGTTGTCAGCCGACACAAAAATAAATTACACTTTCTTACTACTCAAAATATATAATGAAGCAAGGGCAAGAAAGGATCGTTCCCACAGAGAGGTCTAGGTTGTCAATATGTCTTGGTTTCCTATATAAAATACCGGGGGATTTTTTTGATTTTTATATACTATAATAAAATAAAAGCAAATGAAGAAATAAGCAAACAAATCAAATAGAAGAGATATTGGTTAAGGATTTCGTTTTCATTCACTAACATGCTTTTTTAACAATAATTAGAATTGATATTTAATCTCAACTTTTATCAAAATCCCTAGGATACCTTGATCGCAAGAATATCCCGCTAATTCCCTTTTGTCATCAACAAACACATTAAAAGATGCGAGTATGAGTTCTATCTAAGAGAATAACCTAACGTGTAAAAGCACTAATCAAGTTTAATTCCCTAGATGCATTAAGTTCTATGAAATCAGGCCAATCAAAGCAATCGAACGTGGAAAGCGCACTAATTCAATTTAACAAAGGTCACGATTCACATATGATCATAAGAATATATCATTACAAACTATAATCATATTTATGCTACTTGTATTCAAGGATTATCACTTTTACGTATAATAAACCCTAAACTAGCAATAGAAGTGATTAGAAGTTCTACCAATTTGCAACTTGACAAAACAATCAATCAAATCATGTTATAATACGTCAATCATATAACTATATTTTCAGAGAATCGTGAACGATAAATATGAGACAAAACCAATATATTGAATCAAAGAATCATGCTTTGTGAAATCCAACTATTCCATAACCAATAATAAAATTAAGTACTCATGCTCAAGGAGTTCATAACAAGGAGAAGAAGAAATTCTATCATGTTGTAAAACCCTAGAAACAAAAGTAGAAGATATAATATATGATGATTAGAGTCAAAAACCCTTATATAGACTTGATGTCCTGTAACTTGTGTTGTCCGGCCAATTTCCAAAACTAGGTAAGCCCATCTCCAAAATTCAATCTTTGGCAGCCCATTAGTTTAGCCCAGTCCATTTGAGCAAACTTCTGGATCGGTGAGTCAGCTGAGTTAACTCGCTTGGGGTGATTTCAGCAGAGTTTTCCCTGTACAACCCACCATTTCAGTTCAGCCTACTGAGACAATAGCAAGTTGAACTCCATTGCGACAGCACCACTTAGTCCACCTTGCAACAACTGCATCAACTGCAGTTGCTTCAATTCTTCTCAGCTCTCAAATTCAGCTGTAAAGCAACAGCTCATCAAACCCTGGACAATAGCAGCAGTTCTTCTCTTTTCGATTTCAAAACACATTCTTCCATTAACCCTAGCATTCTCAGCCATAACTCCATCGACTGCATCACTTTGTCTTCTTTGTAAGCTTCATCAACTCAAACTCCTCAGGCAAACCACCAAAAGTTATATTGCAATCAAACCAACAACACCACCTTCGTAGTACCAGCTCAACCCATCCAACCATTGCTTCTGCTCTTGTAATCACCTGACTCAACCTGCAGTGACACCACCTCTTAACTTGAGCTTCAACATTAGTTCCCCCATTTCAAAGTATGACTGCGAGCAACCACCAGTTCCAACCTGCAATATTAACTTCTCAACGGCAACAGCTGCAACACAACTTGAACTGTAGCTCTCATACAGCTCCATCTCTGTCAGTCTTGTTTCTCCCTTAGCAGCACAATAAAACCATTATTTCTGGAACCAACACATACAGATCATTTCCTCCATGGTTCCACCACCTGCGAGCACTTCTAACAACTAAACTCACTACATGAAACAAAAGCAGCAACCCACGGCAACCATCGCTGCAGCACTTTCACTTCACACACAACTGCATTCCCTGTAATGAACAACATCATTCAGTCTTGCTGACCTCCTTGCAATTTCTGTAGCTTCTCCATCATCGCACACCTGACCTCCTCGCATCTGTTTTTCTTGTTGGCTTCTAAATTCTCTCCAGGCAGATGCCAAACATTGCTCAAATAACGCACATAAAACACTGCACCTGATACTTTCCATGACAATCAACATCACATAAAACATAACTTGGAATTGAATTCTCAGTTAATCTGAGCTCCAAATCTGCCTAAGACTATCTCATATTACCAGCACGCTTCTTTGATCTCCACCAGTACCTTATTCCCATAGTAGTGCAGCTCAACCATCAGCACCTCAATCTCCACCACCAGTCCTTGGCAAACCACAAGCAAGACCCATTAATTCTGTAACATATCTGTAGCTTCCAATTTAGCTTCCCAAGCCATTCATGAGACGTCCCTGTCATCACCAACACCAGATGCAGCTTCATGGCTTGCAGCAGATTCAACTTATTTCACCACCTGAAATCTATTTACCCAGTATTAGCAGCAACAACTCTCACTATCAGCAACAACATTATTTCATGCTCTTCCTTTTTGCCAACAGTGCATCACATTCCCATTCTTCAACTGCCTGTATGACAACCAAATTCACCACCTGCAATGCTTCATGCCACAGCCATGATGGCTACCACTGCAAACACCACCATATGCACCCTGCTAATTGAAACTAAGCCATTATCACTGCATTCTGCAACTCATCCGAACACGACAATAACATACTTCCATCGAACCCATCTTCTCAACCTTTCAAGCAAAGTCACTAAAACCGCAGCTATCTCATTGCCACCAGATTCATTCAAACATCTCAGAACTTCATATACCACCATTGAACCACTAGACCCAGTTGTAAACTCCATTCCAAGACCAAGACTAGTAACCTTTCCAGCTCAACTGTTGTTGTGAACTCAATCCATCCAACTCCTAAACTCTGCCCAAATATCACTCCAACTTCTCGTGTTGATCTGCACTTCTACAAGGAACTGATCCTTCTACAACATCCCATAAAGAACATGGCACAACTAGTGGAATTAAGGCTGGAGGTTCCGTTGAGGTTGCCAAGAGCTGAGTGGTTCAGGAATTTAAACGAACATGTTGTGTGACAGAAACTAGTAGTTTAGAGATGAACTCATGCTTGATTTGTATGATCATTCCATCTCCTTCCCTGCGACAATTCTCATTCAATAACAAACCCATTCATTATAATCCATTAAGAGCTCTGAATCAGACATCAATTCATCCCTTCAACACCCATCAATGGCAGTAAACTTGTTTAATCCCTGTTCATTCCGAGAAAACTTTATTCAAAACCCATCGAAGCTCATCTACATAGCTGCCAATCGGAATCAGAAACTAGCTCATTTATCCAAACTTCCATGAACTCTAAAAACTTTCCGAATCTCATCCATTCGTCCCTGTTTTATCCATGAGTGAACTCTATCCTTGCCTGGACCTGTTTATCCATTCAAACACTCAGCTTTGTCTTCTTCTCGCCCTTGGAATCATGTTCTAACCCTTCGAATTAACAGCACCCCACCAGACCTGAGCTTGCCGGCGCAAAGGAGAAAAATGCTTTATTATGACTTGAGTTGATGAAGACTCGACCTGCTCTACTGGTTGTAAGAAACCTAATTTGATTTATTTCTCAAATGTACATGCCAGCACCACTAGCACACAATCCCCAGGCTTGAATGACTGCCGAGCCCATGTAGGTTCACAACACAATCTTCAAGCCCAACGTCTTGTAGTCCACCTAGCTCATGACTCAATTGGCCTGAGTTTTGAGTTCTTTATTGTAGAGAATCGGCAACACCTCCTGGTTCTCGATGCGACTCATTTTGATGCTTTTTCTTCCTTTTTGCAGTCTCAAGCCATTGTACCTAAATAAGGATAAAGCAAACGTAATACACAAAATAACAAAAGAAATAGCTAAGAAAAGCATATGAAATAGATACTTAAAAGATGCAATTTTGGCACTTATCAGAAGTGAGCGACCCTGAGGCTATTGATAAGGAGGCAACTATATCTTCTCTTCAAGGTCATGAAACTGTTGTTGATATAGTCATGGAAACCCAAATTGTTGCTCCTTCAGTAATAGAAGAATCCAGGATACCAGCAGAAAACACTGAAGAAACTGTTGTTTTGATTGTAGAGGTCACTCCAGTAATTGAGAACCGTATAGTTGTACATGAATATCCAAGTGCAGGAGTTTCCTTTGATCCTCCATTCGATGCCTCACTCCCGTATCATGAGTTAGTTGGTGGATTCGATGTTCCCATTGGATATGTGGGTTTGTATAAGAAAATATGGGAGAAATTTGGCCACATAATTGTCGACAGGAATCCTGGGCGTGCTTATGCTTTAAAAATGCAGGTAAGTGTACTCTTGCATGTTGTAAGCGATATATGCACTAGAGCCAGAAATGCTGTAACTCCAGATCACTACACCAAATCGACGGTTTTGAGACATATATAAATGTTGCCCTGATTTTTTGAGACACATACAAGTGTCTCAATTTTGGCGTAGGGAATGCTTTGAGTCGAATTTAAAGACGCTTATAAACGTCTCTTAATTAATCTAAGCGACACTTATAAGTGTCTGTTAAATAATTTTTAAGAGACACCTATAATTAATTTAAGAGACACTTATATATGTCTCAAATAAAATTAGCTTTTTAAAAAAAATCATAACTTTCAAGTTGGGAATTCCCAAAATCAAAATTATTTCCTGCACCTGCATGTTTTAATTTTCTGTACACCAATACAAGTCGCAATTCCATTCCCAATCAAATATTAACACTACCATCAAAAATGAAGTCTTAAGATTTAATATCTTCAAGGAAAAAATAAAAAAATGAAAGCTGGAATACAAGAGAAGATGTTGAAAATGACTCAAGTTACTTATCAGGAAATAAAAGATGTTGAACATAATCAGTAACAGAAAATTTAAATGCCAAAGACTTGAAAGTCATCTAGTTTAGAACCTTCGCAGAATGGGAATTCCAGAATGATAAATTGAGTTCCTTGTTGTCTCACAAGTAGCACAAGCAATGAGCTTCCATACCTGAAAAAACAATGGAGTTCTGTAAGAAACATTGACAATTATGATTCATAGACAAATGGCACCTGCCAAGAATCAACTGAAAAGAAATGAAGGGTGCCTGAACATCTAAGTGAAGATTCCTAGCAAGTTAATAGACCAAGAAAAGGCTGTGAAGATTCCTAGCAGCTGAAGATACTAACGGTAGAGGCTGTGCTGATTTGTTAGTCTGTTTCATATAAATCATTGCTGCCCTAGAAGAGATTTTTAGAACATAACAAGAAAATCATAATTAAATCCTAGTTATACCATTACTTGCTCCGTCTATCCCCAACATGCATTTTTCATCTACAACACTCCAAATTTATAACTAATGTCCTACAATTTGGTGAGAACTGCGGAAGCTCTTGACTGAACTGTGTCATTTATATAAAACTTGAGGTGCATACAATTTTAATGAACAGAGGAACCACTATATTTTCTACTAATTATATTATTAATTGTGGAAACCTATGCTCTGCATACATTAGTCATGGAAGGCATACACTACCTTGTAACTCCATATCAATTCATAACTTTCCACATTCAAACTCTTCATTACTAGGAACCTACAACTAGATGCAGTTCAACATTAAAATTGAGAAGCACAAGGATTTGACGGTCAAAATAATCAGAAACATATCCGAAAGTACAGTCGAGTACCACTTTCATTAAATTTAAATACGATTAAATATGACTACACTTACCGAAAGGAATTCCAAAGCGGAAATCATGAATCTTTGATGCCTTTAAGGTCTCCTTGATATCATGCTCTTGTAATTTCACTACGAACTTTCCATCTACATGCACTTCATTACTAGGATGTGATCTAACTGATCCCTCTGCGTGCAACTTTGAATCACCAGCTGGAGAAGTCATTGGGGTTTTCATATCCAAACTACAGGGTTATATATATACCTCTTAATTAAAGACAGAAAAAACATAAAAGTCACTATAAAATCTATAAAAGGACCAAACAAATTTTTGTACGATTAATTAAATCTTCCAATCAACGAATTTGCATAGTTGAATACATCGTACCCTCCAACAAAAACGATTTCTCCCTTGGTAGATGTGTGTCTGCAGATAAAACTCCTTGGGGTTAAATTGAAACATCTCTTGGGAAGTTGAACCACAGAAGAAGCATACATGGGTTCTTGCACTACCCCTCATCTGCAACCATTTAGTATGTAAGCTAAATGTGAACAAAATATATATAACACCCTGCAAAGAGTTGCAACAATGTTATGATAATATAAGGAATACCTTGTAACCCTTAATCCACCATCTCCATTAATCACCCCATACTACTTCATCTTCAATTCATCACCACAACCTGATCCATACTATTGCAAATCACTACCATGACCATCTCCAGTACCCCCACTTCACTTAACTACAAGTCACCATCACCACCATCTCCAATACATGTTCCTTACTACTTCAAATTACCACCTCCACCATCTCCAGTCATTTGCATAACACAATAAACAAATAACACATATCAAAGTTAAAAATCAAAGCCAATAACAAAGAATACCAACAAGTATTGTGTAACATACACTTCCTTCACAACAAAAACAATTATATTTTAAATTCAACTCAGATAATGTGAGGCACATATACAAAACCATCTATATCAATGTCAGGCACATATACAAAACCATCTATATCAATATCATACACCTTGACAATTAACAACTTGATCAAAAGAAAACACCGGCGCAATCAGAGTGCGATCAAATACTATTTGACATCTGAAAACTCACACAATAAAAGCTCACTTGTCCAGATATTTCAAATGGAATATGCAGGTCTTCAGGCCTGCAAACATTTAAAAACCATTAGTAAACACACAAAATCATTAAGAATCCACAATTAACCAATACATTAAAAAAATGTACCTGCAATTCATATTCGACTCTTAATTTCCTTCCACCATATCCGCCGCCTTTCCTTGGTGGACTATAATGGTGGACTAATACTATGAACTATATTACCTCCTGATGATTTCCCTTCCATCATTCATTCCACACATCTAAATATATGTAATTAGATCAGAAAATTAAACTTAAAATCCGAAATTGTGCAAAATCAAAACCCCAGATGCAAGAAAATTTACCTAAAAAACAACAATTAAGCCTTGAAATCAAGTTCTTGTGAAACCAAAAGAGAGAAATTAATGAATTAGAGATCTGGTTCTTCTAGATGTGAAGAAGATCGACAAAGTTAATAGCCTTGAAACCTAAAAAACAACAATTAATCACACATAATTAGCCTTGAAACCAAAAAACTCATCATCATTTGTATCAGAGGAAGCACATAGCAACATATCTACAGAAATATGAAAATCACTTGAATCTCACTTCTCACTTGAATCTTCTACTGAATCTTCTACCGAATCTTCATTATACATATACAAAAAAATGAGAAATAAAGTTAGGGTTTATACTTCTCACTTGAATCTTCTACTGAATCTTCTTCTGCAAATTGAAAATAAAGAGTTAAAATCCATTTCTAGGGTTTAAAAAATTACAACAACCAAAGGATATGAAATGGGTTTTTATACCTGAGCTTAGGTTACTCAAAATATGTGAAATGGGTCTTGTAATAAGATTACGTTTAATTTGTGCTCGATTTAGGTTTTTTTGACGCAAAATAGATCTGATTTAGGTTACTTAAAATCTCTGCTTTATTCTAGTATTGATTTATGGAAAGATTCGAAGACATAATCTGGTATAGATTTGAGGAAAGTTGGGATTCATCTCTGAGAAATCGGGTTCTAGGGTACTCAACTTTGTGAGACGAAGGAGAAGAGAGAAGAAATAAATGGTTTCTTTCTTGTTTCTATCGGGGTGAGAAGGATAAGGAAGGAAAGGGAAAGAAAAGTAAAAAATAAAAATGACAAATAAATTAGGAGTATTTTGGTTATATGGAAAAATGTTTAGGCAAAAAAAAAAGGGGGAACCCTAAAATAAATGAGGGGATTAATGAAATTCGGTTTCAAATTATTTGGGATTAGATATAGAATGGGGGGGGGGGGGATTTGAGGGGGAAATTAGTATGAGAAATATTTAGAAATTTGGAAAGAGAGGGAATATTGGGGGAAAGTTTGAGATTTTAGCGGGAAATAAAATGGAAATAATTTTTTTTTCTAAATTAGGTAAAAAATAAATTTATAAAGTTTTAATTTTATAAGTATATGATATTTTAAGACACTTATAAGAGTAGTTGAAAAATCAGAATTAAAGCAACTCATATCTTTCATTTGAGACTCTTATATGAGTGGAAGCACTAAAGACACATATATGTGTCTCGAACCCAAAAATCGATATGTCTCAAATCGGGCCATATGGTGTAGTGGATGTACTCTTTGATTGGGAGTTCAACTTGGAGAATTCTGAAAGACTTGGCTTCAATGTGAAATGGCTTCTTAAGAAAATGAATGTTATTACGGATTCATGTGAACATAACATACCCTTTCCCAATGATGTTGTGATGGAGAAGGAAGACAAGATTGCAAGACCGATTGAAGAGATGAACAAGGAGAAGGCGACTTTACATGCTTTGAAGGATGCAGAGGCGCAAAAATCTTTCTTTGCTGATTTTCTTTGATTCATTTCCATAATTTCTTGAACTTATGAATTTCTGAGAGATGTGAGGTTTTATTTGGGTTTTGATATCATGGTTTTGGATTGGTAGATGGTTAAGGATTTTCTTTTGGATTTGATACAGATTCTCTTTTAAGAAATATGAATTGAATTTTGATAAATTGCTGAATTCAAATACTGATTGCAAGTATTGCAAACATTTTGGAGGAATTGAAATACAATTAAATAAAATCTTAAAATGTTGAATCCATACGTCATGAATGCTTAGACACCAGTACCTCAAATGCCCAATAGCCTCAGATAAATTCTTTAATCCAACTCTCATGAATTATTGGTAAGGTTCGTCCATCCATGTTGATTAGTTTGTAGTATCCTCCGGTGATGGACTTAGCGATCATGAATGGTCTTTCCCAATTATAGCTCCTCGCAGAATGGAGATCCCGTTTAGTTGCTTTGAGAACCAAATCCCCTTCTTTGAATTTGTTTAGTTTTGCAGTTCATGCCTTGAATATTTTGCGCTGATTCCATGGTTGTGGTACATATGGACATTAGTGCAGAGAAGAGTATCCAGCATATTGTTTGTCATGCTTAGCCGAGTCTTCAGTAATAAACCTTTTGACAGAATGACCAGCATGAAGATGCCCTGAACCCAACCACTGGGTATAATATTGCCGAGGTGAAGTTATCCATTCGTAACTCCTAATCATTGCTAAATTGTTCATGGGGAGGAGTCCCTGGATCAATGTAGCATATTTGAACATTGGTAATATTGGAGCGTGAGGAGGGATAAGACTTTCCTGAGCTTGAAACCTTCAGACAAAGGTGTGTGGACTTTCTCCAAGTTCTTGCGTAAGTCCTATTAGACTTTTAATTTCCTCCAGATGCTCAAATGGTGAAGCATCTTCAGCTTCCTCTTCCGACTCAAAGTCTTCGTCGATGGTGGATTGTTCTAAAGGCATTAGAGTTATCCTTCCAGCATGGATCTAAGTCCTTCCAAGGATTATGTCATATCCAGGGTCTTCTCGGATTATGTAGAACTTGGTCTCAGTGCAGACCAAACTCTTTGTAATTTTGAGAATGATGAAGCCATGTGCGTCTCTGGAAATCCCTTCATGGTCTCTGACTGCTATGGGAGCATGAGTAGCTTCTTGTCGAGTAATGCCAGCATCCCTGAGAGTTTTCAAAGGGATGATGTTGACAGCAGTACCAACATCAAAAAATTCCCTTTTGAATTCATTTCCTTTAATGTACACTGTGGTGAGCAGTCCCCAGTCATACATTTCTTTGTCAGTGGCTGAAGGTTCGGAAGGTACATCTGGAATCAGCAGGCGTTTCCCGGAAACTATGTGATTTAAATCTGTGAACATGTCCCTTCTTTTCTCTTTTGACAGAGATAGAGCAATTCGCAGACATGCTCCATCAATGACTGAACTGCTTCCTTTACCGGTGCTTCGGAAATATAGAAAGTCCGGATAGGGAGGGGATCTCTGTGCACCCATTCGGATCCAAGATTAAGTTTTCCTGACTCAACCTTCTCTCTGAATATGTGTTTTAAAACTTTGCAACTACTTGTCGGATGATTTACGAATCGGTGGAACCAACAATAACGAGGATTTTCCATGTCTTCCTCAGTTGGGTCTCTCCTGACGTTCGGCAATTTGATTGCACCATCTTGGATCCAGGCATCTAGTAGCTCGAACACTTCTCCAATCGGTAGAGAAAAGTCAGGTGCATCGTCATCAGTAGCTTTTGTGCGTTGACCAGGAGTATGTGCCTATTCCTCTGACTTGTCCTTCTTTTGTGTCTTCAGAGGAGCGGCAGCATGCTTGTCCGGGGATTCATCTTTGCGCTTGCTCCCTTCTGCAACACCATTTGTAGAGGGCTGCAGGTTGTACTGTTTGTTGATCAGACGTCTGCTTCCTCGAGTGTCACGTGCTTCCTCAGTCTTCATGGGTTTTGCTCTTTCCAATAGAGCAGGTGCGGTGGTTTCTGATCTCTTAGCCGCTTAATGAAGTTTTGAGAAAGTCTGGAATCGAAGATTCTCCAGCAGAGCTGTATACCGGGAGCATGCCGTTGATGCACAAATATACTAGCTGTTGTTCTGTGACATTCGGGTCATGACAATCCAGGGCTTGGACTCGGAATATTTTCACATATTCATTGGGATTTTCACTGACCCTCTGAGACATCATTCTAAGGTCAGATAGAGTGACTTGTTCTGACACGAAGAAGTATTTCCTATAAAAGGCGCTGATCATTTCTCCCCAGTTGTTGATAGTCCCTGGTGCAATGTTGTTATACCAGGTGTATGCTCTGCCTTTCAATGATTTTGAAAACTCTTTGAGCCGAACAACATGGTTATGTTCATGTTCTACCAAGGCTTCGAGGAAACGGGAAACATGTTCTCGAGCATTACCGGTTCCATCATACAGAGTAAAAGTTGGAGAAATGTAACCTTTAGAAAGAGGGATCCTCTGTGTAGCGACGGGATAAGGAGGTTGGTGACGATGGACGTATGATGTGTTTCCTATTCCACGGTTCTCCAGAAGATGCTCCAGGTCTTCACGAGTGATGAAGTTTGATGACTCCTTTATTGATGAATCGCCTGCAGCTTTGCCGACTTCGTCATCATCCACTGTATGAATTGGAATTACCTCAGGATTAGCGGCGTCTGAGGAATTCTCCTTTTTTTCCCTTTTTCTTGAGCCTTCTCTGACAGTTTATCTGTGAGAGTCTTCATATGGTCCAATAATTTCTGTTGTATTGCAGCCATATTCATCTGATTCTTTGCAAGAGTCTCTTACATTTTGATGAGGTCAGCCATGGTAGGTGGTGGATTTCCTCTGATTTCTTCAGGATGTCGACCGAAAAAAGGATGACCTTCCGCGTTGGTGTGAGGAGGAGTGATGTCACCACCATCAGTGTTAATGACTGGAACAGTTTTCGGGATGTCCTCATTGTTGCTAGTGCTAGCGATATTTGCGTTAGGATTTGTGACCGATCCTGACCTAAGACCAACCATCTTGTGAAAATGAGATATTGTAACCGAGAGAATGATCTCCACTTGTGGTCGCCAATCTGTAGATGGGGAAAAAAGATTTTCTGGTTTTTACGGAATTGAAGAGCCGACCGTGTGGAGACTCCTTGAACCGAGCAAGATGTTGAACCTCACACATATGCATCGCAAGAAGGGAGTGCTTTTAGTTCGAGAGATCAATCTATAAGACCCCGTCCTAAACCAAGAACAATGGTCATTCCAGAGTCAATTCGGTCACAAGAGAGGATGGGATGATCTGTAGGAGGGAAGCTGAGAACTGCGTGAGATCAATGGTGATCTGAGATTGTAAGTGTGTTGTGATTTCAGCGTGAAAATGCTCTGAATGATTGAGTTTTTCCTGATTGAGAGTGATTTCTGTGAGTTCGTGTAGACGGAAGATTGTCTGTATGAACTTTGATGAGAAATTGCTCGTTTAGGCGAATGATCGAATTGTTCGAATCTTGTTCAATGTTGTTGTTTCAATCAGGATTCAGAAACATTTTATAATGCCAGAGTTGAAAACACCATGATCCCAACAGTTGCTGGAATCAAAGAGTGATAAAGTGGGAAATCGTGTTAAACTAATTATTCATCATGCGGAGACTTGGTTAACTTTCCACCCACTACTTTTCTGATTCTTCCAACTGATTGCACGACTTTCTCACATTCTCATCGTGGGTGAACACACGTGTCGTAGACCGCCAGACCAAAACCCTAGTTAATATCCCCCATTGTGACACGATTGAAATCTCGTGATTGAGGAGTCAGTTGCTGACTTTGTGGGACGATGAGTCCATGTAATGCTGAGTTGAACACGTTTTAGCAAATGTTCCGAAACTCATGAATTAAATGTATGTCTGCTGAAACGAGGTACCATTATAACCTAAAATGAGCAAACTATGTTGCTGAATTGTCGAATATTAATAGTTGAACCAATATTCTTTGATCCTAGCAAATATTGCTAGTATGAGCTAATATTGCTAATTTGAGTGAATATTGCCGGTTCGAGAAAATATTGCTCATTTGATGAATTTATTAGTATTAGGACCGAATAAAATAATAATTTCATTTACTGACTGCTGGGTCGAGTAAAATAAATAAGAATGTTGATAATGGAATCAACATAAAATTATTAGAGTGTTTGAATCTACTCAGAATCATGTTTCTGTAGAGCTCTGGATTCAAAACCCTAATTTTACCGAGATGATGATTTATTACAAATCAACATGGGACCGGCTACATGGGATGACGGGCTCACCATATAACGCCCAGACGCTCGAATGAGCAAAAAATACCAAAGTCTTTTGAGACCAGTTGGTGACATAATGATTAAATGCTGGTTTAATCATTTACCAAAATAATGCTCGTGTGAGCGATAAATAATAAAACCTGGTATCATGAAAACGTGAAGGACCGACCAAGAGGTCATGAGACCGGCTCTTGATGCGTGTGGGACCAGTGGATGGTCGTTTGAGCAAACTTCCAATAGTTTGGAAAGAGTTTGAACCTAATATGAGCAGTTGAGCAAATTAGGTTAAAATCAGTAAAACATGCGGGATCAACTGTTTGCATGCCTCAGGGTCACACTTGGTCGGTCAAGGGGATGTTCCCGTGTCACCACAACGTCCGTGTTTCAGTCATGAGAATTTTGATATTTTATGGTGCGCGTTTGAGCAACATTTGGAGAAAATATGCAAAATCCATGGTTTTGCTGAAGCTGGGAAAAATACATGAGATGAGGGAAAATAAATAAAACAAGGAATTACAAGGTGTGGGACCGTCCACGGCTAGGGCATGGCCGGCCGGCTGACACACGGTCCCACATGCTTTTCCCAGTTTTATGTGATTTTATGTGTTTTTCTCTGATTTAAGGGAAATTCCATGAAACTAGAGAGTTTGGCGAAATTAGGGAACTTCCATAAGGAGAGATAAAATAAAATAAGTGTTTTTCTCTGATTTAATGGAAATTCCATGAAACTAGAGAGTTTGGAGAAATTAGGGAACTTCCATAAGGAGAGATAAAATAAAATAAGATAAAATTAGGAATAGGAGTGCGGGACCGGCAAAGGCCAAGGCATGGCCGGCCGGCCATGGGCGCGGGTCCCAAGACACTCTCCCTAATTTTATATAATTTTCATGATTTTAGGGAGTTTTACCTAAAATCAAAGGGATTTGTTGAAAACCAAGATATTTTGTTGAAATCAGGGAGTTTTTTCATGAAATCATGAAACAAAACACCAAATAATAATAAAACAAGGGGCGTGTGGGACCGTCTAGGGCATGGCCGGCCGGCTAGAGCCCGGTCCCACGAGTTTTCCTAAAATTTTAATATTTTCTATGATTTTGGAGAAAATACATGAAATTAGGTAATTTTAAGGAAAATTCATGAAATCAAGGAATTTTCATAATTTAAGAGAAATAACAAAATAATGGGGAAGTGAGGTGTGGGACCGGTCACGGCCAGGGCATGACCGGCCGGCCGGCGGTCCCATGTCACCTTTTCCTAATTTTATTATTTTTTGATAAAATCATGTGACTTAGGTAAAAATACATGAAATTAGGTAATTTTCATGATTTTAGGGAAAATTCATAAAATCAAGGAATTTTCATAATTTGAGGAGGAATAATAAAATAATGGGGAAGTGAGGTGTGGGACCGGCCACGGCCATGGCATGACCGGCCGGCCGGCGGTCCCATGTCACCTTTTCCTAATTTTATTATTTTTTGATAAAATCATGTGATTTAGATAAAAATACATGAAATTAGGTAATTTTCCGGATTTTAGAAAAAATTCATAAAATCAAGGAATTTTCATAATTTGAGGAGGAATAATAAAATAATGGGGAAGTGAGGTGTGGGATCGGCCAGGGCATGACCAGCCGTCCAGCGGTCCCATGTCACCTTTTCCTAATTTTATTATTTTTTGATAAAATCATGTGATTTAGATAAAAATACATGAAATTAGGTAATTTTCATGATTTTAGAGAAAATTCATAAAATCAAGGAATTTTCATAATTTGAGGAGGAATAATAAAATAATGGGGAAGTGAGGTGTGGGATCGGCCACGGCCAGGGCATAACCGGTCGGCCGGCGGTCCCATGTCACCTTTTCCTAATTTTATTATTTTTTGATAAAATCATGTGATTTAGATAATTTCTTTGAAATAAAGAAAATTGCTCGAACGAAAGGGTTTTCATGAGATTAGGAAAATAGCAAAAATATGTTAAAATATAAAATTGGGCACGGGACTGGTCACGGCATAACTGGCCGGCTGGTGATCCCAGTCCCCTGGCGCTTTTGCTAATATATTATTATTATTATTATTATTTTCCTTCCTATTTTGCATAGGTTCCTCGTTCGTTCATGCTGGTCCGTGCACTATTTACTAATTACACTTGCACCATTTTTGTCAGGGCTTATTCGATGCTCAGATGCCTGTTTCTTCGGATATTTATCACTAACCCGTGGCATTCTGCTGGGAAGAACCACGAATTGAAGTGACAAAACATAACGGAGAATCGTAAAATATTGCTGGATATTTAGACAATTAAAGATGGCTCGTAGAATATTGTTGGATATTCAGACGAGGGTTCGTAGAATATTGCTGGATATTCAGACAATGGTTCGTACAATTGCTGGATATTCAGACGATGGTTCGTATAATATTGCTGGATATTCAGACGATCTCAGGTAATTAATCGATGGCTATATACTGGAAGGCTTCCTGCCTAGGAGCATTAATCATTTGAGGGTTTGAGTAATACGAACTTGCTGGGGTGTCATATTCCTCTTGCATAGTCGGGGAAAACCGGTCGCATCCTGAAGACGTTGTCGCCCAATCTTTCGATTTTATACAGTATGAGATGTGTCGTGGTCTCAGCTGGGAGACTGCACATCTGCATCTTCTCTGAGAGACTTTCTTCATCAAAGGGTTATGATATGTGTTGTGGTCTCAGCTGGGAGACTGCACATCTACATCTTCTCTGAGAGACTTTCTCCATCAGAGGCTTATGAGATGTGCCGTGGTCTCAGCCGAGAGACTGCACTTCTGCATCTTCTCTGAGAGACTTTCTCCATCAGAGGTGGCATGAGCTTTCATGCATAGAAACATGAGTCTCGATACTCATCTGATTGCCGGATACAGAGTAATTACTGAAATTGCTCAGTATTCATGAGATGTGCGTGGTTTCAGCTGGGAGACTACACATCTCATGTACTCTGAGAGACAATCTTCTCAGTCAGATATTTGTGGCATGAGCTTTCATGCTTTAATCGAGAGACACGAACCTCAATACTCATCCGATTGCCGAATCTGGAGCATAGTTTTACAATTCTACCCTTTGTCGAAAATCCACCATCTACATCTGATCAATCAAATGAATGGGATATATTCTCTCAAGGATATAACTCTTGCTCCGTTCAGGGCTGAAGCACAACGACTCCTGACTCATTTTGACGATGCGACCATCATCCATACTGGCCGGACCAACAATAGACATGCTGACTGCTTAGCAACTCTTGCCTCCAAGTTACAATTCGAAGGGTCAGAGAAAGCCATCATAGTGCAGAGAGGAGATGTATCATCCACATGGGTTAATCAAACTAAAGATACTCCAACGAGTGATTGGAGAGCACTTATTGTTAGGGAGCTAAGCAGTTCCATTACAGAAGGAACAATCATCCTTAAAGAATTGAAGAACTTCTTCCTACTCCATGGGGCGTTTTATCATCGCAACCCCGATGCTTCTCTGTCACGATGCCTTGTAGATGAAGAAGCCATAGAAAAACTCGAAAGTGTACATCAAGAAGTATGTGGGCAGACTCTAGTAATAACACTTTATAGAAGACTTCAAATGCTTGGGTATTACTGGCCCTCAATGGAAACTCAGTCAAGGGATCTACATGGAGCTTGTCCTAATTGTCAGACGCCGCCTCACCATTTGGAGGTCATGACACTCCATCATACCGGGGACTGGAGACAACCTTACATCGAATACCTTCGAGACAACAAGTCGCCACCGGAAAAGAAAGATGCAATCAAGCTCATACAAAGAGCTAAGAGATTTGTCTTCCTTGATAAATTCTTATACCGCAAGAGTTTCGGGGGAGACTTGTTGAGATGCCTAGCCGGAGATGAAGTTCTGATGGCTCTAAAGGAAACATATAAAGGAGAACATCAAGGGAAAAAGAAATTGTTTCTCCAGATTCACGAGAAATATTACTGGCCGACTATGGAGGGCGATGCAGCCGCCTATGTTCAGAAGTGTCACCGGTGCCAGGTTCACGGTAACCTTATTCATACCCACTGTCTTCAATTACATTCTGTGAGTAGTCCATGGCCTTTTTATAGCTGGGGACTTGATATCATTGGAAAGATCAATTCGGCATCCTCAAAGAAGCATGAATACATCATCACGGCTACTGAGTATTTCACCAAGTGGGTTGAATCAATCCCACTCAGAGGTACTACGGGAGTAACTGTTGCAGCCTTTATCAAAGAACACATTATATGTAGATTCTACGTCCCTAAGCATATCATCACAGATAATTGAACTCCTTTCACTAACAAGGATGTTGAGAAATTTCTCAAAGAATACGGGATCAAACAAATCTTCTCCACACCATATTACCCCCAAGGGAACGGACAAGCGGAGAGTACCAACAAAACTTTGATCCGAATTATTAATCGAACGATTCATGAAAATCCAAGATCGTTGCATGAGCAGCTGCCCATGGCCTTGTGGGCTTACAGAACCGCACCAAGGAGCTCAATCGGAACGTTACCATATTCACTCATCTATGGGGCTGATGCTATACTCCCGGCTGAGATAAAAGTTCATTCAGCAAGAATTGCAGCAGGCAGCGGAATACAATGGAATGAAGCTGAAGTGTACAAGTCAAGGGTTTCCGAACTAGACATGCTCGAATCAAGGAGAACTAAAATAGAAAAATATGTAGAAGCTTACAAACAGAGGATATCCAGAGCTTACAACAAAATGGTAAAACCTCGAACTTTCCAAGTAGGAGATTTGGTATTAAATATGGCAAAGCACATTCAAAAAATATGTCCGCTCCCAAATTCTCTCCGAAATGGGAAGGACCGTATGTTATCACCAAATCGGTGTCTAGCGGATACTACAAAATTTTAGCAATCAATGGAGGAAGGGAAGGAAATATTATCAACGGTAAATGGCTCAAAGCCTATTACATTTGATCAACAGCAGAAAATTAATCTTTCATTCAAAATACATCTCAAATGTAATTTATTTTCCTCAAAGAGCATGTCATATGCTCGTTTGTTCACCAAACATTCATCAATTGAACAAATTTCTAGACTATTCTACCTTATCGGAAACCTACGTCTCAATTCTCCTGATTTCTCAGAGCAAACCATCCAACAATGGATAATCCATATAAGAAACTCTGTCAAGTTTCTTCTGAAAAATCCTAGTCTTTGCCCTCAAATCCTCAACATCTTTCTCAACCCTTGCCGACTCCAAAGATAGAATCTTCCCATCCTACAATAAAGCAGTAGTCATGGAAATTGCATCAGCATCCTCTGTCGCCTTATGAATCTTGATTATCTCAAGCCGATGACAGAGCCAACCTACATTGAATCGCAATATATCACAGTTGGAAATCATTTCATCCCACTTGTGTAGTTCCTGATTCTTGACATCCCGCAAGTGCATTTGGTTTATCTCTTCGATGATTGGAAGTAACCCTGCAAATGTGGTCAAGAGGGTTGGTGGAAAACCTTTCCACACTTCCGTAGTAGCAATGTGCCCATACTTTTTCCATATCTTAGTATACAAAGGCGCATGACACTTGGGAATGACAAATCCACCGACTACTTCATTGTCTGGGAAAATATTGATCAAGGGAGCTTCAAACAAGAGTCCAACCATTGGGTATTCACGAACATGACACTAGCATCCGTATCCATGGATTCTGCAGAGTCTTCACATGCCTGATTGCTACTATCTTCAACCTCAACCACGGTCACAGAATTTACTCTCCTTTTCCTTCTGGCATCGACAACGACACGAACATCCGCCTGCGATGAGATAGGAAACATTTAATTTCGCCAAACTGAGCATAACGAAATTTCAAAAAGTAATAAAGTCGCTTACAGATGATCCAGTCTCAGCATGATCCGACCTGTACCGGGCAGGGGTTCTAACAGTCCTCCCGGGTCTTGGGTTGTGAGAGTAATAATTAGTCTTGTTATCCTGCACCAAATCAATTCCTTACGGTCAATAATCTCGATCAAGCAGAGACAAAAAAGATGCATAACTTACCAAGATTGGCGTTTCTACTCCATGCTTCTACTGAAGTTCGTTTTGAGAAGAAGTATTATCACTAGACATGGTATGAGAGGTATGGCGATTGAAATTTCTTCTGTGATGAAACTAACTTAAATATGGAGGAAGTAATTGCGCAAGTGGTAAACCCTAAATTTTGAAGATATATACAAGATACGTCAGACACTTATCTCTGATTCAGTTGCGAGTTTTACTGAAACCCAAAGTCTTGAACGAAGTCAAACTGGGGATCCGGGGTGAAATTAGCACACTGGGGACTGACCAAAGTTAGTCATGATCATCAAGGCACACGACCTCGTGTGTTATACGGTTATGATTGGGTATTATCGTAAAACGAAGAATCACAAGAATTAAGGGAGATTGCAATGAGTTCGGCATTGGAGATTTGCTTAATCCAATCAAGAATAACTCACATTAATAAAATCTCTCATTTAGAAGGAAACCTAACTACTTCAATAAGATTGTTTGAATGAAGACATCTACTACAAAAATTGAAAGTATTCAAATACTAAAAGAGAAAAGAGAATCAAAAGTAAAGATACTCGTCAGATTCATCATCACTGTCCTTCTCGGAGTCTTCGTCGCTATGTTTCTCAGAATCCTCATCTTCAGAGTCACTGTCAGAATTATTGGTGACTGCTGGAGGAGCATAAAAATTCGTCATCATCTGAATCAGAATCTTCTCCAATTTGCTTCATGGACTTCTGATACTCTTTTTCACATCGATCAGGACAAATCTTGTGATGTGGTACCTCCCATATGTCTTCTTCAGAATCATCAGCATCAGAGTCAGCAGGCTTCCCGTCCAAGAATTGACGGTTCTTTTCAGCTCTTTGCATTTTGCGCCGGATTCGACCCTTGTCACGCTGAAGGGCTTCTTTGGCATCGTCTTCGGCTTTCCTTTTCCTGAGTTCAGCAAATGTGACTCTTCGTTCATTCAAGGGGATGCTAGGTTTTTCTCCTTCATTACGAATTTCCTTGGCTCTCGATTTAGCTACAGAAGCTTTGGAGGCTTCGTCAGAAGAACCACTGCTGGAAGTCGGCATTTTCTGAAACCAGGAACACAGAATTATCAACATGGTAAATTCGCCGACAAAATGGTAATTCTTGAATCCTACCTTTTTAAATTTCACTAACAATAGTGCTTTTGCCGCAAGAGTTAGCACACAAAATTAGTTTGTTTCTTGAAACCTGCAATAACGAACGAAACTTCATTAGTTCATAAAAAATGATTTTCTCATAAAATCATAGACATAATTTTCATAATGTGAACATTCACACAACTGAGCTTTGAAGTTTACAACAAGACATTATTTCATCATAAATAAATTGTCCAGTTTACGTCTTGATTTTGAAAAACAATAATTAGTGCAATTTATTCACGTAATTTTTTTTTTTTAAAATTTATCTAATGAGAACGAATCCATGTGAATAAAATATGTCATCATATCCCACATTATATGTCATGGATACATATATGTACATTAAAAAAAAATCTATTTTTTTTCGTATTAGCATTTTCTTTTAAAAAAAACACGAAGGTTTATGCTAGTTTTGTGGAAGCTCACACCTCAAATGTGCACCAGAAAATATCAAAATTCTCAGGACTGAAATGCGGACATTATGGTGACACGGGCACATCCCCTTGACCGACCGAGGGTGACCCCGAGGCTTGCAAACAGCTGGTCCCGCATGTTTTAATGATTTTAACCTAATTTGCTCAACTGCTCATATTAGGTTAAAACTCTTTCCAAACAATTGGAAGTTTGCTCAAACGGCCATCCACTGGTCCCACACGCACCAAGAGACGGTCTCATGACCTCTTGGTCGGTCCTTTGTATTTTCATAATACCCGGTTTTATTATTTTTCGCTCACACGAGCATTATTTCAGTGATTAAATCAGCATTTAACCATTATTTCACCAACTGGTCTCAGGAGACTTTGGTATTTTCGCTCATTCGAGCATTTGGGAGATATATGGTGAACCCGTCATCCCATATAGCCGGTTCCTGTGTTACTCTGTATTGATTTGCAATAATTCACCATTTTGGTAAAATTAGGGTTTTGAATCCAGAGCTCTGCAGAAACGTGATTCTGAGCAGATTCAAACACTCTGATAATTTTATGTTGATTCCATGATTAACATTTTTATTTATTTTGCTCGACCCAGCAGTCAGTAAATTAAATTAATATTTTATTCGGTCCTGCTACCAATAAATTCATCAAACGAGCAATATTTGCTCAAACTAGCAATATTCGCTCGAACCGGCAATGTTTATTCAAATTAGCAATATTCGCTCAGACTAGCAATATTGGCTCAGATCAAAGAATATTGGTTCAACTATCAATATTCAACAATTCAGCAACACAGTTTTCTCGTTTTAGGTTATAATGATACCTCGTATCACCAGACGCATTAAATTCATGAGTTTCAGAACATTTGTAAAACATGTTCAACTCAGCAATGCATGGACTCATCGTCCCATAAAGTCAACAACTGACTCCACAATCACGAGATTTCAATCGTGTCACAATGGGGGATATTAACTAGGGTTTTGGGCTGGCGGTCTACGGCACGTGTGTTCACCCACGATGAGAATGTGAGCAAGTCATGCAATCAGTTGGAAGAGTCATCAAAGTAGTGGGTGGAAAATTAACCAAGTCTCCGCACGATGAGTAATTGGTTTAACACGATTTCCCACTTTCCCACTCTCCGATTCCAGCAAACTATCACACTTCATGGGATCATGGTGTTTTCAATTCTGGCATTATAAAATGTCTCTGAATCCTGATTGAAACAACAACAGCGAACAAGAGTTTTCGAACATTCGAACAACAATCTCAAAAAAGAGAAATTTCTTATCAAAGTTCATACAAACGATCTTTAGTCTACACGAACTCACAGAAATCTCTCTCAATCAGGCAAAACTCAATCATTCAGAACATTTTCACACTGAAATCACAACACACCTACAATCTCAGATCACCATTGATCTCATGTATTTATCATCTTCCCTCCTACAGATCAACCCATCCTCTGTTGTGACCGAATTGAATCTGAAACGACCATTGTTCTTGGTTTAGGCCGGAGTCTTACAAATTGATCTCTCGAACTTAAAGCGCTCCCTTCTTGCAGTGCATCTGTGTGAGTTTCAAACATTTCGCTCGGTTCAAGGAGTCTCCACACGGTCGACTCTTCAATTCCGTAAAAACCAGCAAATCGTTTTTCCCCATCTACACTATCCAACTGATTTTTTTACAACAAACCTATTCTATATCTACTCTCCCAACTCAAGATACAATCACATGTAACCTCAACTCAATATACCTTGCACTTCAAAAACACCAAATCTTCCCTGCATTCTACAACACCACAGCAACAACATCACCACTACTATATTTAGTCTTCATAACTCAACTTCAATCCATAGTTCATAATTCAGTTCACTAGTAATGTAATTCCAACATAAAGACAACAACACAATTCCTCATAATTGTAACTTAAAAAGAAACACCATAACCTCAACTCAACACCACAATCACAGTTCCATGCTATAATTAGCTCAACCTCATCTTAATTCAATACTATTAATAACAGTTATGAAAACTCAATCCCTGAATCATACACACAAGCTCAATAATCCCTCACTAACACCAAATTTTCATCTTAACAACAATATCTCAATTCTAACACCATTCATCACTGCATACATCTTCTCAGCTCAACACAATTAAACAAAACACAACATCACTATCACCATGTCAATCACATCATTTCATCTACATTTCAAGTCTTAATCAATTATGAAACACACATATCCATTCAATAAAAATTTAATAACTGAACTAAACATTTCAAGGAATAATTACCTTAAATGGTTTCATTGATTCCATGGAGACCAATTCTTCTTTGTGGAAATTATATAAATACCCCTCCTTTTCATGGATTTCACAAATACCCTTATCCATCAATAATATACCCCTTATCTTCTTAAATGTAATACATTTAATTTTGAATCATATAAATACCCTTTTAATATTAATAAAAATTAGATGAAAATCATTTCATTTATTATCTCACATGCTGGAAGTGGTGGTGGTCGTGATGCCGGCGATGGAGGCGGTGGTGCCACTAGATTTGGGATCAACTTTTGTTGTTGATACCAGATTTGGATCAACTTTTGTTGTTGATACCATAGTTGGATCAACTTTTGTTGTTGATACCATATTTTGGTGTCAACTTGGGTTGTTGACATGTAATCTTGACCTAACTAATTTCCGAGTTTTCCATTTTTGTAAAATCTTGGGTTGTTGACACCAGATATGATATCAACTTCGGTTGTTGACACCAAAATTTAGTGTCAACTTCGGTTGTTGATACAAAAATCTGGATTAACTTCGGTTGTTGATACAAAAATCTGGACCTAACTTATTTCTAAATTTTCAATTTTGTTATCAACTTGGCGGCAACGGTGGTGGATTTGGAGGAGATGGTGGTCGTAATTGTGGTGGCGGTGGTGACGATGAGTTGTGGTGGAGTTGTGATGGTGGAATGTTGGTGATGATTGTGAAGTGGTGGTGGTGGTTGTGGAGTGGTGGTGATGGTGAATTACCGTAGGTGGAGTGATTGAGAAAGAAAATTGTTGTTTTTTGAAAAAAAAAACAAACTTATGAGTAATAAATTACTAAAATAATTTATTTTTATGAGGATAAGCTTTATATATAAGAGGAGGGGTATATTTATAATGTGATAGGGGTATTTTTGAAGGGTTCAACAACTAAAGGGTATTTAATTAATATTTACTTTGATTCAACTCAGCAACCCAATAACAAACTATCAATTTCATCTCCTTCATATAATCATTAAACCCATGAACCCTAAATCTCTGTTCTACCAAGAACCCTAATTCTAAATTCACTGATTTCTCGAATTAAACTCTTCTTTGGAATCAAATCCTCTAAATCGGCATGACCATCTTCATCTTCAGATTATAATCTTCAAACCCATCTTTAATTTCATCTTATCCATTACTAATCGAATTTCTAACAAATATCAGAGAAAAACTAATTCTTCGATTCTTCCATGAATCTTCAAAACTTCAATTAAACATCTACCCATGCTTCCTCATCCGACAGTAGCTCTATAAATCATCTTATTAATATACAAAACATCAAACAATCTATAAACCTAATTTCTTCAATTCCATGTTATTCGAATTCTAATGGTTCTGCTCCATAATTAACAACCATGCCATCTTCTCCATCGTCAAAAATACAACCTCAATATCTGATTTACTTCGATAGGTAACTCACAGAGACTCAGCAGAATTGAACAGAGAAAAAGAAGAACAAAAGAGAAGAAGAAAGGAGAACGAAGAAGAAAAGAAAAGAAGAGAAATGAATTCTTCTCGATACGGGTAGAGATAAGGCCGTCCAGGGTTGTTAAAGGCACCCGACCAAAATATAAGGGCATCCAAGCGGTTTATAAAAGAAATACAAATCTACTCTTCATATTAGTTTGATGATATCTTCTTCCTCCGGTATCCAATTGACACGTTTGAGTAGTCCATTCCGCATAACTTTGCGAGATATATTTAATGATACTATTTTTGTATCTAAATCATTATTAGAATAACTTCTATTAATTATCGTTCGTGTTAAACTAATCGAGTTATTATCGGCTAACTTGTCACTTGACTAGTCTAATAGCGTTGACGAGCTTGCAGGTCTTTACAATCTCCCCACCTTATACATTTTCGTCCTCGAAAATTGAACCATCCTTTTGGTCTTCGAAAACTCCCCACCTTATAGAATAATCCCATCTCTTTTCTAAGCGCAAACAACATAAAACAAATCACAAACCTATATGGATTTTTTTACAACTAAAATTTGTGGCTCTAGGTTCAAAGACTAATCTTTATTTCAATAAGTTACTAGTTCTAAATATGAGAAAATATTCTATAAGCTTCTAAATAAAATTTTGGATCTAAAAGTTCACTATCAGAAGCAAGTTTTCCTTCTATGCCTAGTGATACAAGAATGCAGTTGCCCTGTCTAGGTTCGCGGCGCCTGACAATGCCTACCTACGTAACAAGTATCACCCGAACACACAAGAATTACCAACCTCACTATTCCCCAGTGATGGATTAACTAAGTTGTATTAATTTATTAAGATTGATTAGTCTTCAACTTCAATCTTAACTGGTGTAATCTGATATATTTACTTCGTAAATTATTATATAAATAGTTCCCACCATTTTAAGCAATTTAATCATCAAAATTTATTTTATCAATATAAGTAATCTAATTTCGATTTCATGTCAATTTATAATATATGATATTTTAAGCTTTGTTGTAATACCATATATAATTTTTAAATTCATGTACCATTTACTATTATTTTTTACATATCCATTTCAATGTATCTATTTGTTTATTTCATTATGTGACTTGATGTAAGTAAATAACCACTAACAATTCTTCATAGTTGTTTGGTATAAATATTTTATTTTTGGTTGTTATATCTATTACTTATTTCTTAGACTAATAAGAGTTAATCGTAATTAATCATAATGCCAAGTTTAATTTTATTATTTATACTAGATTTGATTTGGTCTAACTTTATTTTCTTAAGTTTATATTATTGCTAAAGTAATCTTTAAGTTGCACTATTAATAAAAATTACGTGTTGCTATTACTATCCAATAATTATTATCCAGATGATATTTACAATGACTCTAAATTTTATGGCAATTAGCATTTTATAGTATTATTCTTTGCTTATCTTATTAAAAGTTATTTTCTTAATTAGATTATCACTTTCATTATTGTATTATCAATTTTTCCCATTTGATTACTAGTGTAACTAAAATATGACCAGAATAATTATTTAGTAAGGATTCTTAGTTTAATTTTATTAATCCTGAATCTTGTAAATATAATTTTACTTTCACGAAAATATTGATATAACAGATTTTATTTATTGATATTGAATCCATATACTATATCTTGTTATACATTGGCGTTGGTAATTTAATATGCTTTAAATTTTGAGTCCGCATAAATTTTTTAATACGTCTTAATAGCCTTTAGATTTTTTATATTAATAATAAGTATCTTATTCATATGCAAATTTATTTTACTTTAAGTCTAATTTTGTACTAAGCATTCGAGTACTATAAATATCATTTCATGTTTTTAATTTAGTGATTTAGTGAATCATTTACTGGACTAAAGATAATCTGGGTATAACGTTGTTAACAAGTTTAGTCTTTATTTTGTGCCTTATATGACCTCACGTTCTTTTATTCGTACTTAATAAGTCTTATATTAACTATCTGCCTTAACCGAAAAATACGTAATTCTAATTTGTTATTAATTAACTTTGCAGAACTTAACTGTAGACAAACACTAATAATTTTCGATAGCTATTTAACCCTAATCATTATTTTACCGCTATATATTTGTTAATAGATTTATTGGTTTATAAAATATAGTTAAAAGAGAAGTTACATAGTAGGCAAGCGAGCAACAAGTTGTGCCGCTAGCCCTTTTTGAATAGCGAAACCTATCCTATTAAAAATAAAATCTCGTGAACCAGGAGTCATTATATTGCTCAAACAATACTAATTTAAATTCTAACAGTTCAAGTTAATGAGATTTTAATTTAAATTATGCTCAAACAATACTAATTTAAATTCTAACAGTTCAAGTTTATCATACTAATATTTCATTTCAAAAGATGATTGAATCTATTTATGAAGAGGATTCTATTTGATATACAAATTTATTTTCTTTTAATTCTAATATTACACTAAGCATCCGAATACTATTATTACTACTTCATGTATATTTGTTTCATTTTAAAAATTTACTGGATCATTTGTTAAACTAAAGATAATTTATGTACAAAATTACTAACAAATTGAGTCTTTTTATTTTATATATTATATCATCGCTTTCTTAAGTCTAACATTTAAAGTTTAGACGCAAAACATTTATCGTTAACTTGTAATTAGTTTAATTTACAAAATTTAATATTTAATCATAGTTATTATTACATAATTAATATTTTTATCGTTATATATCCTTATTGAAAATTTTAATTAAATTAAGTTACATATGATACTAATTTATAAATGCTAACATTACTTTACTAAAATTATTATTACTACAATTTTCATTTATAATGACTATTATGATATTTTTATTATTAACACTGATGGTCGAAGTATTATTCTAACTACTCTTACAAATATTATTGAATCCTACTTATGTGATTTTAAACTGTTGATTCTTCATATAAGTCAAGATACTCAATAAAATTCTATGTGATTTTCAAGATTTATCAATAATACTAACTTTACTATTTTTAGTATTAAATTATTTACGTATTCATACTTTTTAGATTAATTATTCTCAAATCCTTATTAGCTAAAGTTATTGGTGTACCCTACTATTTTTACTTCAATACAAATACAAACAAACAATCAAACAAACAAATCAATCAATCAAACAATTCTTTTAATTATTTATAGCTTTTAGTGGTTAAGATTTATCTCACAACCCAACCCAGTTCTAAACTAATCTAGTTCACAAACTGGCACTCGCTATCCCTATTAACTCCCATATAAGATCTAATAGTGAGCTCTGATACCAACATTGTAGCTCCCCCTAAGCTAGCAGCTGACTAATCCAAGAGATTAACTAAAAACAGAGGCACTAAAAAAATTTAATTCATATATGTAGATGCATTTTACGACAAACTACATCCAAAGGATAGAAATCTACTACCGTCTCAAATGAAAGTAAGCACTCAATCAAATAACACAAGATATACGTGGTTCGGTATGATTACCTACGTCCACGGGGGTGAAAGGGTGAATCTTATTACTTCAAAGTGTTACAAAAGTGTTGCTCTTAGTTGGATTTCCTTACAAGATGAACTTACTTCTCACTCACTTCTTCTTAGTGTTTGCTCTAGTTTCTCTCTCCCTCTCCCAAGATTACAACCTCCCTTTCTTGAATACAAGTCCCTCTATTTATAGGAGAAGTTTCATACAACCAAGTTAAGGTTTTGGTCAAGTTACATCTATTTTGAAGTTCTATGGTTGGATCAACTTGTGTCGCCTCTTCTTATATGCGTCTGACCGATACGTCTAGACTCCTCGCCTGCATCTCGTCCGATCCGACCCCCTCGTGTGTTCTCTTGGAATGATATCGCCTATCTAGTCTGTCGCCTGTCTTGCCTATCGCCTATATTTCCTGTCGTCTTCTTAGCTTGGCAGATATGACACATAGTTTCTTATCCATTTGACCGTAGCGCCTCGTTTGACCCACCATGTCTTGTCTTGTCATCTTTGTCAGAAGTCTTGGGTCAAGTCTTGTCCGATAGCTGCAGAGCGATCACGCCCGATCCACGTGGCTCCTTAAATCTCGCGCCTACTAATCTTCATTCCATACTTCGCGTCTCTTCGTTTTTAGGTGCATCAAGGCTTAAGATGTTGCCACCTGGATCTGTGGATATTTTACACCTATATTTATGCCCCTTCTTTCGTTCGTGTGGGAGACACGAGTGGAAGAATGTCGTCCCAACTGCCCACGTCTTCATCCATGCCGCAGATCCCGCCATGCGATGCCCCACTAACTACACTTTATTACATGTAACCGTCGGCGTCGGTTACAGCTCTTTCCCTTTAAATAGCCCGCTTCTTTCTCTCTTCCTTCTTCTTGGACATTTCTCCTTCTGTCCCCCGCCACTGCAATCCTTTCTCCCGCATTTCTTCATCAATCTTTGTTTCTAAACCCTTGTCTTTCTTGATTTCTTTCTTCCTTCTTCTTTCTCGATTGCTACAGTATATGTTGTTGCAGACTCGTCGCCCAGACTCTCTCCGTCGAATCGTCAAGTTCTCCACTATTTCTGTTAATGGCTTCTTCTCCCTCTATGACTGAGAAAAGGTCTGTTGATGACGTTTTTTCCGAGTTTGATGCTTTCTCCCTTGCTTCTCTGTTCTCGTTTGAGAGCCCTTCTAGGTACGATGATCGCGCGATAGAATCTATTTTTGCTGATGATTCTCCTTCTATTTCGTGCAGGTCCGAGAAAAGGGTGAAAGATCTCTCTGATGAAGAGTTCATTGAGCAACTGAAGGAAAAGTACCAGCTTCAAAATTACAAAGTTACCATGCTCTCGGGCCGGAATAGCCTTTTGAAGAAGTCTGATATGGAGAAGCACGAGAAGTCGGCTGATTGTGTGGTCATCACTTAGGGTCAACTGGAGCTAGGCCTTCGTCTTCCCTTGTATAATCCTGATAGTCCTTTCTATTACGAGATTCTTTCTCAGATCAAGACTTCTCGTGCCTTGGCTCAATGGACTGGCAATACTTTCCGAATTATGAACGAGTGGAGAGATCGCCGAGATGGTCATGGTACTGTCTCCGACTAGTCAACATACAAACCGGAGGATGCTCCCGCATATACCGTTGCCAACTTCCTTTCCAACTATAAAGTTGGTACTTCAAACCTAGGTGACCTTGCCGGTTTTGCTGCTAGTCCTCATCGTCACAGAACAATGCCCGAGGGTGTCGAGAGAATGATGCTGGATGCCGATCCTCTCGGCCATAGTTCTAGCAAGCGATCTCGTCATTCTAATGACCCGATTTATCCCCGAGTCCCACTTCTCGTCCGAGGCCCTATTCTTCATGGTAGTTTTCCATCGCCTTCTTTTCCTGCCAAGCCCTATTCTTTTTGGGTGGTTAATGATGACAGGGATGATAAGGTATGCGTCTCCTTCTGTTTTCCTCGACTTTTATCTTGCTGGTTTTGATGTTAACTGGTTGTTTTTAGGGCGCATCCACCAAGGCTACCGGATCTAAGAAAAGAGGTGCTGGCACAAGGGTTGAGGAAGACCAGGGGAAGGTAACAAACACACTGATTTCCTTATAAGTACATGTACTTGCCCCTGTTTTTTTCCTTCACATGTTCTGACGAAACACTAACGGGGGTTTACTCAATAAATACTTTTGCAGATTTGTATAGATTTAAAAAGAGTCGTGAAAAATGACAACTTATGTAGAGTTCTACGGAGTTGGAAAAATACTTGTAGAGTTTTATAGAGTTGGCCTAACTCTTATAGAGATTTGTAGAGTTCTAAAAAGTTGTGAAAACAAAATTTCTAGAGAATTGTATAACAACTTAACATGATGAATCTACAAATCTCTAGATTTGTAAAGTTCTATAAAATTTATCTACTCAAAACAATTCTTGAAAAACGCTAATTGCAAATTAAATTAACCATAATTTGGGACACTTTAGTCATGAATGAAAGTTTTCATTTCATCTAATAACAAAATAAAAAATAGTTTGATCGTATCATATGATACATATATGTATATATCTCTTTCCAAAAAAAAATATATATATATATATACGTGCAAGAGCTTGCATAAATAGTCTAGAGTATACGTGCAAGAGCTTGCATCAACTTGAAATAAAATAAAATAATATCAAAATAAATATATAAAAGATATTAATAAATTAAGTTTTTAATTTTTGTAGAAGTCTTCCAAAATCTTTCACATTTTGCAAGACTTTCTCTAAGGCAAATGTACACATAAATGTCATTCAAAGTCTTAAAATTTGGGAAGTATAGAAAGTCTTTAAGTTTTCTCATTTATAATGAGTAACACAAACTTTGAAAGAGATTTTACAAGTATATAACGAGTAACATATACTTACAAGGAGTTTTCTAAAGTATACAACCAGTAACACAATACTTTAGAAATCTATTAAAGTCTCTGGAAATCACAAAAAGTATTTATTGAGTAAACCCCCGTAAGTGCAGAAACCTCGACATGATGATGATGAAGTTGATGAGGCTGACCCTCAACCTTTTAGGCGTAATCCCCCCAGAGGGAAGCAAGTTGTTAAGCCACCGTCGAAGAGGAACCTTGTTATTGAACTTTCTTATGAAGACGAGTTGTTTGGTGAGAATGTCTCGGGTGACAAAGGCGATGAACAAGGGGTGGGCGACCAGCAAGAGTCCCAGGAGACGCCCAACGTAGATAAGATTGTTACTGAAGAACCAGTAGTGCTTCCTTGTGTGCCCTTTCTCACTGGTGGGGCTTCGTCTAGCGCTGAAACTTCCTTCACTGTTTATGGCCCTATCATGAATTCTGTAGGTGCACTTACTTCCCCGGATTTTGGAGCGTATACTGATGAAGAGATGCTGAATGCAGTTCCCCTTTATGGCGATATCGCCTTGACGCTTGATACTGTGGTAAGTGATTCGTCTCAGCATGGTGATGCACCCCTTCATCTTCTTGTTGCCTCTAATTTTAATCTTGCTTATCTGTGTCAGATCATGAACCGTGTACGTTTGGACGCAGCCAATCGTCGCCGAGACAAGCAGTTGGTAGAATCTCTCCAACTTCAATTACAGGGCGAGAAGAATCGCGCGAACGAGCTAGAGATCAAACTCGCCGATGCTCAAGGTAGGCTATTATTCTTGAAACCTTAGTTTGTGTTGATTGATTTTATCGTGCCAGTATCCTGAGTCGAGTATCCTTCCTCTATCCGGGGTATCTAGTATAGGTAGGGACGCTGCTTCGGAGTTTAGGATCATAAAGAAGAAATGGGATATTGAAAAGGATTTAGCGGAGAATCTCCGTCGGCGAATGGCAAACAAAGATGACAAAATAGACCGCCAATCCGAGGATATCACAAGACTTGAGGGCGAGCTAGAACGATATCGTCAGTTCGAGTATGACCCTGCAGAGATAGATAATCTACGGGCTCATTTGGTCTCCTTTCAACGTCTTGCTTCCGAGAACGCTGCTCTAGCCACAAATTTAGAACAACGGGTAGATGCTCTTCAATTGCAAAATCGAGACCTGCATGAGGATCGTCGACGAATATTGAGGGATAAAGATGTAGTGGAGCGGGCTAATATGGATCTGTTGGGTCGATTGAATGAACTCGATAAAGTTAAGGCCGAGCTAGAATGGAGTAGGTCGCATCTTTCCGTGCTCCAGGTGTCGCGTAATCGTCTAATGGACAATTGGAGCGAGCATAAGAAGTACTGCCCTACCAACGAGTTTAATGAGCAATATTACAATGAACTGACCCTGAAGTTGTCTAAGGCCGAGGATGAATTATCTAAGTCTGTAGAGTCGCTTCAGTCAGTTTTACCCGCTCTTTCAGGTTTTGCTTGCGACGTGTTTGAGACCATTCCTTAGGTTTAAATTATTTTTGTAGTTGTGAAATTGCTAGACCATGTTTACTGAATAATCTCGCATTGTTGTAATCTTGTAGGCGAGCAAAAACGTTCATAAGAGCTCGATCTGGAGGTCCAACGATTGAAGCAGGTCGAGGCCGATTTGGGCTCCAAGCTAACTGATGCCGAGGGAAACGTTGCTCAGCTTACCTAACAACTCGAGGATGAACGCGTCGCCCATGAAAATGAGATAGACGAGAAGGTCCAGTCGGGTATTGAGAAGTGGGTGGAGGACAAGAGACGCGAGGTCGCCCAGAAGAAGGCCGGCGTTGTTCCTCCTAAGGCTTGAAGCGTCTTTTTGTAGTGCTGCGTCACTGAATTGCCCTTTTCATTGGGTTGTAAATCGCCTTTAAAACCTTTCCCCTTATGTTTTTCCTTTCCTTTGACACACTTTATGCTTGTTTTAATGGGGGTGCTGCGTCGCCGATGTTGTTTGTTTTATTTTCGCTAAACTTTTCGTTCCGTATGGTCGCATGATACTCTCCGCGTTTTCTTAATAGACGCCATCAACTTAGCTTTTGTTTCGTATGTTATTCCTGCAATCATTGTTTATGTAAGTTAGTATTTTAACCCTTTCTGTCGAACACACCCAACAAGGAGGGTCATCGGGCCCTATGCCATGTCCTGATTGGGGTATCTCATCACTATCACTTTGGATTCAGTGGAAGGATACCAGTCATCCTAGTTCTAGGACCGATGTTCTCGAGTGGTTATCGACCAACCAATCTCGGGCAAGTGGACACGGCCACTTGCGATGGGGGCGACCTTTCAAATGTAAGTAGGCCACCTAGCTGAGGAGACCTCGCGTCTCAACAACCTTTGGAACTGGTTTCCAACCACCAGAACCCTTAGGCTACCTCGGCACTTGCACACTGCCACTGCCCCGAGTACGAATAGCAAGGCGATTGTAAGGCACCTCGACACTTCCACACTGGCGTTGCCCCGAGTACGAATGCCCATTCGAGTGTAAGTCACCTCGGCACTTCCACACTGGCGTTGCCCCGAGTGCGAATGACCATTCGAGTGTAAGTCACCTCGGCACTTCCATACTGGCTTTGCCCCGAGTACGAATGACCATTAGTCGCTCATGCCCTATCTCATACCCCTCACGGTTTCAAAGAGATAGAAGACACATATGCTTACCTTACCGTTTATCCGTATCGCCCGTCAAGGATGGTAGAGTTTCAAAAACTTGATGTTCCATGGTTTGAGTTCTTTTGTTCCGTCGAGTCGCAGTAGCCGATATGATCCCTCGCCCGCCTTAGATTCAATTGTATATGGCCCGCCCCACTTTAGTGCTAGTTTTCCGCCCTTTTTGTCTCGTTCCCAGTCAGCCAGAAATTTCAACACCTGCTGCCCTGGGCTAAATTCTCTTGGTCGGACGCGCTTGTTGCATTATCGCTGTAACCTTCTCTGGTAATTTTCCATTTTTTGTAACGCCATTTCTCGTGTTTCTTCCAGATCGTCGAGTTTAGCTAAAATTAGATCGGACGAGATGTTTCGCCTCCAAGCTTCTGTCCATGTGGTAGGGATCATGCCTTATGTTGGTAGAATTGCCTCGGTTCCGTAGGTAAGAATAAACGGAGAGAATCCCGTAGCTTCCCTTTGTGTGGTTCTGTATGCCCATAGGACATTATAGAGCTCCTCACACCAATTGCCATACTCCCCGTCCAGTTTCTTTTTCATGTTATCGGCGATAGTTTTATTGGTTATCTCGGCCTGGCCATTACTCTGGGGGTAAATCGGGGTGGCCTTGCTCTTCCTAATGTTGTAATTGTTGAATAAGAAGATCAATGTTCTCGCCTTTTAGTTGCTTTCCATTATCAGAGACGATAGCTGCAGGAACCCCAAAGCGACAAATGATGTGTTCCCAAATAAACTTAAAGACATCTTTATCTCGGATGTGCCTTAGCAGCGCCGCTTCTACCCATTTGGTGAAGTAATCAGTGACCACGATCAAGTATTTCCTTTGCCCTGTTCCCACATGTAATGGCCCGACGATGTCTATACCCCACTTAGCAAAGGGCCATAGGATTATAACTGAGTTTAGAGGCGCTCCTGGGGCATGGATTTTCTTCCCAAAATGCTGACATTCTTCACAAGATTTCGCCATTTGCTTTGCATCTTTGTTCATGTACATCCAAAAGTAGCCCATTGTTTTTGCCTTGACCGATAAGCTTCTCCCCGAGATGTGATTTCCAGCCGATCCATAGTGCAGTTCGTGCAAGATTATGTGGCCCTCCTCTTTACTTAAGCACCGCAGGACTGGTCCTAAGTAAGACTTCCTATATAGGATTCCTTCCCTTAACTCGTAGGCGGCCGATTTACTTTTAATTTTATTTATCTCGGGCCGACCTTTTGGTAGCTCGTCCGTCTCTAGGTATTGAGGTATTGGCTTTATCCAATCGCCTTCTTTGTATCGTTCGGCTATGTTAACTGCCACATCGATCCGTACTTCAGGTGTTTCTGGGATAGAGGGGGTAAGGAGCCTTATGATACGGATGCCTTCAATGCTTGGGTCTACTAGATATGAGGAGATATATGATAAAGAGTCCGAATGCCTGTTATCCTTTCGACAAATGTGGCGGAACTTAATGTTTGGTATTTGATTGATGTAAAATTGGGCGAGTTCCCAATACTTTTGCAGCACAGGATCGTGTGTAGCATATTGGCCCGTAATTTGTCGGATCACCAAATGTGAGTCACTGGTCAAGCGGACCTCATGTAGCCCCATTTCTACTATTATCCGCAAAGCATGGATCACCGCTTCATACTCGGTGACGTTATTTGTCGCCTTGAATTCTAGCCTGAACGAATGCACCATGTTTCTCCCCTTTGGTGTGGTGAATACTAGCCCGAGGCATGATCCTTCCTTGTTCGACGCCCCATCGACGAAAACCTCCCATCGTGTTGGACTGTTGGCGGCTAATAGATCTCCAGGCTCCTCTTGTTCCTCTATCATTCCCGGTACATCTTCTATCTCGTCCTCATCACTAAGTGGGAAATCTGCCAAGAAATCTGCCACTACCTGTCCTTTAATCGCCGTTCTTGTCTCGTACACCACATTTATAAATTCTCCCTGATCGCCCAGCACTATCCAAGACCGCTTCAATAGGCGATTTAGTGAGTACCCGTATGCGATGAGCTTGAAAATATGTATGAAGTTTAACAGCGGCAACGGCCAGTGCTAGTACCATCTGTTCCATTCGGGTATAGTTTTTCTCGTCCGGACTTAGTGTTTTACTGGTGAAATATACTGGCTTCTCTACACCCCCTTACGTTCTCACTAACACTGCGCTGCTGGCATACGGTGTTGCCCCTAAGTAAAGGGTAATAATTTCGGTCGGCTCGGGCCTCTGAAGAACCGGGAGACTAGCTAGGTGTAGCTTGATCTTTTGAAAAGCTTCTTCGCTGGCGTCCGTCCACTGAAATTTCTCCCCCTTCTTCAAAATATCATAAAATCTCTTGCACTTGTCCGACGATCGTGATACAAATCGCCCCAATGCTGCAATACAACTGTTTAACTTTTGCACATCTTTTACTGTCGCGGGGGATGGCATCTCTAGAACGGCCCTAACCTTCTCAGGATCTGCTTCTATTCCCCTGGGGGTGATGATATATCCTAGGAACTTCCCTGATGTGACCCAAAAATCGCATTTTGCCGGATTAATTTTCATCTTCTGTTTCCTCATCGTCTGAAAAATCTCTCTAAGATCTCGGACGTGATCCTTAGCTTGGCGACTCTTGACCAGCATATCGTCCACGTAGACTTCTATGGTGTCGTGGATCTTATCCTCGAACACATCACCTACCAACCTCTGATATGTAGCCCCGACATTCTTGAGTCCGAACGGCATCTTGGTATAACAGTATAACCCCCTAGGTGTGAAGAATGAAGTATGTTCTTGGTCCTCGGGTGCCAGTGGTATTTGGTTGTAGCCCATGTATCCGTCCATTAAGGACATCGCCCCATATCCAACTATTGACTCTACTAGCTGGTCTATGCTGGGTAGGGGGAAGCTATCTTTCGGACAGGCTTTGTTCAAATCACTAAAATCAATGCATATTCTGACTCCTCCCTTCTTCTTTGGTACCACGACCATGTTGGATATCCACTGTGGGTAATGAGATTTCCTAATTATTCCGGATTCTTGTAGCTTCTTCAACTCAATCTCGACTGCCGCCTGTAATTCTGGTGCGATGCGCCTCATTTTATGTCTTACCGGTTTGAATCTCGGATCAATCTTTAAGTGGTGACAGCAGACCCTCGGGTCAATACCCTCCAAATCACGCACTTCCCAGGCGAATACGTCTAAGTTTTCTCTTAATACCGTCGTGAGTTGACTTGCTTGTTTGTACGATAACAATGCCCCGATCCTTACCACCTTGGGCTCCTCTATCGTCCCCAAGTTTACTTCCCGAGTTGGCTCCACCGTTGAGAAATTTGGTTTGGCCTCCCGGAACAGAGCCGCCTCCTTTGATTGCTATAAAGGGTCTTGCTCTTGAGTTTCATGTGCCATTACCACTTCCGAAATTACCTCTTCCAATTATTTTGCCGCCTCGATTTCTTTTGCTTTATTATTTTCTCGCCTTTGTCGAGCTCGCCGATCTTCGTGAATTTCTTCATCAACTTGCATGCATTGTCATGTGGCCTGGGAGTCACCCACAACTTCGGATATTCCTTTGCAATTCGGAAACCTTAATCTCTGGTGGTAGGCCGACGCTACCCCCTTAATCCCCGCGATCCATGGGCGCCCGATGATTGCTTCATAAGGTGAGGCGACGTCGACCACACAAAAGGTGGTTAGTGTATCGAGGTAGCCTCCGCCATCTGAAACCCTTAAAGTCACCTCGCCCTTAGGAATAGTTACAGTACCATTAAAGCCGTAGATGCGATATGTAGATGGGACGAGGATGTCGTCTGATAGATTCATCCTTCTAAACGTATCATAGAATAATACCTCGACTGAACTTCCGCTATCGACCAGAATTCTCCTTAGTCCCCAATCCTCGACTAATAAGGTGATGACCAATGGGTCACTATGTGCTTGTCCATTTTCCTGGACATCCTTGGCCGAGAAAGAGATGGGCTGCGCCATCCAAGGTTCCATAGGTAGGGCCTTGGATACGCTAAATATTTCCTTGCCATCACGATCCCTTTTATGGATCCAAGAAGTGATTACTGGGCCGAGAGTGTAGCCTTGAATAGCCGAGTGTGAAATGGTACTCACGAACTGAGTCGTTCTATCGATACGGACCTGATGAACTGGCACATCGGGTGTTGCTGTCGGCCGAGGTGGATGTCGGACAAATTGTCTCAAATATCCATATCGGATGAGATGCTGAACAATATCTTTTACTTCTCGGCAATTGTTAGTGGAATGGCCCCTATACTGATGATAGTGACAGTATTAGGGATGATCTCTGGTCTCTTGGAACTGGACTCCCCTCGACGCCGGGTAGTTGATGTCATTTCTCTTCTCAACTTCCTTGAAGACCTCCTCCAATGAAGCATTTAGGGGAGTATACGATCGGGCTTCCTGCCTCGGCTTCTTCCCTTTGGCCATCCACTCTCTTTTCTCACTGTTCCTCGGGGGAGGATACGATCTCTTTTCTGGTCGCCTGATAGGGTCGTCTGTAACCGTTTTAGCTTCAATACCAGCTTCAGCACTGGCTTCTTGTACTCCTCTATCTCTCGACTCGGCTTGAATTTCTTCCAGGGCGATGTAATGCTCTTGCATTCTTCTCATCTCCTTTAGGGTCTTTGGTTTCTCGGAGAACATGGCTATCCAGATGGGATCCGATCTCCCCAATGAGTTTTCGAATCCGAAGATGGCTTGATCTACGGGTACTTTCCCAATTTCGGTGCACATCTTTCTCCACCTATTGGTCAGGGTTCTTAAGGGCTCTCTGAACCTTCGGGCGAGAGTAAACAACTTGTTCATTCTGGGCCGAGGTCGACTGTTATGCATGTAGGTCTCAAGGAAGGCTTCGACTAACATCTCATACCCATCAATCGACCCGGGTTGAAGCGAATAGAACCAATCTCGTGCCTCGCCCTCCAGACTGGCTGGGAAGAACTTACACATGACTACCGGGTTGTTCTTCCATTGAATTAGCGACATAGAATACATCTTAAGATGCTCGATCGCATCCCCTGTTCCATCAAATCTAGTGGGAAATGAAGGTAAAGTACACTTAGGTGGTAATGACATTTGTTCAAGCTCTTGAGAAAAAGGTGTCTTCTCGGCTTCGCTCATAATTTCTGCTAACTTGTTCTCTTCGTTTCCTCCTGAGAGCTCTTTGATTTTTGCCTCCAACTCCATAAGCTTTGCCTCTGTTTCTCGATCTTGTCGCCCGCCCCTTCTTCGCCTATCCTCGTCAGTGGATGAGTCCTCGGGTGGCCCATATCTTCGCGTGGGGGGTCCCGGAGGCAATGGTGGTTGACCTGATTGATTGGGCTGATTAGGGTTGCTCGGCCCCATCATAGATGGTGAATGACCTGGTCGGTCATGATAACTCGATGTTCCTCGGCTGGACGACCCTCTTGATCTGGTTCGCTGATTCCTCAACTGGTAGTTCTCATACTCCAAGGCTAGATTCCGTTGTTGGATCTCTCTTAGGGATGTTTCTTGTCTCCTTTGACTCTCCAAAATGGCCAACAATGTCGGGTCCGTACTTTCATGACTAGAATGCCCATTGGGATGGTATGGCCGAGAATGTAATGGTGCAGAGGTGGGTGGTGGAGGTGGTATCGGGTTGGTTACACGTCCGACCGCGTGAACTGGTACTGGGCCGATGTTGCTCGCTGCTCCTCGCCCAAGCTGAATTTGCCTGAGGCGCTCTTGTTACCTTCCCAAAGCTTCCTGGTACTCAGCTTGTTGCCTCGTCCTTTGTCTCTGAGCTTGCACTTCAAGTGCTTCCTCTTCGTCATAGGTATCTGAAGCTATGAGTCCATCAACTTGATAAACTCTTCTCTGAGTTAGTATAACTTGGTCCAAAGGTAGGTGTTATCGTCTCGCCCCAGATCTACCTCCTCGTCCACAATTGGCATTCCTCGCGCAGCTGCATGAGATTCCTCGGGCGGTGGTTGTCGATTATCTTCTTGCCTCGGCCCTGTTACCCCTGCCTGCATGCTGCTGCCAGTTACTGTTCGATTCCTCAACATCCTTATCGTCCGTGAAGTGCTTGCCATGGGATATGTCGCGTTTCGAGCCGAGTATCGCCCGTCCCTACGTCAGCAAATACCAAAAAAGGACCCCTTACTTTGATCTGAATTTTTGACAAAAAGTTCAGATAAAAAAGGCAAAAAATTCGAATGGTACAACTGCTGCTACTATGTAAGGACTACTTCAATTATCAGGTGGGTTCCGTCTATCTTCCCTATCTTGTCCCTATGTTGAATATATGGCAGACCTCACTTTCCTGTCACTATCGCTCCGTACGACGTCGCTCTCAGTACTCGACCTATGCATTTAAGTTAGTTTGTCCTTTATTCTACATGCTCCAAATCATTGATCTTATGCATATGATGCTTAAAAAGTACGACATGCAACCCAAAAATCAAATCAAGCTTTCACCAATCTTCACTTTCTCCAGTTCAGACTACCACCTTGCCGACAACTTGTGTTATGCCACCGGGAAAAACTCTATACGGTTTGATAGTTTAATGCACGATGATATGTCTAAAATGTAAACCCTTAGTAAATCTAAGCGCCCAACTTCATATCGTAGCTGGAAAACAACTCATTTAACACTACAAATTATTCGACCATTGAAAACAGCCAGTCTTCGTTTCAGCAGATTCTTCACCTAGCTTCTAACCCGAACTGTTAGTCGTTGGTGAGCTTGTGAAGGTTCTCTGTCGATCGAACTGTTGAAGACGCTAAGAAGACACTGCTACTGTTCTAACTTTAAAGACTCAAAATAACCCTTACTTCGGCCAGCAGAGTGAATCTTAGCTTCAACTCCATCACGTTAATGTGTATTGATGAGCTTTTGATCGTCTCTGAAGGTCTTCACGGAAAGGTATCCAGAGATCTTAGTCGTGTCCCCTTAGTCGGCACCAGAATGTAGATGCATTTTACTACAAACTACATCCAAAGGATATAAATCTACTACCGTCTCAAATGAAAGTAAGCACTCAATCAAATAACACAAGATATACGTGGTTCGGTATGATTACCTACGTCCACGGGGGTGAAAGGGTGAATCTTATTACTTCAAAGTGTTACAAAAGTGTTGCTCTTAGTTGGATTTCCTTACAAGATGAACTTACTTCTCACTCACTTCTTCTTAGTGTTTGCTCTAGTTTCTCTCTCCCTCTCCCAAGATTACAACCTCCCTTTCTTGAATACAAGTCCCTCTATTTATAGGAGAAGTTTCATACAACCAAGTTAAGGTGTTGGTCAAGTTACATCTATTTTGAAGTTCTGTGGTCGGATCAACTTGTGTCGCCTCTTCTTCTATGTGTCTGACCGATACGTCTAGACTCCTTGCCTGCATCTCGTCCGATCCGACCCCCTCATGTGTTCTCTTGGCACGATATCGCCTATCTAGTCTGTCGCCTGTCCTGCCTATCGCCTATCTTTCCTGTCGTCTTCTTAGCTTGGCAGATATGACACATAGTTTCTTATCCATTTGACTGTAGCGCCTCGTTTGACCTACCATGTCTTGTCCTGTCAGCTTTTTCAGAAGTCTTGGGTCAAGTCTTGTCCGATAGCTGCAGAGCGATCACGCCCGATCCACGTGTCTCCTTAAATCTCGCGCCTACTAATCTTCATTCCATACTTCGCGTCTCTTTGTTTTTAGGTGCATCAAGGCTTAAGATGTTGCCACCTGGATATGTGGATATTTTACACCTACAATATACTTAAACATTCAATTAAGAAGTCTGCTATAAAACATAACCCAAAGCTAGCCCCGCTCAGAAATGTATAAATACAAGAACTCCTCTCAGATGATACATATACAATAGTCATTTTTTTTGCAAATATAAACAACATAATAAACATATCAGAAGATAACTAATTAACAGAGTCGACCCCTTGAAGTTTTCGTTGCGCAACTCTGTTCTGTCTCTAAAACTGAAAGTGGGAATAGGGTAAGCACATCATCCCTAAAAGGAGTGCCCAGTAGGAATAACATTTAACTATACAGTAATCATTGAAAATGATTTGAAAACAATTCATGTTTTCCCTAAACACTAAAACGCAACCAATTTCACATATGTAAACAATCATGTATATGGATCTAACTCCTTCCAAATAATGTACTATATTGGTGACTCATCCCGCACCTATATAACTATATGGTGACTCGTCCCGCAGCTAGTTATTGTAATAAAAGTAAGTAGGTATAAATGAAGGAGCAGTATCTTATATACCACATATGGAGACTCTCAGTTTCCAAACAATCAAATGGAAATTCTTATTTCCCGAACAATTCACGAAGACATCAAAGCATTACAATTCCTTTCCAAGCAATGGAAAGATTAAAAGAAACAACAGTACTTTCAGAATTTAAAATAAAATAATGTATGGAATACACAATCAAACAATGCATGAATTTGTTAAACATAAACTTTTGTAAAGGAAAACAACAATAATCACCGAAGAATTAAATATAAATTCCCACCTATTTTGATGACAGGCCACGCCTACCTCGAGATCCACGATCCACTGGTTCATCCTTGAATCGATATTTGTTAATATAGACTAACTTTTAATCACACAAAAAGTCTAAGAAACTAGCCAAAATGGCTCACACAAGAATCATACAAGTCTATCTAATGGTTCTAAACCCATTTACGGTTCTACACCTTTTTATTATCTAACTTTAGCATATCTAAGAGTTACTAATTCAATTAGGTTGGTTCTATAGTCCATTAGTTAAGTCTCATAAACATCTACAACTTTGTAGAAGAAACCAAAGTCTAATTTAGACAATATAGGTAAACAATCAAAGTATGAAACTATGCCTAAGCCCAAGTCCATTAATCTGGTCCATTAATATAAGGCCTGGTCTATCTGGTCAACTGATAGTCTCTAACGGTCAATCTAACATTAAACGGGTCACTAACAATCAACGTTCTAAGGTCAGGTCAATAGCCAAGGTCAAAGTCAAACATGAATCGATCAATAGTTCAACTCAGGTCAAGTCTAAGGAAAAAAAATGAGTCGACTCAGTCCACAAGACTGATTCAGGTAATACAAACCCCTTGCTCATGCCAAACATTATGCTGCCATAACTTCATTTCTAACTCTACTTCATTAACACTTCCAATCTACTAGACGAAAATTATATATTCATACTTAAACAACTTTGAACTTCAATTACAAATGTAAACCAAGTTTACCTGCAGTTGCAGTAGCAGCAGACTTTCAAGGAGACTATCCAACTGATTTTATACAACAAACCTATTCTATATCTACTCTCTCAACTCAAGACACAATCACCTGTAACATCAACTCAATATACCCTGCACTTCAACAACACCAAATCTTCCCTGCATTCTACAACACCGCAGCAGCAACATCACCACTACTACATTTAGTCTTCATAACTAAACTTCTATCCATAGTTCATAATTCAGTTCACTAGTAATGTAATTCCAACATACAGACAACAACACAATTCCTCATAACCGTAACTTCAAAAGAAACACCATAACCTCAACTCAACACCATAATCACAGTTCCATGCTATAATTAGCTCAACCTCAGCTTAATTCAATACTACAAATAACAGTTATGAAAACTCAATCCCTGAATCATACACACAAGCTCAATAATTCCACACTAACACCAAATTGTCATCTTAACAATAATATCTCAATTCTAACACCATTCATCTCTGCATACATCTTCTCAGCTCAACACAATTAAACAAAACACAGCATCACCATCACCATGTCAATTACATCTTCATTTCATCTCCATTTCAAGTCTTAATTCAATTATGAAACACACATATTCATTCAATAAAAATTGAATAATTGAACTAAACATTTCAAGGAATAATTACCTCAAATGGTTTCATTTCAAGAAAAATTGACATATATGTAGCGCCCCCGAAGCTAGCACCTGACTAATCTAAGAGATTAACTAATTAAAGAGGCACTAAGAATCTAAATCATTTACTTAAACATTCAATTAAGAAAACTGCTACAAAATTTAACCCAAAAACTAGCCCCGCTCTGAAATGTATATACAAGAACTCATCTCAGATGATACATATACAATAGTCATTTGTTTTGCAATATAAACAACATAATAAACGTAACAGAAGATAACTAATTAACAGAGTCAACTCCTCGAAGCTTTCGCTACGCAACTCTGATCTGTCTTTGAAACTGAAAGTGGGAAAGGGTGAGCACATCATCCCTAAAAGGGGTGCCCAGCAGGAATAACATTTAACTTTAAATTAATCATAAACAAGAGTTAGAAAACAATACATGTTTTCCCAAAGATTAAAAGGTGACCAAGTCACTGAAATAAACAAACATGTATATGGACAAACTCCTTCTTCAAACAATGTACTAATATGGTTGTGCAATTCTTAACTCGCAAATCCACACCTAATCGTACGTATGGATGTCGACATTTCCGAACTCGCAAACTGCCGACCAATATATGTCATAAAAGCTCTAGGTATAAATGTGAAGGAGTGTATCCTATATACCAATGGTGGAAATTCTTATTTCCCATAAAAATTCATATATATGACATTCAAACATTACAAGTCCTTTCCAATTCATGGAAAGATTAAAAAAATCAACAGAAGTATAGAAAAGCAATTTAAACAAAGCATGGAATGCACACTAGACAATGCATGAGTTTGTTAAGCATAAACTTTTGTAAAAGAAAACAACAATGGTTACAAAAGAATTAAAAGAAATTTCCCCCTCTTTTGATGACAAGCCTCGCCTACCTCGAGATCCACGATCCGCTGGTTCGTCATTTGAATCGATCGTTGTTAATAACTAACTGTTAATCATACAAACATTCTAAGAATCTACCCAAAATGGCATACACAAGAATTCATACATGTCTACCTAATGGTTCGAAGCCCATATATGGTTCCACACCTAAGAGTTACTAATCCAATTAGGTTGATTCTATAGTCCGTAGCCAAGTCTTATGAATATCTACAACCTTGTAGAATAAGCCAAAACATTCTAATTCGGCCAAAATCTAAACATCAAGACTTTTTTCCAAGCGTGGGAATCGTACATGCATTAAAAAATGGAGCAAAAATTAATGGAAGCCTAATTTACAGTTGTATCCTTAAATATTACTACCCTTTAGGGTTCCGTATGAAAATAACGGATAATAAGTGGCCAAAAGCGATATCCTATAAATTCCTAAATCCCTGGTAACTTGGTCTCCGAAGGAGGCAGACACAAGAGTGTTTTTCTCAAGAGACCCCCGCATCACATCTATCTCCTCAAAGGTAATATGAACTTCATGATTTCTGTTTTCTTCTCCTTCCTTCTAGATCTTGATTTTGGCTTTGATCTATAGCCATCTAAAATGTATTTCTAGTACTGCGTTTTCAATTTTGTATAGAAAAATTAGGGTTTCGGAAAGCGCGGTCATTTGGTTTTCTATATCTATAGATTAAACTTAGAAAAGGAAAATTCATGGCTTTGGACAATAAACCTGGTTATAGATTAGATCTAATGAGAAGTTCTTTACTTAATTTAACTATGTTATTTGGGTTTGTCCTAGTTTTTTTTTAATAGGTCTTTCTCTTTCTTTTCGGGAGGCTGTTTGTGATTACGGTTTAATCGCGTTATAACTTGTGTTTGGATATTACCATCAAGATATAAATCTCGTTTTTAATTATATTATGAGCTAGTTTTGAAAATGATGTTACCGATTAAGCAGTAGCTGGTACGGTTGTTTTGCTTGATGTTTGTGGGTTTTCTGGTGATTAGTAGTTCATATTTTTGTTGATTCGTAGGTAGGAAATGGTGAAGCATAACAATGTTATCCCCAATGGTCACTTCAAGAAGCATTGGCAAAACTATGTCAAGACATGGTTTAACCAACCTGCTCGCAAAACCAGGAGACGTGTTGGTATGCACTAGATTTGCAATCCAGTTCTTATTGAGTTAATAAAATCACATATTGATTTTTAGATTTCTATTTTGTTGTTTAAATGTGCAGCTCGTCAAAAGAAGGCTGTGAAAGTTTTCCCTAGGCCAACATCAGGTCCTCTTCGTCCTATCGTTCATGGACAAACCCTCAAGTACAACATGAAAGTCAGGGCAGGCAGGGGTTTCTCTCTAGAAGAACTTAAGGTTTGACCACCGTACATAGTTCTTATAGCCTTAAATTTTTTGGGCGTTGCATTTTTGCTGTGATGAACTGGCTACAAAGAAGTTCAAAGTATTTATGTTCCTATAAGATGTCCTGACCCATATTCAGGTTTATATTTATGCGTGTTTTGAAATCTCAAAAAAATTGACTATGTTATAATATCCTGTACAATACCTCTTTTATGCATATCATGATACTCTATCTTTACTTTCACAGGGTGCTGGAATCCCCAGAAAGCTTGCTCCTACAATTGGCATTGCCGTGGACCATAGGCGCAGAAACAAGTCATTGGAAGGGTTACAAACCAATGTCCAGCGTCTTAAGGCATAGAAGGCCAAACTGGTGGTCTTCCCTAGGCGTGAAGGCAAATTCAGGGTACAAAATTTCTCTGCCTTTATGTGTTTTTTATTTTTTCTAGTGTTCTGTGTTGTTCAAGCCACATTCCATGGTTTTGCTTTTCCAAGTACTTGGTTCCTGATTTGATTTTCAACCAAAAATCATTTGTATTCAAGATGGTGCATGCCTTTTTTTTTGCTGTATTCTGATGGTTTAAGTCTCTGAAGTCATCTTTGGCTTTCAAGTAGGACCTGTCTTAAAACACATGTGCTTGTGTCTGGGTGCCATTTTTTTAATTGTTTTGTGAACTTTATTAGCACACCACCATTGGTAATATATGAATATGGAGTAGTGTGCTGAATATGAAAATTTGTCATTTTCTTTTCAGACCGGTGACTCATTTGCCGAGGAGTGCATATCAGCTACCCAGGTAACTGGTGACTTCATGCCCATAACCCGTGAGAGGCCAGAAATTGAGCTTGTAAAGGTGACAAATGAGATGAAGGCTGTCAAAGCTTACCAGAAACTTCGTTTGGAACGTACCAATCAGCGACACATGGGTAAGAGGTTAAAGAGAGCAGCTGAGGCAGAGAAGGAGGAGAAGAAGTAGAGCCTGTTTACGTCAAGCGCTGTTGAAGAAATAGTCTTTAGTGGTAGAGTACTTCGGAAATCTCTTCTTGGTAGATTGAAAATTGTTCACGAAACTTCTTGATTTTGCTTCGACATTGCATCAGTTAAGTTAATGCCAGTTTGTAATACTACAGTTATGTTTATTTGGTGTTTGGGAAATTTTTGGTTAGCTCATATATAAAACAGAATTAACTGCTAATTAAAACGTTCAAACAAGATTTTAACACCCAACTCTAGTTATGGGACATCACAGGCGCCTGCTGATCCGTTCCAAGAAGCTCGATCTTGGTGGTGTTCTAATTGTTGGTGGATCTGGTGTAAATTTGCTGTCTTGAATAAGGTGACAAGTTGACATTTTATTTGGGGCTCAAATCTCATACACAAATCCATCAGTTTCTTTCTTCATGCCATGTTCATTACTCACTTGGTAGCACATGAAAATTATAATTACTACTCTAAAAGAAAGTTACTGCTCACAAATAAGTTACCATGAAGAATCCCAATCTTGACATTAGACCGCTGATCAAGCAAAGCCCAGGCTTCTGCTTGATTCACATGTTGAGTTCTTTTGAAGGAAATAGAAAAAGTACGACTTCATCCTGATCCTGATCCTGCTTGAAGTCCACACAGATACTACCATGACTACTAGAAAAAGATGGGGAATTATAAGGCGTGCAGCAGTAATTAATTGTGCAAGGTCGTTGTCCGATGAGTCACTTATACTCAAATCGGCAAAATTATCCAAGCTGGCCTTCAAGAGCCAGTACTGCAAGTACTCCAATTACTAGGACTGCTGGCCTTCAAGAGCCAGTACTGCAAGTACTCCCATTACTATGACAGCTTGATGTGTGTATTACTTGAAATTTGGTTGGAGTGGGTGGAATCTTGTTTCCTTAGATTACACTGAAAAAGTTACTTGTATGGTACAGTGGGAAATTTAAGCTAAATTTTTCTTTCAGTAGGTCCATGAGCCATGAACTTTAATTAGGGCTGCACAACGGGTAGGGTGAGTAGGATATGGCCTATTTCGCCACCTACCCATTTAAAGGTGGGTAAGAAAAAATTACCCGTCATTAAACGGGTAAGATCCAACCCAACCCATCAAATGGCGGGTATAACCGTTTTTTTTTTTTTTTTTTTTTTTTTCCTGTTTTCCATGTATATACAAAAAATGCTTCCCAAAAAAGAATTAAAAAAAAATTGCCACTGCAAAACAAAAGTCAGTCTATCTAATTATGTACCCAGTAGCGGTACTGCCAATTTAACTAGGCAAAAATGAACAAAGAAAAGCATCATGCTATATGCACAAAGACATTTCTATAGTCTCAAGAAACAAAAGTTCTATTCTTTTCAAAATCTACGATGAATCCAAGCATAATTCTATGTTCTTCACGTATACTTGTTCTTCGTATAACAATATCATCACCAAAAGCTCTACATATGACCTTCTTCAATCATCATCTACAATGATGGAATAAGCACTAAGATCACCAAATAAATCTGCATAACAGATAAAGCCAATCAACATAAAAATCTCTTTATATGCTACATATCAAAGCTGATTAACAAAGATTAATTAAGAGTCTTAACATATCAACAATGCAGAATCATGAAAAGAGAACGAGGTTCAAAAGACATTAGTACATATTGTATAAAAATATTCATGGCTCTAGAAGTCAAGAAAATAAAAGAAATATATCTGCTATTTGGTTACATGACTGCAATTGCAATTCAAGAAAAGAAAGAAGATACCACTAAAGTGACTGAACGTATTTACAAAACCTGACCCATTTTCGAGACATTTTTGGTTCCAAGTCATGTCTCTACAAGAGAGTCTGGATCCGCAACCAGATGAGTACATTACATGCCTATCTAATTGACATAGCCAAACACCAAAGTACATGGAAAGCACCAAATGAGCTATTTGAGTAGAAGCAAACAGGAGTGCCTGACTAGTCTGATGCATTACATAAATTATCAATAGAAGCCAGATCCTCACAGATTAAAAAAGGAGTCAAATTGTTTTCAATATCAGCAAACATAAGCTAGCTGCTCTCCTTTACTACTTGTGAGCCCTAAACTCAATTTCTGAAGTGTCCCGCTAGCTTAGTTTCTAGATTCAACGATGGTGATCAGAAACAAACAAACATCCTTCTAATTTTTCAATTTCATAGTTAATGCAAATCGATAACACACATCAATAACTTCATCATCTAAACCAAAAGAAAAAAAATCAGAGATTATAACATACCAAACACAGAATCAAAAAATGTCGATTTGTCCTAATGCTCGGAGTAACAATAATGCTTTATAGTGAACATTTCAAAGAAGATGAAAAAATGGATCATGCTTTTATTTATCGAAACAAGTTCTAAAGTTATTTTGGCAATAATACAATGAGGTAGGTAGCAGAAGTATAGTACATAAAATTAATGAGCAGGGAAAGTTGTTGAAGATGTAGTGCATCAAGTTTTATACCTGACTCTACGACATCATCCTCGTTCTCCTCAGCTCCAAATGTAGAAGGATCCATGTCAATTGGTGTCTGCAACCAGTTTTGCAGTAAAATTAATGCTTCCACAGTTCGAGGCCGTAAAGAATTTCTGAAGTGACCAAGAATTCGCTTACCAGTACTGAAAGCGGATTCACTTGCAACTGAAGAGATGGGAATCGAAAGTATGTCTCTTGCTATGAGTGAAAGAATGTCAAACCTAGCAGCATTAATTTTCCACCAGGTCAATATATCAAATTTTGAACCTTCTTTATTGTCTTTTCTTGGTGAGTAAATCGTCTCCGATAAATATCTTTCCACCTCTGATTTGTCAAAATCCTCAATTCTAGACAGCTGGTTTTTAAGTTCTTCTCTATGTGCCTTGTGTTTTTGCTTTCTATGTAACATAGAACTAGAACTCTCTTGACTAGGACTACCACCAGTTTCACCTACAGACTCTGACGAGGCTACTACACTTGCTACACCAAAGTATTCTGCCTTATAAGCTATAAACAAGTCATTAAAGTCCTCTTTCACTTTATCTAACCAACTTTTTACCAATCTTTGTTTCTAAAAAGGATTATCGTGCATAATCAAGTCTTCTACAATTACTTGCAATCCATGTTCTTTTTCTCTTGGATCTAGGAGCACAACAATAAATAATAAAGCGTTTATCTTTTTATTTATTTATTTTTTTGCTCGATCAATAGTAGATTTTATTAAACCGAAGAGACTTACAAATACAACTAAAGAAAATCCAGCCCAAAAAATAACAAAAGAAAAGGAAACACAGCCCACTACAAATCAATCAAAAATAAAATAGAAAAGGCCCATTTACATTAAGCCCAAGAAATTCAGCAAGCTCTGAAGTAAATGACTCCTGGGACTTCCAATTCCTTGATGAACTTTGGCTTATTTAAGAATTGTTGATTCTCTCCTTTATTCATCCCAGCTCCCCTTATTGCCAATGCATTAGCTGTGATATTTATTTCTTTATAGCTGTAAAGAATAGACATTTGCATAGAAGTTGTTGTTATTCTACTCCATCTAGATTTCAGGAACCAAGGAATGTTACCTTTAAGGAAGGTTGTCACTGCTGATTTTGAACCAGACCTGATAATTAAACTCGTACCTTTCTTGACAGCCCATTCAGTAGCAAAAATTACTGACATTAACTCAGATATGAAAGAAGTAGCAATCCCCAAGCCTCTTGTTTCAGCAAATAAGAAAGCTCCTTCCTGATTTCTACTGACAAAACCAATCCCAGCTGCTCCTAGATTTCCCCTTGTCTTACCCATACAACACACCAATATTTGATTTCCACTGGGTAATTCAAACTTCAACTGCATAATACTCTGTCTTCTCAGTGGTCTGTTCTTCAGATTAAAATTTTTAAAGACTTGAAAATCATAGTTGCAGTCCCACATTTGACCAGTAATTCTAGTTTCACAATCTTTTGTGAATTTAAGAATTTTACTCTTGAGAGAACTAACATCTGGTTTTACTCCTTCAAATACAACTTTATTCCTCAGAAACCACAGCTTCATCATTTTTATAGATGCTGATAAAATCCACACTTCTTGAACTGCATTGCTCTTAGAACCAGCAAAGTTCATCTTTTTATACTCACCCCAATATTTGTTATATTTAAGCAACATTTTATCGCCCATATGGCTTAAGAAGAGGTTGTCGTGAGATTTTTTCCAATCATTTAAATCTCCACGAATGTCATTGATTTCCTCCAAGAATGTATGTGAGGTGACATTGGTAGAACCAGAGAACTCAACAGTGGCTTCGTAAAATATCTGTACAAACAACACAAATTGTTACCTAAGTATCATGTTATCTAAGAGCAACAAAACCTCTAAAAGCACTGGTACTAATTGTTATCCAAGTAAGCATCAAAAGTTGTCTAGAAAATGTGAAAGAAACATAAACACAAACGAGGCAAGAATTATGGGAAACTTTGAAGCCTTTAATTATGGGCAACTTTGAAGCTTGAAATACCCCCACTTTGGTCATATTTAACTAAATTTGTAACCCAATGCATGTAATTTTGAAATTTGAAATCAGACAGATTTCAGACTTGTTCATGATATTAAATCCTGAAAACTGGAAGGGGGTCACAAGAAAGACATCACTTTCGTTAGAAACCAAAGTCAACACAAAATATGTATTAAATCCTGCTCCTCTATGTTATCATATCAAAGAAAAGAAAACAGATGCCAAGATATAGACAAAATAAATAAATAAAATAAAAAACTGTTTCAAGAAATCTTCACCTAGAAGTAACACCTAAGTGGTTTCGAATCAATTATGTTTTTGCTTGACCTAATCGAAATGTCAATATCAGCTTCGAGAAGGTATAGCAAGTCACCAACTGAGGTACCAACGAAAACAGCAAGGCCCCCAAGCCATGTTCAATTTCATTCTCCTGCACCATGTCCTCGAAATATTCAAGCTTACCTACAACAGACTGATGTGCCTGACGAGTTACTAGAACAGTGAAGATTCCATCTGCATAACCGAAAACATTCCAATTTATTTTCAGCATGTCTAAACCACCCAGCAAAAAACATAAATATTTTCACTTAAAAAGTATATCATACATAATCTCATGACCAAGACCTTATGAAATTATAACTTCGCTACAGTGAAACGGTTAAAACAGAGATAAGTTGATAACATAGAAAAATCCTGAATTTCCTACTAGTAATTTTGTACAGAAAAAGATAGTACATGAAAGAGCTGACCTAGTTAGATCCTCACTCCTGTTGGGCTATCCCTCCTTATGGCCCAAACATATGGACATCCCCTTAACCATTCAAGGGACGAAGTTAGTGGTTGCCTTTTGTTTTGGTTTTGTGTACAAAAGGCATAAGGAGACATTCTTTTTTGTCTCACGAGTTTATCTCTTCCATTTTGAGAAGAAGAAAGAGAAATAAAGAGAGCTAGAGAAAGAGAGGGTGTAGCCACCATTAGAGTTGATCTTTGGTGATGATTTTGGTGTTATCTTGAAGAGAAGGAGAAATGGTTCTTAGCTAAGTATCTATTTGTTGTTTTGGTGAAGATTTATTGATCAATTTCCACATCTCTTCAAAGGGGGAAAAATCTAGGGTTTGTTCAAACCCTAGTAGTAAGTTTCTAAATCTCTTGCTATTGTCAAATTGATAGTGTCTATTATCTATTTGGTGAATGAATTGTTGATCCATCCTTAGGGGTGAGTTTAATTAGGCAAATTGGTATCCAAGTGATATAGGCACCTTGAAGAAGAGTGTATCCCCAAATTGGGAGAATTTTGTGTAACCCATTATTTTTATAGTGGAAGATTTTCCCGTGGATTTTTAACCTTCACCTTGGAGGGGTTTTTCCACATAATTGCCGGTGTTGTGTGATTGCTTATATATTGCGTAGTTTGTTGTTATTTCGCATTTGTATATCATTGCTTGTGTAGGTTTCGTATTGCGCATATCGGCTCGGATTTCGTAAGCCTCCCCCAACAAGTGGTATCAGAGCTTTTGGGTTGAGCTAATCCTGTGCAATGGCGGAAGCTAGCACTAGTAATAGAATGGTCAATTTGACCGGTGAGAACTTTGTGATATGGAAGGAGAAGATGGAAGACTGGTTATATTGTAAAGATATCTATGGTACAATAGAGAGTAAGGGAGTAAGGCCTGAGGAGACAAGTGTAGAAGATTGGAAAGTTACTAATCGAAAAGCAGTCGGTTTTATTCGTCACTGGATTGATGATGGTATTTTTCATCATGTGGATAGTGAGACACTAGCATATTCTTTGTGGACCAATTTAGAGGAGATATATGATCAGCAGTCTCCTTGTGCAAAAGCTCTTATATTCAAAAAGCTTGGAAAGTTGTGTTACAAGGAAGGGAGTTCAATGACGGAACATTTAAATGAAATGAAGGGTATTATGAATCAGCTTACATCTATGGATCTGAAAATTCCTGAAGAGGTTCAAGCTTATTTGTTGCTAAATACTTTACCAGACAGTTGGGAGCCATTGAGGAATTGGCTCAGTTATTCTGCTCCAGACAAGAAGTTGAACATGACTGTTGCAACTAGTAGTTTGCTGAATGAAGAAGTTAGAAGAAGGTCATCAGACTCATCTCATTCAGAAGCTCTTGTGACAGAAAATCAGGGTAGAAGAAAAGACAGAAGACAAGTTGTCCGTAGCAAGTCAAGGGGTAAATTATAGTCCAGAAAGGAAGTTGAATGTTGGAACTGTCATACGAGAGGTTATTATTCAAATGAATGCAGGAAGCCGAAGCAAGAACACAAGAAGGGGAAAGGAAATGATAACCAAGACAATGGTGTTGCAGCTACTGTGACAAATTATGATATCATTGTATTCTCAGATTGTAATGATGTTTGTGTGAGTTTTGCAGGTTCTGATTCAGAATGGATAGTTGATTCAGGTGCATCTTATCATGCTACTCCTCATGAAGATGTATTTACCTCATACAAGGCTGGTGACTTTGGGTCAGTCAGAATGGGAAACAATGGTGTTTCGAAGATTGTAGGAATGGGTGATGTGAAGGTTGAGACCAGTGTTGGCTGTACATTGGTTCTCAGAAATGTGCGACATGTACCAGATCTTCGTTTGAATCTAATGTCACCAGGAGTGTTAGATGATGAAGGGTACAACAATCACCTGGGTGATGGAAAATGAAAGCTAAGCAAGGGATCCATGGTTATTGCAAGAGGCAAGAAGTGTGGCACATTGTACAAAACACAAGTGAAGGTGTTTAAAGGTGAGTTGAATACTGTTGACAAAGATTCAATCTCCGAGTTGTGGCATAGAAGACTTGGTTATCTTAGTGAGAAGGGAATTCAAATCCTCACCAAAAGACAAGTTTTGCCAAATGCCAAAGGTATGCAATTGGGTAAGTGTACTCATTATTTAGTTGGTAAACAAACTAGAGTTTCTTTTCATAAAGCTTTACCAAAGCGCAATTCTGGTATTATTGATCTTGTTCATTCTGATGTATGTGGACCTTTAAGGGTCAAAACACTTGGTGGTGCTGTTTATTTTGTTACTTTCATAGATGATGCTTCAAGAAAGGTTTGGTCATATGCAATCAAGACCAAAGATGATGTTGTTCCTGTGTTCAAGATGTTTCACAGCATGGTGGAAAGAAAAACAGGTATAACCTTGAAGTGCCTTCGTTCTGACAACGGGGGAGAGTACATTGGTCCACTTGAAGTGTATTGCAAGAGCATGGGTATAAGTCATGAACAATCAGTATCGAAGACTCCATAACATAATGGTGTTGCATAGAGGATGAACCGCACTATTCTTGAGAGAATCAGGTGCATGTTATCTCATTCCAAGTTGCAGAAGCATTTCTGGGGTGAAGCAATGAATACTGCTGTGTATTTGATCAATCGATCTCCTTCAAGACCGCTAGATGGAGAAGTAGCAGAAAAGGTATGGAGAGACAAAGAGCCTACTTATGATCACTTGAAAGTGTTTGGTTGCAGGTCATTTGTTCATATCCCAAAAGATCAGATATCAAAGCTTGATGACAAAGCAAAGCAGTGTGTGTTCCTAGGCTATGGAACAGAAAAGTTTGGTTACAGATTTTGGGATCCAGTTGAGAAGAAGGTTATCATAAGTAGGGATGCAGTATTCCTTGAAGACCAGACTATTGAAGACTTTGAGAAGATTGAGATGCCAAAGCTTCAAGATGATATGACCTTGGATCCAAATCCAATTGTTCCTAATCTTGAACAACATGATGATGATGTTGATGGTAATGGAAATGAAGATGAAGCTCATGAAGATGTTCCAGTGGGTGATGTTGAGCAAGAAGTGCAGCAACAACAACAACCAGAAGCTGAGTTGAGAAGATCCAACAGGACCATATTACCTTCAACAAAGTATACACCACATGAGTATGTGATGCTCACAGATGCAGGTGAACCAGAGTCTTATGAAGAAGCTCTTAGTGTTCCAGAAAGTCAGAAGTGGCTGAAATCCATGAAAGAAGAGGTTGTCTCTTTATATGAGAATGACACTTTTGATTTGGTTGACAAGCCTGAGAACCAGAAAATTCTGAAGAACAAGTGGGTGTATAGAATTAAGACTGAAGATGGTAACTCACAACCAAGGTACAAAGCACGCTTAGTTGTGAAGGGTTATGAGCAGAGAAAGGGTGTTGACTTTGACGAGATTTTCTCACCGGTGGTGAGATTTTCTTCTATTCGGGTTGTCTTGGCAATAGCCGCTAGTTTGGATCTTGAGATAGAACAACTAGATGTCAAGACAACATTTCTTCACGGTGAGTTGGAGGAAGATGAGTATATGGCACAACCCGAGGGTTTTGAAGTCAAAGGCAAAGAGCACATGGTGTGCAAGCTAAAGAAGAGTCTATATGGTTTGAAGCAAGCTCCAAGGAGATGGTACAAGAAGTTTGAATCGTTCATGAAGGAACATGGGTACAAGAGGACAGCTTCAGATCATTGTGTATTCATTCAAAAATTTGTTGATGGTGATTTTCTTACTCTTTTGCTATATGTTGGTGACATGCTTATTGTTGGCAAAGATAAGAAAAAGATTGACAGGTTGAAGTCAGATCTGAGCAAGTCTTTTGCTATGAAAGACTTGGGTGCAGCAAAATGTATTCTTGGCATGGAGATCACTCGTGATAAGAAAGCAAGGAAGCTGTGGTTATCACAAGAAATCTACATTGAGAAGGTGTTGCAAAGATTTAACATGGACAAGGCCGAGCCGGTAAGTTGTCCACTTGCAAACCATTTTAAGTTAACTCGTGATCAATGTCCTGTGAATGATGTTGAGAAACGGAAGATGGAGAAAATTCCTTATGCGTCCGCAGTTGGTAGTTTGATGTATGCAATGGTGTGTACAAGGCCGGATATAGCTCATGCAGTTGGAGTGGTAAGCAGATTTCTATCAAATCCTGCTATGGAGCATTGGGAAGCAGTGAAATGGATACTATGGTATTTAAGGGGTACTTCTAATATGTGTTTGTGCTATGGAGGTGACAATCCAGAGTTAGTTGGTTACACAGATTCAGATTTGGCAGGTGCTTAAGACAGTCTCAAGTCGACATCAGGTTACTTATTTACCTATGCAGGGGGAGCTGTGTCTTGGCAATCCAAGTTACAAAAATGTGTGGCATTGTCTACTACAGAGGCAGAGTACATTGCAGCTACAGAGAGTTGCAAGGAGATGATATGGATGAAGAGGTTTGTTAGAGAACTCGGTGTGAAGTAACATAGGTTCATCGTTTACTGTGACAGCCAGAGTGCCATCCATCTCAGTAAGAATTCGAGTTTTCACTCGAGGTCCAAGCACATCAATATTAGGTATCAGTGGATACAAGAAGTTCTCGAGGAGAAGGTCTTGTATATTGAGAAGATCCATACAGATGACAATGGTTCTGATATGATGACAAAGTCGCTACCAAGATACAAGCATGTGTATTTCTGCAGCAGGGCAGGTTTGGTGGTGACGGGTACCTTGCCATAAGTCGTGAGGGGGAGATTGTTAGGCTATCCCTCCTTATGGCCCAAACATATGGACATCCCCTTAACCATTCAAGGGAGGAAGTTAGTGGTTGCCTTTTGTTTTGGTTTTGTGTACAAAAGGCATAAGGAGACATTCTTTTTTGTCTCCCGAGTTTATCTCTTCCATTTTGAGAAGAAGAAAGAGAAAGAAAGAGAGCTAGAGAAAGAGAGGGTGTAGCCACCATTATAGTTGATCTTTGGTGATGATTTTGGTGTTATCTTGAAGAGAAGGAGAAAGGGTTCTTAGCTAAGGATCTATTTGTTGTTGTGGTGAAGATTGATTGATCAATTTCCACACTCTTCAAAGGGGGAAAAATCTAGGGTTTGTTCAAACCCTAGTAGTAAGTTTCTAAATCTCTTGCTATTGTCAAATTGATAGTGTCTATTATCTATTTGGTGAATGAATTGTTAATCCATCCTTAAGGGTGAGTGTAATTAGGCAAATTGGTATCCAAGTGCTATAGGCACCTTGAAGAAGAGTGTATCCCCAAATTGGGAGAATTTTGTGTAACCCATTATTGTTATAGTGGAAGATTTGCCCGTGGATTTTTACCCTTCACTTTGGAGGGGTTTTTCCACATAATTGCCGGTGTTGTGTGATTGCTTCTATATTGCGTAGTTTGTTGTTATTCCGCGTTTGTATATCATTGCTTGTGTAGGTTTCGTATTGCGCATAGCGGCTCGGATTTCGTAAGCCTCCCCCAACAACTCCAACATGACATTACACAGACAGATGCATCCAGGTTGTTCACCTTCTGAAAAAATACAAGCATTTTGAACCATCATACATTTGCCAGATTGCTTAAAGTCTTCCAAGCTTATGCACTTCAGTAGACCAGAATCAAATATTCTTGAAGCCGCTTGTCTCTCAGAAGATGATATCTCTACAAGGGCACTGCGGAGTCCTTCATCATTAAAACTAAGAACTGCAATGAAAAGAAAATGAAGACATGAGGTTGAGATTTGAGTGGTCAGACATCTAAGCAGCAAGAAAACACTTGTTCTCCTTCTGGTTACAACAACTTAAGAGTTCAAATGTTCTAGATAATTTTAACATGTCAATTGATGATTAAATTGTCCGGTCATACCTTTTTCACCAAGCATAATTTTCTTTATCCAGTTATCATACTCCAAAGTTTACCGCTGGGAAAGAAGCTCCAGAGTATTCCCCGAATCTGTTGATGAAATCTGAGAAAGCGTGTCTCTATCCTCACCCTGCTGATCAGCAAATAGTAACAGGCGTTCCTTAGGATCAAGCTTCAGCATATATTAGGATGATCAGGGTTTTCTCAGACTGTCGAGAATAAAAGAAGTCTATTTCAAGTCTCACAGCTTGACGATAAAGCCTCTACGACTTCAATACCTCAGCATGCAGATAAGATGTCTGAAGAGAAATGTAAACAAACAGAGGTAAAGAAAATATGGTTTCTTGATCAGCTTCAATAGATAATGGGAAAAAGCAAGAGTATAACAAAGGGGTATTTGATTGATTATTGCTCAGGGGATTCTACAAGTTAAACCAACTAACCTGAACAAGCGCCATTTGTATCTTGGCTGCACCAAGATTGTGCACCAAGAGGCTTGCTTGGCCACCCTTGGCAGGGTTTCATACAATGGCTGCTGCTGAGTAATTGGAATTTTATACTATGGGTCATAACGATGTATGAATTGATCATCTCTGGTGTAGGGAGTTTTTCAATCTTCAAACAAGTAGCAACAATATCACCACCCATGATTAATTGATCATCCAATTGGCAACTAAACGCTGTTACAAGAACTGAAATTAGAAGAGAAGACTCTTTTTTTTTTTAAATGATAACATTTTGTGTGACTTATATCACTTAATGTGACTTTTTGATCACTGTTTGTTTTATCACTCTAGTAACACACTCCATCCAATAAGAATAAAAAATGCATCAAAATAATAGTAGGCTCACCTGATTATGGGGTTCAGCCCTCGTGACGACAGTTGAGACGATGTCATCCCACCAAAGCCTACCAAATGGCCTGAAATACAAACAGCCATGAAGAATTAGACAGGCTAAAGAAGATTCTTCGTTAAATTAAAGATAAGTAACCAATGAAAACGCAAAAGGTTCCCCTAATGTATTTCAGTGCATGATCGGGTACCTGCTGAAATTTGACAGAATAACTAGTGACAAAGAAAACAAGATTAGGAAATATGTTGACACAATAGGGTCATCCTCTTTGGATCTATAAACAAGAAGGGACCTTAAGTTAGAAAAGAGATTTTGGTGAATATCTTACACACTTAAACGCGGTGGTGAAGATGTTTGTATTTATAAATGGTTTACATACCCAAAATAGGTCAATCAAACAATGAATGAGAATAACTTCTATCAATTTAAGACAATATATTTCTCAATCAATATCACCGCTAATTGGGGAAATTACATTGAATGATATATTCAATTTAATTGAGGCATAATGTTCGTTCATTGCTGTGATCTTTATCATGCCGTATCCTCGATCCGATTGTTCAGTAGTCTTAACATTCCCCTCAAGTTGTACTTGGTTGACGGATGTAACTTGCCTCGTATGATTTGGAATCGTGGTGCCGAAGACCTTTTGTAAAAACATCTGCCAATTGATCACGAGCGGCGAACCGAACATGAAGTTGTTTAGCTGCCACTAGATTTCCCTAACAAAGTGATAATCGATCTCTATATGTTTCATCCTGCATGAAACACCGGATTGGAAGTAAGATATGTTGCCCCTAAATTGTCACACCATAAGATAGGAGTAGTATGGAGAACCCCTAACTCTTTTAGAAGAGATCAGATCCAAATAAGTTTCGGAGGTTGCAATTGCAACGCCCCGTACTCAGCCTCAGACTTGATTTGGACACGGTTTTCTGTTTTCGTGCACTCAAAGAGATTAGATTTCACCAGTAAATGCAATACCCACCATGAACGTCGATCATCAAGACTGCCAGCCCAGTCCGCATCCAGTATGCTTATAACGAAGAAATCTTGTGTACGTTTAGATGTAATCCAAAATCAACAGTACCCTTTAAATAACGCATTATTCTCTTCCACCAATTCAAGTGCTCAATGAATGGCTCCTTCATGAATTGCATACCTTGTTAATCGCAACGGAGATGTCGGTCTTGTTAAGTGCAAGTATTGAAGAGCACCAACAACATCATGCGATTAAAGTGTGACATCTGAAATTTCCGCTCAGTTGTACTGCTGAATTTTGGCATTATGGGAGACAATGGAGTATTAACAGGTTTTGACCCCATCCAACTTCGTTCGTCTCAATAAATTTAATGTATTTCCTTTGGTGAGTACCAACTCACTTTCATTTCTTGAGGACTCAATTCCCAAAAAGAATGATAAGATCACCCATGTCTTTTAATGCAAAGGCATCATCAGGTCTGATCAATCAGTTTCTTTGAAACGCTGGTTGAACCTCGCCACTATGATATCATCAACGTATCTTTAGAACATGCATTTAATTGATTTTTGATAGTAACACAAACAAAGGAGGTATAGAAATGGAACCTTTAAATCCTAGTGAGCAAGAATGGTTGTAGCTTGAAAACCAAGCCCGTAGGAGCCTGTTTGAGTCCATATAAGGACTTGTGCAGTTTGTAGACATGAGTGAGGATAATTTGAATCAACATGAAGCCTTGTGGTTGTTGCATATACCTCCTCTTTCTAGATTGCCATTCAAAAATGCATTCTCAACATCTAGTTACTTTTATTTCCCAATTATTCATTATTGAATAGGACAAACACAAGCAATAGTGCATGGTTTAATAACGGGACTGAAGTCTCACCATAATCCACACCCTTGCTGATTGAAACCTTTAGCTACTAAGCGTGCCTTATGTCGTTCAATCGTCCCATCTGGATTTTGTTTGCGATACACCCATTTGCAGCCTAACAGCGTTCATACCTTTTTATACTCCACCAAAGAGTAGGTACCATTTCGTATCAATGCATTAATTTGCTGGTCCATTCTTTCCATTTTGGATTCTTAGAAGCTGTAATGTATAGATGTTGAAACCATATAATCATCTTTCATGTAGTGGATGTTTGAAGCAGCTAAACAACTTTTTTATTGGATTTTTATTATTCCTGCTTTGGCCCTTGTTACCATTGAGTGAGCTGGGTTTTATGCAGTGTAGCTGAAGGGTTCAAGAGTCTTTGAGATTCAGATATTGGAAAACACTTTGAGTATTCTCGATTGACGGACTAGCTGATGGAGTTTATGGGGAAACGCTGAAGCAGCAGAAGACGTTGAGTAAATCTGGAGAATGTTGCCCTGTAAACGATGCTGATGAGGTTGGCAGTGCTGCGAACTTTGCACTGGTGATGGTTAGATACATATCAGGGATATTTTCCGCATTCAACCACAAAAAGGAGGTGAAAGTAAAAACACTAGCACTTGAAGGGACATTACCTTGAGACACGGAAGGATCTTTCCATTTGGAGAACAGAATGGGAACGCGTTCTCCTCAAACTTCACATGCCGGGAGATATAGACGATTTGATTGTTGCAGACATAAATAACCCTTATGCATTACTATAACCTATGAAAACACATGGAAGTGATCTAATCTAGTTTATTTGCGCGTATTGTCTCGCGAGGATATGCTAAACATCCAAAAAACACGCAAAAATTTGTAACTGGTTTTTTTTGAAACAGGATTTCTAATGATGTTTTGGGTTCTTCTAGACTTGGGCAACATTATTGATGAGATAACCACCGTTGTGAATGCATCTCGCCAAAATTCTTTGGCATATGTGCATTGAACAGTAAAGCTAGACCGGATTCCGTGACATGTCTAATCCTACGTTCCGCTAAACCATTTTGAGGAGATGTATAAGGGCAGGAGAACCTGTATTATATGCCACAATTATTCAAATAAGATGTGAATTTTTTGTATTCCAAAGCATTGTCTGACTAAAAAAACCTTTATTTTGTGGTTTGTAAGGTTTTCAATTTGTTTGTGAAACTGCATAAAGTAATGTAATGCATCTGATCTTTGAACTAGGGGAAAAACCCATGTAAAGTGCGAAAAAACATCCATAATTAAAAGATAGTACTTGAAGCCATTTCTTGAAACTAGGGGAGAAACCCAAATATCAGAAACAACCAAACTCAATGGTGCATCAAAGGAAGATTTGCTAGATGAAAAAGGTAGTTTCTTGCTTTTACTGATATGGCAAGAGTGACAAAAATCAAAACTTTTATTCGTAACAAGAAGAGAATAACTTTGGATGACTTTATAGACTGTGCATATCATTGGATCACCTAGATGTTGGTGCCACACTGGAAGACTAGTGGAGACATAGGATCTAGGCTTTATTTTTTTGATGTCTCCATCTAAGACATACAACCCATTTCTATTCCGCCCCTGCAGCTGCGTTTCCCCCGTGCAATTGTCCTTCACAAAAAAAAAAGTCTATGTGAAACTCAAAGTAGACATTATTGTCTTTACAAAATTGACTAACAGAAAGTAAAATGATGCGTATTTTTGGAACATGTAATATGTTATTCAACATGTAAGATCGTTTATTTTTTGTGAAGGTTGTACCAACATTCTTAATGGTTAGGGTATTACCATTACCGACATGAACTTGTTCCGTTCCATCATACTCATGCGGAATGCTCAAGTTTCTAATATCAGCAGTAATATGATGGGTTGCACCGATGTTCGTAACCCAGTTATTTCCATTTTGACCTCCATAAAGTGCAACGTGAGCCGCTGGTGGTTTTTGCTGAGCCTTGATGTCCTTCTCATAGCGAAACCAACATCGATCAGCCATATGGTTTCTTTTTTTTTTGCAGATTTGACACAGAGTTGGACCTTGCATATTGTTGTTTCTGGTGTAGCCTTGGTTGTTGTTTATTTGATAGTTGTTTTGATTGTTATTTCTTTGGTAACCTTGATTATTGTTTCTCCTCTGATCTGGTCTGCTGCTGGATGAGCCTGATGAAGACATGGAAACATTGGCAATTAGCTGTTGCAACATGGTAAATTTTTTCTCCAATCGCATATCAAAAGTGAGCAAGTGAGCATAAAAGGTCTTCATATCCATGTTCTCTATTGTACTCAAGGAAGTTACAATGGGATCGTAAGATTGATTTAATCCATTGCAGATGGACTGTTTCTTTTCATCAGCAGATAAAACATATCCTGAGGCTGCAAGACTATCAAAAATACTTTTAGCTTTCTTAAAAAACACCTTGTATGATTTGTTACCTTTTGTTCAGTAGTAAAGTTGTTTCTTTAGGTGCATTTGATCGCCTTTGTTTTGAGGCAAAATTCAATTTCAGTGTGTCCCAAACGTCCTTTGATATTTCATAGTTCGAGACTTCTCCTAGAACACCTACAGATAATAATGACATTATCCATCCAACAAGAAGAGAATCAACCACTTCAAAATCTGTAAACGCATGATTGACTGCTTGAGAATTGGGAAGAGTACGTTGGGGTTTTGCAAAGGACCCATCAACATATCCTGCAACTTTGTAACCCTTTAGAATGGGTTTAAACTTTGTTTTCCACAATATATAGTTGGTTTCAGTGAGTTTATTGAGTGTTACCAGGTGATGAATTGGAACCTGGCGAAGAGTGCTTGCATTTGCAACCATTTTTTTTTTGTTTTGTGATGTTGTTGGGTTTTTTTGTAAGCGTTTTGGATCGGTTTGGCTGATACCTAGTTAGAAATATTTAGATTTTGGTGAATATCTTTCACATGTAAATGATTCACCTGACCAGAGAAAACAATAAAAAATCATTGCAAAAATACTACCACCACCATCATCCATTACACCATCTATCATCCACCACCTCTTTCTACATCTTGATATACCCCCTTAAAATGTTAAAAAGTAATGTACTGAAAACGATTAGATACAAAAACGTACCAACACCACCATTGGTAGCTTCAAACCCGTAAACCTAGCTTCATCAATTTAACCACCACCATCACCAGAAACTAATTCAAATAAATTGAATACATAATTGAAACCTAAATCTCTCTTTCAAACTCCCAAATCTAAAATATTCATCTTAATCAAAGAAGAGAGAGTTTTCTTCCGGAGAAGAACACGATGATAACGATAGATTTTTAGATATAAAACATAAAATACATGATTGAAACCTTTTGTTCTCAGTAAGAAGATAGTATTATGGTGGTGTTGGCTGTGGTGGTGGTGGAGATATGGATGATAGTTCTAGGGGTGGTGGCGACGATTGTAGGACCAGAATATCGCTACATCTATTCTCTGCGAGATTAACCATAACGTTTCCCAGCAAGCATCACCGCAAGATCTTCAAATACGCTTCACGAGTGTCGCAGAATTAGTCAAAAGAGCGACATAATAAATGACGAGTGAAGAAAACTTGAGAAAAGCATGTTTATCCTGCGATGGTTACAAAACTGGCGAGAGTAAACATTATAACTATCGCTGTACAATCGCAGAATCAACCCGAAATAAGAGGAAAACTTAGCTGTCATCCACTATGTAACAACCCTATAAATATAGACCCAATGTGTCCAGAAAAGGATGATGTATTTTTGAGATTTAAGAAAGTTTTGAGGAGAGATAAACTTCAAGAGAATAGTTGTAATCTTGAATTCTTCCATTTCTGTAAACATTTCTGAAATCAAAATAATAAAGTGTCATTTTTCATCTTCAAATTATGAACTGATTATAACAAAATCGTAAAAAGGGTGTAGTGTGGGAAATCCTACAACTACATTTTGGCGCCCAAAACAGGGAGAATCAAGTTAAGAAATCTCTAATTACAATTTGAAGATTTGAAGAAATTGATTAGAATTGAAGAAATGGCTAGAAGAAGAAGAAATACATCAGAACCACCAATAACTGTGAGGAGGAGTAAAAGACTTGCAGGTGAAGGAATAGGTGAATTAGAAGAATCTTTAAGAATAAGGTCAGGAAGAAATAGAATAAGAAATGAAGTAGAAACTTCAATTCGACAGCCTAATCAACAAGCAAAAACACAAGATAAAAATGTGGATTATGATAGAGTGAGTGTGCATACTTGGAGATCGGATTCGATAGAAGAAGCAGAAGATCCACAATTAAGAAATGAAGAAGAAGGAGAAATAAATAAAGAAATAGTTGAAGGATTAATTCATGAAGGACATGAAAATAAAATAGCAGATGATTTGAGACAAAGAATACAAGAAGAAAGAAGATTAGAGGCAGAAGAGCGTGCGAACCTAACAAGACAAAATCATGAACTAAGAATGGAGAATTTGAGATTACAAAGAAGGAGATCAAGAAGTACTGTTAGATCAAATTCAAGATCATTCAGAGAAAAACCAAGGAAAAATTCCCCTATGAGAAATGTTAGAGAAAATATTCGAGAAGAAGTGCAAAATAAAAATGGAGAACAACGTCATAGAGAAGAAGAGATAATTGGTGATCGCTATAATCCGCATGGAGAAGTGTTGGATAATAGACATAACAATAGAAATCAAGTGGGAAGAAACAACCAAAATGAAGAAGAAAATCCAGAAGAAGGTAGGAGGATATGACGTGGGAGAGAGAACCAAAGGAATCAAAGAATAATTGAAGAAGAAATTGAGAGACATTACGACGAACAAGCACGCCTGGCTTGCGAGAGAGAAAGATTAAGGGAAGAAATAGAAGAACAAGAATTTCGAGAGGCAATACGATAAAATAACCATGAAAATCGAGAAAGGAGACGTACACAAAATCGCTACAATGATAATATTCAGGAGGAGTATGATAGGATACATTGGAGATTAGAAAGACAGCGAAGAGAAATGAGGAGAAATGAAGAAATCCGCGGAGAATAAGATAGACAGCTGCGTTTCCAAGAGGAGGGTGAACGAGAAAATCGTAGAGAAAGAAAGAATGACAATGAATAAGAAGACACACAAAATCTTGCAAGACAAGAAAGGCAAGAACGCAGAAGAAGGGAAGCTACATTAAAGAGGCCAATGGAGCAAAACTCAACTGAGAATGAACAAATATTGAGAGAATTAGCAGAAATGTGAGGAATGATAAACAATAGAAGAGAATGAGGTAAAAGGCAACTCGATGAAGCTATTGAGGAAGCTGCGAGAACTCCATTTACTCAAGAAGTACAATTAAGAGGAATACCTCCAAAGTGCAACGAACCAGCATTAACCAGCATTTTTGATGGAACTACCTGTGCTGTACAACATGTTAAGGCTTATGTTAGGTGTATGCTTCAATGGGAGAATCATGATGATGTATTGTGTAAATATTTTGCATCTAGCTTAACTGGCGAGGCGTTAAAATGGTTTGAGGGATTACCAAAAAATACTATAACTTATTTTGATCATTTACAAGCTACATTTCTGGGAGCATATATAAGCAAAAATTCATCGCGGCCAGGTATTGAAGATGTGTTTGGGTTAAAACAGAGGGTTGAGAGTCTGAAACATTTAACCATAAGATGGAAGACAATGTGTAGTGAGATGGCGGGAAGAGTTGACGAGAGATATCTTATCTTGTATTTTATCAATGCAATGTTCGCAACCAATATGTTGTACATACAAATTTTCAGAGTCAAGAATACAATCACTATGACTGAACTACGAGAACTACAAGAGGAATACATTTTTTTGGAGGAGAAAGAAAATGAAATGGAATCATATCCCATCGCGAACACTAATTTAGTAGCAGGAAATGAGAGTTTACTTCCTAAAATGATTAATAATGTGGCGAGCAGCTCGCAAGCACAACAAGAGAAAGTGGAGACTGATAACCAGCAAAAGTTGGTAGCTATGAGCAGTCGAGATCAAGAAGAATATGAAAGGGAGAAGAATTATTACAACCGCGAAGGGAATAATAAGATTCAAAGGCTTGATCAGCCGCAAGAAACTTATGGTGGACAGAGGCAAAACAATTTCAAAATTCAAGGAAATTAGAGGATAATATGGGAAGAAATTAAGATGCCTCCTCTAAATACTAGTATAGAAAAAATCTGGGAAGCTATCATTTTGATGGAAAATATACACTCTCCATGGAATATGGGAAAAGAACCACATCCTAATAATCGTAGTCAAGAATTTTGTCCTTACCATCACTTTCATGGTCGGTCATACAGTAAATGTAAAGAGAATAATTTTGAGGATGATTGACCAAGGAAAGCTAAACCACTTTTTAATAGGACAACCACAATCTCAGCGATTGCCTCCAGCACCAGAAATTCGCAGGGTAGATATTGTAAAAGGAGCAGAATCATTCGTAATAGAAGTTGGGGCCAAGGCAAAGAATTTGTTTTGTAATTCCATTGTACATTCACACAGAACAATAGAGGATTTCCATGATAATGTTCTAAGCAGAGTATTCGCGAGAGACACAGATGGAAGAGAGATAATGAATATCGCGAGAGCCTCTCCATTAGAAGAATGGCATAAACAATTATATCTTTCACTGCACAAGAAGTACCAGAACCTGGCGAGCAGCATGATAATCCATTGGTAGTAAGGTTAGAGATAAATCCAAAGAAAATAGAAGAAGAAGAAGATGGAGGAAATTATGATGAAAATGAAGACTCTTGGGCTATCAATAGAGTTCTGATAGACACAGGAAGCTCAGTTGATATACTATTTTATCATACCTATAAGACCATGGGTGGGAAAGACGAAGATCTAATTCCATCAACATATAAAATCTATGGTTTTAATGGTACTGCCAATAAACCAAAAGGGGAAATCGAAATGCGGATTCCATTGAAAGGGATAACTTCCAAGATCTTGTTCTGTGTTGTTGACATTGAATCACCTTACAATACCCTGATTGGTCGACATTGGCTACATGGGATATTAGGTGTAGCATCTACTTTCCACCAGTGTGTTAAATTTCCTCATCCTAATGGTGTTGGATTTATTAAAGGAGATTGGGGAGAAAGCAAGAAATGCTATGAGATTGATATAAAATCTTGCGAAGAAAGAGCTGAGAAGAAGAGCAATTGGAAGTACAACATCAAGCAGCGACAGAGATATGAAAGATTGATGATTGATTCAATAGATCAGCGAGAGGAAGATGATGACGAGCAGCTCACAGATAAGGAAGAAAGATAAAAATGTAACAAAAAGGCAGAACCAAAAGATAGTAAGTAGAAGGGTAAAATGATAAAATTTAAAGAAGCTTATGCAAAATTTGTTTGAAGAAAATGCAATTGAAAAGAGTACTCTGTTTTTTTTTTTTTTTTTAAATTGCAAAATTTTAGTGAAATTTTATCAGAGTTACAATGCTTGTGAGAAACGAGGATAAAATTCCGCACAGATTAATAGAATGGGACAAACCTTTATGGAGTGCACCTTAGTTCGCGAATACAATTTCGTAAGAGGAAAATGTAAGACCTAATAATGCGTCATATAAGGGGGTATCTCTTGACATGACTCAGCGATAAGGTTACACCGCTGCTGGAACCTGAGTTATGCAGATATTGGGGTTAAAGAAAACCTATCTAGGAGAGGGATCTTGGATTTCCAATTATATAAGGTTATACCCTGATTGGATGACTAAGGACCTCTTCTAAGAAGTGAAAAGTATGACTAAGGCGCCGAGGTAAACGGTTGAGCCAAGGGTGCCCGGGGCGTACGAAACTACCCTGGCGATTCTTGGTAAGTCTTGGCTATGATTCACTTGGCCTGAAGAAAACCCCACTTAGGGTGCAGTCTTGTAACTATAATCCACATAGGCATAAAGGACAAGAGGCTGTGAAAATAGCTGGTTGTTGGTAAATCTGGATGGGAGGATCTAGTCTTGTATGGCCGATGTGCCCTCCTTGAAGGGCAACCATGGGGAAGATAAGGGCGGCACCCTCCATTAGGGAGCTGATAAGTGTCTAAAGACGGCAATGTCATGGGGATTTATGATTGCAAGAACATTTAGGCTTGTCATATTGTCGCGTGATGAAAATTTTACAAAGGCAACAAGTTAAAATAAAAAAGTTAAGATGAGATCAATGGGTTTTTACATTTAACAAGTGTAAAGACGTCATGCGATTTCATCGCAAGATGACAATGTCATAAGATGTAATTCTTGCAAGAGAATTTATACTTATCATATTGTCGCAAAGATGTTGAAAAAATATTGATAAGGCAAGATCAATGGGTCGATACATGCAAATGTAAAGACGTCCTGCGATTTTGTCGCAGAAAGAAAAGATGTGGAAAAATAAGACCTTTAATTAGGAAGGCATAATAAGACCATAAGATTATTGCGATAATGCTCGCAGAATTTATGAGATTTCCGATTCTACGCGAAAATCATAAAGTTATGCAATTGTTGCTAACGATAACATCGCCGATATTGAGGCAAATTTAATTCGATTTATAACTAATATCTATTCTCTATTCAATTTTTTCATATTGCAGATGAATAATAGAGGCAAGTATGGGAATGCATAGAATGAGGAAATTATTATTCATCCATCATATGATAAAATTGCATAAATGATACATTTATATAAATAATTAAAGGATAATAATTCTGATTAATTGATTATGTTGCAGAAAAAGAATTGTTTTCTAATTCATACAGATAAAATCAAAAGAAGTTTACATATCAAGTTGGAGAAGCTTGCAGCGATGTTACGAGAAGCAAGAAATAGATGTACAAAATTTACAAAGAAGAAAAAGAGAAGAAACAAGACTAAGTAGATCCATCAACATCACCATCAGATCTCTTTTCTTTTTCAAATTTCTCTTCATTACCAGATTTTTCTTTTTCTTCATCATCTCCATATACGTCAGATTTCTCTTCCTCGTCAGATAATTCTTCATCATATTTGCTAGACTCCTCAGCTTCGCTATCAGAGATAACTAAATTTGGGGAATCATCTGGAATTTCCTTTGCAAGATCGGGGTATAAAGAATGGGGGATACCATGATCATTACAGACTAGTTTAACATCGTCATTACGAACACGGAGAAGGTCATTGCTAAAATTTAAAGATGAGATTTTTAATTTGTCCTTCAATCTAGAATACTTTTCATTGCGAGAAGATAGACTTCTGGAGAGTTGGCTTTTCTCTTCTCCTAACTCATCAAATCTTTTACGATAATTCTTTTCAGATGCTGTGAGCAAATGACAACAAAGTTAGTACATATAAGGATGATTCAATTAGGAAATAATTCAGGGAAATCATAAGAGTGATAATCTTCTCTTTCAGAAATCATGTTTTTAATTAAATCCTCTTGATCAGCATGAAGACTAACATCTACACCTAAATTAGTTCTGGCGTTATCAAGAATCTTCGCAGCCCAAGCAAACTCATCATCACTATTAATAAGAAGACGAGATCAAACTTGGGTTTCCCTCGCAAGAAGATCTTCATTCTCTCGAAAAAGCTTATCTCTTTCCATTTGAACGTTAAGAAGAGTTTTATGGAAGTTTGCTAGGGTCTTGGAGCCATTCTTAACGGCAAGATCTTTCTCGTCAATAAGATCACTATTCCTTTTTCTTAATCTATCTATTTCTTTCTTCGAATCAAGATAAAAACGCTTATACTTGTTGGTCAAACCTAAATTGAATCTGTGTTCAATTTTTAAGAGATTAAACTTGGATTTAAGTTCATCTATGGAGAGGGATTCAATCTTATCATCTGAGAAATTACTTAAAGAATTATTAAGATTAGCAAGAAGGTTATTATCATCTACAGGGTCAGGAAAAGATTGGAAGAGTGTAGCCTCGTCAGTAAGACCATAAATATCTGCAAAAATGGTTGCTTGAATAAGCTGCGATAGGGTGAGAAGAATTAAAAAAGAAAAGAAATAAATCATACCATAAAGTTGTTGATTGGCTTTATCAAGATCAGAGATTTTTTGCTTATCAACTGAAGCTTCAGTCTCCAGCTGCTTATTTTTTCTGCAAAATTCAATAACTTCAGCTTCTAACTTTTCTTTATCTTGACGAAGATTAGCAGCTTTCTTTCCATAAATAATACGCCTATTGTCTAAATCAGAAGCAACAGCAAAAGCGGCTCTTCCAACCTGCGATAGAACTATATAAATAAATATTTGACAAAGACACCAGTAGATACACAAAAAGTATGAACAAGTAAAAACTTACCAGGCTGCCAGGTGAATTCAAAAGACTTGGAGTTAGCGATCTTGAAACCCCGCGAAGGGTATCGCTGTCAGCTAGTATGGGAGCATCGCAGACATTGGCGAGAGATTGGGATATTTCATTAACAACTTCATCTCCATACTCATTTGGTAAACCAAACATATTCTTGTCAAAAAATTTGGACAAATGAGCCATCGAAGAATCAGAAGAAGAAGAATTCTTTACAGAAGGGACGCTGTTATCATTGAAATCCTCGTCATTATTGTCCTTATCAAGATCAACACTCGGATTTTCTGGAGTGGGTTGAGGAGTTGAAGAAGAAGAAGGTCGGGTTTTCCTTTTCTTCAAAGGACTATCGCCAAATTCTTCACCACGAGGGGCAGAAGGCCTCCCTTTGGGAGGAACAACAAATTTATCCTGATCGCCAGAATCTTCACCGCGAGGGGAAGAAGACTTTCCTTTGGGAGGAATAGTAGATTTATCCTTTGAAGGTTTCTCCTTAATCCTCACAGGTTTTATTGGCTCTAGGTCTTCAATTTCCTGCGAGCACAGATGAAGATAAGAAATAGGGGCAACAATATATTTTTAAAATTTATGAAGAGATATTTCTTACTTCATCCGTGAAAGATTTAAGAGCTAAGAAAGTGCTAGGTTTTCTCAAAGCCTGGTAGCTGAGCTTCATTCTGTTAATCTGGAAAGGAGTGAAGTAGTTAGCGAATATATGAAAATATGGGGAAAATAATGAATATACCAAAGATCGAAGGAAATATACCTCTTTAGTTGTTTCGGGCCAATTAAAGACCCAAGGTTGGTATTATGAAAGATTCGCGGGTAATTCGCGAGAACCAGAAATATAAGGACCCTCAAGACATAATGGAAAAATGAACCACTTGTCATCGCTAGAATGGCGAGGGCCTTGGTTGGTAGATTTATGCTAATAAATATCCAGCATAAGAGCTTTATCGTCAGCGACCTTTTCTTTTTTCATACGAACACCCCAGCAAGTGCTATCCCTCTTCATAGGGACTATTTTTATAATTTACAAAGAAGTTATCCATAGTATAATCTGCATAAACAATGGGGACATCTTTAAATTGAGGATTCTTCGTATCTTTAGGGTAGCGAGATCCTTTGCCATCTCCATGAGAGGCATATTCAAGCAACAATCGGATACAATCTCCACCCAATTGATATATCGCTCGCGAAAACCTTTTGTCAGAAATTATTTGGTAAAATAGCGGAAGTTCTGGGTCATAGAGAGGAATGGGAAGACCGTCTTCAAGTTGTCCTAGCGATACTATAATTTTCTCGCAAGAACAATGATCATCAGTAAATAATTTAAGAGAAAGTTCTGAACTGGGATCTTGTCCTGAAATAGTAGACAAAGTAAAATCATTACTCTTAAATTTTTCTTGCATTTCACCAAAAACAGCCAAGTTTTTAGCACCAGCGACAACCATTTTTAAGTATGGGAATGAAGAAAAGGATTGAAAAATAAGAAAGAAATCACAGCGATAACAGAAGCGCAATTTGTGGAAGAACAGTAAACTTGCAGAGAGGTTATGAAGATAAAGAAGAAGAAAGTAAAAGATAAAAAGAAAGGAATGAGAGAAGTATTTATAGAAGAAGAAATTTCTCGAAGAAGATGAATGCAATAAATGCAAAGAAAAGACATGAGTGGTCAGATCGCAGCGGTTAGAAAGGACGTGTCAAAAATCTATAAGAAAAAGTAATATGTGAAAACAGCTAGCGAAGGACACAGAAACGTGTCAGAACATAGATTAATGAAGAGATAAGTAGTTACGTCATTTAAAAAAAAATAAAAAATAAATCTCATGATCTTCTCTTCTTCGCAGAAAAGACACGAGAAGAGGCAAGATGTAGGACCAGAATATCGCTACATCTATTATCTGCGAGATTAACAACGCTTCGCAGCGAGCATCACCGCAAGATATTCAACTACGCTTCACGAGTGTCGCAAAATTAGTCAAAAGAGCGACTCAATAAATGACAAGTGAAGAAAACTTGAGAAAAGCATGTTTATCCTGCGATGGGTACAAAACTGGCGAGAGTAAACATTATAACTATCGCGGTACAATCGCAGAATCAACCAGAAATAAGAGGAAAACTTAGCTATCATCCACTATGTAACTACCCTATAAATATAGACCCAATGTTTCCAGAAAAGGATAATGTATTTTTAAGAGTTAAGAAAGTTTTGAGGAGAGAGAAACTTCAAGAGAATAGTTGTAATCTTGAATTCTTCCATTTCTGTAAACATTTCTGAAATCAAAATAATAAAGTGTCATTTTTCATCTTCAAATTATGATATGATTATAACAAAATCTTAACAAGGGTGTAGTGTGGGAAATCCTGCAACTACAACGATGAAGATGGTGGTGGTGGGTTTGTTTGATTTTCATATGTAGATCTCTCTTAATCTAAATTTTCTTCGATCTCACTCTGAAATGGTGGTGGTGTTGGTGATGGTTGTGGAAGCGATGGAGACGGCGGTGGAGGGGGTAGCGATGGAGATAGTGGTGATGGAGTTAACTGACTTTTGTCCCGAGTGATGAATCTTTTAGAAGTGAAGAAGAAGTAGAAGGTTACAAAAGGAATTGTAGTTGCAGGAATTCCCACACTACACCCTTGTTAAGATTCTATAGAAATCTATTGGAAATCAATTAAACTTCAAAGATTTAAACGACACTTTACTATTCAAATCTCAGAAATGTTTATAGAATTGGAAGAAATCAAGATTACAAATATTCTCTTGAAGTTTCTCTCTCCTCAAGACTCTTTCAACTCTCAAAAACACATCATCCTCTTCTGGATCTATCGATCCCTTTATATAGGGATTTACATAATGGATGACAGCTAAGTTTTCCTCCTATTTCGGATCTATTCTGCGGTCTCATCGCAATCGCTACCATATTCTCTATCGCAAGAATGATGACCATCGCAGGATCAACATATTCTTATTTTATTTCTTCCATCGTCAGTTTCTTTTTGGTATTCTGTGACGCTCGTGAAACGTTGTTAAAGAGTTGCCAGTGACGCTCGCAGAAATGTTATTAATATCGTAGGAATAGCGTTGTAGCGATATTCTGGTCCTACATCTTGCCTCTTCTCATGTCTTTTCTGCGAAGAAGAGAAGATCATGAGAAATTTAAATGCCATAACTGCTCATCTTTTCAGGATTCTCTATTCTGACACGTTTCTATGTCCTTCGCCAGCTGTTTTCACGAATTCTTTCTTCCAATAAACTTTTGACACGTCTCCTCTAACCGCTGCGATCTGACCACCCACGTCTCTTCTTTGCATTAATTTCCTTCATCTTCTTCGAGAAATTTCTTCCTCTATAAATACTCTCCTCATTCCTTTCCTTTTTCTCTTTTACTTTCTTCTTCTTTCTCCCCATATCCTCTCTGCAAACTTTACTGTTCTTTCGCGAATAGCGCTGCTGTGATTTCTTTCTTCATTTCAACCTTTCCATTCCCATACTTCAAAAATGGTTGCAGCTGGTACCAAAAACTTGAAAGCCTTTAATGAGATGCGCGAGAAACTCAAAATCAAAGGTTTTAACTTGTCTTTAATTCCAGATCAAGATTCTAGATCCGAACTTTCTCTTAAATTATTTACTGATGATCAATGTTCTCGCGAAAAAATCATAGTATCGCTAGGACAACTTGAAACTGGTCTTCCCCTTCCTCTCTATGACCCAGAACTTCCATTATTTTATCAAATAATATCTAACGAGAGGTTCTCGCGAGCAATATATCAACTAGGGGGAGATTGCATTAGGTTGCTACTTGAATATACTTCTCGTGGTGCTGGCAAAGGATCGCGCTATTATGAAGATGCTCAAAATCCTCTTTACAAACATATTCCAATTAATTCTCCAGCTTATACTGTAGAAAACTTTTTCAAAAATTACAAGATACTCCCTATGAAGAGAGATAGCACCTGCTGGGGTGTTCGCCTGAAGAAACTCATTGTCGATGGAGCTCTCATGCTAGATATTGATTTTCACACGAAAACTAACCATGGCCCTCGCCATTCTAGCAATGATAAGTGGTTTATCTTTCCATTGTGTCTCGAGGGTCCTTATATTTCTGGTTCTCGCGAACTTCCCGTGAGTCTTGCAGAATATCAGCCTTGGGTCTTTAATTGGACTGAGAGATCTAAAGAAGTATATTCTCTCAACTTTTTATATTATTATCATTTACTGTTTTCTTTATATTCTTGCTAGCTATTTTGATTTTTTCTCAGATTGATAGAATGAAACTCAGCTATCAAGCTCTTAGGAAACCCAGCACTTTCTTGGCTCTGAAATCTTTCACGGATGAAGTAAGAAATATCTATTCATAAATTTTAACAATATATTGTTGCCCCTATTTCTTATATTCATCTGTGCTCGTAGGTAATCGAAGAGTTAGAACCATTAATACCCGCAAAAACCAAGGAGGGAGAAACCTTTAAAAGAGAAGAAATCTGGGAAATCTTCAAAGGAGAAATCTACTGATCCTCCCAGGGGAAAGCCTTCTGCCCCTCGAAATGAAGAATCTAGCGATCCTCCATCAAATAAAAGGAAAACTCAACCTACTTCTTCTTCAACTCCTCAACCAATTCCAGAAAATTCAAGTGCTGATCTTGATAAAGATAATAATGACGAGGGTTTTAATGTTAGCGGTTTTCCCTCAATAAAAAATTCTTCTTCTTCTGATTCTTCAATGACTCATTTGTACAGAATTTTTAGCGATATTTCCCACAACATGACTTCTAATAACGAGGATGAAATTATTGACAAAACATCCCAAGCTCTCGCTAAAGTTTGCGATGCCCATATTTTGGTGGATAATGATTCTCTCCAAGGAATCTCAAGATCGCTGACTCCCAGTCTCTTGAATTCTCTTGGTGCTTTGGTAAGTTTTCATTTCTTCAGTTTGTTTATATATTTTATCCATCACTAGATCTCAATTTATATTATTCTTTCGCAGGTTGGAAGAGCTTCTTTTGATGTTGCTTATGATTTAGATAAAAGATGTGCCAGCTCTAAAGAGAAAGCCGTTAAACTTCGCCAGGATAAACAAAAATTAGAGTCTGAAGTTATTGAACTTTGCAAGAAGAATAAACAGTTGGAGACTGAAGCTTCGGTTGATAAGAAAAAGATCTCTGATCTTGATAAAGCTAACCAACAATTATATGGTATGACTAATTTCCTTTATTTTTTAATTCTTTTTACTCTATCGCAGCTTATTCAAGCGGCCACTTTTAACTTGCAGATATTTATGGTCTTATTGACGAGGATATACTCTTTCAAACTTTCCCTGAACCTATAGATGATCATACTCTTCTTGCCTGTCTTAATAATTCCTTAAGTAATTTCTCGGATGATAAGATTAAATCCCTTTCCATAGATGAACTTAGATCCAAATTTGATCTCTTAAAAATTGAACATAGATTCAATTTAGGTTTGACTGACAAATATAGGCGCTTTTATCTTGATTCAAAGAAAGAAATAGATAAATTAAGACAGAAGAATAGCGATCTTATTGACGAGAAAGATCTTGCCATTAAAAAGGGATCCAAGACCCTAGAAGACTTTCATAAAACTCTCCTTGACGTTCAAATGGACAGAGATAAACTTATACGCGAGAATGAAGATCTTCTTGCGAAGGAGACTCAAGTTCTATCTCATCTCCTCATTAATAGCGATGACGAGTTTGCTTGGGCTGCGAAGGTTCTTGACAACGCCATGAATGACTTAGGTGTAAATTTTAGCCTTCAAGTTGAACAAGCGGCCTTAATTAGAGATATGATTTCTGAAAGAGAAGGTTGTTTGATGTTCTTCTTCTCGCTAACTTTCTGTTTTTATTAATCTTTTTTACAAAATTTCTAACTTGTTGTCATATATTCTTGCAGGAGCTGAAAAAATATATCTTGAAAGAATTGGGGAACTTTAAAATACCCTTGCTTCTCGCAATAAAAAATATTCACGATTGAAGGAGAAATTTGACATTATTACCGAGAATTTCAATAGATCTCTCATTGTTGTTCATAATGATTCTGTTAAGTTGGTCTGCAATGATCATGGAATTTCTCCTTTTATATATCCTGATCTTGCGAAGGAGATCCTTGCAATAATCCCAAATCTTAACATCTCTGATAGTGAAGCTGAGGATTCTGACGAGGATGAAAATGATAATGATAATGACGAAGGAGAAAAGTCTGGTGGAGGAGAAGAATCTGATAAGAATGAAGATAGTGATGATAACGACGAAAGGGAGAACTCTGGCGATGAAGAGAAATCTGATAAAGAGGATGGCGATGGATCTAGCTAGTTCTTATTTTTCCTTCTATCTTCCTTGTATATTTATTTTCTTCTTTCTGCAGCATTGCTGTGAGTTTCTCCAATTTTGTGGATTTCTTTTGCTTCTACCTGTATGAATTAGAAAATAATTCTTTTTCTGCAAGTCAATCGATCAATATAATTATTATTCTTTAATTATACGCGTGCATTTATCTATGAAATTTTTATATGATAGATGAAAAATAATTTCATCGTTCTCATGCATTCCCATACTTGCCTCTATTATTCATCTGTGATATAAAAAATTGATTAAAGATTAGATATTAGTGGTAAATAAAATTTGCCTCAATATTGGCGATCCTATCGCCAGTAATAACTGCGTCAAATCGCAATTCTCATAACATCTGCGAGCATTATCGCAGTAATCTTGTGGTCTTATTACGCCTTCCTAATTAAATGTCTTATTTTTCCACGCCCTTTCTTTCTGCGACAAGATCGCAGGACGTCTTTAGATTTGCATGTATTGACCCATTGATCTTTCCTTATCTTTCTTCTTTGATTGTTTTGCGATAATATGACAAGTATAAGCTCTCTAGCGAGATTAAAGCCTCGTGACATTGCCGTCTTGCGATGAAATCGCAGGAGGTCTTTACATTTTCATGTAAAAACCCATTGATCTCATCTTAACTTTTGGCTTGTTGCCTCTATATAATTTACGTTACGCGACAATATGACAGGCCTAAATGTTCTTGCGATCATAAAGCCCCATGACATTTCCGTCTTAAGACACTTATTAGCTCCCTAATGGAGGGTGTCGCCCTTATCTTCCCCATGGTTTCCCCTTCAAGGAGGGCACATTGGCCATACAAGACTAGCTCCTCCCATCCAGATTTACCAACAACCAGCTGTTTTCGCAGCCTCTTGTCCTTTATGCCTATATGGCTTATAGTTACAAGGCCGCACCCTAAGTGGGGTTTTCTTCAGGCCAAGTGCTTCGTAGCCAATACTTACCAAGAATGGCAAGGAAGTTTCGTACGCCCTTGGCACCCTTGGCTCAATCATGTACCTCAGCGCCTTGGTCATACTTTGTACTTCTTGGAAGAGATTCTTGGTCGTCCAACCAGGGTATAACCATATATAGTTGGAAATCCAAGATCTCTCTCCCGGATAGGTTTTCTTTAACCCCAACATCTGCATGATTCAGGATCCAGCAGCGGTATAACCTTACCCCTGAATCATGTCAAGATATACCCCCTCATATGTCGTGCTCGTAGGTCTTACATTTGCCTCTTACAAAATTTTATTCGCGAACTAGGGTGCACGCTATAAAGGTTCGTCCCATTCTTTAATCTCTGTGAAATTTTATTCGCGTTTCTCGCGAATATTGTAACTCTGATAGAATTTCATAACTTTGATCTTCTTTCTTTTTGTTAAATCTTGCGATTCTTTCAAGAAGAAAATTATGTTCAATTACATATTCTTCAAACAAATCATTCATAGAATTCTTTTAAGTTCATCATTTTACCTCTCTACTTACTATTTTCCGATTCTGCTTTTCTGCTACGTTTTACTGTTGTTTCTTTTTCTGCGAGACTCTCGCCATCAGCTTTCACATCGTCTTTCCGTTCTATTGTATCAATCATTAACCTTTCACACCTATGTTGTTGTTTGATTTTGTACTTCCAATTGCTATTCTTTTCAGCTCTTTCTTCGCAAGACTTCATATCGATTTCATAACATTTCTTGCTTTCTCCCCAATCTCCTTTAATAATTCCAACACCTTTAGGATGAGGAAACTTGATACACTGGTGATAAGTAGATGCTACACCTAATATCCCGTGTAACCAAGGTCTTCCTATCAAAGCATTGTAAGGTGATTCAATGTCCACAACACAGAATAAGATTTTTGAAGATATTCCTTTTAACGGTATTTGCATTTCAATTTCCCCTTTTGGTTTGTTAGTTGTACCGTTAAATCCATATATTTTATATGTTTATGGTATTAAATCTTCATCTCTTCCACCCATGGTTCTATAGGTACGATAGAATAAGATATCAATTGAACTCCCAGTATCTATTAAGACTTTGTTGATGGCCCAAGAGTCTTCGATTTTACCATTATTTTCTTCATCTTTGTAGTTGAAGGATTTCCCACACTACACCCTTGTCAAGAATCTATGAAAATTAAGTCATAATTGTGGATTAACAACAACACTTTTATTAATTCACTTTCAGGAAGATTTACAAGAAATATCGAAACTCAGAAATACAACTTTATTTCTGGAGTTTCTCTCTCCTCAAAACTTTCTCAACTCTCAAAAAGTACATCATCATCTTCTGGATTTAGTCGAACCCTTTATATAGGAAAATACATAGTGGAAGACAGCTAAGATTTCCCCTTAATTCGGATTTACTCTGCGATCTCATCGCCATAACTTTAGTCTTCATCTTCGCCAACTTTGTAACCATCGTGAAGCAGACTTATTCTTCTCATATATCTTCGGTCATTAATTGTTATATTACTCTTTTGTGACACTCGCCAAATTTCGTTGAAGAATCTTGCGACGTTCTTGTCAAAGTGTTATTAATACTCGCAGAAATGTTTTGGTTTCTCGCAGAAGTGAGTTTCCATCGCGAAAATATCGTTGTGGCGATATTCTGGTCCTACATCTTGCCTCTTCTCATGTATTTTCTGCGAAGAAGATAAGATATGAGAATCAAAATGCCGCAACTACTTATCTTTTCATTATCATTTTGGCTCTGACACGTTTCTATGTTTCTTCACCAGCTGTCTCCATGCAACTTCTCCTTCCAATCAACATTTGACACGTTGATTTAAACCACTGCGATTTGACCGTTTATGTCCTCTCGTTACATTAATTGCATTTATTTTTTCGAGCAACCTCTTCCTCTATAAATACCTCTCTCATTCTTCTCTTTTCCTTTTTTTACTTTCTTCTTCATTCTTCTTTTCTGCAACTTTACTGTTCTTCCGTAAATTGCGCATTTATTATTCTCGTGATTCCTTCTTTTTCAATTTCTTCCTTTATTCCCATACTTCAAAAATGGTGGCTGTTGGTGCTAAGAATTTGACTGCGTTTAACAAGATGAGAGAAAATCTCAAAAACAAAGGTTTTACTTTGTCAACAATTCCAGGTCAAGATTCTAAATCTGAACTTTCTGTCAAGTTATTTTCTGAACATCAACTTTCTCGCAATAAAATTATAGTATCGCTAGGTCAACTTGAAGCTGGTCTTCCCATTCCACTTTATGACCCAGAACTTCCCTTATTTTATCAAATAATTTCTCATGAGAAATTTTCACGAGCAGTGTATCAATTAGGTGGAGATTTTATTAGATTATTACTTGAATATGCCTCTCGCGGTGCTAATAAAGGTTCTCGTTATCCTGATGCTGCGAAAAATCCTGAATTCAAAGATGTTCCCATCATTCCTGCGATGTATACTGTGGAAAATTTCTTTATCAATTATGACATAATTCCCATGAAAAGAGATCGCACTCGCTGGGGATTCCGCTTACAGAAGAAAGATAAAATCGCTGAAGATAAAATTATCATGTTAGATATTGATTTTCATACAAAAACCAATCAAGGCCCTCGTCATTCTAATGATGATAAGTGGTTTATCTTTCCATTACTTCTTGAAGGAGATTATATCTCTGGTTCTCTCGCATTGCCCGTGAATCTTCAAGAGTATCATCCATGGGTCTTTAGTTGGCCTGAAAAATCTAAAGAAGTATATATCCTCTTAACTTTTGCATTATTATTATTCACTATCTTCCTTATATTTTTACATCCTCACTAATCTCTTTGATTTTTCTTAGATTGACAGAATGAAACGTAGCTATAAGCTCTTTAGAAAACCCAACACTCTCTTAGCTCTGAGATCCTTCACAGATGAAGTAAGAAATATTGTTTTAATGATTTTAACAATATATTGTTGCCCCTATTTCTTATCTTTATCTGTGCTCGAAGGTGATTGAAGAGCTTGAACCCTTAGAACCAAAACCCAAGGGAAAATCTTCTACTGATCGCAAAGGAAAATCTAATGCCTCTGCTAAAGAAAAGCCTATTGCCCCTCATGATGATAAATCTGGCGATCCTCCTTCAAAGAAAAGAAAAACTCAACATTCTTCTTCTTCAACTCCTCAATCTACTCCTGATGACCTAAATGTTGATGTAGATAAAGATAATGAGGATAACTTTGATGTTGATAATGGTGCTCCTTCTATGGTGAATTCTTCTCCTTCTGAGTCTTCTATGGATCATCTATCTAAATTTTTTGGCGATATTGAACATAGTATCCCAAATAAGTATGGAGACGAAGTTATCACTAAAATATCTCAGTCTCTTGCTAACATTTGCGATGCCCCTATCTTAGCTGACAATGCTTCTTTTCGCGGAGTTTCAAGATTGCTAACTTCCAGTTTTTTTAATTCTCTTGGCATACTGGTATGTTTCCTCTTGTTTATTTTATTTTTGTATTTATTTCTTCGCCAAGTTTCTTTGCCAAATCTTAATTTACATAACTCTCTCACAGGTTGGAAGAGCTTCTTTTGATGTTGCTTCTGATTTGGACACTAGACGTGTTATTGCTGAAGGAAAAGTTAATAACCTTCACCAGGAGAAAGAAAAACTGGAGGCGGAAGTTGTTGATCTTCGCAGAAAAAATAAGCAATTGGAAACTGATGCCTCTGCTGACAAGCAGAAGTTCGCTGATCTTGATAAAGCTCATCAAAAATTATATGGCATAATATATCTTCTTTCTTTCTTAATTCTTCTCACCCTATTGTAGCTTATTTAAGAAACCATTTTGCAGATATTTATGGTCTTACTGATGAGGCAACATTACTCCAATCTTTCCCTGAACCTATAGATGATAATACTCTTCTTGCTCGCCTTAATAGTTCTCTAAGTAACTTCTCAGATAATCAAATTAGATCTCTCTCCTTTGAAGAACTTAAATCCAAGTTTACCCTCTTGAAAATAGAGCATAGATCCAATTTAAACTTAACCAACAGGTTTAAACGTCTTTACCTTGATTCAAAAGAAGAAATAAATAGATTAAGGAAAAGGAATAGTGATCTTATTGACGAGAAGGATCTTGTTGTTAAAAATGGTGCCAAGGCTCTAGCAGATTTCCATAAAATTCTTTTTGATACTCAAGTGGAAAGACATAGACTCATCCGCGAGAATGAGGATTTTCTTGAGATGGAAACTCAAGCTCGCTCTCGTCTTCTTATCAATAGCGATGATGAGTTTGCTTGGGCTGCAAAAGTTCTTGATAATGCCAGAAACAACCTAGGTGTAGATGTTAATCTCCAGGTTGAACAATCTGCTTTAATTAGAGATATGATTTCTGAAATAGAAGGTTGTTAACTTGTTCAATTCTTGCTAATTATTCATTTTAATATTCTTCCTGATAAAGCTTCTAATTCGTTGTCACGTTCCCGCAGTTGCTGAGGGGAATTATCGCGTGAGATTTCAAGATCTTGAAGATGAAAAACATCAACTCGCGACCAAACTTATTGCTCGCAATGAGAAGTATTCAAGATTAAAGGATCATCTCAACATTACTACCGCGAATTTTAACAGATATCTCGTTATTACTCGCAATAAATTCATTAAGTTGGTTTGTGATGATCATAATATCTCTTATTCTGCATATCCTGATCTGGAAGACAAAATCCCAGCAGAAATTCCAAGACCTGCTATCTCTGATAGTGAAGCTGAAGATTCTGACTATGAAGATAATATTGGTGATGATGAACAAGAAGGAAATTATGACGATAAAGAAAAATCTGACAATGATGAAGAGAATAAATTTGGCGATGAGAATACAAAATCTGACGATGAAGATGGTGATCAGTCTAATTAGTTTTCTGCTTCTTTTGTCTTCTTTGTATAATTATTTTCTCTTTTTTGTGATTAGTTGTGAGTTTCTCCGCTATTATAAATTCTTTTTGCTTCTATCTGTATGAGTCAAAAAACAATTCTCTTCTGCAAAGCAATCAATATAATTGTTATCTTTTAATGATCTGTATAAGTATATTAATTTGTATTATCAATGCAATTTTATCATATGCTAGATGAATAATAATTTCATCATTCTGTGCATTCCCATACTTGCCTCTATTATTCATCTGCAATAAGAGAAAATTGCATAAAGATTAAATATTAATTGTAATAAAAATATGACGCTTTAATACTGGCGTTATGCCTCAGTATTTGCGAAATCCCATAAATACTGCGAGTAGTATCGCAATAATATTTTGGTCTTATTATGCCTTCCTAGTTAAAGGTCTTATTTTGCCAACTTTTTCATCTTTCCACGACAAAATTTCAGGACGTTTTTACATTCGCATGTATCGACCCATTGATCTTGTCTTATCAGTATTGCTCGATTATGTCGCGACAATATGACAAGTCTAAGTTTTCTCGCGACATCAAAGCCTCGTGACATTGCCGTCTTGCGATGAAATCGCAGGATGTCTTTACACTTTCATGCAAAGACCCATTGATCTCATCTTAACTTTTCCTCTTTAGGCCTTTTGCCTTTGTATAATTTTCTTCACGCGACAATATGATAGGCCTAAATGATCTTGTAATCATAAATCCCCATGACATTGCCATCTTAAGACACTTATCAGCTCCATAATGGAGGGTGCCGCCCTTATCTTCCCCCTGGTTTCCCCTTCAAGGAGGGAACATCGGCCATACAAGACTAGCTCCTCCCATCCAGATTTACCAACAACCAGCTATTTTCGCAGCCTCTTGTCCTTTATGCCTATATGGCTTATAGTTACAAGACTGCACCCTAAGTGGGGTTTTCTTCAGGACAAGTGCATCATAGCCAAGACTTACCAAGAATGGCAAGGTAGTTTCATACGCCCTTGGAACCCTTGGCTCAACCGTGTACCTCGGCGCCTTGGTCATAATTTGCACTTCTTTGAAGAGATTCTCGGTCGTCCAACCAGGGTATAACCATATATAGTTGGAAATCCAAGATCTCTCTCCCGTATAGGTTTTCTTTAACCCCAACATCTGCATGACTCAGGATCCAGCAGCGGTATAACCTTACCCCTGAATCATGTCAAGAGATACCCCCTCCTATGACGTGCTATTAGGTCTTACATTTGCCTCTTGCGAAATTTTATTCGCGAACTACGGTGCACGCCATAAAGGTTCGTCTCATTCTTTTAATCTCTGCGAAATTTTATTCGTTGTTCTTCTGAGTATTTTGACTCTGATAGAATTTCATAACTTTGAAAATCTTGCGATTCTTTCAAGAAGAATATTCTATTCAACTACATATTTTTTCAAACAAATCATTCATAGAGTTCTCTGGAGTTCATCATTTTACCTCTCTACTTACAATTTTCTGATTCTGCTTTTCTGCTACGTTTTACCGTTGTTTATTTTTCTGCGAGACGCTAGCCATCATCTTTCACATCCTATTTTCGCTCTATCGCGTCAATCATTAACCTTTCACATCTCTGTTGTTGTTTGATTTTGTACTTCCAATTGCTATTCTTTTCAGCTCTTTCTTCGCAAGACTTCATGTCGATTTCATAACATTTCTTGCTTTCTCCCCAATCTCCCTTAAGAATTCCAACACCTTTAGGATGAGGAAATTTGATACATTGGTGATAAGTGGAGGCAACACCCAATATCCCATGTAACCAAGGTCGTCCTATCAAGGAATTGTAAGGTGATTCGATGTCCACGACGCAGAATAAGATTTTTGAAGATATTCCTTTTAACGGTATCTGCATTTCAATTTCCCCCTTTGGTTTGTTAGCTGTACCGTTAAATCCATAGATTTTATATGTTGATGGTATCAAGTCTTCATCTCTTCCGCCCATGGTTCTATAGGTATGATAGAATAAGATATCAACTGAACTCCCAATGTCTATTAAGACTCTGTTGATGGCCCAAGAGTCTTCAACCTTACCATCATTTTCTTCATCTTCTTCTGGTATTGGATTTGGGTTTATCTCTAGCCTTACTACCAATGGGTTATCATGCTGCTCTCCAAGCCCTGGTACATCTTGTGCACTGAAAGATATAGTTTGTTTTTGCCATTCTTCTAATGGCGAGGCTCTCGCAATATTCATTATCTCTCTTCCATCTGTTTTTTTCGCGAAGACTCTGCTTAAAACATTATCATGGAAATCTTCTATAGTTCTATATGAATGTACTATGGAATTACAAAACAAATTCTTTGCTTTAGCCCCAACTTTTATCACGAATGTCTCTGCTCCTTTTACAGCATTCACTCTGCGAGTTTCTGGTGCTAGAGGCAATCGCTGAGATTGTGGGTGTCCTACTAAAAAGTGATTTAGATTTCCTTGTTCGATCATCCTTAAAATTATTCTCTTTACATTCCTGCAGTCATTTACTGTGTGGCCATGAAAATGATGGTAAGGAAAAAAATTCTTGACTGCGATTGTTAGGATGTGGTTCTTTTCCCATGTTCCATGGGGATGGTATATTTTCCATTAAAATGATAGCTTCCCATATTTTTTCTGTACTAGCATTAAGAGGTGGCATTTTAATTTCTTCCCATATTATCTTTTGATTTCCTTTCCCTCTAAAGTTATTCTGCCTTTGTCCGCCATAAGTTTATTGTGGCTGATCAAGTCTTTGAATCTTATTATTTCCACCGCGATTGTAATAATTATTCTCTCTTTCATATTCTTCTTGATCTCGACTGCCCATTGCTACCAATTTTTGTTGGTTTTCACTTACCACCTTCTCTTGTTGTGGCTGCGAGGTGCTCGCCACATTATTTATCATTTTAGGGAGCAAACTTCCACTTGCCGTCAGCGAGCTGGTGTTCGCGATTGGGTATGATTCCATCTCATTTTGTTATTCCTCCAAAGCAATGTATTATTCCTATAGTTCTCGCAGTTCAGTCATAGTGATTGTATTCTTGACTCTGAAAATTTGTATGTACAATAGATTGGTCGCGAACATTGCATTGATAAAAGACAAGATAAGATATCTCTCATCAACTCTTCCTGCCATCTCACTGCACATTGTCTTCCATATTATGGTTAAATGTTTCAGACTCTCGCCAACTCTCTGTTTTAATCCAAACACATCTTCAATACCTGGCTGCGATGAATTGTTGCTAATATATGCTCCTAAAAATGTAGCTTGTAAATGATCAAAAGAAGTTATGGTATTTTTTGGTAATCCTTCGAACAATTTCAACGCCTCGCCAGTTAAGCTGGATGTAAAATATTTGCATAACACAGCATCATGATTCTCCCACTGTAACATACATCTAACATAAGATTTGAAGTGTTAAACAACACAAGTAGTTCCATCAAAAATGCTGGTTAACGCTGGTAAATTTCATTTTGGAGGTATCCCTCTTAACTGTACTTCTTGGGTAAATGGAGTTCTCGCTGCTTCTTCAATAGCTTCATTAAGTTGCCTTCTACCTCATTCTCTTCTATTGTTTATCATTCCTGGCATTTCTGCTAATTCTCTCAATATTTGCTCATTCTCAACTGAGTTTTGTTCCATTGGTCTCTTTAATGTTGTTTCCCTTCTTATGCGTTCTTGCCTTTCTTGTCTTGCGAGATTTTGTGTATCTTCTTCTTCATCATCATTTCGTATTTCTCTGCGATTTTCTCTTTCATCTTCCTCTTGATATCGTAATTGCCTATCTTCTTCTCTACGAATTTCCTCATTTCTCCTTATTTCTCTTCGTTGCCTCTCTATTATCCTCTGTATCCTATCATATTCCTCCTGAATATTACCATTGTAGCGATTTTGTGTACGTCTCCTTTATCGATTTTCATGATTATTTTGTCGCACTGCTTCTCGAAATTCATGTTCTTCTACTTCTTCTCTTAATCTTTCTCTCTCGCGAGCTAGACGTGCTTGTTCAGCGTAATGATTCTCAATTTCTTCTTCAATCATTCTTTGATTCTCTCGCCCATGTAATATCCTCCTACCTTCTTCTGGATTTTCTTCTTCAATTTGATTGTTTCTTCCCTCTTGGTTTCTATTGTCGCGCGGATTATAGCGATCACCAATTATCTCTTCTTCTCTATTTTGCACTTCTCCTCGAGTATTTTCTCTAACATTTCTTATAGGGGAATTTTGCCTTGGTTCTTCTCTGAATGATCTTGAATTTGACCTAACAGTACTTCTTGATCTCCTTCTTTGTAATCTCAAATTCTCCATTCTTAGCTCATGATTTTGTCTTGTTAAATTTGCACGCTCTTCTGCCTCTAATCTTCTTTCTTCCTGTATTCTTTGTCTCAAATCATCTACTATTTCACGTTCTTCATGAATTAATCCTCCAACCATTTCTTGATTCCTTTCTCCTTCTTCCTCATTTCTCAATTGTCGATTTTCTTCCTCTTCTACTGAATCTGACCTCCAAGTATGCACACTCACTCTATCATAATCCACATCCCTATCTTGCGTTTGTGCTTGTTGATTCGGTTGTTGGATTGAACTTTCTGCTTTATTTCTTGTTCTATTTTTTCCTGATCGTATCCTTAAAGATTCTTCTAATTCACATGTTCCTTCACCTGCAAGTCTTTTACTTCTCCTCATAGTTGTTGGTGGTTCTGATGTGTTTCTTCTTCTTCTAGCCATTTCTTCAACTCTAACAATTTCTTCAAATTTTCAAGTTGTAATTAGAGATTTTTTAGCTTGATTCTCCCTGTTTCGGGCGCCAAAATGTAGTTGCAGGATTTCCCACACTACACCCTTGTCAAGAATCTATGAAAATTAAGTCATAATTGTGGATTAACAACAACACTTTTATTAATTCACTTTCAGGAAGATTTACAAGAAATATCGAAACTCAGAAATACAACTTTATTTCTGGAGTTTCTCTCTCCTCAAAACTTTCTCAATTCTCAAAAAGTACATCATCATCTTCTGGATTTAGTCGAACCATTTATATAGGAAAATACATAGTGGAAGACAGCTAAGATTTCCCCTTAATTCGGATTTACTCTGCGATCTCATCGCCATAACTTTAGTCTTCATCTTCGCAAACTTTGTAACCATCGTGAAGCAGACTTATTCTTCTCATATATCTTCGGTCATTAATTGTTATATTACTCTTTTGTGACACTCACCAAATGTCGTTGAAGAATCTTGCGACGTTCTCGTCAAAGTGTTATTAATACTCGCAGAAATGTTTGGGTTTCTCGTAGAAGTGAGTTTCCATCGCGAGAATATCGTTGTGGCGATATTCTGGTCCTACAATCTTCCTCTTGCATTTGCTTTGGTTTTATCTCTAATCGTACTACCAATGGGCTGTCATGCTGCTCGCCAAGCTCTGGTATATCTTGCGAAGTGAAAGATAGAGTTTGTTTCTGCCATTCTTCTAATGGCGAGGCTCTCGCTATATTCATTATCTCTCTTCCATCTGTGTTTCTCGCGAATAATCTACTTAAAACATTATCATGGAAATCTTCTATAGTTCTGAATGAATGCACGATGAAGTTACAAAATAAATTCTTTTCTTTAGCCCCCACTTCTATCACGAATGTTTCTGCTCATTTTACAGCATTCACTCTACGAGTTTCTGGTGCTGGCGATAGTTGATGAGGTTGTGGATGTCCTACTAGAAAGTGATTTAACTTCCCCTGATCAATCATCCTCAAAATTATCCTCTTTACATTCCTACAATTATTTATTGAATGACCATGAAAGTGATGGTAAGGACAAAATTCTTGACTTCGGTTGCTTGGATGTGGTTCTTTCCCCATATTCCATGGCGAAGGTATATTCTCCATTAGAATAATAGCCTCCCAAATTTTTTTATGCTCGCATTAAGTGGTGGCATCTTAATTTCTTCCCATATTATCTTTTGATTTCCTTGCCCTCTAAAGTTATTCTTCCTTTGTCCGCCATAAGTTTCTTGCGGCTGATCAAGTCTCTGAATCTTATTATTTCCACCGCGATTGTAATAATTCTTCTCCCTTTCATATTCTTCTTGATCTTGACTGCCCATCGCTACCAATTTTTGTTGGTTGTCAATTACTACTTTCTCTTGTTGTGCTTGCGAGGTGCACGCCACATTACTTATCATTTTAGGAAGCAAACTTCCACTTGCTGCTAGTGAGCTGGTGTTAGCGATTGGGTATGATTCCATCTCATTTTCTTTCTCCTCCAAAGCAATGTATTATTCTTGTAACTCTCGCAATTTTGTCATGGTGATTGTATTTTTGACTCTGAAAATTTGAATGTACAGCAGATTAGTCGCGAACATTGCATTAATGAAGGATAAGATCAGGTATCTTTCATCTACTCTTCCAGCCATCTCGCTGCACATTGATTTCCACCTTATAGTTAAGTGCTTCAGACTCTCGCCAACTCTCTGTTTTAACCCAAACACATCTTCAATACCTGGTCGTGATGAATTGTTTCTAATATACGCTCCTAAAAATGTAGCTTGTAAATGATCAAAAGAAGTTATGGTATTTTTTGGTAATTCTTCGAACCATTTCAATGCCTCGCCAGTTAAGCTGGATGCAAAATATTTGCATAACACAGCATCATGATTCTCCCACTGTAGCATACATCTAACATAAGATTTGACGTGTTGAACATCACAAGTAGTCCCATCAAAAATGCTGGTAAATTGCATTTTGGAGGTATTCCTCTTAACTGTACTTCTTGAGTAAATGGAGTTCTCGCAGCTTCTTCATAGCTTCATCAAGTTTCCTTCTACCTCCTTCTCTTCTATTGTTCATCATTCCTCGCATTTTTGCTAATTCTCTCAATATTTGCTCATTCTCAGCTGAGTTTTGTTCCATTAGCCTTTTTAATGTTGTTTCCCTTCTCCTGCATTCTTGCCTTTCTTGTCTTGCGAGATTTTTTGTATTTCCTTCTTCGTCATCATCTCGTCTTTATCTGCGATTTTATCTTTCATCTTCTTCTCTGCGAACTTCTTCATTTCTCCTTATTTCTCTTCGATGTCTCTCTATTCTCCTCTGTATCCTATCATACTCCTCTTGAATATTACCATTGTAGCGATTTTGCGTACGTCTTCTTTCTCGATTTTCATGATTATTTTGTCGCACGGCTTCTTGAAATTCATGTTCTTCTACTTATGCCCTTAATCTTTCCCTTTCATGAGCTAGACGCGTGCTTTTTCAGCGTAATGTCTCTCAATTTCTTCTTCAATCATTATTTTATTTCTTTGATTCTCTCTCCCATGCAATATCCTCCTACCTTCTTCTGAATTTTCTTCTTCAATTTGGTTGTTTCTTCCCTCTTGATTTCTATTGTCACGCGGATTATAGTGATCACCAATTATCTCTTCTTCTCTATGACATTGTTCTCTATTTGAATTTTGCACTTCTTCTCCAACATTTCTCATTGGGGAATTTTGCCTTGCTTCTTCTCTGAATGATCGTGAATTTGATCTAACAGTACTTCTTGACCTCCTTCTTTGTAACCTCAAATTCTCCATTCTTAGCTCATGATTTTGTCTTGTTAAATTCACACGCTCCTCTGCCTCTAGTCTCCTTTCTTCCTGTATTCTTTGCCTCAAATCATTTGCTATTTCATTTTCACGTCCTACATGAATTAATCCTCCACCTATTTCTTGATTTCTTTCTCCTCCTTCTTCATTTCTCAATTGTCGATTTTCCGCCTCTTCTATCGAATCCGACCTCCAAGTATGCACACACACTCTTTCATAATCCACATTCCTATCTCGTGTTTGTGTTTGTCGATTTGGCTATTGAATTAAACTTTATGCTTTATTTCTTATTCTATTTCTTCCTGATCTTAGCCTTAAAGATTCTTCCAATTCACCTGTTCCCTCTCCTGCAAGTCTTTTACTTCTCCTCACAGTTGTCGGTGGTTCTGATGTATTTCTTCTTCTTCTAGCCATTTCTTCAACCCTAATAATTTCTTCAAATCTTCAAGTTGTAATTAGAGATTTCTTAGTTTGATTCTCCCTGTTTCTAGCGCCAAAATGTAATTGCAGGAATTCCCACACTACACCCTTGTTAAGATTCTATAGAAATCTATTGGAAATCAATTAAACTTCAAAGATTTAAACGACACTTTACTATTCAAATCTCAGAAATGTTTACAGAATTGGAAGAAATCATGATTACAAATATTCTCTTGAAGTTTCTCTCTCCTCAAGACTCTTTCAACTCTCAAAAACACATCATCCTCTTCTGGATCTATCGAGCCATTTATATAGGGATTTACATAATGGATGACAGCTAAGTTTTCCTCCTATTTCGGATCTATTCTGCGATCTCATCGCAATCGCTACCATATTCTCTTTCGCAAGAATGATTACCATCGCAGGATCAACATATTCTTCTTTTATTTCTTCCATCGTCAGTTTCTTTTTGGTATTCTGTGACGCTCGTGAAACGTTGTTAAAGAGTTTCCAGTGACGCTCGCAGAAATGTTGTTAATATCGCAGGAATAGAGTTGTAGAGATATTCTGGTCCTACATGAATTATAAAACTTACCTTTTTAATCAAAATTTCAATTATGCCCATCAGGAACATTTTTAAAGTCTGTGAAGGATATTTGTGAAGGCCCATCAAATGCAGGGACAATAATTCAATTTTCACAAGTGTTGTTTCACATAATAATTAGGCTGGCGGATTTCTATCTGTTTGATTTGCTGATTACATTGTGAAACAGAGATATAACTCTTTGATATACTTTTCTATAGAGTGAGTCTGACTGTCTAGTTGATTCTATTTAAAGTATATTGGAGTTTGTCTATTCAGATTGTCGAACGAAATATTGGGTGTGGTTGTTAGACCCTCTCTTTTTCAGTCAATACTTCATCTCACAATGAAAACCACTCTCCCTTACATAATGATCTATAAACCATATGTATATGTAGTGTGAATTACAAAATAAAACTCCCCCTTTTTCTTAATATAAATTGAAAAATCTACGAAAACTAGCAGGATCATAATGAAATTCTCAAAGAGATACTTCATGACTAAAAGATAACATATCAACTTTGTTTCGATGATTTCACATAGTAGAAACTTAGTGTATTCATCAAGGAGTTTATAAAGATACAAGATAACTCATACAATATTCCACAGACGCACTCCCCACAAATATTTAGCAATTAAGCACAAGTTCAATTAAGAATTCTCCCCCATAAAATGTCATACCCGAGAGAATAACAAGAGCGACCTTACTTTTACAAGAAAAGAAGGATTTCTTTGGACATTAAAAAATTACATGAAACATGAATTTGTATTCATAAAACTCAACTAAATTAACCACAAAGGAACCTTAATGATTAATTTAATCGGAAATGAACAACATAAGAAAACTTATGGAGCCATACAGTACTTTCACATAGAAGTGGATCAGGGAAAGATTAATACTGTGGAATATACAAAAATTCATTCTATATTTTATCTATATTTGCATAATGACATGATAAACTTAACTTTTGACATATATTGGACAATCATAGTTCACTGACGTAAACACACATATCCCATAACATTATTTGCAATATATGAAACCAGTAAAGATTAGTACTGCAAAATCATCTTCCAAATAACTTGGAATTTAAATAAATAAATCTAAAACATTACAAGATGAAAATCGTTGGCAATAGCTATGTGTAATCACAATATTTGTTATTCCAAACCTTAGTTATCCTTCTTAAAACACAAGAATAAATTCTCATAAGAAGTTTCATAGACAAAATAAAAACCAACAAGATAAAAACAAAAAGACTCCTAAACCAACAAAAACGATCATGAACTGAAATCAAGGAGCTCTTTTGGATTGCTCACGAGTCTTGAGACCTTTGAGCTTGTGATTGACAACATCCACTGCTTCTTCATAGAAGATATACTAATTGAGAAGATCTTTAACATGTGTCTTTATGATAACAAGGTCAGAGTTAACCTTTTTCAACTCAGTTCTTAACACATCGAGACCCTTCATAGTATCAAAGATCTGCAGTATTGCTTCCTCAAAGTATTTAAGAAAATTATAAACCAATTCGGCTGAAACCATCTCATCATTCTCAACATTTTGATGAGTATAAGCATAGTAGCATGAGACATCAGAATAATCTCGACGGTCGGTCAGATCACTACAAAACTGAGTAGAGTAGGCATATATTTTCGGATGTTTTTATTGAGGCGCACTCAAATGGGTCACACATGTATAATATGGGTATTTTTGGCAAAAAAAAAACTTTATGGGGTAAAATTTCCTAATATTAACAATTTAAGGGGGAATGCTCAATTACTATTTATTTAGGGGTACACCCAAGAACCCCAAAAGAATATAATAGAGCTGGCAGCGAAAATGGAGGCTCCTTTAATTGATTAAAAACAAAGAGAGTAAAAAGGCCAACTCGGAACAAACCTAAGACATGCAAATTATATAGGTCGCCACGAAATGAACTACATTAGAAAATGTTGTAGGATCAGAATATCGCCACATCAATACTCTTGTGAAATTTATGAACAACATTTCTGTGAGCTCTTCAACAACACTCTGCGAATGTCGCAGAATGACTCAAGGAATGATGTAACAGATGACGATAGCTGAAACATGATAAAAGCGTGGCGATCCTGTGAACATTATAGCATCTGCGAGAATAAACATTACAACTGCTGCGAGAATATCTCGAGTAAGATCCGAAATTAAAGGACAGCTTAGCTGTCATCCACTATGTAACTACCCTATATAAAGAGAACTAATAGACCAAGGGATGGGGAATCAATTTTGAGGGTTGAGAAAGTTTTGAGGAGAGAGAAAGTTCTTGTGAGTGATTGTATTCTTGATTTCCTCCATTTCCTGTAACATTTCTGAGAATTAATCAATAAAAGTGTTGTTCTTAATCTTCAAATATGTTTTGATTATTATGAATTCTGGTGAGGGGTGTAGTGTAGGAATTCCTGCAACTACATAATGGCGCTAAAAACAGGGATTGAAAGTTAAATATTGTAGAAAAAAGCAAGATTAAAGATCAGCATTCAAGATTAAGAAGAGGATCGATCAAGTCGGTGAAATAGTTGAAGGAAAAATGATTAAAGAGGAGAATTACAGGAAGTTGGAGTGTAATACGACAACAAAAACGATGATCAACCAATTCCATGAAAATATTAAAGGAAAAATTCATAAATGAAATTTTGAAGGAAAGAAAATTATGACGGTGGAGAAAGTATCACCTCTAAAGGATTGGGAAAAACATAAAATCACGTTCACAGTGATGAGTGCCAAATATTGCATATTCATACACCTTTTCATTGGCACTTAACTCATCTTTCGCGCTTCAAAGTCATATATTATCCCAAATTATGCATTCTTACCATCTTCAAGAATAAATATTTGTATTAATTAATTTTGTGTTTTTAAGTACTAAATAAAGCTTGGAAGAATTGAGAAGACAAAAGAGAAGAAAGTTGGAAGCGTTGTAACCCGCTCGCGCATCAGTGGCAACCTGTTTACAAATTCATGGGATTAAACAACCCATGATCCAAAACCCATGATCCAAAACCCAAGACCCAAATCCATTTCCACCTCACCCCCATTGGATTCTTTCCAAAACATCCACCTTACCCCCATTGTATTCCATTCTATCCATCAATTAAGAAAACATGTTTTGTTTAATTGTTGAGTGGTTGCTACAGTAAAATTCGAATCCCAAGTGTGAGAGAATTTTTGTGTATAAATAGAGAGGGTTGTTTTGTTGAAAATTCATCCAAGAATAGCTTGTTCATGTTAGTTTATCAAATTTCAATTTTATTGTAATGTTCTTCATGTTCTAATTTCATTTACTATGGTTTAGATGAAGCCCTAATCTCATTGGTATGTATTCATATCTTGTATCTTGTTCTTGAAAGTTTAGAATTGTTTAAAGATATAACTTAATCCAAGTTTGTCAACATCTTGCTCTCACAATGTATGCCATGTATCCATTGTAGTTAGAATATCTCTATGTTGATTATGCTACAACTCATGCTTAACCAAATATTGATCTTTAGATTAGTTGTGCTTAATTAGACAATTAATGCTTTGGAGAAATACTTTAGTTGTGATTAAATTATCCATTGGAGAAACACCTTAGTTATACGGTAGACTTGAATCTACTATAAGGACAAGAATAATATTACAAGTTGAATGCATATCATAGGTTATTGGTGGATTTGAATACCCTAGTATCCATATTATCATTGTTTACATATCTTGCTATTTGCATCTTTTACTTTTATTATTTAAGTTACTTGAAAATCATATCGTCGTATCGACAAAAACAAACCCCTTTTGGTTACTCTCTGAATCAGGATTTAGAATCAACTTCTACACTCTCCAAGTCTCTGTGGTTCGACCTGTGCTTGCCCTGTGTTGCTTGTCGACACTGTGCACTTGCGGTTTATACAATAGTAGGTATCTTTCCGAGCCTACCAAGTTTTTGGCGCCGTTGCCGGGGACTCGGTAGTGGTGTAGTTCATTTTTCATCTCCTGTCACTATTCATTTTTTATCTCCTGGAATTGTTCACATATTACTGCTCACATAATCACTGTAGCAGCACAACTATTCACAATCAATTTTACACTTATTTTTGTTATTTTTTTTTAAATTTTTTTGCTTTTGCTTTAAAACTTCGAAACCCTAACTACCTCTTTTGAGCTCAACAGGTGCCGGAGTAGCTGTTGTAAAGGCGAAGGAAAGGAAGCAAAAGGAAGCGAAAGAAGTTATTATTTTAAATAAATAAAAAAAAAAAAAGAGTTTATTTTATTGTATTAGGATTCATCTACTCTTGTAATTTTCTTTTTCTTTTGCACTTTATTTTGGACTTGGACATTCTATTTTTATTTTTTATTTTTAAACCCTACGGAAGGGTATTATTAAATATCAACTGTTTGCAGAGAAGGACGGTGATTACAATATCACCTCGGCCCCTCGGGTTCGTTCATGACATAGGAGTCGTGGCCCGAGTCGACAACAACGGTTCATCCCCCGTATAGAACGGGAGGTAAGTTTGTCGAAACACTCGCGAATGCCTTGTTAGCGAGTTACTGTATTCCTTCGTTTGCATATATGTTGAGGAATTGAATACAGATGCTTTATTTTCCTAGTAAAGGGCAAGGACTGGCCATACAAGATAAGGGTTCGGATTTCATCACCGTTCTCTTCTTGCCCGCCTTAGGAAAACAATACCTAACGTGAACCTAAGCATTAAAATTTGAAATAAAACGAGACCTATAAGGTAACGAGCTTAGTAGGAGAGTCGTTCGAAAAATATTGGTTACTCTCTAAGCATACTTTGAAGTTCATGACGGTTTCTATAAATTGAATGCGTGACTGCGCCGCCTTGGAATGCGGTGAGGCCTTGGGTATCAAAGCTCCTGCAGCTTCCCTCGCCTCTATTCAATTTACTTAAACTCGGATTGATTCCAGAGGAGTTTGCTCAGATTGTAACGAATTCCATTTCGAAGGATTAGAAGCTGGTCTAGAAAACAATCTAAGTGGATCCATCATGCTTTTTGTTTACTAGAAATCAGTAGGTATACTGTGGTGAAGTCAGCCTTGTTTGCGATTGCATAGAAATCCCCTTCCGTTTATGATTTTTCTTCTTTTATTTTGTTTTTCTAATGTATGCCGTAATTAGAGGACGGGCTTAAAAAAAAAAAAAAAAAAAAAAAAACCAATAATGAAAAAAAAATATATTGGTCTATTTTCAGTGTGTACATCCCAATCTCTGCAACAAGCCTAGTGCTAGTTAGAGATCATGTCAGGATTCTGGTCTGCAGGTGGGGATGGAAACAAATCCATCAGAGAGCTTGCTTACGGGCATGCTTCACATTATGAAACTCCAACAGACCATGATGTCAATAGTTATAGGGATTTTTATGGACATTTTCACAGTCCTGAGCATCAATACATGGACCCTATTAACTACTCACACATGTATCATCCACCACAGGGTGAAAATGAACACCTTTACAGTGCCTAACTCTCACAATCATCACTTTTGGACCAGTTAGAAGCTGGAACTGCAGCTTTAGAAATGCAAATGCATGAATCTGTCGTATATAATTCGTCTAGGCAATCTGAAATCTATGCTTGTACCTTATGTGGAAGCTTAGGCCATCCTGATGAGAATTGCTATATTTTGCATGATTTTAGGCAATCTAGAGAATATCATGAAAATCCAAAATATGAAATGCCAACAGATTACAAAGCTGATAGTTATTGGGACCATAATCAACCTTTCGAAGGTTGCGATCAGTATTTTATAGACCCTAATGACCCTGCACTCATGTATCATCCACCATAGTGGGAAGTTGAACAATTTTGTACTTCTCAATCTGTGGAGGAAAATCTCATCGAACAAAATAATGCTAGGAGTGTATTGCATGATAAACCATATAGCATTGATTATGAATTTCCTACTATTGATGACTCTCCTTTCATTAAACAACATAATGAAATTTTAGAATTTAATCAAAACCTTGTGCAATATCAAACGTTAACTGACCAAAGGTTTGCGAGTTTAGAACTCAAAATGAGTCAAATCCTTGATGCACTGAATGAGGAGAGGGAGGAATTTCAGGGTGAAATGAATGGTAGTCCTAATGAATTGCATTCTGAAAATAGTGTGTTTAGTACTACTCAGGCTGATAATGTTAAAAATGAGCCTAATCTAGAGGTAAATGACTGGACTAGAGACACTAGGGTTTTGAATAGGACATTGCATTCATGTATTTTTGATGATGAGGATGATGATGATGTTATGTTAGAAGAACATGTTTTTGCTGAAAATATTGTCGAACCTTTGGGTTCAGAGACATTTGGCTTCTCTGCCTCGACCTTAATGAATGATGTTTCTTCTAGTGTTCCATATACATGTGATACTGATCTTGAGCCTGTGGAATTGTCCTGTGAAAAAGAGCATGACACATATCTTGTGTCTGACTTAGAAAATGTTGAATCTTCTGTAGACACCAATGATATTATGCATGAAAATAACTTTGATGTGTCTTATTCTATGCCTAAGTCACACTGTGATGTTTCTTGTGATATTCCTATGCATGAAACTAAAGTTGTAGTGGATGATTGTGAACTGGGTCTTATTGATTTGATTTATGATCATGAGCATGATGTTGTACTTGTTTCTGACTTAGGGAAAGCTGAATCATATAGTAACACAGATAAAAATAACTTGGAGAGTTATGATTCGATGCTTAAGTCACAACATGACTGTCTTAGGGTAAACCGAGAGGTTGTCAAACCCATTTTGTGGACAAGTCAAAGCTTTGGATTGGAACTGTGTGCCTCTCAAGTCCTCTTGGACTATTTTTCAGCTAAATATAATACCTTAGATGAGCCACGGTTGGAGTTTACTCATGTCTCTCCATCCATCCCTGACAAAATCCACTTTGAACTAGATCTTGTGCATGATGCACCCTTGAAATTGTTAGATTTTGTACCCAAAAGTTTATCTATTGAAAAATCTAGGTTTGGGGGTAACTCATTCACATATGTAGTCTCATTTGCATTGTTGTCCTGTTATAAATATGTAAGGCTGTTGATGTTTCCGCATTCCGTCTTTTGGGTTGATCCTCAACTTTTTAGATTGTTGGTGTTTGGGGAGTCATCATTGTATAATCTAGTAGGTAAATTTTGAATCTTGTTAATATATTTGTGTGCTAACCAAACTTTTTGTCTTGGGCTCATATTGTTTGCTTTCATAGCATTCATTCAATTATGGTTAGCACCAACCTTTTTGCATCTGGTATTCTCTTTCATTTGAATCTGTTTTGTTCTCACTTTTTGTTGTTGTTTCTGTTATCTTTTGAAACATTGAGGACAATGTTAGATTTAGGTTTGGGGGAGTATTTGCATTTAGCGTTGTGCATCTTTTTATGACCAGCTGTGGAGCGGGTCTTTTGTAGGTTTTCTTTTGTAGTCTTTTGCATTTTTTTTGATGTCTTCTATGACCAGCTATGGAGAGGGTCTTTTGTAGTGTGTTATCTGATGACCAGCTGTGTAGCGGGTCACTAAAAAAAAAAAAAAAATTGGTTACAAATTCTCATGGTTCTACGAAATTCCGAAGTTCATCATCTACAGTTGAAAACCGAAGACGAAGACATTTCTATGGATTCTCTGAAATTGGAGAAGGTTTTGTGGGTACATCTTTGGTAGGCCCTCACGAGACTACAACTCGTCCACTAGGGACACCTAGGGGTTTAAAGGCTTAGTGCATACGCTAAATGCATTCGAGAGACCAGTGACAGTGGTATAGTTAGGATTTCTGGATTTCTGTTTCACTTGAGGACAAGTAAAATTCAGGTTTGGGGGTATTTGATGAGTGCCAAATATTGCATATTCATACACCTTTTCATTGGCACTTAACTTATCTTTCGCGCTTCAAAGTCATATATTATCCCAAATTATGCATTCTTACCATCTTCAAGAATAAATATTTGTATTAATTAATTTTGTGTTTTTAAGTACTAAATAAAGCTTGGAAGAATTGAGAAGACAAAAGAGAAGAAAGTTGGAAGCGTTGTAACCCGCTCGCGCATCAGTGGAAACCTGTTTACAAATTCATGGGATTAAACAACCCATCATCCAAAACCCATGATCCAAAACCCAAGACCCAAATCCATTTCCACCTCACCCCCATTGGATTCTTTCCAAAACATCCACCTTACCCCCATTGTATTCCATTCTATCCATCAATTAAGAAAACATGTTTTGTTTAATTGTTGAGTGGTTGCTACAGTAAAATTCGAATCCCAAGTGTGAGAGAATTTTTGTGTATAAATAGAGAGGGTTGTTTTGTTGAAAATTCATCCAAGAATAGCTTGTTCATGTTAGTTTATCAAATTTCAATTTTATTGTAATGTTCTTCATGTTCTAATTTCATTTACTAGGGTTTAGATGAAGCCCTAATCTCATTGGTATGTATTCATATCTTGTATCTTGTTCTTGAAAGTTTAGAATTGTTTAAAGATATAACTTAATCCAAGTTTGTCAACATCTTGCTCTCACAATGTATGCCATGTATCCATTGTAGTTAGAATATCTCTATGTTGATTATGCTACAACTCATGCTTAACCAAATATTGATCTTTAGATTAGTTGTGCTTAATTAGACAATTAATGCTTTGGAGAAATACTTTAGTTGTGATTAAATTATCCATTGGAGAAACACCTTAGTTATACGGTAGACTTGAATCTACTATAAGGACAAGAATAATATTACAAGTTGAATGCATATCATAGGTTATTGGTGGATTTGAATACCCTAGTATCCATATTATCATTGTTTACATATCTTGCTATTTGCATCTTTTACTTTTATTATTTAAGTTACTTGAAAATCATATCGTCGTATCGACAAAAACAAACCCCTTTTGGTTACTCTCTGAATCAGGATTTAGAATCAACTTCTACACTCTCCAAGTCTCTGTGGTTCGACCTGTGCTTGCCCTGTGTTGCTTGTCGACACTGTGCACTTGCGGTTTATACAATAGTAGGTATCTTTCCGAGCCTACCACACAGCAACAAAAATACCAAGAGAAAGTTTGGATCATACATCTCCTTTGGTAATCACGGTATCCACTATACGAATGAACAAGGAAAAATCAACAAGATCTGCGGAAGAATGGGATGTGAATAGAATTTTAGTGGATACAAGAATTTCTGTAGATATAATATTTTATCATGCATTTAATAAAATAAGATACAAGGATGAAGAGATGTCTTGTTCAACATATCATATTCATGGCTTTGGAAAATATATAACAAAACCTAAAGGCGAAATAGAGGTACGAATTCCGCTAGGAGAGATTGAAACACAAGTAACATTATGTGTGGTAGATATGGAGTCACCATATAACATGCTATTAGGGCGACCATGGATACACGCGATCAAGGATGTAGCGTCAACATTACATCAATGCATCAAATTTCCTATGCCAGTGGAGTTGGAGAAATTAGAGGAGATACTGATCATGCGAAACTGTGTTATCAAATCGAAGTAAGAAATTATGAAGGACGTGCAAATATGCGAAAAGCTCGCAAAAAATTGGCGAAAGAGGCAAAGAAAGAAGGAGAATTTAAAGTTTACATGATAAGAGCAAAAGAAGGAAAAGGAATACCCAGCGAAATTTCGCAAGAAGGAAATAAACCTGCAAAAGTTATAAAAACATCAACACCAATGGGGGAACCTGAGGCCAACTACACCGAAGCAGAACCAACAAAGGAAGTAAATATTGGAAGTGAAGAAGAACCTAAGATGCTGAAAATTGGAACTAAAATGGATGCATAAGAGGAAGAGCGAACCGTAAACCTTTTGCGAGAATATAAAGACATCTTCGTGTGGAGTATGGATGAGATGCCTGGAATAGATCTGTCAGTTTCATGTCATAAGTTAGAAATTAACAAGGATGTAAGACCATTTAAACAAAGGATAAGAAAAATCGCGACAACATACCATTCCCAAATAAAAGAAGAATTACAGAAGATGCTTGATGCATGAATTATAAGGCAAGCAAAATACCCGGAATGGATTGCAAATATGGTGGTGGTTCCAAAGAAGAATAAAGGGATAAGAATTTGCATAAATTTTACTGAGTTAAACAAAGCTTGTCCTAAAGATAGTTTTCCATTACCAGACATTCCTCAAATGGTCGAATCAGCAGCGAGAAATGATAGAATATCTTCATTAGATGGGTATAAAGGATATATTCAGATTCCTCTCGCTGAAGAAGATCAGGAATACACCGCATTCTTCGCTCCAAGTTGGTTATATTTCTAAACAAAGATGCCCTTCGGTTTTCAAAATGCTGGTGCAACATATCAAAGAATGGTGGAGAAAGTGTTTGCAAGGTGGATCCATAAAACATTAGAGGTGTATGTAGATGACATGTTAATCAAGAGTAAGGAAGCTAAAAACCATGTGCAGGATTTGAAGGAGATTTTTGACCAAATGCGACACTTTAACATCAAGGTGAATCCCGAAAAATGTACGTTTGGAGTGGCTTCAAGAAATTTTTTAGGATATATTGTGTCAAAAGAAGGAATACAAGTTGATTTAGAGAAAATAGAAGCAATAGTAAAAGATGTGCAGAGGTTGAATGGGCTCTTGGCTTCGTTAGGAAGATTCATCTCACGATCATCAGACAAATGCAAGCATTTCTTCAATATACTCACGAAGGGAACAAAATTCAAGTAGACAGATGAATGTGAAAAGGCTTTTCAAGGAATTAAAGAACATTTAATGAACATATCTATCTTACAGAAACCGGAGCCAGGAAAAAAATTATTGATTTATCTTGCGACAACTTCGCATAGGGCTGCACATGGGACGGTACGGCCCGGTTCTCTTATGGAACCGGTCCCTGTACTTGGTGTTGACCGGTACCCCATTTTGAGGACCGGTACCTGTACTTGTACCTGGTGTTGTCCCGGTCCTCCGGTACCGGTCCGGTATAAGTCCGGTACCGGGTTTTTACCTATTAGCTATTACAGTTTCAAATCAAAAAGAAAAAAACTTCTCAAGTTCTTCCCTACTATGACAGGAACCCTAACTTTACCAATACAACCCACACAAATACAAACATACAATGAATCAATGACTCACAGAAACTTCAATTTAGCATAAACCCACCATAACTTTACCAATTTCTTGTACAACCCATACAAATACAATGAATCAATGACTCACGGAAAATTCAATTGGGCATAAACCCAATTGAAATCAACCAATACTCACAGAAAATTCACTGCAAGTCTGCAACAATTATTCATCTGATTTCTAATTTCATACCCATATTCACATGGAAAATCAAAAACCCAATCTTCTAACCCAAATCTGTTGCCATTAACACTTGAATTCAACCCAATCTTCTAACCCGTCAGAATTGTTGAATTTCTAGAGTAGAACCACCATCTTCTCCTCGATCTGTTCACGGCTGTAATTTCTCAGATTCAATTTTCCGGAACTAACAACAGCCACCACCATCACATAATCCATTAATTCTTCGTTTCTAGACATCAAACAAATCGATCTCAAATAAAACCTTACATCAGGAGGCCTCCAAAAGAATCTGATGGTGAATAAGATCTTAACAAAATCCCCAATTCTTCCCGATTCCACACCTTAACTACAACATCAAGAACTCAAATTAGAAGATCATGTTCCCAAATCAAGTAAAAACCCTAAATAAATCTAAAATCAAACCCTAAATCAATCTATAATCAAACCTTAAATCGAACAAGAATGAGAAGAATACTTACCTTACTCGTCGGAGTAAATCAAATCGATGAACAAATCGACACTGTGAAAAAATCGGAGAAGAAGAATACTGCCGCTGCTGAGGGAAAAAAAAGAATAAAAATGAGGGAGTGAAAATGATTCTTTGTCTCGACACTCTATACCTATATTGGACGATCGAGATTAAAAACCTATCTACATCTTAACGGCTATTAATCACCGGTACAAATGGTCCGGTTCAAGTCCGGTCCTTCCCAAGAACCGGTGTCTGTACCGGTCTAGGCCGATTCTCAACTTTCAGTACCGGTGTCTGTACCGGCTAGACCGGTCTGGTATTTCCGGTTCCAGGCCGGTCCGGGTACCCTCAACCGGTTCTTGTGCAGCCCTAACTTCGCATGCATTAAGTGAAGTGTTACTGCGAGTGGACGCAGGAATAGAAAAACCAATTTATTACATTAGCAAAACATTTAATGCTGCAGAGAAAAATTACTCAAAGATCGAGAAGCTAATTTTGACATTGGTTTATGCAACTTTTAAACTTCGCATCTATTTTCAAGCACATAAAGTAAAAGTATTAACAAAGGTGCCAATTGAGTCAGTAATTAAGAATTCAAAAATATCAGGCAGAGTTGAGAGATGGAATGCACAAGTAGGACACTTTGAAATCAAATATGAAATTCTATCTTCGCCAAAATCACAAGTTGTAGCAGATTTCTTAGCAGATTTTCCTCTAGAAGATGATGAAGCTGTAGAAGAGATGATGGATGTAGAAGAAGAACATGGAGACCCAAGAGATATGTTAACAGAACCTAACAGGTGGGAAATATTGGTGGATGGATCATCAAACGGGGAAGGTAATGGAGTTGGAGTTATCTTTATCTCGTCAGAAGGAGAAAAAATGGCATTTTTTATTTAGATTGGAATTTGCATCCACTAATAATGAGACGGAATATGAAGCTGTAATACATGCTATAAAATTTGCAATAGAAATGAAGTTGGAGAATGCTAGAATTACCAGTGATTCGCAATTGGTTTTTCGTCAAATAAAAGGAGAATACACAACAAATGAACCATCTTTGAAGAAATACAAGAAACTTGTTGAAGAACTGTCAACAAAAATTCCAAAAATAAAATGAAGACATGATGACAAATCCAGCTGCGAGATGCATCAAAATTCAGACACTTATATCACCTTCAATCAATAAAGAAGAAGAAGAATAAGAAGAAGAGGCAGATGTGATGATGATAGAAGGTGGCGAAGAAGAACCGAGAGGAAATATTGCATATTAGAGAGAAGAACTTCATGCATATTTGGCGAGAGGAGAAACACCAAGAAATAGATTAGAAGCACATAAATTAAAAAACAGAGCAACAAATTATGAATTAAGAGATGGAGTATTATATCGCAAATCTTTTAATGGACCATCACTAAGATGTTTGACATGGGAAGAAGGAGAAAAGGTGTTAAAAATATTGTATAGTGGAGACGCTGGTAATCACAGTGGGGGGAGATCTTTGGCATATAGAACAAAAATGCAAGGCTATTACAACTGGCCATACATGCATGAGGATGCGAAGCAACTTTCAAGACGTTGCGAAGATTGTCAGCGATATGGAAAGAAGATACATACACCTGGGGCACTATTGTCATCTTCCACAAGTGTATAGCCTTTTGGAAAATAGGGGTTGGATATTGTGGGACCATTTGTACCTGGTTTTGGACAAAGAAGATATTTGATTGTCGCTACAGATTATTTCACAAAGTGTGGAGAAGTAAATGCCGTACAACACATTCGCGATAAAGGCATTTTTACATTCATATTTAAAAATATAATTTACAGATTTGGAATTCTAGCACAGTTGGTATCTGATAATGGAAAGCAATTTGAAGGACAAAATATAGAAATATTACTTAATGCATTTAAGATCAAATGTGGAAAATCAACACCTCTTTATCCACATGCCAATGGGCAGGCAGAGGCAACCAATAAGACAATCGCAGATATACTGAAGAAAAAATTAGAGGGACACCACATGGCATGGTGTGAACAAGTGCATAATGCAATATGGGCCTACAATATAACAAAGAGAGAAGCAACTGGGATGTCACCTTTTTGTCTAACATATGGTGTGGAAGTAGTACTGCCAACATAAGTTGTTATCCCTACAACAAAAAGAGAGGCTTGGGAAAAGAATCTGAGTGCTAGTATGATTCTAAGTAAACTTGATGAGTTATAAGAGAAGAGATAAAAAACTTTACAACATATGGAAAATTATCAGCGAAGGTTGGTTCGCGAATACAACAAACGTGTCAAAATACGTGAGTTCCAACCAGGTGATTTAGTGCTGCGAGAAACACCAGGTTATCAGCGAGAAAATGGTGGAAAGTTGGCAAGAAAATGGGATGGACCATATATTATTAAAGAGATAGTTGGAACAGGGGCATATAAATTGATGGATCCGGAAGGTAGAGATGTTGGTCAAAGACTTGGTAGACCATGGAACATACTATATATAAAAAGATATTACCAGTAACAAACTTGAAGAAAGGCTAGGTGATGATATAATATATGATGAAACAATGAAGAAATAAATAAAAGAAATTTTTGTCACAGCTGCGAGATTATTCGCAAGAAAATAATATAAAATAAGAAATGGCGATATTCGCAAGAGAAATATAAGAATGAGACGAACCTTTATGGCGTACACCCTAGTTCGCGGATAAAATTTTGCAAGAGGCAAATGTAAGACCTAACGTGCGTCATATAAGGGTGTATCTCTTTGCATGGATCATGGATAAGGTTATACCGCTGCTGGAACCTGAGTCATGGAGATTTGGGGTCAATAAAGCCCATCCGGGGGAGGTACCTTGGATTTTCAACCTGAACTTATGATTTAGGTTGGACGACTGAGGGTCTCTTCAAAGGAGTGCTGAGTATGATCAAGGCACCGAGGTACACGGTTGATCCAAGGGTGCCCGGCGCGTATGAAACTACCCTGGCCATTCTTGGAATGTTTTGGCTATGATGCACTCATCCCGAAGAAAACCCCACTTAAGGTGCAGTCTCGGAACCATAAGCCATATAGGCGTACGGTACAAGAAGCTGCGAAAATAATTGGTTGTTGTTAAGACCGGATGGGAGGAGATAGTCTTGTATGGACGATGTACGCCTCCTTGAAGGGGCAACCATGGGGAAAATAAGGGCGGCACCCTCCATTAGGGAGCTGATAAGTTTCTTAAGACGCAAATGTCATGAGGCATTTTACTCACGGGAGTATTAAGGCTTTTCATATTTGTGAAACAAATATACAGAGGCAAAATTCCAAGAGAAAAAGATAAGATGAGATCAATGGGTTTTTACATGAAAGTGTAAAGACGTCCTGCGATTTCATCGCAAGATGGAAATGTCATGGGGCTTTGCTTTCGCCAGGAAACTTAGGCCTGTCATATTATCGCAACAAAATTGATACAGCGCGGATAAGGCAAGATCAGTGGGTTCTTACATGCGAATGTAAGAACGTCCTGCGATTTTGTCGCAGAAACAAAATTTGGAAAAATAAGACCTTTAACTAGGAAGGCAAAATAAGACCAAAAGAATAATCGTAAACATAAACTATTTTGTTCAAATGCTGTTAAACTTTGTTCATCACAAGAAAGATACTGAGGGGAAAGTATGGGAATCGATAAACAGAGTATCAACTTTTTTCTCGCAAGAACATTATTATCTTTCTCGCAAGCACAACTGAATTCAAGAAATAGTGTAAAGTATATCATTCGTAAGAAAAGGAAGAGATAACTCAAGAAAATGTCAAAGTTCTTACAGAAGAAATAACTCAAGAAAATAGAAATAAAATTCATAGTTCAGTGTTAACTTCACCAGCTCCATTGTCTTTACCAGAGTTATTATCTTCGCTAACATTCCCTTCATTCTGATTACTTCTAGCTTCTTCTTCATTAGACTTGTCACCAGCAGTTGTTCTATCATCAGTAGCAGCTTTTTCTGGAGGGATTTATTCCTTATCCACCTGGTCTTCTTGAGAATGATTTTTTTCGCTACTTTCACAATCAAAATCACTGTCAGCAGGACGAGGAACTTAATCATCACCTACTTCTATAGGTTTGATTGACACAGGAGGAAGAGAGTTGGACATCAAGATATCATTCACTAGAACTTGTGCAGAAAGATGAAATTGATGAAGAAAAGCTTTATCACGGTTTCTAATCTCCACATCTTTAAAATATTCAAGGTAGTCATATTTCCTTTCTGCTAGATCGCGAGAATAAGCAAGATGAGTAGTAAGGACACCATTATCTTTGCGAACCTTAGCCAGATCAGCACTCATAACAGAAATAGTAGAATGAAGCTTTTCCTCATATGCTGCGAACAAAAACAATGAAAATAAAGATTATTCTGTAAAAAATTCGCAAGAAATTCAACAAAATAAAAATAATCAAGGCATCCAAAATGACTACCTTCCTTTTGCAAAGTTAATTTTTGAATTAGTGACATGCAAGAATTCTCCCAATGGTCCATGGCATCATAGAATTTATCTCCAACTATGCCTTTTAGGCGAGATTATATACTTTCTTATTTAGAAAGGAGATAAGTATTTTCCTTCGCTGATGAAGAGTTGGATTCTTCTAATTTGGAGTATTCTTCTTTAAGTTTGCTTACCTTTATACTTAAAGTTATTCTACCTTGGATGAGCGCATTTTCTCAGTGATAGAAGATTCAGTTACTTCTTTAAGTTTATCTTTTAGCGAACGAAAAGATCGTTCTTGGTTATCATACATTATTTAAAGAGTACTTAGTTTCTGCGAGGAGATCGCCACCTTATTTGAAAGATCCCGCTTCTCTTGAGATAAAATCTTATTTTCGTCTGATAAAGTTTCCATTGCTAAATTAGCCTTGGTTAACAAATAAGATATGCGATATATTTCGTTACTTAATAAATCTTGTTTATGTGCCAATTGTATGTTCTCTTTGGTAAGGTTATCTACTTGATCAAGGGAGTACATATAAAAATTATCTAATCGGTTATATTGGTCCATCTAAGAATCTCTATCAACACGAATCTCTTCAGCAACAGTTTCAGCTTTGAATATCCCCATTAATCGATTCTGATTTAAGGCTTAATGTGCGAACAAAGGATTTTAAGAAAATAAAGTATGAAAAGAAGAAAAACAATTAACATAGGAAAATTAAAGACAAAGATAGAAAGATTTATACCTTTTAACTCATTGTTTTTCTTGCGAAGATTCTCGCAGTTCAGTGAAGAATTGTTCAGTTTATGATGAAGAGTATCACATTCTAAAGTTTTGGCTTGGAAATTTCTCCTTAAAACTTCAATTTCATTTTCTAGAGATGCTTGCGAAGCCATTCGGTCAGAACCAAAATATTTACTTAAAATCTCGCAGACACTATGCCTAACAGGATCAACAGAAGACTTCCTAGCATCATCTAAAATATCATACAAAACCTTAAAAGCAACATCTACTCCTACTGAAGTTTTTTTAGAAGAAGGTAGGGATGTAGATGGCGAAAAAGTGACAATAGAAAGTTGGGAATTTGAATTATTCTCAGCAAATGCATCATCCAAAGGTGAAGATTCAGGGAAAGTAATAAATGGAATTAAAGTAGAGTTAACTTGAGAAGTAACTAAAATAGGTGTAGTTGCAGGAAATCCTACACTACACCCTTGATAAGATCTTACAGTGATTAACACATATTTGATGATTAAAACAACACTTTATTACTTGATTCTCAGAATATTTACAAGTAATGGAAGAAGATCAAGAACACAACCGCTCTCTTGAATTTTCTCTCTCCTCAAGACTTTCTCAACATTCAAAAATACATCATCCTCTTTTCTGAATCTACTGGGTCTCTTTATATAGGGTAATTACATAGTGGATGACAGCTAAGTTTTCCTTTAATTTCGGATCTGGCTCGCGGTGCTCTCACGATAGTTGTAATGCTGATTCTCGCAGATGTTTTGTCAATCGCAGGACAATCACGCTCTTCCCGTGTTTCTCCTTTCGTCAGCTATTACGTCATTCTTTGAATTATTTTGCGAAACTTGCGAAGTGTTGTTGAAGAGCTCGCGGTGATGATCGCAGGAGTATTGTTAATCTCGTAAGAATACTGTCATGGCGATATTATGGTCCTACATCTTGCCTCTTCTAATGCATTTTCTGAGAAGGAGGAAAGATCATGAGAATTGAATTTTTTACAATGCCGCAGTTGCTTATCTTTTTGCATTCTTCTGCTTTGACACGTTTCTATATTCTTCGCCAGCTGTTTTCTTGTGCTTTTTCTTCCAGTAAATCTTTGACACGTCCTTTTCAACCGCTGCGATCTAACCGTTCACGTCCTTTCTTTGCATTAATTGCATTTATCTTCTCGAGAAATTTCTTCTTCTATAAATACTCCTTTCATTCTTTTCTTTTCCTCTTTTTACTTTCTTCTTTCTATCCCTGTAGTTGCAGGAAATCCTACACTACACCCTTGTTAAGAATTTGTAATAACCAACTCAAATTTGAAAATTAAGAACGACACTTTATTATTTTATTTTTAGAAATGTTTACAGGAAATGTAAGAATTCAAGAATACAACTATTCTCTTGAAGTTTCTCTCTCCTCAAGACTTTCTCAACTCTCAAAAATACATCATCCTTTTCTGGACATATTGGGTTTCTATTTATAGGGTAGTTACATAATGGATGACAGCTAAGTTTTCCTCTTATTTCGGATTTGTTCTGCGATCGTACCGCTATAGTTACGATGTTCACTCTCGCAAGATTTATAACCATCGCGGAATAAACATCATTTTCTCATGTTTTCTTCAATCGTTAATTATTACGTCACTCTTTTGATTGTTTTTGTGACATTCGCAAAGTGTTGTTAAAAGGCTTGCGGTGATGCTCACTGGGAAATGTTGTTAATCTCGCAGAGAAGTGTTGTAGCGATATTCTGGCTCTACATCTTGCCTCTTCTCATGTATTCTTCGCAAAGTGGAGAGGATATGAGAATCTTCAACTCTTCATAGTGCTCGTAGATTCTTTTCTTTCCATATTTTCTTCTCGACATAGATCCATTATTTTAGCTTGACTGCCTACACGTGTTGTAAATTCTTCTTTTTACTGACACATCTCTAACCAACAGGTCACCCCTTTTTGCCTATAAAAGGTAGGATTAAGTTACAAAACTAATTTTCTTCTTTTACTTTTCTATCTTCTTCATCTGTTTGTTTTGTTTTCCGTCTGCAACTTTTCTTCTTCCTCATATTCTCCTGCTACTGTTCTAATGGAGTCATCAAGGTATGCTTTCCAATTATGATATTTGTTTGAACCAATTTTTACTCATATCTTCCAATCTTCTCTATTTGATTACTCATAGTTCTCATATTATGTTTTCTTTTCAGTGGAGCTACTCCTAATGCCCAGTCTATAATTCAAAACCCTAACTCTCGTAAAAGACATACTGAAAAGACGAAGAAAAGTTCTGCGAGTAATAAGGTAGTAAGAAACACATTTTATCTCTTAATAACAATATTGTTGCCTCTGTTTCTTATCTAAGTTATTATTCGCAGAATGACGAGCGTATCGCTAGACCTCCTAAAAGATTTTGTCAAAACAAAACTCTTGAGGCTGATTTCATCATTCCAGAGTTAACATCTGCGAGAGCTACTCCCATTTCCTTGCAATCAGATATTCATTCTTCTGTTTGCGAGAATATCGCTGTTAATATCCCTGACTCTTTGTTAAATAAAACCAACACAGTTGTTGTTAATAATATCCCCTCCAGTCCTCTACAACCTTCAACTGTTACTTTTCCGAACACCCCTCCCTCTGATGATGCCACCATTACAAATAACCCAAATCTTCAACTCGCCATTCTTAATACTTATTCCTCTACACCTCTTCCTTCATCTAAAGAAACATCAATTGGGGTCGATGTTGCTTTTGAAGTTCTATCTAATATTTTAGATGATGTTAGAAAATCTTCTACTGATCCTCTCAAACATATTGTTTGCGATACTTTAACCAAATATTTTGATTCTGATGGTTCTACCTCGCGAGCGCCTTTAGAAAATGAAATTGAAGTTTTGAAGAGAGACCTTCACGTTAAGACTTCAGAATGTGATATTCTTCATCAACAGCTTCGCAACTCTTTTCTTGACTGCGAGAATCTTCGCGGCAAAAACAATGAGCTGAAAGGTATAATCTTCTTGCCTCTGTCTTTTTATTTTTATGTTTCTAGTAAATTTTCATCTTCCCTATACTTAAGTTTCTTTCTTAAATTCTTGGCTTGCATATTTAGCTTTAAATCAGAGTCGATTCATTGAAAGACTTACATTTGAATCTATCGCTGAAGAAGCTCGTGTTGAAAAATATTATTGGATGGATCAGTTTAATAGACTAGATAATCTCTATACATATTCAGTTGATCAAATAGATAATCTCACTAATGAGAATAATCAATTATCACAGAGCCAACATTTATTAAATAACGAGTTTTCTCGCCTTTCATATTTGTTAATCAAAGCTAAACTGGCGATGGAATCTTTAGCAGATGAGAATAGAACTTTATCTCAAGAAAAACATATATTTTCAAGATTGATGGCGATTTCCTCGCAACAATTGAGTAATCTCCAAAGAATATGCGATAATCAAGAGCAATCTCTACGTTCTCTTAAGGATAAATTCAAGGAAGTAACTGAATCATCTGCCGCTGAGAAGGATAAACTCATCAATGGTAGGTTAACTCTTAGTTTAAAGGCCAGCAAGCTTCAAGATCAATACTCCCAATTAAAAGAATCTTATTCTTTATTAGCAAAGGAAAACTCGTATCTACTCTCCAAAGAAGAAAACATGAAATCTCGTCTGAAGGGTATGGTTGGCGATAAATTTGATGACGCTATGAATCAATTGGAGAACTGTTTCTTTACATTAATCCAAAACTTAACCTCTCAAAAAGAAGGTAGTCAATTGACTGCCTTATTTTTTGATCTTTTTGTCACATTTTATGTTATGTTTCTTGCGAGACCTCTGTCTGAATAATCTTTTGCTATTTCTGTTGCTCGCAGAATCTGAAAGAAGCCTTCATTATACTATCTCTGATTTGACTGATAAAATGGACAAAGTTCGCAAAGAAAACAGGGCTCTCACTTCCGATCTTGTAAAATGTCGCGATGTGGCAGAAAGAAGACTTGATTATCTCGAATACTTCAAAAATATAGAGATTAGAAATCGTGATACAGGTTTCCTTCGCAAGGTCCACCTTAGTGCTGAAGTTCTCGTGAACAAGATTCTAATTTCTCAATCTCTTCCTGCTGTATATGTCCCTCCTCTAGAAGTTTATGATGATGAAATCCCTCTTCCCATGGACAAGGATTTAGAATATGTACCTGATGAAGAAGATGTTGAAGAAGATATTTCTCAGGATAATCCAGAAGAAGAAGAAAAAGATTCTCCCAGAGAAGGAGAAACTCGTAATGAGAAAAATGTTGGCGATGCTGAAAATAATGGAAAAAATCCCGAGTCTGGCGAGACCATCGCTGAAGCTTAAATTTCATTCTTGCTTTCTTTTCCTTCTTCTTTCTTGCGAGCAACTTTTAGAGTTCAACCTTTGATTTTGTTTACTTTGAATATTCTCAAGGAAGATAATGAGATTTTATTTATTCATTACCCTCCTTGCCCTTCATTAACTTTCTTGAGATGTTGAATTATTTCCTGTATCTATTTTTTGTGAACTATGTAACTATACCTCTTGTGAAAGTAGGAATATATCTGCGATGTAATGAATTCTTGCGATATTCTGAAAAATTCTGAAGAAAGCTGCCTTCTCATATATTCTCCTGTGATGAACAAATATTTCCTGCATTGAAAATAGTTAATGTTTAACATTATTCTGTTTGTCTTAATTTGCCTTCCTAGTTAAAGGTCTTATTTTGCCAACTTTTTCTTTTTGCGACAAAATCGCAGGACATCTTTACATTTGCATGTAAAAATCCATTGATCTTGCCTTATCCATTTTTCTTTGATTTTTTTGCGACAATATGACAGATCTAAATCCTCTAGAGAGAATATAGTCCCATGACATTGCCGTCTTGCGATGAAATCGCAAGACGTTTTTACATTTTCATGTAAAAACCCATTGATCTCATCTTAACATATCTCTTATGGCTTGTTGCCTCTGTATAATTTATGTCACGCGACAATATGACAGATCTAAATGTTCTTGCGATCATAAAGCCCCATGACATTGCCGTCTTAAGAAAGTTTTCATCTCCCTAATGGAGGGTGCCGCACTTATCTTCCCCCTGGTTGCCCCTTCAAGGAGGTCACATCGGCCATACAAGACTATATCCTACCATCCAGATTTTCTAACAACCAGTTGTTTTCATAGCCTCTTGTCCTTTATGCCTATATGGATTATAGTTACAAGACTGCACCCTAAGTGGGGTTTTCTTCGGGCCGAGTGCATCATAGCCAAGACTTGCCAAGGATGGCCAGGGTAGTTTCGTATGCCCCAGATACCCTTGACTCAACCGTGTACCTCGGTGCCTTGGTCATACTTTTCACTCCTTAGAAGAGGTCCTTAGTCGTCCAACCAGAGTATAACCTTATATAGTTGGAAATCCAAGATCCCTCTCCTAGATAGGTTTTCTTTAACCCCAACATCTTCATGACTCAAGTTCCAGCAGCGGTATAACCTTATCTCTGAGTCATGTCAAGAGATACCCCCTTATATGATGCTCTATTAGGTCTTACATTTGCCTCTTGTGAAATTTTATTCGCGAACTAGGGTGCACGCCATAAAGGTTCTTCCCATTCTATTAATCTCTGCGAAATTTTTATTCGCTTTTCTTGCGATTATGCTCGCTGCTCTTGTTTCACTTTGTTATCAGAAGAACCTCTCAATTCTAATAGAATTCATTATCTGTTTCATCATAAAACATACCAGTATTTTTTATCTCGCAAAAGTTGTCATTGATAATACCTCTTTAGAAATAATCTATTCCATGGTATATTGAGTCTTTGGCCAACATCTCTCCCTTCAGGATCCATTAGTTTGTATGCCCCAGTTCCAACTATCTCTTTAATGATGTATGGTTCATCCCATTTTCTTATCAGTTTTCCACCTTTTTCTCGCTGATAACTTGGTGTTTCTCGCAGCACTAAATCGCCAGGTTATAATTCGCGTTTCTTAACACGTTTGTTGTACTCACGAGCTAATCTGCGCTGGTAATTCTCCATATGTTGTAGAGTTTGTTCTCTCTTTTCTTCTAATTCATCTAACTTATTTAGAATCATACCAGCACTTAAATTTCTTTCCTATGCTTCTATTTTTGTTGTAGGAATAACAACTTCTGTTGGTAATACCGCTTCAACCCCATATGTCAAACAAAATGGTGACATTCCAGTAGCTTCTCGTCTAGTTGTGTTGTAAGCCCATATTTTATTATGCACTTGCTCGCACCATGCTCTGTGGTATCCTTCTAACTTCTTTTTTAAGATGTCTGCAATGGTTTTATTAGTTGCCTCAGCCTGACCATTTGCTTGTGGGTATAAAGGAGTAGATTTTCCACATTTTATCTTAAATGCATTGAGTAGCAATTCTATATTCTGGCCTTCAAATTGCTTTCCATTATCAGATACCAATTGTGCTGGAATCCCAAATCTGCAAATTATATTTTCAAATATGAATGTAAAAATATCTTTATCGCGGATATGTTGTACTGCTTTTACCTATCCCCATTTTGTGAAATAATCTGTTGCGACAATTAGGTATATTCTTTGCCCAGAACCAGGCATAAATGGTCCCACAATATCTAATCCCCATTTCCCAAAAGGCCATACACTTGTTGAAGATGATAATGGTGTTCATGGTGCATGTATCTTTTTCCCATATCGCTGGAAATCTTCGAAATTCCTTGAGAGTTGTTTTGCATCCTCATGCATATACGGACAGTAATAACCTTGCATTTTTGTTATATACGCCAAAGATCTTCCTCCACTGTGATTACCAGCATCACCACTATGTAACATCTTTAATACTTTTTGTCCTTCTTCCCTCGTCAAACATCTTAGCGATGGTCCACTAAAAGATCTGCGATATAACACTCCATCTCTTAGCTCATAATTGGTTGCCCTACTTTTTAACTTATGTGCTTCTAATAGATTTCTTGGAATTTCTCCTCTCGCCAAATATGCATGAAGATCTGCTCGCCAATCTGTAATGTTGCTCCTTGGTTCTCCCTCGCTAGCTTCTACCATCATTACATTTGTCTCTTCTTCTTCTTTGTTTATCGATGGAAATAAAAGTGTTTGAATTTTTATGCACCTCGCCAATGGATTTGTCATCATACTAGATATGAAAGCAAAAGCATCTGCGAGCCTATTATCTTTCCTTGATATGTGTCTCCATTTTATTTTTGAATTCTCGCAGAAAATTCTTCAACAAGTCTTTTGTATTTTCTCAAGGATGGTTCATTTGTTGTGTATTCTCCTTTTATCTGGCGAATAACTAATTGTGAATCGCTGGTGATTCTGGCATTTTCCAACTTCATTTCTATCGCAAATTTTAAAGCATGAATCACAACCTCATATTCTGTCTCATTATTAGTGGATGCAAATTCCAATCTAAATGAAAAAGCTATTTTTTCTCCTTCTGGCGAAATAAAAAAAACTCCAATCCCATTTCCTTTTCCATTTGATGATCCATCCACCAATATCTCCCATCTGTCGGGTTTTGTTAATAGCTCTTTTGGATCTCCATGTTCCTCTTATATATCCATCATTTCTTCCACAGCTTCATCATCATCTAAAGGAAACTCAACTAAGAAGTCTGCAATAACTTGTGACTTTGGCGAGGATAGAATTTCATATTGGATATCAAAGTGTCCTACTTGTGCATTATATCTCTCAACTCTGCCTGTCTTTTTGAATTTTTCATTACTGAATCAATTGGCACTTTTGTTAACACCTTGACCTTATGTGCTTGAAAATATACACGAAGCTTTAAAGTTGCATGCACTAATGCTAGAATTAATTTCTCAATTTTTGAATAATTTCTCTCTGCAGAATTGAATGTTTTACTGATATAAAAAATTGGTTTCTCTACCCCTGCATCTACTCAATATAACACTGCACTTAGCGCGTATGTGGTTGTCGCGATATAAATCAATAGTTCTTCTCCCGGTTCAGATTTCTGTAAGATAGATATGCTCATTAAATGTTCTTTTACTCCCTGAAAAGCCTTTTCATATTCATCTTTCCACTTGAATTTCGTTCCCTTTTTTAGTATATCAAAAAAATGTTTGCACTTATCTGAAGATCGCGAAATGAATCTTCCTAGCAAAGCTAAGAGTTCATTCAACTTTTGCACATCTTTTACTATCGCAGGCGTTGGCATATCGTGAATTTCTTGCACCTTTTCTGGATCAACTTGTATTCCTTCTTTTGATACAATATACCCCAGAAATTTTCCTGAAGTTACTCCAAAAGTACACTTATCGGGATTTACTTTAATATTAAATTGTTGCATTTGATCAAAAATATCTTTCAAATCTTGCACATGATTCTCAGCTTCTTTGCTTTTGATCAGCATATCATCTACATACACTTCTAATGTTTTATGGATCCACTTTGCAAACACCTTCTCCACCATTCTTTGATATGTTGCACCAGCATTTCGTAAGCCAAAGGGCATCTTTGTATAACAATATAATCCTCTTGGAGCAAAAAATGTGGTATGTTCTTGATCTTCTTCAGCGAGAGGGATTTGGTTATATCCTTTATATCCATCCAACAATGATATTCTTGCATTTCCTACTGCTGATTCAACCATCTGTGGGATATCTGGTAACGAAAAACTATCTTTAGGACAAGCTTTGTTTAAATCAGTAAAATCTATGCAAATTCTTATCCCTTTGTTCTTCTTTGGGACCACCACCATATTTGCAATCCACTCTGGATATTTTGCTTGTCTTATAATTCCTGCATCGAGCATTTTCTGTAATTCTTCTTCTATTTGAGAATGGTATGTTGTTGCGATTTTCCTTATTCTTTGCTTAAATGGTCTTATATTTTTGTTGATTTATAATTTATGACATGCTATTTATGGATCTATCCCTGGCATCTCATACATGCTCCATGCGGAGATATCTTTATATTCTCGCAAGAGATTTATAGTTCTTTCTTCCTCTTCTGCCTCCATTCTACTCCCAATTTTTAGCATTTTAGGCTCTCCTTCACTCCCAATATTTACTTCTTTTGTTGGTTCTTCTACAGTATAACTGGCTTCAGGTTCTCCCATTGGTGTTGGTGTTTTCTTAACTCTCGCGAGTTCATCTCCTTCTCGTGAAATTTTGCTGGGTATTCCTTTTCCTTCTTTTTCTCTTATCATGTAAACTTTAAATTCTTCTTCCTTATTTGTTTCTCTCGCCAATTTTCTGCGAGCCTTTCGCAACTTTGGACGTTCTTCACAATTTCTTACTTCAATTTGGTAACACAATTTCGCAAAATCTGTGTCTCCTCTAATTTTTCCAACTCCAAAGGGTATAGTAAATTTGATGCATTGATGCAATGTTGATGCTACAGCCTTGATTGCGTGTATCCACGGTCTTCCTAATATCATGTTATATGGTGATTCCACGTCTACTACACATAATGTTACTTGTGTTTCAATCTCTCCTAGTGGAATTCGTACCACTATCTCTCCTTTAGGTTTTGTTAAAGATTTTCCAAAGCCATGGATATGATATGTTGAACAAGACATTTCTTCATCCTTATATCCCATTTTCTTAAAAGTATGATAAAATATTATATCCACAGAACTTCCTACATCTACCAAAGTTCTATTCATAGCCCATTCTTCTACAGATTTTGTTGATTCTTCCTTTCTCATTGGTATAGTGGATACCGTGATTACCAAAGGAGATGTATGACTTAGATTTTCTTCTGGTATTTATGTTGCTGTAAATATGATCTCCTGTTTTTCCGAATCTTTCAACGATGATACTTTTTCCACCGTCATGATTTTCCTTCCTTCAAAATCCCGTTTGTGTATCCTCCCCTTAATATTTTCATGAAATTTATCAATCATTGTTCTTGTTACCATACCACATTCTAATTTTCTACAATCTTCTTTGATTCTGACCATTCTTCCTTCAAATATCTCACCGATATGTTTTAGGATTTTCTTAATCTTGAACAATTCTTATCTTCTTCTTCACCTTTTCTATGATTTCACTAATTCAATCCCTGTTCCGGGCGCCAAAATGTAGTTGCAGGAAATCCTACACTACACCCTTTTTAAGAATTTGTAATAACCAACTCAAATTTGAAAATTAAGAACGACACTTTATTATTTGATTTTCAGAAATGTTTACAGGAAATGTAAGAATTCAAGAATACAACTATTCTCTTGAAGTGTCTCTCTCCTCAAGACTTTCTCAACTCTCAAAAATACATCATCCTTTTCTGGACATATTGGGTTTCTATTTATAGGATAGTTACATAATGGATGACAGTTAAGTTTTCCTCTTATTTCGGATTTGTTCTGCGATTGTACCGCGATAGTTACGATCTTCACTCTCGCAAGATTTGTAACCATCGCGGAATAAACATCCTTTTCTCATGTTTTCTTCAATCGTCAATTATTACGTCACTCTTTTGATTGTTTTGTGACATTCACAAAGTGTTGTTAAAAGGCTTGCGGTGATGCTCACTGGGAAATGTTGTTAATCTCGCAGAGAAGTGTTGTAGCGATTTTCTGGCTCTACAATCCCTCTGCAAATTCACTATTCCTATGTAAATTGCGCATCTGTTATTGTTGTGATTTCTTTCTCGTTCTTCAACCTTTTCCTTCATTCCCATACTCAAAAATGGTTGCTCCTGGCGCTAAAAATTTGGTTGCTTTTGGTGAGATGCGGGAAAAACTTAAAAATAAAGGTTTTACTTTGTCTACAATTCCAGATCAGAGTCCTAAATCTGAACGTTCTATCAAATTATTTTATGATCATTAATGTTCTCGCGAGAAAGTTAGAGTATCGCTAGGTCAGCTTGAAGATGGTCTTCCCATTCCTCTCTATGATCCTGAGCTGTCTTTATTTTATGAGATACTTTCTCACCCAAAATTCTCGCGAGCTATATATCAACTAGGTGGGGATTGTATTCGTCTACTGTTGGAGTATGCTACCCATGCTGCTAATAAAAAATCTCGCTACCCTGACACTGCGAAGAACCCTGAATTCAAGAATGTACCAATTATTCCCGCAATGATACTGTAGATAATTTCTTCATAAACTATGACATAATCCCCATGAGGAGGGATCACACTTGTTGGGGTGTCCTCTTGCAAAAGAAAGATGATGTCGCGGAATACAAAATGCTTATGCTGGATATTGACTGGCATACTAGTACTAATCAAGGTCCTCGCCACTCCAACGATGACAAATGGTTCATCTTCCCTTTATTTTTAGAGGGTTCCTACATTTCCGGTACCCATGCTCTACCTGCGAATCTCGCAGAGTTCCAACCGTGGGTATTTAGCTGGCCTGAGATAAATAAAGAAGTATGTTCTCTTAATTCTTTACATAACAAATTATCATTATTAATTTCTTCATGTCTTTAGATTCTCGCTGACTATCTCCTTTTTATCAGATTGAAAGGTTGAAAGCCATCTATGATAAGTCTGGGAAACCTGCTACTTTCTTAGCTCTCAAATCTCTCACAGATGAAGTAAGAAATATTTCTTTATAACTTTTTATAATATATTGTTGCCTCTATTTCTTATCTTTATCTGTGTTCGCAGGAAATCGAAAAAAAGGATCCTGTGAAACCTGCGAGAACTAAAGATAAATCCACAGGTGGTCGAAAGGGTAAATATACTTCCCCTCTCAAAGAAAAGTCTACTGCTACTCACAGAGAGAAATCTAATTCTCATCCCTCCAAGAAAAGAAAAATTCAACTCCCTACTTCTTCAACTCTTCAATCTGATGTGGAAAATTCAAATGATGATTCTGATGATGATGTTAATGTTAATGATGATGAAGATAATAATGATTCTCTTCAATGAAGGATTCTTCCTCCCCTAAATCTTTTATGACTCAATTATCCAGGATTTTTGGCAATGCTACACATGGTATCGCAAATGACTATGAAGATGAAGCTCTTAATGGGATATCCTAGGCTCTCTCTAAAGTCTGCGATGCTCCCATATTGGTTGATAATGATTATCTTCAAGGAATCTCAAGATCAGTGACTCCTAGTCTCGTAAATTCACTTGGTATTCTGGTATGTTTCCACTTCTTCATCTTATTTATGTATTTATTTGTTTGTCAAATCTTAATTTATATTGTTCCATCGCAGGTTGGAAGAGCTTCCTTCGATGTTGCCTCTGATTTGAATAAAAGACGTGTTATCTGTGAAAAGAAAGCTGCTAATTTTTGCAAGGAAAAAGAGGAATTATCATTTGAATCTGCTGAGCTTCGCCAGGATAAGGAAAAATTAGAAGCTGAGGTTGCTGAGCTTCGCAAGAAGAACAAGCAATTAGAAATTGATGCTTCAAATGATAGACAAAATATTTTCGATCTTGACAAGGCTAACCAAAAACTTTATGGTATGAGTTGTTTCCTTTTTCTTTTAGTTCTTTTTACCCCATCGTAGCTTATTCAAGCAACCATTTTTGCAGATGTTTATGGCCTTAGTGATGAGGCTACATTTTTCCAATCTTTTCCTGAACCTATAGATGAGGATACCCTTCTTGCTCGCCTTAATAGTTCTTTAAGTAGTTTCTCAGACGATCAGATTAGATCCCTTTCCATAGATGAACTTAAATCCAAACTTCATCTCTTAAAAATCGAGCACATATTCAATTTGAGTTTAACCAATAAGTTTAAATGTCTTTATCTTGACTCAAAAGAATAAATTAATAGACTAAGAAGCAAGAATAGCGATCTTATTGATGGAAAAGATCTTGCTGTTAAAAATGGTACTAAAGCCTTAGCAAATTTCCATAAAACTCTTCTCGATATTCAAGTTGAAAGAGATAGAGTTATCTGCGAGAATAGATATCTTCTTGCGAGGGAGAATCAAGTTCGCTCTCGTCTTCTTATTAACAACGATGATGAGTTTGCTTAGGCTGCGAAGGTTCTTGACAATGCCAGAATTAATTTAGGTGTAGATGTTAGTCTTCAAGCTGATTATTCTGCCTTATTTCCGAAAGAGAAGGTTATTACTCTTGTTTTTTCACTACTTCATCTTCTTATTAAATCACCATTCTTTGTATTAACTTGTACTCTTGCTTTTGTTCGCAGCGTCTGAAAAGAATATCCGCGATAGAATTGGAGAACTGGAAGAAGATAAAAGCCAACTCGCAAGAGATCTATCTTCTCGCAATGAAAAATATTCAAGGCTGAAGGACCAATTAAGGATTACTTCTACGAATTTTAGCAATTCCCTTATTGTTGTTTGTAACGATTCTATTAAAATGGTGTGCAATGATCACAACATTCCTCATTCTACATATCCCGATCTAGCAGAAGAAATTCCAACAGATACTCCAAACCTTATTATCTCTAATAGTGAAGCTGAGGAGTCTGACGAGGATGAAGATGATGATAAAGATGAAGAAGAAGATAAATCTAGCGATGGATCTAATTAGTTATGTTTCTTCTTTTTATCTTCCTTGTAATTTTTGTACACTTATCTCATTCTTCTTGTAATATTGCTGCGTGTTTCTCCAACTTGTAGATTTCCTTGATATATAAATTTCCTTTACTTCTATCTGTATGAATTAGAAAACAATTCTTTTCTGTAACATAGTCAATCAACATAATTATTACCCTTTAACTGTCATATAATAAGATCTACGTAATTTTATCGTATAATGATGAATAATAATTTCACCGTTCTGTGCATTCCCATACTTGCCTCTATTATTCATCTGCAATATGGAAAAATTGAGTAGAGCTTAGATATCAGTTGTAAATAAAATATTTTTAATTAATTAATTAATTAAATAAATTTTTTTTGCCTTAATATTTTCGATGATATCGCTAGTAATAACCTTATGATCTCTGCGTAAATATCATAAGTCTCATCATTTTTGCGCCGATATCGCAATCATTCAATCTGGTGGTCTTATCATGCCTTCATAGTTAAAGGTCTTATTTTGCCACATTTTGTATTGGTGACAAAATCGCAGGACGTTCTTACATTTGCAGGTAAAAACCCCTTGATCTTGTCTTATGTTTATTTTGTCAATTTCTCTGCGACAATATGACAAGTCTAAGTTCCCTTGAGAGAATAGAGCCTCATGACATTGATGTATTGCGATGAAATCGCAGGACGTCTTCACATTTTCATGTAAAGACCCATTGATCTTATCTTAACTTTCTCTCATGGCTTGTTGCCTCTGTATAATATTTGTCACGTGACAATATGACGGGCCTAAATGCTCTTGCGAGCATAAATCCCCATGACATTACCGTCTTTAGATACTTATCATCTCCCTAATGGAGGGTGCCGCCCTTATCTTCCCCCTGGTTTCCCCTTCAAGGAGGGCACATCGGCCATACAAGACTAGCTCCTCCCATCCGGATTTACCAACAACCAGTTGTTTTCGCATCCTCTTGTCCTTTATGCCTATGTGGATTATAGTTACAAGACTGCACCCTAAGTGGGGTTTTCTTTGGGCTGAGCGCATCATAGCCAAGACTTACTAAGAATGGCTAGGGTAGGTTCGTTCGTCCCGGGCATCCTTGGCTCAACCTTGTACCTCGACGCCTTGGTCATACTTTGCACTCCTTAGAAGAGACCCTCGGTCTTCCAACCAGGGTATAACCTTATATAGTTGGAAATCCAAGGTACCTCTCCCGGATAGGTTTTCTTTAACCCCAACATCTTCATGACTCAGGTTCCAGCAGCGGTATAACCTTATCCCTGAGTCACACAAAGAGATAGCCCCTAATATGACTACTTTAGGTCTTACATTTGCCTCTTGCGAAATTGTATTCGCGAACTAAGGTGTACATCATATAGGTTCGTCCCATTCTTATGTCTCTGCGAAATTTTATTCGCGTTTCTTGCGAATATTGCAATTCTGGTGAATTTTTTTTTCTTAGATCTTCTCCTTATTTGCATTTCAACTTTTGTATAATTTTTCAATTTCATTTCTTTCATTCAAACAAAATATCCTTTTGAAATATTTTCTTCAACAAATATTTTGCGAGTTTTTCAACGAATCATTCATAAACTTATTAAATTTCTTCATTTTACCTTTCTACTTACTACTTTCTGCTTCTGCTCTTTTGTTGCGTTTTGCATCTGCGATCTACTCGCAAGTCATACACTCATGTTAATTTCACATTATTCTCTCCTCTCGCCGCTCTATTGTATCAACCATCAAATTATCACCTCTTTGCTTTTGATTGATGCTCTGTTTCCAGTCCCTGTTCTTTGTTGCCCTTTCCTCGCAAGATTCCAACACCATTAGGATGAGGAAATTTAATGCATTGGTGAAAGGTTGACGCCACACCTAATATCCCATGTAGCCAAGGTCGACCAATCAGGGCATTATAAGGTGATTCAATATCCACAACGCAGAATAGAATCTTAGAAGATAACCCCTTTAATGTAATTCGCATTGTAATTTCCCCTTTGGGCTTGTTGGCGGTACCGCTGAAACCATAGATTTTATAGGTTGATGGTATCAGATATTCGTCTCTTCCACCCATGGTTCTGTAAGTATGATAAAATAATATATCAACTGAACTTCCAGTATCTATTAGAACTCTATTAATTCCCCAGGAATCTTCAGTTTCACCATTATCATTTTCTTCATCTTCTTCTTCTATTTGTTTTGGATTTATTTCTAACCTTACCACCAGTGGGTTGTCATTCATCTCGCCAGGCTCTGGTACTTCTTGCGCAGTGGAAGAAATAATTTTCTTTTGCCACTCATCTAATGGCGAGACTCTCGCAATATTCATTATCTCTCTTCCATCTGTATCTATCACATAGACTCGGCTTAGAAAATTTTCGTGGAAATCCTCAATGGTTTTGTATGAATATACGATAGAATTACAGAACAAATTCTTCGCCTTGGCTCCAACCTCTATCACAAATGTTTCTGCTCCTTTTACAGTATTCACTCTGCGAATATCGGGTGCTAGTGGTAGTTGCTGAGATTGCGAATGTCCTATTAGAAAATGATTTAATTTTCCATGATCAATCATCCTCAAAATTATTATTTTTACATTCCTGCAATCGTTTATTGAATGACCATGAAAATGATGGTAAGGACAAAATTCTTGGTTTCGATTATTTTGATGTGGCTCTTTTCCCATGTTCCAGGGTGATGGTATATTTTCCATCAAAATGATAGCTTCCCAAAAAATTACTATGCTGGCATTCAGGGGTGGCATCTTAATTTCTTCCCATATTACTCTTTGATTCCCTTGTCCTCTGAAATTATTTTGTCTCTGGCCACCATAAGTCTCTTGTGGCTGATCAAGTCTTTGAATTTTATTATTTCCACCGCGATTGTAATAATTATTTTCTCTTTCATACTCCTCTTGATCTCGACTTCCAATAGCCACTAACTTCTGCTGTTTTTCAATCACCACTTTCTCTTGTTGTGGTTGTGAGGCGTTCGCCACATTGTTGATCATTTTAGGAAGTAAACTCCCATTCGCCGCTATTGATCTGGTGTTTGCAACTGGATATGATTCCATCTCATTTTGTTTTTCCTCCAAAGCAATGTATTCTTCTTGTAGTTATCGTAATTCAGTCATTGTGATGGTATTTTTTATTCTGAAAATTTATATGTACAGCAGATTGGTTGCGAATATTGCATTAATGAAAGATAAAATGAGGTATCTCTCATCCACTCTTCCCTCCATTTCACTGTACATTGTCTTCCATCTTATGGTTAGGTGTTTTAGACTCTCGCCAATCCTCTGTTTTAATCCAAATACATCTTCAATACCAGGTCGTGAAGAATTGTTGCTTATATATGCTCCCAGAAATGTAGCTTGCAAATGGTCGAAAGAAGTTATTGTATTTTTAGGTAAGCCTTCGAACCATTTTAACGCCTCTCCAGTTAAACTAGATGCAAAGTACTTGCATAACACATCATCATGGTTTTCCCATTGTAGCATACACCTAACATAAGCCTTAACATGTTGAACAGCACAGGTAGTCCCATCGAAGATACTGGTTAATGCTGGTAAATTGCATTTTGGAGGGATTCCTCTTAATTGTACTTCTTGAGTAAATGGAGTTCTCGCAACTTCTTCAATGGCTTCATCGAGTTGTCTCCTGCCTCCTTCTCTTATGTTATTCAGCATTCCCCTCATTTCTGCTAATTCTCTTAAAATTTGTTCATTTCCAGCTGAATTTTGCTCCATTGGTCTTTTCAGTGTTGTTTCTCTTCTTCTACGTTCATATCTTTCTTGTCTTGCGAGATTTTGTGTATCTTCATATGCATCTTCATTCTTCCTTCTCCTGCGATTTTCCATCTCATCTCCTTCTAGATTTTGCAACTGATTATGCCTCCCAATTTCTTCTCTGCGAGTTTCTTCATTTCTCATTGCTTCTCTTCGTTGTCTTTCTATTCTTATTTGTTTTCTATCAAATTCCTCATTGATATTATGGTTATGGAGATTTTGTGTGCGTCTTCTTTCTCGATTGTCATGATTATTCTGCCGTATTGCTTCTTGAAACTCTTGTTCTTCAATTTCTGCTCTTAATCTTTCTCTTTCACAAGCCAGCCGTGCTTGTTCAGTATAATGTCTCTCAATTTTCTCCTCAATGATTCTTTGATTTCTTTGGATTTCTCTCCCATGTAATATTCTTCTACCTTCTTCTCGATTTTATTCACCATCCTGGTTGTTTCCACCCTCTTGGTTTCTATTATCACGTCTACCATTCACAGTTTCACCGCGTGGAATATAGCGATCATGAATCACCTCTTCTTCTCTATGATGTTGCTCTTTATTTGGATTTTGTATTTCCTCTCGGATATTTGCTCCAGCGTTTCTCATAGGGGAATTTCGCCTTGGTTCTTCTCTAAATGATCTTGAACTTGATCTAGAAGTACTTTTTGATCTCCTACTTTGCAATCTCAGATTGTCCATTCTTAACTCATGATTATGTCTTGTTAAATTTGCACGTTCTTCTGCTTCTAATCTCCTTTCCTATTGTATTCCTTGTCTTAAATCATCTGTTGTTTCATTTTCGCCTTCTCCATGAATTAATCTTTCAACCACTCCTTGATCTCTTTCTTCTCTTCTCTCATTTCTTAATTGTCGATCTTCTGCTTCCTCCATCTAATCTGATCGCCAAGTATGCACGCTAACTCTATCATAATCCATAACTCTATCTTGTATTGGTGTTTGCTGATTTGGATATTTTTCTCCTTCATTCCTTGTTCTATTTCTTCTTGTTATTATCCTTGAAGATTCTCTCATTTCATTTGTTTCTCCACCTACAAGTCTTTTACTCCTCCTTACAGTTGTTGGTGGTTCTGATGTGTTTCTTCTTCTTCTAGCCATTAATCTTAGTAATCTGTTAAATACTGCGTAAGATCTTTCACTAATTATTCCAAATTCCTTACAATCACAATGTCAATTTTTATCTTTTTCTTCAAACAATCATCAATTCGTCCCTGTTTAGGGCGCCAAAATGTAGTTGCAGGAAATCCTACACTACACCCTTGATAAGATCTTACAGTGATTAACACATATTTGATGATTAAAACAACACTTTATTACTTGATTCTCATAATATTTACAAGTAATGGAAGAAGATCAAGAACACAACTTCTCTCTTGAATTTTCTCTCTCCTCAAGACTTTCTCAACATTCAAAAATACATCATCCTCCTTTCTGAATCTACTGGGTCTCTTTATATAGGGTAATTACATAGTGGATGACAACTAAGTTTTCCTTTAATTTCGGATCTGGCTCGCGATGCTCTCGCGATAGTTGTAATGATGATTCTCGCAGATGTTGTGTCCATCGCAGGACAATCACGCTCTTCCCGTGTTTCTCCTTTCATCAACTATTACGTCATTCTTTGAATTATTTTGCAACACTTGCGAAGTGTTGTTGAAGAGCTCACGGTGATGATCTCAGGAGTATTGTTAATCTCGTAAGAATACTGTCATGGCGATATTCTTGTCCTACAATAGGAGGAGAAGAAACGTCATTCGCAGCAGTTTCAGGAATTTCATTTATGACAGGATTAGTTAAGGAAGGAATATTTATGGCGATGTTCTCGCAGACAGAAGTTACAGGTTCAGTTTACGAAGGTATAGGAATAGAACCGGCAGGAATTAATTGGGGAATAGGAACATCAAAATCAATAACTTTAGCTTGGCGAGATTTCTTGCGAGGAGCATTAGTGTTCTCATCACCCTGCGAATAACAATCTAGATAAGAAACAGAGGCAACAATATTGTTATTAAGGAAACAAATATTTATTACTACCTTATGATTCGCAGGCTTCCTTTTCTTTTCAGCAGACTTTTGCTGCGAACTTCCGGAAGAGTTAGGGTTTTGGATTACAAATTTGGTATTAGAAGTGATTCCGCTGAAAAGAAAACACAGTATGGGAATTACATAAAAGTAAACAAAGACAGATCAAATAACTTTGGTGAACATGATTTAGATAAACGAGATTGAGTTTAGTAATGATAGAAGAACATATACCTTGATGACTCCATGAAATCAGTAGCAGAAGAATCATTGAAGGAAGAAAGTTACAGACGGAAAAAAAGACGAAAAGATGAAGAAGACGGAGAAGCAGAAGAAGAAGATTATTTATGTACCAGATTCTACCTTTTATAGACAAAAAGGATGGTGACCGGATAATAATAAAGATACCAGTAGAAAGAGGAATATTTGACACGTGTATGCGGTTATACTTAATTTACGGGGATTTGTCGTGAAGAGAATATGGAAAGATAGGAAGTTGCGGCATTCTGAAGAGATGGAGATTCTCATAATCTTCTCCACTTCGCAGAGAAGACATGAGAAGAGGCAAGATGTACTCTTGTGAAATTTATAAACAACATTTCTGCGAGCTCTTCAACAACACTCTGCGAGCGTCGCAGAATGACTCAGGGAATGGCGTAACGGATGACGATAGCTGAAATATGATAAAAGCGTGCCGATCCTGCGAAGATTACAGCATCTACGAGAATAAACATTACAAATGCTGCGAGAATATCGCGAGTCGGATCCGAAATTAAAGGACATCTTAGTTGTCATCCACTATGTAACTACCCTATATAAAGAGAACTAATAGACCCAGGGAGGGGGAATCAATTTTGAGGGTTGAGAAAGTTTTGAGGAGAGAGAAAGTTCTTGTGAGTGATTGTATTCTTGATTTCCTCCATTTCCTGTAACATTTCTGAGAATTTATCAATAAAAGTGTTGTTCTTAATCTTCAAATATGTGTTGATTATTATGAATTCTGGTGAGGGGTGTAGTGTAGGAATTCCTGCAACTACAAATGTAAAAAAAAAATTAAGAAAAGGCTTTGAAAAACTAGGATTAGCGTATGTCATATTACTTATTAAGAACATGCAATTGGGGGATATGAAATAGTAATGTTAATGTTCATACCGGCATGGTTTTTCAACAACGGAAATAAAAAAAAAATCCATGCCGGTATGAACAGTAACAGTACTGTTCATATCCCACAATTAGTTTTAATATCCCCCAATTAATCCTTCCTTATTAACTGTACTAAGGCCACACCATTAAATAGCATTTTCGTTTGCGTTTGTGATTTATCGCATTGAGTCTTAGTATTTAGTTTACTTTTACTATTTAATTTGTTAATTACCTTTAAATTTGATTTGTATGTTACTAGTTATTTGATCTACACAATGAGATACCTGGTCCCGTTATTGCTTCGTAGCAGTTGTGAAACTCTTGAAAGTTACATATGAATTTTTCCCTTAGTCTATCAGAAAAATGTTTTCTTAATGCACCCCAAAGTCGATTTTCCCTCTAGTAAAAGTGGCTTTACCCCTAATAATTTTCTAAATTATATAGATACATACACCGTCAAAATTTGAGTGCAACTTTGTGCACCCGCGGGTGCACATTCCTTCCCTTGTCATTTGCTGTTTTTTTAACAGAGATTTTTATTGTTTTAGAGTTTTTTTTTTCCTTCTTAATTGTATTTCCAAATTAAAAAAAGTCATTTGCATTTGATTTTTTTAACAGAGATTTTTATTGTTTTAGAGTTTTTTTTTCTTTCTTAATTTAAATTAATAAATGAAAAACGCAAGTTCCAAAACTACATTTTCTCTTTCTTCTATTTTCTTCTTCCTCCATACTGCTTAAAAAAAATAAAAATAAAAAATCTTCCTTCATACATTTGTTTTGTTTTCCTATCCCATGATCTTCTTCACTGATATGATATGATGGGAAAATTATCATTCCTTACCTCACATTTCTATTTTTTTTTTCAAGTAAATGTAACAATTCCAATTACTAAAATGGAATCACTAATAATCATACACTGTTGATAATTTGGAAAAGAACAACAACACCTTATTCTCCATTTAAGCATTCAAAAACCTCATTTTGATGTTCAGTAAATATTATTCATGACCCATTACTCAATATAACTTCATGTTTTTAAAAACCCATAAATCTTCGCCATTCAATAGAAAATTGATTTACTTAAGATAAAAATAGCTGCCATTAACAAAATAATAATAATCCTAATCACCCTTCAGAGAAGCAAAGACAGGAAAAAACATTGAAGAATAGAATCGTGTTGATCAAAAATCAATTTTTTGGTGGATCTCTTATTGATGGATATGTTGTTCGTTGATTTGACAAATGATGCAGTGTTCGCTTCTAATTTGATTGAAAAATTTACAATCATGGAAAACTGATTAATTATGCTATTGCATGTATAAAGAAGAGGAGAGGGTTAAGAAGAGATTGAAAACCAGTTACATAGAGAAGACGACTTTGGGGAAGAAGATATTGTAATTTGATATAAAAAGTAATAAATAAATAAATAAATAACTAGATATCTTCCGTCAATTAGGATCCAATAAAGAAAGGAAGAATGTGCACCCTGGTTAAGCCAGGGTGCACAAAGTCGGACTCTCAAAATTTGGACAATTGTTGAAAAAGAAAAAAAGAAAGAATATTTTCTTAATTTCTCACTCTCGGTTGCGTATTATGTGCTTCTACATTTGGTCTCAACTTCTTTCTTTTTATTTCTTGCTGGTTTACACTCCTACTATCAAGTATTACAGTGCAGTGTATCTAATGTTTAAAACGTCGAGATAAATAAATCTCAACTGTCAGCAGGGGGCGAAGCCACATGGAAGTAGGGGTGAGCATAAAGTTCGTAACCGCGGATTTCACCCGTAGCCATCCGTGAAGTTGCGGGTGAAATCCAATCCGAAGATCTATGGGCTGGATACGTGTGGAATTCTCAAATCCGTACTTTGAGCGGTTTGGTTGCAGTTGGACTTTGAAATCCGTGGATTTATCCGCACCGTAAGATGCTTAATCAAATTGCTAATGGGAAAATTTCATGGGAAGATATACATTATCATTTTGACAACAAGCGACTGACTTCTTTGGCCATCTTAAAGGAGATACAAACACTTTGGATAAGACAGTAAATATGGCACTAAGGAAACTTCTTTGGCCATCTTAAAGGAGATACAAACACTTTGGATAAGACAATAAATATGGCACTAAGGAAAAACAAGGAATGCGAAGGTTTTTTTTTTTTTTTTTTTTTTTTTTTTTTTTTGAAAGGTGTGACCAATTCATAAACTCAAACATGTGTTAGAATTCTAGGGTACCTTGTCCATATTTTGTCCGCATAAATAAAGTTTGAAATAAATTGTGGACAAGTATGTTGCCATAGTAACGTTGACGCCGTCGTTGGATGCTGTTGTTGATGTAGTACTGCCTCGTTTGCTAGTGCATCCGCTGCCTGATTTGCTTCTCGGTAAGCATGTTGTATTCTCCTTATTGGGATCTGTTGTATTAGGTGGTTGATTTCCTTAAGCATTATTGTCAAGTACCACGGTTGTTCTCCTTCCGGTTGTTGGAGTAGCTGGATGATGAGTTTCGAGTCCATTTCAAAACATACATTTTTCCATTGTTGCTGAATTGCTATTCTAACTGCTAACAGTAGATCCCAAGTTTCCGCTGTCGAAGAATTTGTGATGCCTAGAGGCGCTGCCATCATAACAATCGGTCTTCCGATGTTGTTTCTTCAAATTATTCATTCCCCAGCTGGTCCTAGTGTTCCTTTTGATGCTCCATCCGTATTAACTTTAATCCAGTCGTCCTGTGGTGCCTCCCAACCTACGAGAATCTCCGTTGTCATTTTAGTACCTCGGTTTTAATTGCTTCTTGTATTCTGTTGTAATCCTGAAAGTATTGGCATCAAGTTTTTTGTGGCCCATGTATATTCCGGTTTCATAACTTTGATTATTTGAGTGATCTGAACTGGTGACTGTGTTGATTGCCTATATACTGCTGTGTTTCTTGCCAACCATATATGCCATAAGGTAAAAGCAAAGGTATCTTTTATCTCCGTTGGGAACCGGTGATGTAGAGCTTCCCGTATGGTTGTTGGTAGTGGGTTGGATTTTGGTTGGTATGGGTGTGGTTGGATTGCTGATTGAGTTCCATTATGGTTATTTTCCACACGGTGAAATCTCGATGACAATGGAACATCATATGTTGTACCATTTCTGGTATTGTGTGGCATAACAGGCATATTGACGAGTTGAAAATGTGTTTTTGTGCTAAGGTGGTGAAAATTGGTAGTCCTTCTAATGTGGCTTTCCATAAGAAAAGTCAGATTTTTGGCGGGCATTCTATCTTGCAAATGGATTTGAAGTGCCGCTGGGTGGGTGAGTCTGTGTGATTTCCCAAATGTTGTGTTACGGTTGGTTGTATTGGGCTGTGGGTAGATGAATTAGTTTGGGTTGTTTGGTTGTTATGAGTTTGGATATTTGTGGGGTTTTGGTTTGTTTCAGCGGGTTTGGTTTTTCGGATTAACAGGATTTGATACCTAGTTTTTGTAGAGTAGTTTTCAGTAGTTGTGTATGGCCAAATTACCTTGTCAGGTTGTGGTGGTTGTGGTAGGTGGATACTGGTGATGGTATGAGCTATTGTTGGTTGAAACATGGTGTGGATGATGTCATGATTCCAAATGTTGTGTGTTGTGTTGATGAGGTTTGAAATCATGATGTTTTGTATAAGGGGTGTGATGATGGTGGTTGGCTGATGAGGTATCCAGTTGCTTGTTAACATTGTATCTTGGACATTTCCTATTTTGACGGAGCAATGTTCCTGCAAAACAGTAGCTAGGTTAGTTAAAGATTTCCAGAATGGACTCGCCGTTTGCTTCGGTTTCTCAATTGGTCGCATTAGCAGTGGTTGTTTATGTTTGACATATTTATTTCTTGTCATAGTTGCCCACATAGAGTTTTCCTCGCCATGTATTTTCCAGACTTTTTTCATCAGCAGTGCTTGGTTATGCTCCCTGCTCCGGAGAATGCCTGTTCCTCCCATGTTCCTGGATTCAGTGACTCTTTGCCATTCTATCGGGCAATTTATCTTCATTACCATGATGAAGTTTTCTCGATGGTTTTTCTAAAGCATATCCATCTAACCTTTGGTCATTTAGGAAGAATAGCATTTTAGACTCGCCATCTCTTAAAGTCCTTACCACTGAACTTTGGTGGTTTTTCTACTACATTTTTCCCATGTTCTTACAAGAATTACAATATCACAATATTACAATATTACAAGAAATAATACTTTGGTAATAAAACAACTCAAGAAACATGAGAAAAATACTTAACACTCACCGATGTGTTATTGTTATTAACCGATGATAGTATTTAAAACTTTAGAGGACATGAGATTCGAGCTAAAGGTATTTTATGTTAGTTTCCTCTATGTGTAGCATACACAAGAGAGAACCCTAGAACTTGCGCAAATAATGAAAACAAAAAACATAAATCGGTTTAGAGAAATGTTAATTTAGTCAGTATTACAAAATTATGTTTCGTAAACTACAAGAACTTAAATAAAATTTCCGAAAGAATAAAAGAAGAAGAAGAATTTGAGAGAAGAGTTCGAAAGGTATGGTTTCAAATGAAATTCTTCTCTCGTATTGGTTCGACCAAGAATCCCATAGTAAAATGTTTTGTCTAATTCAAATTTTTCGAGATTCTTTCGAGGCAGTGTTAGCAACTGTGCATCTTCCTCTATCGGGTGCATCTTCCTTGTGTGTTTGTCATGCCCCCAAAAGAAATTCCGAGTTATTTTATCGATTTTGTTGTGGATGTGCACCGACAAGAGTTGTTTTTGCATCACATGGTTTGCAGTCGGTAGTAATGAGGTTTTGATGAGGAGCTCTCTCCCTGTTTGGTTGACGCCTTTGGCTATCCATCCTTTTGTTTTCCTCTCCAATATGTTTAATAGTTCCGTGTGCATGTGTGAGATGCGTCTTCCTTGCTTGAATTGTACTCCCAAGTACATTGGAGGATTCTCCGTTGTTGGTATCTCAAAGAAACTTTGTAGTCCAATTCTCTCTTGCTGTGGTAGTCTCGGGTGATGTATGATGAGTGATTTGTCTTTGTTGACATGTTGTCCCGCTGACGTGGAATATTTTGTAAGTAGTTGTAACAGTGTGTTACATGTCTGTGGTTCTGCTGCACAAGTTATTAACAAATCATCAACATACATCAAGTGCACCATCAGTGTTATATTAAGAGTCATTTTGAGTCATTTGATGTTTCCTAGATATTGGTGTTTGCATAGATTGGAGGAGAGAATTTCTGCACATATAATGAACAAATAGGGTGACAGAGGGTCACCTTGGCGCAAGCCCCTTGTTGATTTTATTTGACCAAAGGGTGCGTCATTAACATTAATGGAGTATGTGACTGTGGTCATACACGTCATAATCCATGCAATCAATACTTCCTGAAAACCAATTGCCATTAATGCCTTTCTGATGAACCCCCAATCGAGTGAATCGTATGCCTTCGCAATATCTAGTTCATCGTAATCTTTGGATGTGTTGTTACTGGTGTTGTACAAATTTGGTGGAAGATCTCCGTTGCCATTGCAATGTTGTCATGGATTGCTCTATTAGGTATAAATGCACATTGGAAGGGGATGACAATGAATTGTAGAGTTGGTCTTATTATTTTTACCAAAATTTTTGTAATTACTTTGTAAACCACATTACATAACCCTATCGGTCTATAATGAGCCGGATTGGTAGCTGAAGAGGTTTTTGGTATAAGGGTCAGGTTTGTGTAGTTAATCCCCTCTGTGAGTTGGTTTTGTTGAAAGAAGTGTGTGAACATTTCTATGATTTGTTGACCAGTGCTCTCCTAAAGAAGTTTGAAGAACTTACTCGTAGAGCCATCTGGGCCTGGTGCCTTGTCCGAGTCTATGGAGAATAAGGCTCTTTTAATCTCTTCCTTGGTGATATGTTGGAGTAGGTTGGATTTGTGGTGATTCGAAAGTCGCGGTAGGACATATTCAAATAGACTCAGGTCTATGGTGGTTGGTTGTGCCTGATATTGTTTAGTGAAGTATTGCACCAGTGTATTAGCAATTCCCTGTTGAGTGTCCATCCATGTTCCATCTTCATCCTGTATCTGTTGGATGTGGTTGATTCGTCTATGTATTGTGGCCCGAGTATGAAAAAAGGTGGTGTTGATATCTCCTTCTTTTATCCAGTTGACCCTGGATCTTTGCTTCCAAAAAATTTCTTGACATTGTGTTAGCAGTAAATGATAGTTTATGGCTTCCAATTCTTTCGTGAGCCAAGCTTGTAGTTCCGGGCCTTCGGTCGTTGCACAGTGTAACTGGGCTTGTTGAATCTGCTTCTCCGTTTCCTTAATAAGGCCCGGTAAATGCCCAAATGTTTGTTTGCTCCATATCTGTAGCTTATCTGTTGTGTTCGTCATCTTGTGGAGTAGGTTGATTGTCGTTGAAGGATGATGAGCTTCATTCCATACAGAGGTTGCAATGTATTGGAATTGAGGGTGTAGTAGCCAAAGATGCTCTATTCGGAAGTTCCTTTTCCTGGGTCTGGGAATGCACTTTTTTTGAGAAGGATTGGTGCATGATCTGAACAAATTCTGGGTAGGTTTTGCATCAGAGCATGAGGGTGAAGGTTAAGCCATTATTGATTGGAAAATCCTCGATCCAGTCTTTCCATTATGTAGTTATTTCCAGTTTGGTTGTTGGCCCATGTGTATCCTAGATCAATAAAACCATTGTAGTTAATCATGTGTTTGAAATCCTTTGCTTGATTGTTGGTAACTCGGCGTCCTTCTTTTATTTCTTCTTGACAAATAACCTCATTGAAATCACCCATCAGAAGCCATGGAAGGTTGTGAGTTGGAATGAGGTTATTGAAATCATTCCATAGATCCCATCGAGCTAACCTTCTAGGAGGGCCTTATACGCCGGTGAACATCCATTGTGTTTGCGGTGGAGGAGGTGATATATAAGCATGAATAACACTTTGATTAGATACTACTATTTGGACGTTCAGGTGTGCAGCCCACATCAGACACATTCCTCTCTTACGTCCATTACAAGATACATAAAAAAATTCATCAAACCCTAACCTATTTTTCAAAGCAAACATTTGACTAGCTGAAGAGAGAGTTTCAGATAAAAACATCATAGATTGTCTGTGAGTTCTAGTGAGATCACAGATTTTTTGAACGGTCAAGGGATTTCCTGCACCTTGATAGTTCCAAGCTAGATAACTCATTGATGTTGCGAGTGATGGTACTTCCCAGTGATGAGTGCCAAATATTGCATATTCATACACCTTTTCATTGGCACTTAACTCATCTTTCGCACTTTAAAGTCATATATTATCCCAAATTATGCATTCTTACCATCTTCAAGAATAAATATTTGTATTAATTAATTTTGTGTTTTTAAGTACTAAATAAAGCTTGGAAGAATTGAGAAGACAAAAGAGAAGAAAGTTGGAAGCGTTGTAACCCGCTCGCGCATCAGTGGCAACCTGTTTACAAATTCATGGGATTAAACAACCCATGATCCAAAACCCAAGACCCAAATCCATTTCCACCTCACCCCAATTGGATTCTTTCCAAAACATCCACCTCACCCCCATTGTATTCCATTCTATCCATCAATTAAGAAAACATGTTTTGTTTAATTGTTGAGTGGTTCCTACAGTAAAATTCGAATCCCAAGTGTGAGAGAATTTTTGTGTATAAATAGAGAGGGTTGTTTTGTTGAAAATTCATCCAAGAATAGCTTGTTCATGTTAGTTTATCAAATTTCAATTTTGTTGTAATGTTCTTCATGTTCTAATTTCATTTACTAGGGTTTAGATGAAGCCCTAATCTCATTGGTATGTATTCATATCTTGTATCTTGATCTTGAAAGTTTAGAATTGTTTAAAGATATAATTTAATCCAAGTTTGTCAACATCTTGCTCTCACAATGTATGCCATGTATCCATTGTAGTTAGAATATCTCTATGTTGATTATGCTACAACTCATGCTTAACCAAATATTGATCTTTAGATTAGTTGTGCTTAATTATACAATTAATGCTTTGGAGAAATACTTTAGTTGTGATTAAATTATCCATTGGAGAAACACCTTAGTTATACGGTAGACTTGAATCTACTATAAGGACAAGAATAATATTACAAGTTGAATGCATATCATAGGTTATTGGTGGATTTGAATACCCTAGTATCCATATTATCATTGTTTACATATCTTTCTATTTGCATCTTTTAATTTTATTATTTCAGTCACTTGAAAATCATATCGTCGTATCGACAAAAACAAACCCCTTTTGGTTACTCTCTGAATCAGGATTTAGAATCAACTTCTACACTCTCCAAGTCTCTGTGGTTCGACCTGTGCTTGCCCTGTGTTGCTTGTCGACACTGTGCACTTGTAGTTTATACAATAGTAGGTATCTTTCCGAGCCTACCATCCAGCCACTCGCTTTCCTTGTCGAGACTCCCGTACTTTAGTATCCAAATTCTGCAGAGATAGTTTCCAGGGTGATTTGGTTTGTTGGGTTGATGTTGGTGTACTTGTAACTCCTTGTTCCCCTTACATAACTCCTTTGTCTTTAGTTTGTTGATGATCCACATCTTTTGATTTTTTTGGTTCTATGGATTGGTACTTCATATTGTTGTTGGAAATTTATTGACAACGTTCGTATATATCTGAGAAGAAATACTTAGCTCGCACTGATGTGTGATTGTTGTTCCGGGAGATGCACTGAAGATAGTATCAAAAACTTAGTAGAGGCACATATGAAATACGCTGACCTAAAGGTAATATTGCCTACTACTCCTCTGAGATGCTATAGTAATTGGCAAGTCACCTCCAGGATACAACCATTGTTAGTACTCCTCTATGTAGCATACACAGAGAGAACTCTAAGAACTTGGCAGCAAAGATGAAAACAAAAATACAAATTGAAACTACAATTTGTTTCAGAGTAATATATAAAAAACAATTTTGTGTTTCTGTAAACTAAGAAGTAGTAGTACAAAATTATGTTTCTGTAAACTACAACTTGTTTCAGAGAAGAACTGAACGTTTTCTGTGTTTAATAGAAACTTAAATAAAAACTTAGGTTTTTCTGATAGCATAAGAGAAGAAGAAGAATGAGAACTAATGTTCTGAGGTGTGTTAAGAAATGAAGGTTTCTCTGGTATTTATAGCAAGAAAAATTTGAACGTTCTAATAAGAGTCCAATGTGCGACAGACTATCCGTGAATTACTCTTCTCGAACGTTGCAAAAGTTAAGTAAAAGCCGTGTTAAAAAAATAGTGAAAATCTTTTTTCGGACATTTAAAATTTTCGAGATTCTTCACAAGGCACGGGTGTCAAAAAATTTGTGTCTACACGTGTGCGACGTAAGATTCTTCATGAGGTAAGCATGCGGGAAAAACGTAAAAATTCTTTTACATGTGTGGGTGAAACGTAAAAAATTTCAATAAAAAGATAGGGTCTAATAAACCCACACCCACACCCATGCCCTCGCCCGACCGGACGGACGGCGTGCGTGCTTCTGTGCGAAGCACCGCGCGAATGGGAAAGGCTATAAGAATTGCAATAAGGTAAAGGCAACCTTTCCATAGTCTAGGGCTTTCCCCATACACAAAGGTCTAAAGACCCAAAGGGCCATGCCCTTAACGCAAAACCCATGGTATTTAAGTCTAAAACTCTAAGTGTTTTAGTCTATGTGGGACTAATGTTTTATTCATTCAAATGAAAAAACATCTAGGGAGCAATAGGTCTTGGGATCAAAACATGGTCCATGCATTTTTGATTTTAATTAAAACATCCGTTTTTTCTAACTATCCCCCGCATGAATAATAAAACATGTCGATAAAACACGAGAAAACATAAGGCAACAAATTAGGCTAAGGTGTCCCAAAGATTGAACCTTAACTTAGTGAGAGGTTACCTGAACTGCTTGTTGTAACGGTGAACGCAATGTCTTGAACCGCCAACAGTGAATGCAATTCAGAAATAACAGCCACACTTGTTGCCTCAACCGAAAAGCTGCCAAGCTCTTGCCGTTGTGCCCATTTTGGCCGTGGGCTAAAATCCCGGACTTAATGAATGTCTCTAGAGAATCATCTCAGATTCTCATAGGAAGCGGCCCCACTTCCAACATCCACAAAGGTGAGTCCATAAAGAGTTTCCTGCCACACCCCGCTTTAATCAAAGCCATGGAACCCATTAAGATCTCAAAAGATCATCCTATAATCATGCAGGAAGCACTTTCAAACGGTTACACCATAGGGAGGGACAAAGATAGTGCTTTCACGATATCACCATAAATTAGTTGTCTCTTTGAAACTTGATCTTGGATATCCAATCACAAGGTTGAGTATCCTTCATGGTGATTTACTCAATGAGCTTAAGTCCCATCCCCTTCAATGTGGATTTAACTACCTCTCTAGGTAAACCTTTCGTCAAAGGATCTGCAATATTATCTTTTGACTTTACAAAGTCTATCGAGCTAATACCAGTAGAGAGTAGTTGTTTCATCGTCTTGTGTCTTCTTCGTATATGTATAGACTTTCCATTGTATACATTTTTCTTTACACAACCAATAGCAGCTTTACTGTCACAGTGGATTGCGATTGAAGACACAGGCTTGGGCCAGAGTGGAATTCCTCCCAAGAAACATCGTATCCATTCAGCTTCCTCTCCAGCTTTTTCCAAGGCTATAAATTCAGACTCCATGGTGGATTTAGCTATACATGTCTGTTTGGAAGACTTCCATGAGACAGACGCACCTCCAAGTGTGAAGATGTACCCACTAGTAGATTTGCACTCTTCTGAGTCTGATATCCAGTTGGCATCACAATACCCTTCCAGTACAGCACGATACTTACCAAAACTTAAGCAATAGTTTGAGGTCCCTCTCAGGTAACGTAAAACTCTATAGAGAGCATTCCAGTGATCCTGCCCATGGTTGCAAGTGTACCTGCTTAATCTACTCACAGAGTAAGCAATATCAGGTCTTGTACAGTTCATCAGATACATAAGACTACCAATAATGCGAGAATACTCAAGTTGATCAATTCCCTCACCCTTGTTATTTTTCAAGTTACAAGCAGGATCATATGGAGTAGAGGAAGGTTTAGCATTTTCATAATTAAATCTCTTAAGTACGGTTTCATCATAATGAGATTGACTAAGACTATATCCATCAGACGTCTTTCTGATTTTCATCCCTAAGATTACATCATTAGGGCCTAAGTCTTTCATGTCAAAATTATCTATAAGCATGCTTTTAATGGTATTAATAATATCAAGGTTACTTCCTAATATGAGCATATCATCAACATATAAGCACACAATAACATGAGAATCATCCACATATTTAATGTAAACACATTTATCAGATTCATTAACCTTAAAGCCATTAGTTATCATAACATGATCAAATTTTTCATGCCACTGTTTAGGTGCTTGTTTTAAACCGTACAGAGATTTGTTTAATTTGCACACTTTGTTTTCACAACCTTTTACAATAAAGCCTTCAGGTTGATCCATATATATTTCTTCATTAAATTCACCATATAGAAAAGCAGTTTTGACATCCATCTGATGTATATGCAAATCATAAATAGAAGCAATAGAAATCATCATCCTAATAGAAGTGATTCTAGTGATCAGTGAATAGGTATCAAAGAAATTTAATCCTTCCTTTTGTCTATAGCCTTTAGCTACCAACCTAGCTTTATATTTCTCTATAGTTCCATCTGTTCTAAGTTTTCTTTTGAACACCCATTTGCAACCTATGGATTTACTACCAGGAGGTAAGTCTACAAGCTCCCAAGTTTCATTTTGCTGAATGGACTCCCATTCACTTATTGAAGCTTCTTCCCAGAAAGGAGCTTCTGGAGAAGTCATAGCTTCCTTATAGGTTTGGGGTTCAGACTTTACCGTAAGAGTCAAAAAATCTGGGCCAAAACTTGTTTCAGTTCTAACCCTCTTACTTCTTCTCGGTTCAGTCTCATATTCTAAAGTTGGGGGTTGACTAGTCGATGGAACATCAGAGAGGTCATCATGGACCCTTTTTCGAGGTCCATACCTTAAAGGAAATATGTGTTCAAAAAACACAGCATCTCTTAATTCCATTATGGTGTTTAGACCAATGTTATTGTGGTCAGAATTGATGACCATGAACCTGTGTGCATTTGTATGCTCAGGATATCCTAGGAAAACACAGTCGACTGTTTTAAGACATATTTTGGTTTTCTTGGGATGAGGAATGGCCACCTTGGCCAAATACCCCCACACTTTAAAGTATGTATAGGAAGGTTGTCTACCATTCCACAATTCGTAAGGAGTTTTATCTGATTTTTAAAATGGAACTCAGTTCAAAATATAGCATGCCGAGAGGATAGCTTCCCCCCATAAGTTCGAAGATAACCCTGAACTTGACAACATAACATTCACCATATCTATGAGTGTTCTATTTTTTCTTTTGGCTATACCATTTGATTCAGGTGAATATGGTGTAGTGTTTTCATGAATGATTCCATTATTTTTACAAAACTCACCTATGGGTATCACATACTCACCGCCATGGTCTGATCTAAGAGTTTTAATCTTAACTCCTTTTTGGTTTTCTACTTCAAGTTTATAAAATTTGAAAGCCTCTAAGGCCTCATCTTTACTTCTAAGAAGATGAACCTGACAGTATCGTGAGTAATCATCTATAAAAGTGATATACCATTTTTTACCACCTCTTGTTGGTGTTGATTTCAAGTCTCCTAAATCCGAGTGTATTAGTTCCAAATGAACTGTTTTACGTTCAACCCTTTTTTTTAAACGGTTTTCTTGCATATTTAGATTCAACACAGATTTCACATCTTTGATTTTTGTGAAAGTTTATTTTTGGTATGCAACCTAAATTAGCAAGTCTTTCTAGAGATTTGAAATTAACATGCCCAAGTCTATCATGCCAAACATGTGAGGAGTCACAAACATAAGCAGAAGAAGATACATTAACATTCAATTTCAAATCAGATACACTAAGCTTAATCATGTTATCGGTGACATAACCTTTTCCTACGAAGTCACTATTCTTAGAAATTACAACAGTATTAGACTCAGCAACAATTTTAAAACCTTTTCCTAGTAAGATGGTGTATAAATCGGGGGTTGGTATGCACGAGTCGAGTGCCGGTCTATTTCCTTTGTCCATAATTGTTATGGGGCGAGGTCCATGTTCTCATCCGTTCGTGGATGTTTAATGTACATGGTCTGGCAGAGATAATTTCTTACTAGTTTGTTAGTAAGGGGGGGGAAACTCTGCAAGGAAAAGAGATGTTTTGAAGTCGCCACCTAACTAAAGGGAGTCAGGACCCTTTTAACTAGTTTGAATTCTTTTGAGGAAAACAAAACCAGTTATGACTTTCATGTTTTTGGTCTGCTATCAGAGAGTCTGGGTAAGGAGATTCTAGTACGGGATGGGAAGGTGTTAGGCACCCATCAGCCGCCCAATCGTAAGATTGGCCTCTACTTCATGATTAAAGGGGGAAAATGTTTATAATTTATTGAGAATAGATCTTCATGCATCAGCTATTTAGAAAAGAGACATAGTTAGAAGTTGGGTGAAACTTCGACTATGGAGATGTGGTTTCTTTCTTTTATGGTAGTTTTTCTTTTGTGATGGTTTGGGTGGAAACCTTGTTTTATAGTGGTTTTGGGTGGAAAACCTTGTTTTGTGGTGGTTTTGGATGGAAAACCTTATTTTTGTTGTGATTTGAGTAGAAACCTTGTTTGATGGTGGTTTTTTGACGGAAAACCTTTTCTGTGGTGGTTTTGGATGGAAAACCTTATTTTTGTTGTGGTTTGGGTGGAAACCTTGTTTTGTAGTGGTTTTGGGTGGAAAACTTTGTTTGGCGGTTTGGGTGGAAACCTTGGTTTTTATTAAGAAGAAATTTGGATGAAATTTCAAAGTTAAACAATTAACCTGCAGATTAGCTCAATAAAATAGAATTAATGCAAACCTTATTTTTTGATAATGGGTCTAATGTGGGAGGGAATTCCGCTTTATACCCACACTTTGATTTATCCCACTTGGAAAATTAATAATAAAACATAATTTTTTTATGTAACACAAAGAGTAGTCGCGGTGTTACTACGAAATGGAGAACCATTCCGTTCCCGTATGACTACATAATTTACCGAAGAGATAGACAATTAATATACTGAAATATGATATTTAAATTTGAAAGGATTCTTACGGCGATTGCTTGCTTCCGTTAAGTATGCTGAAAGTAGTTAAAGTACTAGAAATTTAATGCTAATCTTTTAAAAACTTAAAGACAATACTTGATTTAATCTTCTTATTTTTTTGAGTTTTCTCAAAATGAACTATAAATGCACAAGACAATGATAACTATTGTGTAGGAAGAAAATTTGATTTCTCTTTGATTAAATGACACAATACATGGAGACTTGAAACATATGAGAAGAAATATTTTCTATTTGAGAAACAATAATTCTTCTTGGTTTGGGTGGAAACCTAGATTTTTGGATTGTGGTTTGGGTGGAAACCTTGTGTTGTGTGGTTTGGGTGGAAACCTTGTTGTTGTGTGGTTTGGGTGGAAACCTTGTGTTGTGTGGTTTAGGTGGAAACCTTGTTGTGTGTGGTTTGGGTGGAAACCTTGTTTTGTAGTGTGGTTTAGGTGGAAACCTATTCTTTGTTCCTCTATTGAAGTAAAGGAAGAATTAAAGGAAGTACTCGTCGTCGTCCTCTTTGTTTTTCATTGTTTTTGAATGAGAAATTCGATCTCTATTTATAGGGAAAAAATCTTCAACTCTCCGCCAATTTCGGGCTGCTTTGTTGAAAATAAAGGCTGTAAATCGTCCTTTTTTCTGTCGCATGCAGCCGCCTTCGTCCTTTTCTTCCTTCTTTTTCTTCTTCTTCATTTTCCTTCGATGCTTTTCAATTGTATGCGACAATTAAAAATCTGATTATGACATGTGGGACCGCTGGGTACTGTTCACGGTATTGTTACTATTCAAAAGTACTGTTACTGTTAGCCGGTGTTACTGTTTATACCGGTGTTACTGTTCACCGCATCGAGAACATGATTGATGTGAAATTAGTCTCCTACCCAAGCTCCATATCATCTCTAAGAACCTAGTGATGTATTCAAAATCGAAAATCATTGTCGATCAAAATCCATCATCATCGTGATCATCATGATGACCACCATTAAGAACACCCATGTTCTTCATGTTCTTCATGAGGAAGAAGAAAAAGTGCCCTTATTAATAAATAAGATGCCTTTTGTAATAAATTGGGTGCCTCTAGTAATAAAGCAGGTGCCTTTAGTATTGTTTGTGTTTTGGCGCCCCCCTATTGTAAAAGACCCGACTCCCTCTAGTGGTTGCTTTAAACTTGACTACAACTTCTTCTGAGTTCTCATTTTGCTCGTAACTTTTTCATACGGATTCAGAATGACTCCGTTCTTTCACCATTGGCTTTGCATTTTTCCCCTCTTTAACGTGAAAGCAAGACTTCCCAGGTTTGGAAGGATGATAAAATGGGTAGGAGTCGTGCTTGTGGGCTTGATTGGTAGAGCTGGTGGGCTTGATTGGTAGAGCTTGTGGGCTTGATTGGTTGAGCTTATGGGCTTGATTGGTAGAGCTTGTGGGCTTGAGAGCTTGTGGGCTTGAGTGCTTGTTGGCTTGAGAGATTGTGGGCTTGATTGGTTGAACTTATGGGCTTGATTTAAAGAATATGAAAATCCTTAATTGCTCCACAAAGAATTTCTCTTGTATTCTGCTCCGAAGTATAAGAATGGTATTTTCTATGGAAGGTGCGGAAATGGGGTGTCAACAGTTTCCCCTCTTTGAGAATAACCGTTTTCGATTAACGAACAAAGCCCTGAACACCCTTTCGCACCTTATCTTTTCCAAGAGGTGATTTTGATGGGTTGATGAATAAATTCCGACGTTGGCCGAGTTTGCCACAGTTAAGCTTGTCAGCTCCATTTTCTTGATTTTTGAACCTTTGAGGTTGATTCAGTTGGATTGCCCTTTGTTCGAGCCGATTGAAATAGTTGAATAGGTTGATGAAGAAATATACTAACGTTGGCTGGGTCTGCCCCAGTTGAGCTTGTCGGTTTCATTCACCTTCTGAAAGCATCTTCTTGGCTTGATTTCCACGCTTTGTCTTGACATGACTTGTTTTTATTTCACGAGACGATTCTTGAAAAAGTATTTCTTTTCAAAAACTTCTTGAAGAAGTAATTACCCCTTTTTTTCTTGATAACTTAATACCTCTTTTTTTTTTTTAACTCATTTCCTGTTTTAGGCTTCCAGACTTCTTCAAGAATACTTGCTCCGTTTGGTGGATAGCCGTGGGCGCCAGTTGATATCGGTGGTGAATGTGATGTACAGTATCATGTTGAGATATGATGAAGTCAGTAGAGAATCCCTGGGGAGGCAGGCACGTATTGATACTCTTTCTGAAGAATTATCTACGCTTCGACTTCTTTACGAGGTAGACTGCATTTTTTTTTTTTTTTTTTTTTTTTTTTTTTTTTTTTTTCTTTTTTTTGATTTTTTTTTTGAACATGGAAAAGGGGCTAGCGGATCGGATGAATGACCCTAATGGGTTGAAGAAGCCCAATGGGTTACGGGTTTCATTTCGGTTTGCCCGAATAGCAGTTTGATGGAGCCCTAATCCTTTGCTTTAAATTCCTCGCCTTCTTATTCCCCGACCATCAGTTTCTCTTTCTTCCTTTTTTTTTTTCTGCTCTGCAAATCTGCCTCTTTCCTCCATCTTTTCATCAGATCCTTCTTGTATGTGCCGGATCTGGACTGTGATCTTTCTTTTTTTGATCACCGTCTTCATGTTCTTCTACTTTCTGCTTGTTTGGTTCATCGCCATAGTAATCATTTACTTGGTGGAGTATGCGAGATGCGTTTGAGCTACTGAAAGTAATGATAATTGAAGTGAGATTTTGGTGGAATCTCAAGATAGATCTGTATGAATCTTCTCTTTTCTCGTACTTGATGGTAGTGCATCTTGAGATCCAGATTAATGTTCGGCTCGAAGATGAAGATCTGATGATTTAGGGGAAGATGCAAGATCGTTCCATATGCAGTTTCAAAATACATACAAAGATAAATCCAGATTTCAAAGTTGAAATCGGATTTAGATTTAGATATATTCTGACAAGTATGGATGATCTGCCTGTGATGAAGATGTCTATATCTAGTGTGTCACATGGACACTTTTACCACTATTACACATTGGTTTCGATCAATGGGAAATGGTGAAGAAGTTGGATCTTGGTCTAGACTCAGATAAAATCACCAGCTTCCCTTATTTGTTTTTCATTTCTTCTTCTTTGGTTTGCCGTCAGATCATTTTTTTATTTCTTGTTGTTGTTCTTCTTTTTTCTTTTCTTTTGCTTGTTTCTTATTGTTGTTGCTTCTTTTTTTTTCTCTCGATCTGATCATGTATCCTTCAAATAAGGAAGAGTTCATGTTTTTCATTGTTGTAGACGAAGATTCTGTAATTCCTTCATTTGTGAATGAAATATTTTCTTTCTGGTGATACTCTTGTCCTTGGTTTGACTTGCACTGACTGTGCAGATCGCTAACTCCGGTGGAGAAGCCTTAATTCAGATAACTCGTCGTTCACAAAAGCTCTTAAGTTGATCTGCATTCGTGGGCCTTGGATGTTCTTCTACATCTAGGTCCATCAATTGTACTGCCATTCCTGGAAAAATCTTTTTGAAAATAAATGAATCTTCCCATTTTGGTTTGAACTTGCCCCTTGGGTCGGTGTGTTTGACGGGCCAAATTTCCTTGAGAACGAGATCTCCTTTGTCGAAGTTGCGTGGTCGCACATGTTTGTTGAAACTGCGTGCAATTTTTTCTGGTATGCTTGAGAATGGCAAGCTGATGCTAACCTCCTTCAACACTTCTTCTAAATTGCCAGTCCAGATTCGAACTGGATTTCCCCTAGCCGAAACACCTAGATTTTCGGATCGCAGATTTGGAGGCTTGAACTGTCTTCCCCCCTTGTTTGGTTTATCGTCAGATCACTTTTTTTTTTTTAGATATGATCATGTATCCTTTGGATGAGTAGTTGTTCTTGATTTGAATAGTTGTTGACGAGGATCTTGTAAGACTTCCTTTTGTGAATGAAATATCTTGTTTCGGACCCTCTCTTTTTTGCTTTTTTTTTTTTTTTTTTTTAGAAAAAGGTTTCACCGTCTTTAGCAATTCTGTCAGGAGCAATATGCGGATGCTTCTACCATGGTTGATAGGATTTTGAGAATACGCATGTCCCTTCCTTCGGCGATGGCCCTCCAAAATTGCTCTCTTTTGTTAAAAGACCTCTTCGTTCTTGAGGACTTGATTCCTTTGCGGAAATACACTTTAACAGATGTTGAAGCACCTTTTCTGGTAACACTTCTAGTTATAGGAGCCATAAACTTCGATAGTTTACAACCAAAGATGGTACCTGAAATATGAACCTTTCTCAAATAAATATTAGTTAAATTTATTTATTTTCCCTTTAATCATTTTTTTTTCAAGTCGAATCTCTTAGTTATCCCCAGTAGAGTCATCACTGTAGAAATCGAGGTTCGCCTAGCACGAGTCGAGGTGCCGTTCTATTCTATGTCCCCAGTGAAGTCGTCACTGTAGAAATCGAGAGTCGCCTAGCACGTGTCGAGTGCCGGTCTATTCTATGTCCCCAGTGAAGTCGCCACTGTAGAAATCGGGGGTCGGTATGCACGTGTCGAGTGCCGGTCTATTCTATGTCCCCAGAAGAGTCGCCACTGTAGAAATCGAGGGATCTCCTAGCACGGGTCGAGTGCCGGTCTATTCTATGTCCCCAGTGAAGTCGCCACTGTAGAAATCGGGGGTTGGTATGCACGAGTCGAGTGCCGGTCTATTTCCTTTGTCCATAATTGTTATGGGGCGAGGTCCATGTTCTCATCCGTTCGTGGATGTTTAATGTATAGGGTCTGGCAGAGATAATTTCTTACTAGTTTGTTAGTAGGGGGGGGGAAACTCTGCAAGGAAAAGAGATGTTTTGAAGTCGCCACCTAACTAAAGGGAGTCAGGACCCTTTTAACTAGTTTGAATTCTTTTGAGGAAAACAAAACCAGTTATGACTTTCATGTTTTTGGTCTGCTATCAGAGAGTGCAGGTAAGGAGATTCTAGTACGGGATGGGAAGGTGTTAGGCACCCATCAGCCGCCCAATCGTAAGATTGGCCTCTACTTCATGATTAAAGGGGGAAAATGTTTATAATTTATTGAGAATAGATCTTCATGCATCAGCTATTTAGAAAAGAGACATAGTTAGAAGTTGGGTGAAACTTCGACTATGGAGATGTGGTTTCTTTCTTTTATGGTAGTTTTTCTTTTGTGATGGTTTGGGTGGAAACCTTGTTTTATAGTGGTTTTGGGTGGAAAACCTTGTTTTGTGGTGGTTTTGGATGGAAAGCCTTATTTTTGTTGTGATTTGAGTAGAAACCTTGTTTGATGGTGGTTTTTGATGGAAAACCTTTTCTGTGGTGGTTTTGGATGGAAAACCTTATTTTTGTTGTGGTTTGGGTGGAAACCTTGTTTTGTAGTGGTTTTGGGTGGAAAACTTTGTTTGGTGGTTTGGGTGGAAACCTTGATTTTTATTAAGAAGAAATTTGGATGAAATTTCAAAGTTAAACAATTAACCTGCAGATTAGCTCAATAAAATAGAATTAATGCAAACCTTATTTTTTGATAATGGGTCTAATGTGGGAGGGAATTCCGCTTTATACCCACACTTTGATTTATCCCACTTGGAAAATTAATAATAAAACACAATTTTTTTATGTAACCCAAAGAGTAGTCGCGGTGTTACTACGAAATGGAGAACCATTCCGTTCCCGTATGACTACATAATTTACCGAAGAGATAGACAATTAATATACTGAAATATGATATTTAAATTTGAAAGGATTCTTACGGCGATTGATTGCTTCCGTTAAGTATGCTGAAAGTAGTTAAAGTACTAGAAATTTAATGCTAATCTTTTAAAAACTTAAAGACAATACTTGATTTAATCTTCTTATTTTTTTGAGTTTTCTCAAAATGAACTATAAATGCACAAGACAATGATAACTATTGTGTAGGAAGAAAATTTGATTTCTCTTTGATTAAATGACACAATACATGGAGACTTGAAACATATGAGAAGAAATATTTTCTATTTGAGAAACAATAATTCTTCTTGGTTTGGGTGGAAACCTAGATTTTTGGATTGTGGTTTGGGTGGAAACCTTGTGTTGTGTGGTTTGGGTGGAAACCTTGTTGTTGTGTGGTTTGGGTGGAAACCTTGTGTTGTGTGGTTTGGGTGGAAACCTTGTTGTTGTGTGGTTTGGGTGGAAACCTTGTGTTGTGTGGTTTGGGTGGAAACCTTGTTGTGTGTGGTTTGGGTGGAAACCTTGTTTTGTAGTGTGGTTTGGGTGGAAACCTATTCTTTGTTCCTCTATTGAAGTAAAGGAAGAATTAAAGGAAGTACTCGTCGTCCTCCTCTTTGTTTTTCGTTGTTTTTGAATGAGAAATTCGATCTCTATTTATAGGGAAAAAATCTTCAACTCTCCGCCAATTTGGCCGCTTTGTTGAAAATAAAAGGTCAGTAAATCGTCCTTTTTTCCTTCGCATGCAGCCGCCTTCGTCCTTTTCTTCCTTCTTTTTCTTCTTCTTCATTTTCCTTCGCTGCTTTTCAATTGTATGCGACAATTAAAAATCTGATTATGACATGTGGGATCGCTGGGCACTGTTCACGGTACTGTTACTATTCAAAAGTACTGTTACTGTTAACCGGTGTTACTGTTCACCGCATCGAGAACATGATTGATGTGAAATTAGTCTCCTACCCAAGCTCCATATCATCCCTAAGAACCTAGTGATATATTCAAAATCGAAAATCATTGTCGATCAAAATCCATCATCATCGTGATCATCATGATGACCACCATTAAGAACACCCATGTTCTTCATGAGGAAGAAGAAAAAGTGCCCTTATTAATAAATAAGATGCCTTTTGTAATAAATTGGGTGCCTCTAGTAATAAAGAAGGTGCCTTTAGTATTGTTTGTGTTTTGGCGCCCCCCTATTGTAAAAGACCTGACTCCCTCTAGTGGTTGCTTTAAACTTGACTACAACTTCTTCTGAGTTCTCGTTTTGCTCGTAACTTTTTCATACGGATTCAGAATGACTCCGTTCTTTCACCATTGGCTTTGCATTTTTCCCCTCTTTAACGTGAAAGCAAGACTTCCCAGGTTTGGAAGGATAATAAAATGGGTAGGAGCCGTGCTTGTGGGCTTGATTGGTAGAGCTGGTGGGCTTGATTGGTAGAGCTTGTGGGCTTGATTGGTTGAGATTATGGGCTTGATTGGTAGAGCTTGTGGGTTTGAGAGCTTGTGGGCTTGAGAGCTTATGGGCTTGAGTGCTTGTGGGCTTGAGAGCTTGTGGGCTTGATTGGTTGAACTTATGCGCTTGATTTAAAGGATATGAAAATCCTTAATTGCTCCACAAAGAATTTCTCTTGTATTCTGCTCCGAAGTATAAGAATGATATTTTCTATGGAAGGTGCGGAAATGGGGTGTCAACAGATGGTTTCTGAGATAAGATTTTTGCATATGTCTAGGACGTAATACACGTCATTCAATGCGAGAGTTTTTCCTGAAGTGAGATTCAGTTCGACCTTGCCTTTCCCCACCACTTTCGCGGTGGAAGAGTTTCCCATAAACAGTTTCTCATCGTCTCCTACTATGGCATAGGAGGAGAAAGCATTTCTGAACTTACAGACATGCTTGGTGGCTCCAGAATCAATCCACCAGTCTCTCACATTGGTCATACTAGAGACAAGGTCGACTTCAGACACCATGCCAGTAAAATAACCAGAATCATCTACTATGTTTGCCTTATTTTTCTGTTTTGGGACATATTTAGTATTTTTAGGCGCCTTACATTCTTTAGCCATATGTCCAGTTTTACCACAATTAAAGTAGTCGCCTTTGATGGTGTTTTTAGTGACACCACCCCTTGGCTTAAAATTTTTACCTCTGGGTTTTTGATGTTTGTTACGTCTATTACCATTTTTGCTGGATTTTCCAAGACTTTTCTTTGAAGCAGCTTTATCGTCCAGGACATGATCTTTGTTAGACATGCCTTTGCTCAGCATCAAGCTCTTTTCCTTGCAGCACATAAGCTCCTCAACCTGGATCTTTTTTCCAAGCTCTACCATGGTGATTTCACGAGTCTTGTATCACAGCCTCCTCTTGTAGTCGTTCCATGAGGGTGGAAGCTTTTAAATCACTGAAGATACTTGTATAGCTTCATCAATATGCATGCCTTCAGCAAGAATTTCGCTGATGAGGAGCTGAAGTTCGACGAACTGTTCTACCACAGGCTTTTCGTCAGTCATATTGTATTCCAAAAACCTAGCCACCAAGAATTTCTTGTTTCCAGCAGCTTCAGCAAGGTATTTCTCTTCAAGGGCTTCCCATAAATCAAAAGCATTAAAATTTTCTTTTGTATTATAGAAGTCGTACAAGGAGTCATCCAGACAGTTAAGAATATGATTCTTGCACATGTAATTCTTCATATTCCACCTATCCAATTTATCTTCATTACCACGGTCATGAAGTCTTCTCTAAGGTCTTTCTAAGGCAAGTCTATCTAACCTTTGGTCGTTTAGGAAGAATAACATTTTAGACTGCCATCGCTTAAAGTCTTTTCCACTGAACTTTGGTGGTCTTTCTACAATATTCTTTCCCATATTATTACAGCAACAATTATATAGCAACGAACGAAGAATATTACCTTTAGAATGTTGGAAATTTATTGACAACGTTCGTATATATCTGCGAAGAAATACTTAGCTCGCACTGATGTGTGATTGTTGTTCCGGGAGATGCACTGATGATAGTATCAAAAACTTAGTAGAGGCACGTATGAGATACGCTGACCTAAAGGTAATATTGCCTACTACTCCTCTGAGATGCTATAGTAATTGGCAAGTCACCTCCAGGATACAACCACTGTTAGTACTCCTCTATGTAGCATACACAGAGAGAACTCTAAGAACTTGGCAGCAGAGATGAAAACAAAAACACAAATTGAAACTACAATTTGTTTCAGAGTAATATATAAAAAACAATTTTGTGTTTCTGTAAACTAAGAAGTAGTAGTACAAAATTATGTTTTTGTAAACTACAACTTGTTTCAGAGAAGAACTGAACGTTTTCTGTGTTTAATAGAAACTTAAATAAAAACTTAGTTTTTTCTGATAGCAGAAGAGAATAAGAAGAAGGAGAACTAATGTTCTGAGGTGTGTTTAGAAATGAAGGTTTCTCTGGTATTTATAGCAAGAAAAATTTGAACGTTCGAATAAGAATCCAATGTGCGACAGACAGTCCGTGAATTACGCTTCTCGAACGTTGCAAAAGTTAAGTAAAAGTCGCGTTAAAAAAACAATGAAAATCTTTTGTCGGACATTTAAAATTTTCGAGATTCTTCACGAGGCACAGGTGTCAAAAAATATGTGTCTACACGTGTGAGACGTAAGATTCTTCACGAGGTAAGCATGCGGGAGAAACGTAAAAATTCTTTTACATGTGTGGGTGAAACGTAAAAAAATTCAGTAAAAAGATAGGGTCTAATAAACCCACGCCCGCGCCCGAGCCAGCCCCGCCCGACCGGACGGATGACGTGCGTGCTTCTGTCCGAAGCACCGCGCGAATGGGAAAGGCTATAAGAATTGCAATAAGGGAAAGGCAACCTTGCCATAGTCTAGGGATTTCCCCATACACAAAGGTCTAAAGACCCAAAGGGCCATGCCCTTAAGGCAAAATCCATGGTATTTAAGTCTAAAACTCTAAGTGTTTTAGTCTATGTGGGACTAATGTTTTATTCATTGAAATGAAAAAACATCTAGGGAGCAATAGGTCTTGGGATCAAAACATGGTCCATGCATTTTTGATTTTAATTAAAACATCCATTTTTTCTAACAATTGTGGTTGGAGGATTCTCGAAGATTCTGCAGAGAGGGATGTTAGGGATACAAATTTCCTTGTTTTTGGTGGAGGAGCGGGTGCTGCAAATTCTGGAGTTGGTGGTAGGTTGAGATGTTGGGGTATACCTTTCCTCTGGTGTGAGCCTCTTCTCTTATAGGTTTTGAGAGGGGATTCTTCCTGTGGTGGGCCTTGTTCCGCTTCATCAATTTGGTTGCAACTTGTCTAGGGGTGGACCAAAATCTTGGACCAATGGTGTACCAATCCCCTGGACGGCTGAGATTTATAGAGGTGGGGTTTAAAGATATGAGTGGGGCCTGCAAAATTGATTTGAGTGGCTGGATTTCATTGGTACGCCATTTTTGGTCCGCCTTTAGACTTTTCCATTTGGTTATGTGTCAACTTTACATGTGGGACACCGTTCACCTTGGTAATGACCAAACTGACAATAGTATGCGGCTCATCCAGCACATTGTTCAGAGTCTGAGCATACAGAGGAATAAGTAATTGTGGAGGATAATTGTCAGAAAAGTCTAGAACTTGGACAATAGGCATAGTCCAAAACTAGGACAATGAATCTGAACCTTTAATCATTCCCATCTTCACCCACTACTAATCTCGATGCTAGAATCATTCCCCTCTCAAAGGCTCAGATTCATTGTCCCAGTTTTGGACTATGACTACTGTCCCAACTGTAGACACTTCCATAATTGTCTGAGTGTCAGGCATTGTCGTTGCGTGCTGGTAGTGGGCCTTTGCAAAGCTATCCTGAAAATGAGGTTTTTGTTGTTGGGCTTCATCCGTTGGCGTACTCTTTTTTGGCCTTGACTCGGGTATGGCTGGTGCTGCCGGGTCAGTAGTTGGTAAAGGTACCCCAAAGTGGATCGGTCCTCCAAAAAGTGGGTTTGGTGAAGAATCCGTAGGAGTACTTCTTCCGGACACGGGTCCTGTACCTATCCGGTTTTCGAAGCCAAATTTCTTAAAACCCGATGCCTCTCCATGTCCAAAAAGCTCACTCTGCTGAGATTTTTGTTGTATTTGAACAGGGCCATCATATCTTTTTTCTGCAGTGGAATATTCATCTGTTTTAACGGGTTCAAAGGGTTGTATGCTACTGTCAGAAGAATGTTTTGTTGGTAATGGTGCCTGTGGGACCGAAATCTATTTTCTTCCTTGTTCCACCAGTGCCAGTTCTAGTCGAGTAGGAATAGGTCTCGCAACCGTTATCTTTGGTGGTGGTGTTGGGTTTGTAGATGAAAGTTGTGGTGGTAATCTTGGTAGTTTATGGGTAGGTGGGTTTGGGTTCAGAGACGATGAAGACGATCCCGAGTGTTGGTTGGAGGATGATGAAGTTTTTGGATAGTTCCATGGCTTTGGCTTCCCAGCTCTCATTCTCCCATTGTGTCTATGGTAGGGAAATAAATGGTGTTCAATATGGCCAATAATTCCACATCTATAGCAGATTGTAGGTAAATACTCATATGCAAACTGAACCAATTTGTTATTTTCAACATCAAGAAGAATACCTGGCATGAATGGTTCTTTGATTATCATCTCTACTCTTGCTCGAACTGGTTGATAATCTAAGTCTATATCTAAAACATTTCTGGTATCACTGAGTAGATCCTCCATTGCTTCCTTGTCCTCAAAATACTTTGGTAGCCCAAGCATCTGTAACCATAATCTTACTTTAGTAAAACAAGTCTTTGGGTTACGTTGATAGTCCAACCAATCTTCTGCGAGTATGACCTGGTTCGACATGATCCAAGTTTTGTTCTCCAGAATATTCTCTTTATCCTATGTGTGTTGTAGAGCACACTGAAATTTTTTGTTGTTGGTATTTGGCCAAGTTTGGAAGTGTTCAATCTTCACGGGGATGCAGTTTTTGATCACCGCCTGTTTAAGGGCACTGAATGTAAAGTTTCCATCTAAAACTGCAACCGCAACACAGTTTTCATCATGAGATTTCATTAGGGTTTTTATTCTAGCAGTTAGTTGAAATAGGGAAGTCTTTTTGTTCTATGTTTGATATTGATTATCAGCGGTCTGAGATTTTTCCAAATGATTGGCTTCTTTTCCTTCGCTTTTCTGATAGCAATCTTTTTTCGGAAGATTCGCACTTTTTATGATTTTAACTTTTGGTGAAGGTATGGTGGAAGATGGGTTCTGTTGAACAAGTGGTGGAGAACGTGGAGAGTTTTTTTGGTTTGGGGTATTCACAGATGGAGCTGAGTAGTAAGAAGAGGATGAGGAGGAAAGTGAGCCTGTGTGGAACTTAAAGTTCTCGGGGAAGTGAAACGAAGGGGTGGAGTGATTACTTTCTGCAGAAACGTGTATGGGGAATTGTTGAATTTTTGGTTTACGGGATGAAGAAGCTTCCATTGCAGGTCCGCATGCTGTTGATCTTGATTGCGTTTCTGATTTTTCCTTAGCTTTGTAGCAGCTCCATGCGTTGGGTGAGGTTGCCGGTGCCTTAGCCTTCATTGGTTGATTTTCTTTAGTGGAGGAATAAACTAGATTATTTGTAAATACCCGAAGGAAAGTGGAGAAGTAGCTGAGGAGATTGTCAAATGTCGAGCTTGTGAAGAGAATACAATCCTCAGAAAATCGAGCTTGTCTATAATATCTTTGAATGTTTGTGAGAAGTTGGTTGTTTTGATTTGTGAAGATCTTCAAATCAAGAAGAACTCAGCACCAGTAATCACAGACTTTCATTATAGATGGAGATATGTAGAATTGAAATTTTCTTGAATTTAGTCAACTCGCGGCGACAAAGTTTTAAAATGCAGGCAAAGTCAGTACCTGTACTAACGGAGAGGGAGAGGTACACTAAAGGCAAAACAAGGAATGAGAAGTTTAACAACCCTTTTTTTTTTTTTTTTAAATAAGCTTCAGGTTTGTGGTGCGATATATTAATGAAGAATTTGTCCAATAGAGCTTAGCGTCCGGTCTAGGTTTTGTGTTACTTTTTTTTTTTTTACTAAATCTGCGATTAATCCGCATCCGGTCCGTATCACCCGTTAATTCGCGGATGTCAAATCCGCGGGTGATTGAGCCGGACAAGATTGGATTTTCCAAATCCGTAACTTTGACGGTTTGGACACGGGTAACCCCTAATCTGCATCCATCCGTCCGTCCGTTGCACACACAGCCCAACTGACTCCCAAGCCCAATTGTGACCTCTTAAGCCAAATTTAGGCATTTTAGCCCATTTACAAAGAGAGTAAAAACTAAAAAGGCCAACTCGGAACAAACCTAAGACATCACTTAGAAAAAGAAGAGGAGCTAGTGAGCATCACTGTGAATCTGTGATTGGTTGTCATCCCAACTAGGTTGGCACCACAACCAGTCACCTATCATTTGCAGGCATCACTCAGATAGTATAAATGTGATCATTAAAAAAATATAAAGTATCCACGCACCGGATAAAAAGTGTTGCCAAATCAACAATCCATAAACATAAGGTAACAAGCCCAATACACCAACAGCTTAAGCTTCAAAGTTCAACTGTTTTCCCAAGTCCCCAACCAAAATTTCTCACCTTAGCCTACTACAATGAGCACTTAAATTCATGATCATCCATCTCCAAGTCTTCCCCAGCAGCTACATCACAACCGTGTTTGATTCCTCTCTGTACATGCGACACAAATATATGTTCAGTCAGTTAAACCAAACACCCTTTTTGCACGACAGACATAAGAAAAAAAAACTGAATATAGAAAATCCAAACTAACCTCAGTGGAGAAACGAGATTTGAGTTGACGACGAAGTTTTGTATGCTAACGGGTCGATCTTCATGTAATTAATCCGGATGTCGGGGATGTGGGATAGAATACTCCAGTCCCCTCTGTTGGAATATGGCACGTATATAATGTGAATCAAGTTAGCAGAAAAGTTACTTGGAAGATCTAGAACATCTAGCAATTCAAGTATTGCTGCTAGATAAGTCTAGTCAATAATATAATCTAGTAATTCAAGTATTACGGCTAGAACATCTTACTAGGTTAATTGTTTTAGTTTTCATCTTAACATCTGGTTTCTATAAATAGGAAGCACTTGTACATGTAAATGATATAAACAACAATTGAATACAATGTAGTCCATTACCGTTCTCACCTGTGCCATGGCTATTTATGATAGTGCAATTATATATGCTAGTAAATCTGTAACCAAGTCATTATTCTCATGCTAATCAAGTCAGCTCCATATTCATTCGCTGCAACACTCGTCCGGCATCATCATTTAGTTCATCATCACAGTCCCAAATGATCACTAATGGCTGTTCTATGTCCCTCCGATATTCATCACCGAGAGTTACCAACACTGCCATGCCATTCGTTGTTCAACAGCTATCTCGTAGTCACCATTCAATGGTAGCTTCAATCCCATACAATGGTAGAAAGTCAGAGCACGTTCCCCGACCCTTACAAGGGGTAGTACCATCCCCACCACCTAGTCCTCAGATTGTCGTCACTGGCTCCCCTATCTTTGCAAGACCTAGTAAAAGCAACATCACCTAGACCTCCAGTGTTTGTACCATCAGAAAAGTCAGCCTCCCTGAAGAACTCGAAATTCGACAACAACCTCAAGAATCAGTGTTGTCATCGCTACCCGTGTCCATCCGTGAATCCGTGGTTTCCGTACCACTCAGTATCCGTATGTCAGTCCATACCACCCAGTGTCAGTGTATCCGTGGTTTCCGTACTACTCAGTATCCGCCAGTGTGCATCCGTGGCTTCCGTGCCACTCATTCAGTGTAACCCTTTCTGCATGGGTACCAATCCGTAGGCCACAATCCGCGTGCAGCCAGAGTTGGCGGGCAGGAATCCGTGTGCTACAATCCGCCTGTCATGCTTCAGTACTAGCACATGTAGTTCACCCACCAACACCTGTAGTTCACCCAACAGCTGCACCTCTTTTAATGATCGTTCAAGTTGTACACTACATTTCTCTCCGTGTTCAACTTGAGGGGGGGTGTTGGAATATGGCACGTATATAATGTGAATCAAGTTAGCAGAAAAGTTACTTGGAAGATCTAGAACATCTAGCAATTCAAGTATTGCTGCTAGATAAGTCTAGTCAATAATATAGTCTAGTAATTCAAGTATTACGGCTAGAACATCTTACTAGGTTAATTGTTTTAGTTTTCATCTTAACATCTGGTTTCTATAAATAGGAAGCACTTGTACATGTAAATGATATAAACAACAATTGAATACAATGTAGTCCATTACCGTTCTCACATGTGCCATGGCTATTTATAACACCCTCCTTCTTGCATTCCGCTGGTATTATAGATCTCCAACCATTCAAGTTTGGTGAGGTTTTGTACATACTCCGGGATGAACTTAAAAGACTTGTCAAGATTAGCCCATAACTTCAATTTCTGAAGTTCTTTGAATCGTGCTATATCTCCTAGATGGGCAAATGATTTTTTTTAGATGGGCAAATGATTGGTATTCCAAGATATCGAGGCTTTTAAGGTTGGGTGACACTGGTAAGTAAGGACGATGATCTTTAGAAATTAGTGATGGACACTTCTCTATTAAGAGACTGCTCAAACTTGGGAGGTTGCGAGGTAATTAATTCTGGACACGTATCAAGACACAAATCAAGAAGAAAAGGGAGACGAGATGAGTCTTCTTCTTCTTCTTCTTTTTCTCCGAATTCTACCTCGTCTAAGTTCCACTAGTGACTGTTTTCAACGGACGGCAAAGATTTAGCCACACATCATCTAGCACAAGTAAGAACTTCTTCCCTTTAACCGACTTGCACAATTCCCCGAACAAAGCCTCCCATGTTGAGGTATGTGTGTCCTTTTTGGTAGCTGCTTGTATGATTGCCTTGGCAACCCTTGTAAGATCATAAGGATGAGACACGCATACCCACATGAGCAACTTAAAATGAGATTTCACTTTTTCATGGTCGAATACTAGTTGCGCAAGAGTAGTCTTGCCAAGACCCCCCATCCCGATAATAGAGATGATGCAGGGGTCGTTAGTGACAAAGTCAACAATGACAAAACATTTGTATGACCAGAAAACTAAAAGAAGTAATTGGAAGACCTTGTCAACAGAATGTATTGGTCAGAAGCTAAATTAGACAGAAGAAAAAGAAAAATACAACTCTATTTGGTGGTAAACGTATTGATCAGAAGCAGGATTAGAATTTTGGGGGTTTCACAATCCACTTCAGTCTAACCAGAGAAGTATAACTTGCAGTTTAAAGTTTTCGCTCAACCTTCATTTCTACAACCGGGCACTTCTTTGGATTTTCTAACCGGCAGAGTTATAAGACCAATATTCATTGACAAGCTTCGCAAACAGGGATCCCTCTATATTCATCAATTTCCCGGGTTCGTCATACTCCATTAAGTTACCTAATAAGAAAATTTAACAACTTTGCATTTGAAGATGTGCACTTCCTCTAAGATGATAAGAACTGGGTTTAATTTCCAGGATGCATACGGGTTTAAGGAAAATATGAAAAATGAAATTAATTACCATCGTTGAGGGCAAGCACCATGGTGCAGTCCATCACAGTTGGAATCCTGTGGGCAACTGTAATCACAGTGCAGTGTGCGAATTCCACCCTTATGATTTTCTGCAGAGTCGAGTCTGTTGCATTGTCAGTAAAGGCAGTGGCTTCATCAAGTACTAGTATTCGGCTTCTCTTCAACAGAGAGCGACCTAAACAGAATAATTGTCGTTGTCCCATGCTCCAGTTAGATCCATCATCTGCAACTGCAAGCAAGGTCAATTTGATATATCAAAAATACTCTTTATATAACAGGGGAACGACATGCAGTTATAAAAAGACTACCTAGAGAATCCAGTCCATCTCCTCTCTCTTGCACTGCTTCTTCAAGCTGACACTTTTGAAGAACCTTTAAAGAATGCATGAAACAGGGAACTTGTCAGTGACTGCAATTAATATTAATGGATGATAGCAACTACAATTAACGATTAGAAAATTGTTGACTTAAGTCCAGCTAAAAAGTATACCTCCCACAATTCCTGGTCAGTGTATTGAGATAGAGGATCCAAGTTGTATCTCACGGTTCCATTGAAAAGAGTAGGCTCCTGAGGTATGATCCCTAGGCGTGATCTCAGATCATGGAGTCCGATTGTGGAGATGTCGATGCCATCTACAATAATTTTTCCACCCACTGGCTCAACCAGGCGAAACAGCGCACTAACAAGAGTTGTCTTGCCACAGCCAGTCCTGCCAACAATCCCAATCTTGTGCCCTCCTTCAATTTTGAAACTGATCCCATTAAGAACAAGCGGAGTATCGGGCCTATATCTAACCTGCTTGAGACGGTTTCTTCATCATATTAATATATCAGTTGAGCATGCATGGCAAATTCATTTACAAATTTCAAAAGATTTACCTTCAAATCATGGAACTCCACCATACCTAGAGCTGGCCAACTTGGAAAATGCTGGTCCCCTTCTTTGATTTTTGGGGCTTCGCTAGGAATATTCATGTATTGGTTTAGCCGTTCTACAGACACGATGTAATTTGCTACTGTGCACTGGTTTTGTATAGATAAAACAAGACCGAGATTTAATGCAAGAGCGTACGACATAGCCATTCCAACAAATCCTGCAAAAAATGAAGAGTAATCAAATGTTTCATTAGATTTTGCTTTTTCACTAATATCAAATCACATAAGATGGAGTATGTACAGATAGGATAGTAGTATGGATGTGGTAATAATGAAAGAAAACTATCAATTACCAGAACTAAAGGTTCCCGGAGGAAGAGAAACCATCACAAGCACTGAGGAGGAAATGACAACTGCACCCAGTATTTCCAAACGCTGGATCAACCACTCGTTTGCTGAAATAGTGTGGAAAAGAGGACTGGAGTTTTTGTCTATAAGATCCAGACTCTCAGCAAAGAACCTATCTTCGACCTGAAATGCTCTGATCGTCATTGCTCCTGCTATGGATTCAGCAAGATGGTTTGCAATCATAGACTTTGTTGTTCCGTTGATTCGCATGAACTCTTTTGCCGAAGCAAAGTAGTATTTCTGTGAGTAAAAATACACGACGAGAAAGTTAAATAGTGGATAAATTGAGGAAGTTTCAAATTTAACAGAACAAACTTGTACTGTACCTGTAAACAGACTGCCAGGAATAGCATGGGTACAGAGACGAACAACAGCTGCCAAGTTATAACGGCCAATACGCCAAGATTAGCATATACAGTAACGGTTGAACTAACAGCAACTACTACCCCAAATGGAACGTCAAGGTCTAGAATACTCAAATCAGAAGACACCTATTTAAGACAAAAACATAAGTATTCGCTAATCATATCCTTCTCGGCAAAAGTTTATACTTAATTCCAACTTCAATTGATTCTCACCCGGCTCAGTATCCTTCCCAGAGGCGTGGAGTCATAGAAAGACATTGGTGCATGGAAAAGAGAGTTCAATAACTGAGAAAAGAAAGACTTTGAGGACTGGAGACCCAAAGAAACTGTTGAAAAAATTCTAACAAGTAAAACTAGTATTGCGCTACATCCTATAAGTAGGTAAACAACGATCAGTCGTAGTTTGGTTACATGAGGGTTCTGAACATTAGCTGCCATCCAAGAATTTTGTAGTATTTGGACACCCACAAACATGAGGTGACTGAGAATTGCTAAAAAGAAGTATATGAAACCTCTGTTCTGGTTCAGATACTGTATGTAAGGTTTCAGACTGCCTCCACTTTCTTTCTCCTCAAGCTTAATTAACTGGGGGCCAACAAATTGTTTCACCGATTCCTCATGATGACTGATCGTAATCTCTTCTGAACAGGTTCCATAACTCAAAGAAGAGGATACTTCAGCAGTCCTGTCAGAACCAGCAGCATTGTGTGCACTAACAAGTTTACGAAATCCATGACAAGAAGCTAACAACATATGATAAGGAGCTGCACATAAGATTTGCCCATCTGACATCAGCTGCAATTTCCATCAAAAACAAAAACATGAGCCGTAATGAAGCTAAAATTGTCTTACGGCTAAAAATATGATAATCACTCTAGGAGTTATACATATACTAGGCAAAGAAATTATAATGAAGATGTATGGATCAAAAGTGTTATCTAACCAAAATAGAATCAAATGTTGGAAGGAGGTCGACTTGATGTGTCACAAGTAAGACTGTCTTCGATGATAGAGCTCCCATTAGGTAGTCCTGTACAAACCAATTTAAAAGAAAAATGTTATTTCTTCTTGATCCTGTATTACTTTTACTATCATGAAAAATGAATCGTAAGCTCACGTTAAATAGGCTTGTAGTAGTATGAGCATCTACTGCGCTAAATGGATCATCCATGAGATATATATCAGCATCCTGATACAGTGCACGGGCAAGTTGGATACGCTGCTTTTGACCACCACTCAAATTAACTCCTCTTTCTCCAATTTCAGTTAGATCACCAAAAGGAAGTATTTCAAGGTCCTGTAAAAGTGAACACTTCTGTAACGTTTCTTGGTATCTTTTATTATCCATAGCACATCCGAAAAGAATATTATCTTGTATACTTCCTGACTGGATCCATGCTGTCTGAGAAACATATGCAATTTTCCCATACACTTGAAACTGTGAAATAAGGGAGAGAAATGAACAACATTGGTTATTTATGACTGTCAATTTAATGTAATAAATTAGACAAATATGGCAGTCTGAGCAAACAAAGAAAGAAAATGACTGTTAGTAAAAAGGGCTAACCATTCCCCCAATGTTCGGAACCTCGCCAAGAATTGCTGCTAGCAAAGTTGATTTTCCTGCACCAACCTCACCGCAGATAGCAACCTTCTCACCGGGTTTGACCTCTAAATTTATATTGCTTAACGTTTGCTTTAATGGATTCTCTTCCCATGAAAAAATACCTGACTCGATAAAAATGGCAGGCTTAAATGGCCCTGTATTTTTCTTTTGCCTGGCATTTCCAATCTGTATCTCCGGTGCTCCAAGGAATTTCACAATCCGTGCAAACGCAACTTTTGCTTGAATTACTACTCCTATGATCTCAGGGATCATTCTAACAGGATCCTGGAAAAGACGTAAAGTCGCTAGGAAAGTGAATGCATTACTAGCATAAATAGGTATACCAAGAAAGTAACATGCACCAAAAGTAGCCGCCGAAACCAATACAGGAGATGACCAAAAGAGAAGACTATTATATGCTCTCCGGAGTTGCACTAGTGACACCCACCTGATTTCCTCTTTCCTCAACTTCTCAATAACACCCTTGAAATGTGTTTCCCATGCATACATCTTCAACACCTTCATGTTCATGATAGCTTCTGACATAGCCTTCACCCTCTGATCTTGTGCAACCATGAGCTTAGTCTGAAATTCATGTTGAAGTTTGGCCAAGGGAGTGTTGCATAATACAGTCAGTATTATAACAACAAATGCTGCAAGTGTTGCTAGTCCTACAGCCTGAACAAGGACGACTAAAGCAATACAAAGTTGGAGACATGTTGTCCATATATGATGAAACCAATATGGGAATTCACCTATTCTATACGCGTCAACAGTGACATAGTTGGTGATCTCACCAGAGGAATGCACCAATGTAGCAGCACTAGAAAGCCTCGATTGCTTTTTGTAGATAGCAGCTGAAAGAAGAGACCTAACTTGGACGCCTATTAATCTACTACGGAAGTACCATTGCCTTTGTGCCAATGACTCTATGCACTTTGAGATGAACAGTGATACAGCCAGCACATACCCCTCGTATTTGAAAGCTTGTTTACCTTCTGCGACTTCAATGAAGGCTTTAATAAGAAGAGGTCCAGCAAAAAGAGTGACTATTTTGACCAATGCAAAGAACCCAGATATTAAGATCTGTTTCCAGTAACACCAAACTATTGCCCATAAAACTGATGGTGGTTTAGACGCACAAAATTGTTTTTGTTTATTCAAGTTCTCTGTAAACAGTAAGTAACAATTCTCCGCTCGATCTACCTTTTGCAATTGTGGTATATCCTCATTGCTGAGGGTTTGCGACTTGCCTTTCGTCAACAATGGATTCAACCACCAAAATGTCGCCTTACTAAGCAACCCTGCTTCGGCAAAGGGAGCTTCACTTATACGGTTATCTGTATTCGTTTCGGCATGAACATTAGATTCACCATTCAAAGGAGTATAAAGAAAGTCGTTACTGTTAATATCTTCCAATTTGTATCTTTTCGAAGTGCATAATAACAGAAGAACTGCTCCGGGTAAGGATAAACTATCCAAGATAATGTTAACTGAAACTGTTCGGTGGCTAACAACGACCAACAGCGATGAAAAACAAAGAATCCCCCCAACCAGACATGTTACTGTACAGCAAAGCCTCAAAACGTCTTTCGAGAATTTCCATCCCCTTAAGCTGAAAGTTAAACTTAGAAGCAACCACGTGAACCCCTGAAATAACACTACCAGCCACCGATGTAAAGGTAACACATTCCTCTGTTTACTGATTAAACACTCTTCAATAATCCGAATCCCCAAACCCAAGTAAACCAATCCAACACCACCGTTATAAAGAGCGGAATAAACTTCCAAAGGAGTATATTGATGGATACAGGCTACAAATTCAACAGTCCTTGATGACACGGCCTTGGAAGCTATGGTTAACAAGAACATAAGTAACAACAATATACACAAACAAATGATAATGCCATTGCGCTCACAAGAGAAGGGATAAGTAAAGAATAGAGACTCAAAACTGCATACCTTTCCTCCATTGATACATAAAGAACCAGAATCTCCACAAAATACACCCCAAACACTATCCATCATGCTGTTTCACTAACTCGATTTTTCAATTATGCATTTGTTACAAGAAATAAATATGACGTTAAGGGATGTTAACAATACTTGTCAAACAGATATTGGCTTGAACGCTATGCTCATATAATGATGTAATGTTGAACAACTAACTCTTCTCACTACGATCCTTCTGTATATATCCTTGGTAGCTAGATAAAAAAGCGGATACTGAAACCTCAATAAGTACACTAGTAAAATTTACATAATGGGGAGCATGAATATTGATATGTAAAGGAAAAAAAACAAATGAAACCCCATAGCTGGAAACAGAGTTTTTAAGTCAAATGAACAAATATGATATGTGCAACTTAAAGATGGAAATGCTCACCATTATTTCTTTTTTTTTTCTTCTTCTTCTTTTTGTGATGATAATGGGACTGAGAATATGAGATCTTCCATAGATTATAGAGATAATGGGTGCCAGACTTAACCATTTCTTTAAACTTGAGTCTTACAACTTTTTTTTTTTCCTTTCACTTTTCCCATTTGAAAAATGTTCCCTAACTTATGTTTTGATGCTCTCTCTCCCTCTTCTTTTCTCTGTTTTAAAAGAAATAAAATATAGGACTCACTGACTCAGACTGATGTTGATGGTGTCCACTATAGATACTCCATTAACAACCGATATGACAGCAATTGGAACCGATGTTATTTATGTAATGTAGTTGCAGCATCACGTGGTGCCATTTGCATCGTTAGGCAACTATGGGAACTAATATTACACCCACATATTTTTCCAAGCTAAATTGGGGGCTATGTCGATTAATTGGGGTCTATGAATTACTTCAACCAACCTAAATAGAAGGATATGGGGTGTCTAAATAATGGTAAAAATACTAAATTATCCTTGATAGAAACTTTAATTACTCTACAAATACAAAATCATACTCCCTCCGTTCCATTTTAGATGATGTTTTAGGATTATTTTTTTGTTCCAAAATACTTGAAAGTTTTGATATTTTTCCACAAAACTACCAATAACACCCTTACATTTTGTCTTTGAACTATAAGTTTATTTTAAAATGCGCTAATAGCATTTAATGTTTGAAGACTTTTTCTCAAGGGTATAAATGGAAGATCTTCACATCTCTCTTTATTTCTTAATCCGCGTGAAAACTACAAAAACATCATCTAAAATGGAACGGAGTGAGTAATCACTTAATTAACAAATACAAAAAATCATTAATCAAAACTCGTTTTTTTTTAAATTTCCATCAAATTCAAAACTAAAACCTAATCAATCACAAACAACAATTGAATTTTTTTTATTTTTTTTGGGTTTTGAAAAAAAAAAAAATTCAAGTGATTGAGTTAAATCCCTTTAATCCATTCCTTCTAAGAGGTATTCTACAATGATTTACCTCTAAATCTTTCAAATTCACTCATCAATTTTTCTGAAAATCCACCCAGAATCGGTTTATGTGTGCACTATATTAGTACGATTGTGGTTGATGTTACAAGCAATCGGTTTTTATTGTGCACCTACATAACCCGATTCTGGGTGAACATCAACCACAATCGGTTTACATTGATGCACACATCAACCGATTCAGGGTTCAAGTTCGGATTTGTAGAGAAATCAAGAATCAGATTATTAGTGCATCTATATAATCCGATTGTGACTGTTAAGAATTGTCTATTCTTCTGTAACTTTTTCTTCCCAAAATCGGATTATATTATCGTCCATAAAGACCGATTATGAAAGAATCCTAGACAAGTTTTGTTCAGCATCGGTTTATAATAGTTCCTGCATAAACCGATTCTTGTTTGAATTCAGAATCGGTTTATAACAGTTGCTGTATAAACCGATTCTGAAAAAGCTGCAACAAACTACCTCTAGAATCAAACTTTAAAAACGTATTAGAAGACCGATTATGTTACAAATTTCATGAGTCCAACGTACCCAAAAAAGACAAATCACTTTCATTCATTAAGCTTGGTTCAGTTTGCAACATACAATATATGAAAGCAAAGAAATATAAACATCTGATAACTCAAGTTCTTAACAAAAGGAAAATACTCATTCCAACACTTGAAGACCCTTCATTTGATTCTGCTCAATTAACTCTTCCCGACGCTTCATGTTGGGCTCGTATTTTTCAAGCCATTTCTTGGTGATCTCTGAGTCATAATGAAACCTACACAGCGGTGGTAATGGACAATCTTCACATAGCCTAAGACCGATATAATTTATGTTGTTAGGGTTGAATAAAACAATTCTCTGATCCTTAAGTGATTCATCCCAAATGATGTACTTCAGGGCGTATATATAATATGTTCCCTGACCAAATAAATAAACAACACAACTCCACGCTTCCTCCAAAACATGACCACATAGAGGTATGCTCATCCAATACTCTGGGAAATTGGTCCATTCCCCTTTGTCTTGTACACTAACAACCATTTCATCAAACCTCATTTATTTATCCTTTCTTGATTCTTCTTTCATCATTGAAATGTAAAAAATCCTTGTCTTCTTGTAGGCGCAAGGCCATCGTCTTTCTAAAATATTGGCATTGGGTTAGGTTCTCATCGTCCGCCAAACTTATATGACCTATTTGTTCTTGACGCAACGTGATAACCACAATTCCCATATGCATCCACATCGTCGGTAGATAATACACAAGGCTTAATGAATTCAGGAAGTTTCGAATAATGTTCCTCGAATATGGTGTAACACGTTCGATGGGGTCTACCTCGTTCATCCCTAGGCGTGCTTCCATCACCAAGAGCGGGCCTTAGAGTCCCCATAGAACCCATTTGTATTATTTGTCCCTTCCATGCACGTATCCTTGATACTCGTGTTGTACTCGCTTGACTCTCTTGAGAGAGAACGATTAGATCGTTTGGCTCATCGTTTATTGTTGGCGTTTGACTTTTTTGAGAAAGATCGATTGGATCCTCGTGTTGCGAATGAGCGACTGGATCATTTGAAAGAACCATATGTGCGCTACTTGTCCCGCTTTCTCCCTTCTTTGGTCGACCCCTTTTCCTCTTAGCCGGTGCCTCTTCATGCTCAATTTGTGAAGGAACATTTTGAACATATGTCTTGGCTAGTGCGCTACTTGTCCCGCTTTACCCCTTCTTTGATCGACCCTTTTTCTTTGGAACCTACGCCTCTTCATATTTAGCTTCTTCGTGCTCTTGTTGAGAAAATTTCTTTTATGACTCAATAACGGGTTTTTTCCGGTACTCATTGCAACCTTAAACTCTTTCCTTTCTTCCTTCCTATCCATGTTGGTAAGTGGTCTACCCGTCGGCGGTAGCACCGTTGGTTCTCCGACCGGTACCATATGGGGGTTAGCGGGTAGTTTTAAGTCATACATCAAAATTTGTCGTGCCAACCCATCCTTTTTTGTGAATTTCTCGATGATTTTTCTTCCAATATCCGTGTCCACAAAGGGTTCGAGTGGTTCTTCAGTAGGGGGTGGTTTGAAAGTTAGTTGTTTCCAAAACGGATCAATGACTTCAAAAGGAATTCCTTGTTGGTACCTCGCCATCATGTGACGACACGAAAATCCCAAGGCCATCATCGACATACATGAACATACAATTCTCCTTCTCCCCATCTTGTTTTCCACATAATATTTGTAATCCTTCATCATAGAAATGATTTCCCAGTGAGACACCCTATAGTTTAAACGTATAATCAACCTATGGTAATCCTTGTAGCTTGTGATGATTTTCATCCTACTCTCTTCCATTTACGCGGTTATCTTGATGATATCAGACTTGGTGTATTCATGGATGGCTTGTTGTACCGTAACCATGCTGTTTTGGATCCCTCGGAGCAAGCTCTTCAAACGTCCATGAGATCCTTCCCCGATACTTTGTCGCCTCATTCTTGTAATACATGTGTTAGTAGGTGTAAGCATAGAAAAATTTTTTCTTGTACAAATCCAACAATTCCTTCAAGCAATAAACCACATATTTCTCGTAATCCTTCTTCCATAGCCCAATAAAACTCTCCAAATAAAATTCGTACTCTCCCACGGACATTGAGTATATATACCATTAAATCCCAATGATATTAAAAAGCCTTCCATAGTAACCCATTCGCTTCATAATCTGATTTCATTTTCTTCTTTTCCTCATCTTTTTGTTCCGGAGTTAGTTTTTGAAGACGCTCATCTTCCTCCTTTTCACGAGCGATACCTTTTTATGGCTTTGGATTTTGGATATGACCCATACAATTACTTCTAATATTGCATTGTATGTGCCATGTGCAAAGAAAATGCTTAGCGTCCGGAGAAACTACTCATATGGCATTCATTAGTGCTTGGTCCTTATCTGTTACTATGATCCTCGGAGTTTTATCGCCACGATATATCTCCTTCAAGGTCTCTAGCATCCAAGTAAAACTCACATCATTCTCTCGATCCATAAACCCCCATGCTACCGTGAAAGTTTGCTTGTCGGAAGTATGGCAAGCTATGTTTAACAACGACATGTTGTACTTGTTGGTCTTGTACGTAAAATCTATTAACAAAATTTGATAGAAGCATTAGGCAAACTTGATCATCTCCGGATGCGCCAAGAAAATACGAGTCACTTTGCCTTCCAATATCTGCTTCCTCATTGTGTATCCGTGTTGATCGACTAGCCACTGAGATTGTTCCATAACCACTTTATCATCCCATTCCCTATTCCTTAAGGCTGCTCTTGTCATGTCAATTTGCCTCAAAGTGGAAAAGTTATCCTTATCATCCTCCTTAATCTTCCTAAGGATGTCACTTGGTTTACACGCTTTCACCGACCTTACCGTTTCCAATTGATGTAGTTTTAACCCACAAACGGCCGCGTGTCCAATAAGAGATTCTGGATCATCATGATTATGACAACCATTCATCACTTTATAGAGATTGTATACCTTACCACTGGGTCTATTAACTATAATATTAAATGGGCAATCATACTTCTTGGATTTAGTAATGTATTCCATTGTCGTCTTCTTCAGGTATGGTCTGTATTTTTCCCAATGACTTTATGTCGTTTCACCTTTCTAACAAACAAGTTCCAAATGATTTTTACATGAACGATGACATAAAACTAATGCTCATTTGATCTCTATGCACTTGTCTATAAACCATTGCTTTGCATCGTTTCTTTCTTTCCATTCCAAATCGGTGAAATAGTGGTCAGAGGTATCATGACCCAGCAGAGATACGGCTTTGAGATAATCTTGGTCGAACGCCGCAACAATCTACAACATATATCAACAAGTTGAGGATTTAGATTCGGTTTATGTGTCACAGTCGAGAAAACTGATTATAAGGAATCAGATTATACGAGCGACTATAAAGTTCGGTTAAGGATTTGATGATTTCAGAGAAAAATTTCCATATTTCACAATCGGTTCACATTGCATAACATGTAATCCGATTTTCGTCATCTTTTTTCCTATATCATTTCATCTCCATAATCAGAATAAATATATACGTAAATGAACCGATTGTGAATTCGTGTATTTTACTTGAACATCCAAGTGAAGGAATCGGCATATGTACATCACCAATAAAAACCGATTTTGGTCACGTACCCATCATGCCAAAAATTTACTACAATCAGATTATATGGTGATGAACAACAACCGATTATGAGACCCAATTTAGGGATTTTATCCAGAATCGGTTTATGTGGTGATATCGAATAAACAGATTCTAGTAATTTATTTTGAAAAAATTTCCCTTTGCGGGCGATCTAGACATGCAAATACATGTTTGTGGATCATTACAACTCATGCCTGTATATTTGAAGCATTATCACCTTCTTCTTCCCGGAGATATTGTTCTTGTGGCATTCTTTGGTTGTTATTATCTTCTTCATTCAACAAATTATCCAATTCGGTAGGATCAAAATTGAAAAAGTGGGGGTAAAACAACCTCATCTAATAATTCTCTTAGAAATCTATATGGACTAAATCCAATATACTTTTAAGAGAACAAAGTAGAAAGTCAGACTCAATCTTAATAAAAAGTATATCAAGGAGCTATATCTCAATTTCTCGATTCAATACTTACTCAAGCAAATAGAAATCTGTGAGTCTGATCGAATACAAGAGAAATAAACTTGAACAGTACCAAAGACCAATGTTCAAGGATCAGTTAATTACAATCAACAACCAAAGGTTGGATTTACCAATTGATCGATTCAATGCACAACCTGTGATATTTCAATTATATAACAAAATATAATGCGGAAAAGAAATAACACAGACACCAGAAGTTTTGTTAACGAGGAAACTGCAAATGCAGAAAAATCCCGGGACCTAGTCCCGATTGAACACACACTGTATTAAGCCGCTACAGACACTAGCTTAATACAAACTAACTTCGGTCTGGACTGTAGTTGACCCCCAATCAATCTCACACTGATCCAAGGTATAGTTGCGCTCCTTACGTCTCTGATCCCAGTAGGATACTACACACTTGATTCCCTTAGATGATCTCACCCACAACTAATATTTGCTACGACCCAAAGTCGAATACTTTAATAAACAAATCTGTATCACACAGAAAATTCTACAGAAATAGATAAATCTATCTCCCACAGAAATACCTACAAGTTTTGTTCCGTCTTTGGATAAATCAAGGTGAACAGGAACTAATCAATAACCCAGACTTATATTCCCGAAGAATAGCCTAGAATTATCAATCACCTAACAATAATCTTAATCGAATAGCGAAATAAGATATTGCGGAATCACAAATGATGAGACGAAGATGTTTGTGACTACTTTTCTATCTTTCTTATCGGAGAAAATAATCTCAAGCCAATCTTACGATTGTACTCAAATACGATAGAAACAACAAGATCAAGTCACGCAACTACAAAGAAAATAGTTGGGTTGGGCTTCACAATCCCAGTGAAGTCTTTAAGTCGTTAACCTATAGGGTCTCGGTAGAAACCTAAGGTTAAAGGAGAATCGACTATAGATTATACAACTAGTATCACACATGAGGTATGGGGATTAGGTTTCCCAGTCGCTAGAGTTCTCCTTTATATAGTCTCCAAATCAGGGTTTGCAATCTAAGTTACCTTGGTAACAAAGCATTCAATATTCACTGTTAGATGAAAACCTAATTATATTTTTGCAAATATCTTTCAACCGTTAGATCAAACTTAGCTTGTTATACACAAATTAAATATACGTCATTTAGGTTTGAGTAACCGTACCTAAACGTGTACACCTAGTTGGTTCAACAGTAGTTAACCAATGGTTAGCCATATGAGCATTTTCATATCAGCCTCATTCATCTTCACCATAACTAGTCCAAATGACTCAAATGAACTAGTTCTAGAGTTGTTCAATTGCTTAGATATTATAGCCTTGAGTAGTTTTTCGTCTTTGCATGATAAATGTCGTGGAGTCTAGATCTCAACTACAATTTTTATCCTAGTCCCAGACTTAGCTATAAGTAGACTAAAAATAAAGACTTATAGTTTTGGCAACTAAACTTGACAATAAGCTTGAGATAGCAACGCTTGCGAGTTCGACCGAGCAGTGCTCTAATAGAAATCATTATTATCTAATGCACCCACTTCTTCATCACTACTAAAGTCTTCATCGTCACTATAAAGTTTCATTTTTGCTAAGAAAAGCACAAACCCTAGTTTTTTCTTTTCCAAGAACAAATAAATGGTTTAGTTGGCTCAGTCCCGAGTTATCTCTTTGGCGACTTAAAATGTCTTGTAATTATAAAAAAAAATTGGAAGTGATCTTGCGAATGGACAACCCATGTAATAATCTCAACTTCCTCGATTCCCTAATAAACTGTACCAATTTGGAGTTTCTGGTTGTAGGAAATAATAGTTATCGCGGAGTGTTACCGAGTTCTATAGCCAATCTCACTACAAAACTTGATGTACTAGACATTAATAAGAAATATTTATATGGAAGCGTTCCACAACAAATTATCTGGTGAGTATTATAGGCTAACGTTAAGGCTAAATCTAGCTTTAACTAGACTATAACTTCTTACAAGGAAACATTCCTCCAACAAATATATTGTTAGAAGGTATTCAGATTATAAATGTAGTTGCAGGAAATCCCACACTACACCCCTCACAAGAATTCATACAATCAAATCATTTTTAGATGAACAAGGGCTATTTTTTGTTTCCTCCCCTCACAAGATCGCTAATTAGCGTTTTCTCCCCAAAAAGATTAAAATTAGTGTTTCCTCCCATCGTTAGGCTTTCCATCCAGAACCCAGTTAACTGAGTTAGTAATACTATCCACGTGGAAAATTTAATATTATTATTTACGATCTACCCAAAATACCCTCTTAAATTTGTGAGGAATATGTGTGTCAATCCTATTTCATTTTCAGATATATAACTATACTAGATTAACCCGGTTACTTAAGCCTTATCTCGAACAAGTGATATCCATTTCATAGATGGTGACGAAGAGAACTCTTGTGGAATCCATCTACTTCTTTACTAAATGTCCGTCCCTGCAAAATGAAATTCATAGACAACCCATTGATATCTAACAAACCAGGATTCTTAAGCATTCATCAATTTTATCCTCAATCAAACTAATCTCTTCTCCACTGGTTCTATGTAGTTCTAGGGTTTCCTCTTTCTTCTATTGTATATTTAAAATGGTTGGGACTAAATGAAATCTTCTGAAACGATTGAATTTAAAAACAAGAAGACCAGATCGAAGATTAAATATTCCTGAATTTGAACTTAATTTTTAGGTATCAAAAACCAAACTCGAAGATCATTTCATCATCTGAAATTCACCAAATTTTGATATCTGAAATTTGAAATCCAAATTTTGATCCACGATTGAATTATTTTGCAATTTGTTTGATCCCATATATCACAAACTCATTTTCATCATTTGCATTTTGAAAAATTTTAGATTGCCGCGGTTAATGGTGATTGAAAATTAAGTAGAGATTGGGTAAAGTTCCTTCATATGGATATCGATGCGGTAGCTGAAGATGATTTGTGAAGATTAAGAGTGGGTTTAAATATGAATTTGACAGCAAGATGGATCCGAGATTACAAGAAGTTGATGATGTTGTTGAATGAATGGGTTTCGGTACTTGATTTAGATTGCAGAGATAGGTGCTTTTGGGCACTGTTTGATGGAGATGAAGATGATGCCGAGATGGGTGTTGTTGAGCACTGTTTTATGGAGATGAAGATGATGTTGATGTTATTGTTTTTGTTTGTTGAAGGCTAGATTTGAAAAATGAGATCTGGGGAAATCAGGGTTTTTATTTGTTGGTAGATTGAAGGAATTAGAATCTGAAATGATTTACTGAGATGGAGGTTCAAATGAATTACCAGATGGGTTCGATTAGGTTTTGTGCAACGTCGGGAGTCAGTGGTCTGGTTTATTTCAGGGAAAAGGATGAGGGTATTTTGGGAATATTTTTTGACACGTGTATATTTTTGCCACATGTGTGCTCCTGCTGACTCAGCTAACCGGGTTCTGGATGGAAAAACTAACGATGGGAGGAAACACTAATTTTAATCTTTTTCGGGAGGAAACGCTAATTAACAATCTTGGGAGGGAGGAAAAGCAAAATAACAATAAATCACAATCTTTATTGATTAATCTCACACATTTTACAAGAAAAGGAAGAAATGATGCTAAGAAATTAACAATTGCTCTGGACTTTCTCTCTCCTAATGACTTACTCAATACTCAAAAAAGATCTCCCTTTCCTTACGCCTGTTCGACTCTTTATATAGGGATTTACATAGTGGATGACAACTAACCTGTCCTTTAATTTCGGATCTGACTTGCGATATTCTCGCAAGAGTTATATTGTTAATCTTCGCAAACATTCTAATCATCGCAGAGTCATCACACTTTTCTAATGTTTCTGTCATCGTCATCTGTTACGTCATTCTTCAAATCATCATGCGACGTTCGCAATGTGTTGTTGATCAAACTTCGCAAATATGTCATTCTTGCGGTATTCATATCCTATATCTTGCCTCTTCTCATGTCTTCTCTGCGAAGGGGAGAATGTCATGAGATTTTTTTTTAAATGCCGCAACTGTTCATCTTTTCATATTCTTATTACGTGAATTTTGTTACACGCATCTTTTCTTCAATCCATCTTCTTGACACGTCTTTTTCAACCGCTGCTTTTTAACCGCTCACGTCGACTCTTCGCATTAAATATACTTATCCTCTCAAGAACTTCTACTCTCTATATATATTCTCCCTACTCTTCTCTTTTTCTTTTTATTTTCCTCTTTGCTTCTCTTCAATCTTACTGTTCTTCCGTAAATTCCGCTTCTGCTACTGTAATTTTTCGTGATTCTTCTTCTTTTGATTTTTACTTCCTTCCTTCATTCCCATACTAAAAATGCCTCCATCCGGTCGTAAAAACGAGATTCCCCCTGAAGAAGTTCGAGAGAAACTTCAAGCCAGAGGTTTTACTTTATCTTCCCTTCCTGGTCAAAACCCTAAATCTAATCTTTCTGCCAGGTTATTCTCTGATCATCCTTGCAATAATAGAAAGATCATAATCTCGCTAGGTCAATTGCTCGCTGGTCTACCTATTCCCCTTTATGATCCTGGACTTCCCTTATTCTATGAAATACTTTCTCATGCGAAGTTCTCGCGAGCAGTATATCAATTGAGTGGAGATTGCATTTTCCTAATGCTCGAGTTTGCGAATCGTGGTGCTGGTAAGGGATCTCTTTACCCCTCAAAAGTTAAAAATCCTAAGTTTGTTGATTTTGCAATTATTCCTGCGAAGTCTACCGTAGAAAATTTCTTTGCGAATTATGAGATAATTTCCATGAAAAGGGATAGCACTTGCTGGGGCATTTGAGGAAAAAGGATGATGTTGACAATGATACGGTACTTATGCAAGACATTGATTGGCATCCTGGCACCAATACAACCCCACGTTATTCTAGCGATGATAAATGGTGCATATTTCCCCTAATCTTAGATGGTCCATACATCTCCGGCTCTCATGTTTTACCTGCGAATCTCACAGCATACCAACCGTGGGTATTTAAATGGCCTGAGAGGGAAGCATGTGTATATTTCCATACTTTGCTTGAGTTGTTATTCTTTTCACTTCTCATACATAATTTTGCCGACCACTCCAATGTTTTCACTTGCGAAATTATCAGATTGAAAGATTGAAAGCAAGTTATAACAAGACTGGGAAAGCCAGTGGTTTATCATCTCTTCAATAAATCACAGATGAAGTAAGAAATATTCTCTTATGATTCTTCACAATATATTGTTGCCTCTATTTCTTATCATTATCTGTGTATAAAGGTTATCACTGAGTGGGAAGAACCTGTCAAAGTTGTGAAGACTAGGGGTAAAGTCAAGAGTATTTCTCACAAAGGTAAATCCGCTTCCCCTCCTTCAAAGAAACGAAAGGTCCAATCTAGCGAAAGTTCTAGTGATCATAACGATGATGATGATGATGATGATTTTTCTTCTACGAAGGAAGCTTCTCAACCTGAGTCTTCTATGGCCCAATTGTCAAGTATATTTTATGATATTATGCAAGGAATTGGTGATACTCCTCTTACTAATGCTTTCAAGTCCATAGCTACTATCTGTGATGCCCCCCTCTTAGAGAATAATGAATCTCTTTGCGGAATTTCAAGATCTATATCTCCAAGTTTCTTACATTCACTCAATAGTTTGGTAAATTTTCATACTTATACTTGTCTTCTCTTTATTTTTGTCTTGAGTTCTTAATTTATTCTAAAAATTCGCTGCATTATTTCGCAGGCTGGGAAAGCTTATTATGCTGTTACCGCAGATTTGGAAAAAAGGCGTGCGGTTCTTGAAAAGAAAAATCTTGATCTTCGTAAGAAAAATGAAAAACTGGAGGCTGAAGCTGTTGGCCTTCATGAAAAGAGCAAACAATTGGAATCCGAGACTGCCGTTCAAAAGAATAAAATATCTAGTCTTCAAAATTCCAATAAGCAACTTTATGGTATAGAACTTTTTCGTTCTTTTCTTCATTTCGTTTTCTCATTATATTTTCTTATACAATTTACCATTTCGCAGACGTTTATGGTCTTTCTGACGAGGCTATTCTTCTTCACTCATTTTCCCATCATATGGATGATGACGCCCTTCCTGATCATCTTAATAACTCTTTGAATAATTTTTCAAATGACAAAATTAAATACCTTCATGTAGATGAACTTAGGTCCATAGATCCATCTTGGGTTTAGCCAATAAATTTAAACGTTCCTTTCATAGGTCCAAAGAGGAAATCAATAGTTTAAGAGCCAAGTATAGTGATCTCATAGATGAAAAATATCATATTGCTCTCCAAGGTGCTCAAACTTTAGCGAAATTTCATGAAACTCTTCCTGAGGTTCAAATTGAACGAGATGAAGTTATTCGCCAAAACGTTATACTTAGCGAAAGAGAGAGTCAAGTTCGTTCATGTCTTCTAACACAAAATGACGATGAATTCGCTTGGGCTGCGAAAGTTCTAGATAACGCCAGAAATAACTTAGGTGTAAATGTTAGTCTTCAAGCTGAGCAAATGTTTTTGATTAGAGATATAATTTCTAACAGAGAAGGTTGTTAACTGTTCTTCCTTATTTAACTATTTGTTTTTCATAAACTACCATCATATTATTGATTTATTGTTATATTTTTGCAGAAGCTGAAGATAGATATCGCAAGAGAATTGAAGAGCTTGAGAATGAGAAGGCGAAGCTCGCAAAGGATCTTTCTTCTCGCAATGAGAAATTTTCTAGGCTGAAGAACCAACTAAAGATCATTATTGCGAATTTCAAGAATGATGCTATTCTTTTCCGCAACGAAACTATTAAAGAAATTTGTGATGATAATGGCATTCCTCATTCTTCATATCCTTGCCTCTCAGACAAAGTTCCAGAGAATGTTCCTGATATAGTTATTTCTGACAGAGATGCCGATGAATAAATAAAGTCTGAAGAAGATGAAGAAGAAGAGTCTGAAGAAAAATCTAATGAGGATAAAAGAGAAAATTCTGGTGAAGATTCTGATGATGATAATGAAGAATCAAGCAAGAAGTAGCTTTTGCTTCCTTGTGTTTCCTTGTTCAACTTTTTGTGAAACTTGTACATCTACTCTTTGATTTTCTATTCTTATCCATTTGTAATCTATCACTGCGAATTTCTCCAATCTTCAATACAAGTTCTATTTCTCTTGTTCCAACCTGCATGTATTATAAAAACAATCCTTTCTCACAATATGATTAATCAGTATATAATTTATTTTCTGTTTTGTGCGTAAATTTATCATATGGAAACAAATAACCTATTCTTATTTTATGCATTCCCATACTTGCCTCTGTTATTTGTATTCAGGTGAGAGATTGATCAAGTTACCTTTGTTCATTAAGATTATTATGACAATCTCGCAATTATTTCTGCGTAATTTCGCAGTCATATATTTTAAGATTGCATTCTTCCTTGTATTCTGATGTGGTCTTATTTTGCCTTCCTAAGTAAAGGTCTTATTTTTCCATCTTTTGTCATTGCGAAAAAATCGCAGGACGTCTCGGTACTTTCATGCAGAAACCCATTGATCTTGCCTTATCTTTTTGTTCTTTTGTCATTTTTGTTGCGACAATATGACATGCCTAAATTTTCTTGCGAAATTAAAGCCCCATGACATTGTCGTCTTGCGACGAAATCGCAGGACGTCCTTACACTTGCATGTAATGACCCATTGATCTCGTCTTATCTTTTCTTTTGTATTATTGCCTCTTCAGGATTGCCGCACAAATATGACAAGCCTAAATTTTCTTGCGAAAATAAAGCCTCATGACATTTGCGTCTTAAGACACTTATCAGATCCCTAATGGAGGGTGACGCCCTTATCTTCCCCCTAGTTGCCCCTTTAAGGAGACGTACTTCTTCCATACAAGACTAGATCCTCCCATCCGGTCTTGAAAACAACCAGTTGTTTTTGCAGCCTATTATCCCTTTTGCCTATGTGGCTTATGGTTACGAGACTACACCCTAAGTGGGGTTTTCTTCAGGCCGAGTGCATCATAGTCAAGACTTTCCAAGAATGGCCAGGGTAGTTTCATACGCCCTGGGAACTCTTGGCTCAACCGTGTACCTCAACGCCTTGATCATACTCTGCACTCCTTAGGAGAATCCTTATTACCTTAGTCTCCCAATTTAAGTCATATGCTCAAGTTGAGAATCCAAGGTGCCTCTCCTGGATGGGCTTTCATTGACCCCAAATCTCCATGACTTAGGTTCTAGCAGCGGTATGACCTTATCCCTGAGCCATGCAACAGATACCCCCTTCTATGACGTACTTTAGGTCTTATATTTGCCTCTTGCGAAATTTTATTCGCGAACTAGGGTGAACGCCATAATGGTTCGTCCCATTCTAAGAATTATTCTATATATATATATATATATATTTTATTTTTATTTTATTTTTGCATTTCAGCTCTCTTGTAATTTCTTGATCTCATTTTTGTCATTAAGTAATTTTTGCGACAAATCGGCCATACATCTTTTTTTATCTTCACAGTTATATTTTTGCAGTCATAACATCAGCGAATACATTCACATTTCTAGTTTCTTACCTTTGTTCTTCTCTGCCTCAGTATTTTTGACAATTGTTGTTATTTTCTTACCTTCTGCGAGAGCTTCACTTCTTCTTCTTTTCTGCAAGTATTCTTCTTCTCTCTTCTCTATTGCATCCACCATGAGTCTTTCACTTCTTTGTTGCTCTATGATGTTACCTTTCCAATTCCCCTTCTTCGCAACTCGTTCTTCTCGGGACTCTACATCGATTTCATAGCATTTCTTTCCTTCTGTCCAATCTCCCTTTATGACTCCAAATCCACTGGGATGAGGGAATTTGATGAATTGATGAAATATCGAGGCTACACCTAGAATCCCATGCAACCAAGGTCACCCAATCAAAGCATTATACGGAGATTCAACATTGACAACACAAAATAAAATTTTAGAAGATATCCCCTTCAGTGGAATTCGTACAGTGATTTCCCCTTTAGGTTTATTAGAAATACCGTTAAAACTATATATTTTATAGGTTGAAGGTACTAGATCATCATCTCTTCCTTCCATTGTCTTGTAAGTATGATAAAACAGGATATCCAAAGAGCTCCCAATATCAATTAAAACTCTATTGATTGCCCATGAATCTTCGGCCTCATCATCCTCATCTTCTTCTTCATCTTCTCTTTGTTTTGGGTTTATCTTTAATATCACCACTAATGGATTGTCATGCATTTCTCCTCCCTCAGGTACTTCTTCTGCAGTGAAAGAAATAATTTGCTTTTGCCATTATTTTAGTGGCGAAATCTTCGCAATGTTCATAATTTCTCTTCCATCACCATCCCTTGCAGGGACTCTGCTTAAAATATTGTCGTGAAAGTCTTTAATTGTTTTGTACGAATGTACAATAGAGTTACAAAAAAAATTCTTCGTTTTCGCCCCAACTTCTATGACAAATGTTTCTCCTCCCTTTGTTGTATTTACTCTGCGAATTTCTGGTGGTAGTGGTAAGAGTTGAGATTGAGGATGCCCTATTAGAAAATGATTTAATTTTCCTTGATCTATCATCTTGAGAATGATCCTTTTTATATTCCTACAATCATTTGTTGAATGTCCATGAAAATGATTGTAAGAGAAAAATTCCTGACTTCGGTGGTTTGGAAGTAGTTCTTTTCCCATGTTCCAGGGTGCTGGAATGTTCTCCATTAAGATTATAGCTTCCCAAAAAATTTCCACACTAGCATTCAAAGGTGGCATCTTGATCTCTTCCCATATTATCTTTTGACTTCCTGATCCTCTATGATAATTTTGTCTTTGTCCTCCATAGGTTTCCTGTGGCTGATCAAGTCTTTGAATTTTGTTGTTTACACCTCGGTTATAGAAATTTCTTTATCTCTCAAATTCATCTTGGTCTCGACTTCCCATAGTTACCATTTTCCGCTGACTATTCTCCACTATCTTCTCTTGGTGTGTCTGCGAGGTGCTCATCACTGTGTTTATTAATTTGGGTAGTAACCTTGCATTCGCTGTTGCTGAATTTGTATTTGCAATCGGGTATGATTCTATCTCATTCTATTTTTCTTCAAGAGAAATATACTCCTCCTGCAATTCTCGCAGCTCAGTCATTGTGATTGTATTCCTAATTCTGAAAATTTGAATGTATAATAGATTGGTTGCGAATATTACGTTAATGAATGATAAAATGAGATATCTCTCATCCACATGTCCAACCATTTCACTACACATTGTCTTCCATCTTATGGTTAGATGCTTCAAACTTTCACCAACTCTTTGCTTTAACCCAAACACATCTTCGATGCCTGGTCGCGAGGAGTTGTTAGTTATATACGCCCCTAAGAACGTAGTCTGCAGATGGTTAAAAGATGTTATAGTATTCCTGGGTAAACCTTCGAACCAATTTAGTGCCTCTCCTGTTAGACATGATGCAAAATACTTGCACAACACAGCATCATGATTTTCCCACTGTAACATACATCTCACATAAGCTTTAATGTGTTGAATTGCACAAGTTGTTCCATCAACGATGCTGGTTAACGCAGTCAAACTGCACTTTGGTGGTATTCCTCCTAATTGTACATCTTGTGAGAACGGAGTTTTCACAGCTTTTTCTATGGCTTCATCCAACTGTCTCCTACCTCCTTCTCTCCTGTTATTCAGCATTCCTCTCATTTCTGCCATTTCTCTTAAGATTTGTTCATTTACACCAGACGCTGATCCCGTTGTTCTCTTTAATTATGCTTCTCTTCTCCAGCGTTCTTGCCTGTTTTGTGTTGCGAAATTTTGATTTTCTTCTTCATCATTTTCTTCTTGTCTTTCTCTGCGATCTTCTCTTTCATTTCTTTCATGAATTCACATACCATTATATCTCTCATCTTCTCTTCTGCGATTTTGTTTACTCCTTATCAATTTTCTTTACTGCCTTTCGGCTCTCCTTTGTATTCTATCGTATTCATCATTGATATTTACATTATTGCAATTTTTTTCACGCCTTTTTTCTCGATTATCGTGATTGTTCTGACGTATTGCCTATTGGAGCTCTAGTTCCTCCACTTCTTCTCTCAACCTCTCCCTTTCGCAAGATAGACGTGATTGTTCGGCATAATGTCTCTCGATTTCACCTTCAATTACCTGTTGACTTCTTTGGATTTCTCTTTCATATAGTATTCTACCTCCTTCTTCTTGATTTTCTCCACCATCTTGATTATTTCGCTCATGACGTCGCCCATTCTCCTGATTCTTGTTGTTTTGCCCATCTTGGAGAATTTCGCCTGGTGGGATGTAGTGATTTTCAATTACTTCTCTCCTTTCGCAACATTTTTCATTTGGATTTTTCATTTCTTCTCGGTCTCTTTCTCCAATATTTTCCGTAAGCGAATTTCTAATTACTTCACTTCTGATTGATCTTGAACTTGATCTTGTAGTACTTCTTGACCTCCTATTATGTAATCTCATATTTTCCACTCTCAACTCATGGTTTTGCCTTGTCAAATTTGCACGTTCTTCTGCTTCCAACCTCCTTTCTTCGTGTATTCTTTGTCTCAATGCTTCTAACGCTTCATTTCTTTCATCTCCATGAATTATTCCTCCAATTACTTCCTGATCCCTCTCTTCTTGGTTTCCATTTCTTAATTGTTGCTCTTCTACCATTTCTTCTGCTGAATCTGATCGCCAAGTGTGTACACTTACTCTATCATAATCCAAAGTTCTATTTTGCGCTGGTGTATGCTGAATTGATTGTTGAATTTGATTTTCTCCATCATTTATTGTATTCATTCTTGATGGTTCTCCGGTTTTGTTTCTTATTTCTCCAGCAAGTCTCTTGACTCTTCTAACAATAGTTGGTTGTCTTGAAGCATTTCTTCTTCTAGCCATCTCTTCAATCTCAACGAATTGTTGAAAATTATATGAAACTTCCCACCAACTATTTCAAATTCTCTCAAATCTCAATACTAGTTTTTACGCTAAAAACAAGGAAAAGTCCATGTTTCTAGCGCCATTATGTAGTTGCAGGAAATCCCACACTACATCCCTCACAAGAATTCATACAATCAAATCATTTTTAGATGAACAATCACAATCTTTATTGATTAATCTCACAAATTTTACAGGAAAAGGAAGAAATGAAGATAAGAAATAAACAATTTCTATGGACTTTCTCTCTCCTAATGATTTACTCAATACTCGAAAAATATATCCCTTTCCTTGCGCCTGTTCGACTCTTTATATAGGGATTTACATAGTGGATGACAACTAATCTGTCCTTTAATTTCGGATCTGACTTGTGATATTCTCGCAATAGTTGTATTGTTAATCTTCGCAAACATCCTAATCATCGCAGAGACATCACACTTTTCTCATGTTTCTGCCATCGTCATCTGTTACATCATTCTTCAAATGATCCTGCGACGTTCGCAATATGTTGTTGATCAAACATCGCAAATATGTCCTTCTTGCGATATTCAGATCCTACAATAAATCTTTCACACAAAAAGTTATTCTTAGAAGGTATTCAGATCACCACCATTACCTAAAGGGTTTGAGAATCTGCGGCTTTGTGAATTGGACTAAAATTTATTTTCTAGTTTCTTGCTTTTATTTTCATTCATTAATGGTTGAAACCATCTTTCCTCTCCATGGTCCTGGTTGAAATGATAATGGTGATGATGGTGGTGGTGGTTGTGGTGCTGATGCTGATGGTTGGGATGCAATCTGTAACAATACTTGTGCTCGTGATGGTAATGATGGTGGTCGCGATCGTGGTGTTGCACTAGCATACCGTCAGTAAAAATACGTCAGTCTGATAACTAGTATAACAATGATCTATGAAAGATGAATTGTCAAAAAACATTTATCAAAAAAATCTTTTCTTAAAATACAGATCTTTGTATAATTTTATTTTAATAACTATTATTTTATGTTCGATGCAAAATCATCATAAAAAAGTGGGTTTGTCTAAAATGGTGATCTTCTAGCATAATAAGTAGTAAAGGATCTAAGAAAGAGGGTTTGTGATAAAATAATGATCACACTAATCTTTTATTAGAATATAAATCTTTGTAGAGTTTTCTTTCGATAGCTCGTATTTTCAGTTTGAAGCAAAATCATCATTAAAAAAAGTGGGTTTGTTGAAAATGATGATCTTGTTACATAAGAAGTAGTAAATGATCTTAGAAAGAAGGTTTGGGACAAAATAATGATCAAATGAGTCATTTCCTAGAATGCAGATCTTTGTATATGTAGTTGCAGAATATCCTACAACTACACCCTCAGTAGAATTCTATTAATTTTATTTGATGATCTAATCTATTTGATATGAACATGAAGATTAAAGTACTAAAATTTTAAAAGAGACACAAAGATTTTTACATGGTTCGATCATTGTGATCTACATCCATGGTTCTTCACTAGTGATTGTATGTAATTACATAATTTTACAATTTAGACTCCATTAAAGAATATTTGGAGCTCTAGATTTTTGGAGCTCTAGATTTTTGGGGAAGAAGATGATAAAGAAAATAAATCTCTCCTAAAATTTTCTCTCACTTACTAAAATTATTCTCTCTTTCTCAAAAAGACCTCTTCTTCTTCTCATGCCTAAATGGCTATTTATATGATCTTACAAAATGTTGACAACTAAATTGTTCCTAAACTTCGGACTTGAGGACTTACATTGCGAACCTTCGCAATCTACTTCGCAAATATCTTGAACCTTCGCAAACTGCTCATGCTTTCCTCATGATTTTGTTATCGTCACCTATTGCGTCACTTATAATACACTTCTGTGAAATATTATTGTTGCGTCGTTAATTGTTCGCAAGCATAATAATGCTGCGAGATTCTGCTCCTACATCTTGCCTCTTTTTTCTTGAATATTGCTTGAAGAGCAATCTTTAAGAAAAAATCTATTGTTGTAGTAGTCTCTGATCTTTGTTGATGAAGGAACAAGCGAAAGAATATCAAACTCAAAAAGTATATACTTGCCTCTATTCTTTTGCGAAGTTCTGATGCTTTAAGAAGTAATTAGAAGTATCATCTTGCGAAGTATGAAGTATGCGAAGTATCCTTGAAGAAGTATGAAGTATCTCAGAAGAAGCAGAAGAAGTACTCAATCCTCGAAATATATAAGAAGTATGAAGTATCCTTAAGAAGTATAAGAAGTACTTAATCCTCGAAATATATAATAAGTATGAAGTATCCTTAAGAAGTATAAGAAGTACTTAATCCTCTAAATATAAGAAGTATTCGTCCTTGAATGAGAGTGATAAATATTTCCTCTGTTCATGTGAAATTATTACTCCATTTTTGGTTAGGATTCTCGTTGAGAAGATAAAGAACATAAAATATTTTCTTGGGTATCCATGGTTGCCTCTGTTATCTATGAAGGAGAATCCTTGAGAAAATTTTGAATTATTAAATTGCGTCTCTATTCTTATCTTGCCTCTGCCTCAAGTGGTAACCCTGCTAACTTCTGAATATTTCCACGAATTTCTGAGTTTTTCTGCGAATTTTTGAACATTTGCGAATAGTGCTGCGAATAGTGTTGCGAATAATGTTGCGAATAATGTTGTGAATAATGTTGTGAATAATGTTGCGAATAATGTTGCGAATAATGTTGCGAATACTGTTGCGAATATTGTTGCGAATATTGTTGCGAATAATGTTGCAAATACTGTTGCGAATTATGATATTTATGTAATGATTATGTTATGAAATGTGTATGCGATGCTTATGCCATGAAATGCTTATGCAATGCTTTTATGATGCGAATATGATGCTTGTATGATGAGAATGCTTATCTATTATGATGCATAGCTAATGTTTGTGTTACTTAGCTCATTTTGCCGCGGTAAAATTGATATATCTTTGAGTTGCCTCCATTCCTGCACTATTAGTCTCGCATGATATAATATAATTAAAATATTAAAGATGCATAATCTCAATTTCATTTCAGTATATATGTTCGTAAGCTTGTTTGCTTACATATAATCATCTTCGCAAGTTTATTTGCGTATTCTCTTGTGGTCTTATTTTGCCTTCCTAGTTAAAGGTCTTATTTTTCCATCTTTTGTAGCGACAAAATCGCAGGACGTTCTTACACTTTCATGCAAAAACCCATTGATCTTACCTTAACTTTTTTGTATAGTATTTTAGCCTCTTCAGGAAGTGTTGCGACAATATGACAGGCCTAAATATTCTTGCGAACATAAAGCCCCATGACATTGTCGTCTTGCGATGAATTCGCAGGACGTCTTTACAATTTCATGCAAAAACCCATTGATCTCATCTTAACTTCTTTGTTAAGTTCTGTGAGCTCTTTTTTTTTTTTTTTTTTTTTTTTAGAAGGCTCGCAGAAATACAATTGTTGCACAAATATGACAAGCCTTTATGTTCTTGCGAACAAAAAGCCTCGTGACATTTGCGTCTTATAGCACGTATCAGCTCCCTAATGGAGGGTGCTGCCCTTTATCTTCCCCTTGGTTTCCCCTTCAAGGAAGCGTACATCGACCATACAAGGTTAGCTCTTCCCATCTAGTTCTGCAAACAAAGTTTTGTGCGCAACCTCTTATCCTTTTTGCCTATAGGGCTTATAGTTACGAGGTTGCACCCTATGGGGTATCTTTGGGCCAAGTGCATCATTTGCCAAGACTTGTCAAAAATGGCAGATGTGCTTCAAGCCCACCCGACACTCTTGACTCAACCGTGTACCTCGGCGCCTTAATCGTTTTCTGCACTTCTTGAGAAAGACAGTATGCCTTAGTCGCCCAACCTAAATCATGGTACATCGCAAGATTAGGTTGAGAATCCAAGGTGTCTAACCCGGATAGGTACCCCGTTATTGGGTTGTACCCCGTAAAGTTCCATGTACTCAGGTTCCTTGGTGGTGTTCCGGTGTCCCTGAGCCATGGTTATAGGTACCCCCTTAAATGACGCACTTTAGGAATTTTCCTCTTACGAAATGTTGCTTCGCGAACTAGGGTGTACGCCACAAAGGTTTGCCTGTGTAAATTTTTGCGGCTCTCTTTCTTTTTTGGAGGCTAATCATAGTTTGCGTCTTTCTTTTATGAAAGCTAATCACAAGTAAATTTTTGCGTCTTTCTTTAATGAAAGCTAATCGCAATTGATTTTTGGCGGTATTTTTTCGCCTTTTATAAATCGAATCATAATTCTCTTTATTCGTAAAAACTTATCATTAATTTTTCATGTTGCGAAATGCCTCATTTCCTTTTCTTGTTTTTCAAAATACATTCCTTTATACGTTTTGAATAAATATACTGATTACCATTTTGTTTCAATCCTTGAAGAAATATGAGAAGTATTCATATCATGTCTTTAAATCAAAAATGTTCTATAGAAATATATAAATTTAATTTTCTCTTTTTTTTGTAACTTTGAAGTCTTTGAAAAAATTTGAGATCTTTAAATTTTTGCGATAAATTCATTTTTGAATCTTGCGATTGTACCGCTTTTCACCAATCTAAAAAATCTTTGAAATGTTTTGAAATCTTTGAAATTTTAGAAATCTTAAGAGTATATCGCTTTTGGTAAATAAAATCAAAAATATTTTGTCTTCTGTAAATGAAATATTCAAGGAAATGGTACTTATCTTTCATGCGATCTTCTGTTATCTCTTGCGAAGTATATGATTTGCCATTTTTTGCGAAATATGTCTGCGAATTAATCTCCCACTTTCTTCTTGCGAAATATCCAAAAATCTTGCGATGGTGTTCTTAGTGAATTTGCTTGTTGTTTCTGCAAGTAATAAAATTTATTAGTAGTAAATAAAGTTACTGCAAAGGAGATAGGAGATGAAAAGATAGGGGAGAATTTTTTCATGAATTTTTGTTGATTTTTCTCGAACTCAGTACTGCTGCTTTATTTTCTTCCCTTGTTATGAGCTAGATGATGTCTCCTCGTCATAAAATGGTTTGTTGTCAAGGATGTTGTAATCATACACTCCCTACTCTTTTGCGTTGTTTACTTGATCATCCTTATGTAACATGGCCAATATTATCTCTTTTCCACGTATTTTTCTTTAGTCATGTTGTGATTGTTTACTCTTCATTCGCAGAACTTCAACTTGTGTTGGTACAGCTCATCGCAGAGTTTGATCGTCTTTAGCCAATATTATTTTTATGTTGGTACAACTGATCATTCGCAGAACTTGTGCTGTTCGCAACTTGTGATGATCATTCGCAAAACTTGTGATGTTCGCAACTTGTGATGATCATTCGCAAAACTTGTGCTGATCAATATTATTATTTGTATAAGTTAATTTTCCTACTGCATGTAGTGTCGGTTGCCTTTAGATTGAATTCCTCCTCATGCTGGGGCTTGCAATCATCTCTCCCTTATCTACTTATTAGATTAATCTCCTTCCTGTGTATGTAGACTGCCCTACTATCATAAGCATTATTTGCATACTCTTCTCTTCTTTTTCCTTCGCACCTGCGGACAACTAACACTTGGGCTGCCAACTTCTTTGTTCTGTTCTTCTTTTAACAGTTGCGTATATTGCCCTGTTCTTGGAGATAAGAGATGAAAAGATAAGTTGGCATTTGGATGCTAAGTGTTAGTACTCCATTGTAGCTTTATTCGCTTTGATGATCCGTGCCTCCTCCCTTCGTTCATCAATCTTGAATTTTCATGTGTTTCATTTTCTGCCATCTGTTTCCTTCCATTATTAGTCCCTGTTTCTAATAATGTTCATATATACCTACATAATTGGTGTACTTATTATGTTTTTCATTTCGCTAGAAAATCTTTATCTTCTCCTTTGGTGATCTTTCCTATGGCTTTTTCCCTGAGATGTATCTATGTTGATCTCTCTTATACATTTCTTTAATTATGAATGTTTTCTTTGCACACCATCTTTTCTTCTTATTTCTCTCCTTTCACACGAAGTTACGGCATCACTTCTGGTTGTCTTGTCTTTTTGATTTTCTTCGCATGAAGCCATATCGTCCAAGTCCTTCTTTTCGTTCTGTGAAGCTAAAGTGATCCACGTGAGCTTTTCCTTCCTCTTCGCAGGATCTATTAACTTTGCATGAACTATAGACTTCACATGTATTGATTGATGTAAACTGATTATTGATTCGAACTAAGCTGGGATGCAGACTGAGCTGATTGCCTCGAATTGAATTGTCGCGAACTGGGTTGAGTGATTTGAACTGATCTATTGTTACGAAGTGGATTGATTTGTGCGAACTTCGTACGCTGGTTAAGTACTCCAATTGCTGGAATGTTCTTCTAAGGAAAATCCATGCTTAACTTCGTATTGTCATCACCAGATTTTGGTCCTTTGGTCCTTCGCCGGATGTCTTCTCATTAATCTCCATGAACAACTTTATACAGGTGCGTTTTCTTCGCACGCTTTCTCTTTTTTTTTCATTTTCTTTTTACGGAACTGCGTGTAACAAATAAACCGCGGGTTCATTCACTTGCTACTCTCCTTCTCATATAAACACGTTGGTTATCTGTTCATCACGTTAGATGGGATATTATTGATAATGTATCTGTAGATTCCCAGTTTTCTTTCGTTAGATGTAGATTTTTCATCTCAAAAAACCTTTCTTCACTGTCCCCTATACTTTAGCCTCTGGCTGTTCATGTACGTGTTCTTCACATATTCTCCTTTCTTCATATTTTCTTCGTGTTTAAACTGGGTGACTTACACCATCGTTTTCCTTCATTTGATATTGTGTTACTTTTGGCCTTTTGGTTAATATCCTTTGTTGTGGATTTATGTTACTTCTTTTGCTCTAATTTTCCTTCGTCTTTGGAATTTATTCTTTCGCTTGTAGAATCTACAGCTCCGTGCGTACTCTCTCATGCTACAATGATGCTTTTTCCTGATGCTTTCTCTTCCTGTATTACCGTATCTAAACCATTTTTCTCCGTATGAAGTATTTGTTTGCGCTGCGAGTGTTCGCAAAGTTCACATCTGAAGCTGCGTCTTCTTCTCCTGGTAGGAGTGCTTTTATTCGATTTTTCTTCGTAAAACCGATGTACAAAATCCTATTTTATATGACTTATGACTGGAGTTGCCGTGACTTCATTCTCTGAACTGGTACATGTTCCAACTTAGATATGTGGCAAACCAACGCATCATTCATCCTCGCATTTGTTTAATAAAGTGGTCGAATCTAAACTTAGGTTCTGGATCCTTTCTTGGCTAACTCGTTCTTCCCTTTGCTGCTCTCCATTCTCCATTATTGGTCTCATTCTTGTCAATAGTTTTTATCTCCTCATGCTGGGACTTCTTCATCTGATGATGATGACTCATTGATCGCAAGCTTTCTTTGATGCGATCAATTCTTGGCCACAGTTAATACAGGAAATGGGATCTTGCGATTTTATTAAGCAATATTTCACTATTTATGTTCTTCTGGTTTAGTTGGATCATGAATTTCCTCCTTTAGATTAGTCTTGATTCTCTGAAATTCGTTGAGTACTTAACGAAATCTGCGGCTGGATAATTAACTGCGGCTTAATATGTGAATCTTCGGATCAATTGTATTGATTCTTATGATTAATTTACATAACAACTTTCAAATATGGCACTGATGATTTTTCATTCATGGCTTCGTTCTCATTCATCTTATGATTTTCTTCTTTTTCATTTCCTTTGCTCGTAACTTCCCTTATAAACTCTTTGCTTTTCCTTCATTAATCAGCGGAAAAGTAGTATCGTAGCTATCTTTTAGCCGGTAAAACGTTTCTTTTCGCAAATATCTTTAATGTTCTCTTAGTGCTACTGAATCTTTTCCCATATCTTTAATGTTCGCAACTATCGTAATTGAAATCCATGGTAAATCTGTGGTTGAGCTGCGAAGTTGTATATCTCTCTGCGAAGCATTAGTTAGACTACATATTTTTGTAATTGGATTATGTTCGTGGCATCTGCGGTTGAATTCTTTCCGTCTTTAGTTGTCTTTTTGGTAAATTGGTTACTCCTGGCTGATGAATTTTCTGCGAGTAAACTTTGATGAACTTTTCTGTGAGTGAAATCTATGTAAATCGTTAATCGTTGAGTGATGATGATCTCTTGGTATTACTGAGCAAATTTTCTTTGCGCCGTTAATTGACTCATTAATTTTCCTTCTTTGCTTGGTCGTTTTGTTTCTTTGATTTGTTCTGTATTGTATATCCTTCTGACAAATAGAATTCAAAGAAACTCATCCCATTTTACATAACTTCGCATTTTCATCTTTTTCTTTTACTTTCTTTAACTGTTGTCGACGTTTTGCTTCCTGAAGACACAATTTCTCAATTGAAACTTCCACTTTTCTTCTCAAAATTTGTAGACCTAATGGAATTCATCACCAACAGTAGCCATTTTTTCTAAAATTTCTTGAACCAACAAGTTACATGAAGGATAAATCCATTACCCTGTCCCTGTTTCTAGCGTCAATTATGTAGTTGCAGAATATCATACAACTACACCCTCAGTAGAATTCTATTAATTTGATTTGATGATCTAATCTATTTGATATGAACATGAAGATTAAAGTACTAAAATTGTAAAAGAGACACAATGATTTTTACATGGTTCGATCATTGTGATCTACATCCATGGTTCTTCACTAGTGATTGTATGTAATTACATAATTTTACAATTTAGACTCCATTAAAGAATATTTGGAGCTCTAGATTTTTGGGGAAGAAGATGATAAAGAAAATAAATCTCTCCTAAAATTTTCTCTCACTTACTAAAATTATTCTCTCTTTCTCAAAAAGACCTCTTCTTCTTCTCATGCCTAAATGGCTATTTATATGATCTTACAAAATGTTGACAACTAAATTGTTCCTCAACTTCGGACTTGAGGACTTACATTGCAAACCTTCGCAATCTACTTCGCAAATATCTTGAACCTTCACAAACTGCTCATGCTTTCCTCATGATTTTGTTATCGTCACCTATTGCATCACTTATAATACACTTCTGTGAAATATTATTGTTGCGTCGTTAATTATGTAGTTGCAGAATATCCTACAACTACACCCTCAGTAGAATTCTATTAATTTGATTTGATGATCTAATCTATTTGATATGAACATGAAGATTAAAGTACTAAAATTGTAAAAGAGACACAAAGATTTTTACATGGTTCGATCATTGTGATCTACATCCATGGTTCTTCACTAGTGATTGTATGTAATTACATAATTTTACAATTTAGACTCCATTAAAGAATATTTGGAGCTCTAGATTTTTGGGGAAGAAGATGATAAAGAAAATAAATCTCTCCTAAAATTTTCTCTCACTTACTAAAATTATTCTCTCTTTCTCAAAAAGACCTCTTCTTCTTCTCATGCCTAAATGGCTATTTATATGATCTTACAAAATGTTGACAACTAAACTATTCCTCAACTTCAGACTTGAGGACTTACATTGAGAACCTTCACAATCTACTTCGCAAATATCTTGAACCTTCGCTCATGCTTTCCTCATGATTTTGTTATCGTCACCTATTGCGTCACTTATAATACACTTCTGTGAAATATTATTGTTGCGTCGTTAATTGTTCGCAAGCATAATAATGCTGCGAGATTCTGCTCCAACAGTATATAGTTTTCTTTGGATGGCTAGTTCTGTTTGAAACAAAATATCCTAAAAATGATAATTACCTAACATAAGAAGTAGTAAATGATTTATGAAATATGGTTTATGAAAAAATAATGATCAAAACAATCTGTTAGATCAATACTCGATTGAACCCACAAGTTTTGCTATCTCAAGATTGTTTCAATGTTGGATGATCAAAACTATATCTTGAATTATAGTCTACTAAGTCAAGTTTCGGACTAAGAGAATTTGATAGTTGAGTATCAGACATCATCCTCGAAGACTGAAGATCGACAAAGACATTTGGAGAACTTCTGTATCAGGTATGTGAAGACTGAACCATTTTATTTTACTCACTATCTTACGATTATATATGTTGAACTATCTTGTATGACTTCTAGAACCATTTTATTTTACTCACTATCTTACGATTATATATGTTGAACTATCTCAAATGATTTTTATTGACTTCTAGTATATTTACAAAGATAAAGTTTTGTACCCAACAAGTCCAACTTGCTTTTTGCATTTGAAAAAATCTCTAAATAAGATTTTAGCAAATATATCAAATGGCCGTCAAACTACCGTTAGCCCCTTAACAATATTAGTACATAGTGTCTTGTTGTTGTACTCTAAAGCAATTCATTGTTTGAGAATTAATTGTAGATCAATTGAAAAAATTTCATGCAAATGATTTTTATAATTAGGAATGTTTCAAACATTATGTAGTAGTAGTACAGTTGGATGAGTCCTTGTAAAATCTTCGGCAGCTGTAGTATTTGGTTCACTAGGAGGTGGAAATCAAGTCTCTACACTACAGCTGTTAGGCCCTCACAAGAATTCATGCAATCAAATCATTTTTAGATCAACAATCATAAATTTTATTGATTAATCTCACAAATTTTACAAGATAAAAAGGAAATGAAGCTAAAGAATTACAAAAACATAAAGTTAAAAGTTAAGTTAAAAAAAACAAACAAATAAAGTGATATGACAATACCTTGCTTTTGCAACAGGATTTATTATCCCATGGGTTGTGGAACAAGTGTGCTAAAAATAGCCACTTTTACACTTAAAGCTGACCTTGTTAAATCTAGAGCAATATATCCACCACTCACACCCTTGGGAATCTTTGTGCACACACTCATATGATTGTTTAAAATGGGTGTTCTTCAATTGCTTGATGTCATAATTTTGAAAGATCTGTTGATCTTTGATGTAGTCCTTGCAATGCTGATAAGTAGACCAATCTAAGATAGTAGTGTCTGTATTCCACATATTTAGTTCTTCTTCCTCATACACTCTTCCACTGGTTTTTACATATTCTTTATAATCTGCAGTTGACCTCATAACATTTTTGATTTGTTCTTGCAAATCATCATCATCTTCCTCTATATATGGAAAGGTCTCTTCCTCAGGTTCATCATCAAAGTCAGAATGATAAGCTTCTTCAGGATCACAATTATTGATGTCTGGTTTACCTGGTGGTGGACTTTATCGAGGCAAAATCAATAAATAATCATTCATATATCCCTAAACCAAAATCCACATTTTGAATCTAACAAACCCCAATTTTCTAACAGTAAAGTCACATAGAAACGAGAATCCATATTTATTAAAACAAAAAAAAAATGAGATAGAAAAAGGGTTTACGTGTCTCGATTTTGTACAATTATGCTTGATTTTGTCTTGATTACTCAAAATAAGTACTACCCAAAATCTAATGACTTGCTCAACTCTTGATTAATCTCACAAATTTTACAAGATAAAAAGGGAAATGAAAAAAGATCTCTCCTCTCTTACACTTATTCGGATCTTTATATAGGGAATTACATAGTGGATGACAGCTAATCTTCCCTTTATTTTAGGATCTGACTTACGATATTCTCGCAAGAGCTTTAATGTTAATCTTCGAAAACACTCTAAACATCGCCGAGTCATCACGCTTTTCTCATGTTTCTGCCATCGTCATTTGTTAGTCACTCTTTAAATTATCCTGCGACACTCGCAATGCGTTGTTGATTAAACTTCGCAAATGTGCCCTTCTTTCGATATTCTGATCCTATATCTTGCCTCTTCTCATGTCTTCTCTGTGAAGGAGAGAATGTCATGAGAATCCGTTCTTCAAAATGTTGCGATTGTTTATCCTTTCACATTCTTCTTCTTTCTTTACCGACAAGTTCCCGTAAATTAAGCATGATTGTCTATGTAGGACCAAAATATCGCTACAACAGTGTTATTGCGATATTAACAATACTTTTTCTATCGTCATCGCAAGATCCTTAACAACATTTCACGAGTGTCACAGAATATCCAAAAGAATGACGTAAAAGCTGACGATGGAAGAAGTACAAGAAGAGTATATTTATCATGTAGTTGCAGGATTTCCCACACTACCCCCTTGTTAAGATTTTGCTATAATCAACTCGTAATTGAAGATGAAAAACGACATTTTATTATTTTGGTTTCAGAAATGTTTACAGAAATGGAAGAATTCAATATTACAACTATTCTCTTGAAGTTTCTCTCTCCTCAAGATTTTCTTAACTCTCAAAAATACATCATTATTTTCTGGACACATTGAACCTATATTTATAGGGTAGTTACATAGTGGATGACAGCTAAGTTTTCCTCTTATTTCGGGTTGATTCTGCGATTGTACCGCAATAGTTACAATGTTAAATCTCGCATGTTTTGTAACCATCGCAGAATAAACATGCTTTTCTCAAGTTTTCTTCACTTGTCAGCTATTATATCGCTCTTTTGAAGGCTTTTGTGACACTCGTGAAGTGTAGTCGAAGATCTTGAGGTGATGCTCGCTGGGAAGCGTTGTTAAGCTCGCAGAGAATAGATGTAGCGATATTCTGGTCCTACATCTTGCCTCTTCTCATGTCTTTTCTGCGAAGAAGAGAAGATCATGAGAATTTTTAAAATTCCGCAACTACTTATCTTTTCATTAATATCTGTTCTGACACGTTTCTGTACCCTTTGCCAGATGTTTTCACGCATTCTCTCTTCTAATGAATTTGCGACACGTCCTCTCTAAACGCTTCGATCTGACCGTTCATGTCATTTCTTAGCATTTATTACATTCATCTTCTTCGAGAAATTTCTTCTTCTATAAATACTCATTTCATTCTTTTCTCTTCCTCTTTTTCTTTCTTCTTCTTTCTCTCAGTAACTTCTCTGCAAGTTTACTGTTCTTCCGTAAATTACGCGTCTGTTATCGCTGTGATTCCTTTCTTATTTTTCAACCTTTTTCTTCATTCCCATACTTAAAAAATGGTTATCGCTGGTGCTAAAAATTTGATTGCTTTTGGTGAGATGTAAGAAAAACTCAAGAGCAAAGGTTTTACTCTGTCTACAATTCCAAATCAGAATTCTAAATCCGAACTTTCTCTCAAATTATTCACTGATTATCAATGTTCTCACGAAAAAGTTATAGTATCGCTAGGTCAACTTGAGGCTGGTCTTCCCATTCCTCTCTATGACCCGGAACTTCCACTATTCTATGAAATAATTTCTGACAAAAGATTTTCGCGAGCGATATATCAATTGGGTGAAGATTGTATCCGATTGCTGCTTGAATATGCCTCTCGCGGAGATGGAAAAAGATCTCGCTACCTTGAAGATGCGAAGAATCCTCAATTTAAAGATGTCCCCATTGTCTCTGCAGATTATACTGTGGACAACTTCTTTATAAATTATAAAATAGTCCCTATGAAGAGGGATAACACTTGCTGGAGTGTTCGTTTGAAAAAAGAAAAGGTCGCTGATGATAAAGCTCTTATGATGGATATTTATTGGCATATATCTACAAACCAAGGCCCTTGCCATTCTAGCGATGACAAGTGGTTAATTTTTCCATTTTGTCTTGAGGGTCCTTATATTTCTGGTTCTCGCGAATTACCCGTGAATCTTTCAGAATATCAACCTTGGGTCTTCAATTGGCCTGAAAGAACTAAAGAGGTATATTCTCTTCGATCTTTGGTATAATAATTATTCACTATCTTCCCCACATTTTCATATTTTCGCTAATTACTTCACTCTTTTCCAGATTAACAGAATGAAGCTCAGCTACCAGGCTTTGAGGAAACCCAGCACTTTCTTGGCTCTTAACTCTTTCAAGGATGAAGTAAGAAATATCTCCTCCTAAATCTTAACAATATATTGTTGCCCCTATTTCTTATCTTCATTTGTGCTCGCAGGAAATCGAAGAACTAGAACCAATAAAACCCGTGAGAACTAAGGAGAAATCTTTAAAGGATAAATCTATTGTTCCTCCCAAAGGGAAGTCTTCCGCCCCTCGCGGTGAAGAATCTAGCGATCCTCCTTTGAAGAAAAGGAAGACCCGACCTTCTTTTTCTTCAACTCCTCAATCCTTTCCAGAAAATCCAAGCGTTGATTTTGACAAGGAAAATAATAATGAGGATTTTAATAATAATGATAACAGCTTCCCTTCTATAAAGAATTCCTCTTCTTTTGATTCTTCAATGACCCATTTATCTAAAAAAATTTAGCGATATTACCCACAGTATAACTTCTGATTTTCTGCGATGCCCCCATACTGGTGGACAATGATTCTCTCCAAGGAATCTCAAGATCGCTGAATCCCAGTCTCTTGAATTCTCTTGGTGCCCTGGTATGTTTTCATTCTTTCAACTTGATTATGTATTTACTCCATCACTAGATCTTAACTTATATTATTCTCTCGCAGGTTGGAAGAGCTTCCTTTGCTGTTGCTTCTGATTTAGATAAAAGACGCGCCAACTATGAAAAGAAGGCTGCTAAATTTCGCCAAGATAAAGAAAAATTAGAATATGAAGCTGCTGAACTTCGCAAGAATAATAAACAGTTGGAAACTGAAGCTTCAGTTGATAAGAAAAATATCTATGATCTTGATAAAGCTAATCAGCAACTTTATGGTATGACTTATTTCCCTTATTTCTTAATTCTTCTTACTTTATCGCGGCTTATTCAAGCAACCACTTTTAACTTGCAGATGTTTATGGTCTTACTGATGAGGCTACACTTTTCCAATATTTCCCTGACCCTGTAGATGATAATACCCTTCTTGCTTGCCTTAATAATTCTTTAAGTAATTTCTCAGATGATAAGATTGAATCCCTCTCCCTAGATGAACTTAAATCCAAAATTAATCTCTTAAAAATTGAAAATAGATTCAATTTAGGTTTGGCCAACAAGTATAAGCGCTTTTATCTTAATTCGAAGAAAAAAGTAGATAGATTAAGAAAAAGGAATAGTGATCTTATTGACGAGAAATATCTTGTCGTTAAAAATGGATCCAAGACCCTAGCAGACTTCCATAAAACTCTTCTTAATGTTCAAATGGAAAGAGATAAGCTTATCCGCGAGAATGAAGATCTTCTTGCGAGGGAAACTCAAGTTCGATCTCGTCTCTTTATTAATAGCGATGATGAGTTTGCTTGGGATGCGAAGATTCTTGATAATGCCAGAACTAATTTAGGTGTAGATGTTAGTCTTCATGCTGATCAAGCGGTTTTAATTAAAGACATGATTTCTGAAAGAGAAGGTTGTCACTTTTATGATTTCTATGAATTATTTCCTAATTGAATCATCCTTATATGTATTAACTTTGTTATCATTTTCTCGCAACATCCAAAAATAACTATCGTAAAAGACTTGATGAGTTAGAAGAAGAGAGAAGCCAACTCGCTGGAAATCTATCTTTTCGCAATGAAAAGTATTCTAGATTGAAGGAAAAATTGAAAATCTCATCTTCAAATTTTATTAATGCCCTTCTCCGTGTTCGTAATGACGCTGTTAAACTAGTCTGTGATGATCATGGTATTCTTCATTCTACATACCCCGAACTTGCAAAGGAAATTCCAGCTGATTTCCCAAATTTAGTTATCTCTGATAGAGAAGCTGAGGAGTCTAGCGAAGATGATAATGATGAAGAATTATCTGGCGAGGAAGAGAAATCTGACGTAGATAGAGATAATGAAGAAGAAGAGAAATCTGGTGATGAAGAGAAATCGCAAAAAGAGAAGAGCTCTGATGAATGTGGTGATGGATCTATTTAGTCTTGTTTCTTCTCTTTTTCTTCGTTGTAAATTTTGTACATTTATTTTTTTGCTTCTCGTAACATCGCTGCAAGCTTCTCCAACTTGATGTGTAAACTTCTTTTGCTTTTATCTGTATGAATTAGAAAACAATTCTTTTTCTGCAACATAATCAATCAATCATAATTATTATCCTTTAATAAATGTATCATCTATGCAATTTTATCATATGATGGATGAATAATAATTTCATCATTCTATGCATTCCCATACTTGCCTCTATTATTCATCTGCAATATGAAAAAATTGAATAGAGATTAGATATTAGTTGTGAATCAAATTAAATTTGCCTCAATATCGGCGATGTTATCGCTAACAATAATTGTATAACTTTTTGATTTCTGCCTAGAAGCGCAAATCTCATAAATTCTGCGAGCATTATCTCAATAATCTTATGGTCTTATTATGCCTTCCTAATTAAAGGTATTATTTTCCCACATCTTTTCTTTCTTCGACAAAATCGCAGGACGTCTTTACATTTGTATGTATCGACCCATTGATCTTGTCTTATCAATATTTTTTCAGCATCTCTGCGACAATATGATAAGTATAAACTCTCTTGCAAGAATTAAACCTTATGACATTGCCGTCTTGCGATCAAATCGCAGGACGTCTTTACACTTGTTAAATGTAAAAACCCATTGATCTCATCTTAACTTTTCTCTTTTGGCTTGTTGCCTTTGTATAACTTTCGTCACGCGACAATATGACATGCCTAAATGTTCTTGCGATCATAAAGCCCCATGACATTGCCGTCTTTAGACACTTATCATCTCCCTAATAGAGGGTGCCGCCCTTATCTTCCCCCTGGTTGCCCCTTCAAGGAGGGAACATCGGCCATACAAGACTAGCTCCTCCCATCCAGATTTACCAACAACCAGCTTTTTTCGAAGCCTCTTATCATTTATGCCTATATGGCTTATAGTTTCAATACTTCACCCTAAGTGGGGTTTTCTTCAGGCCAAGTGCATCATATCCAAGACTTACCAAGAATGGCCAGGGTAGTTTCGTACGCCCCTGGCACCCTTGGCTCAACCGTGTACCTCGGCACCTTGGTCATACTTTGCACTTCTTAAAAGAGATTCTCAGTCGTCCAACCAGGGTATAACCTTATATAGTTGGAAATCCAAGATCTCTCTCCTGGATAGGTTTTCTTTAACCCCAACATCTTCATGATTCAGGTTCCAGCAGCGGTATAACCTTATCCCCGAGTCATGTAAAGAGATACCCCCTTATATGACGCACTATTAGGTCTTACATTTGCCTCTTGAGAAATTGTATCCGCGAACTAAGGTGCACGCCATAAAGGTTCATCCCATTCTATTAATCTCTGTGAAATTTTATTCGCGTTTCTCGCGAGTATTGTAACTTTGATAAAATTTTATTTCTTTGATTTTCTTGTAAAATTTTGCAATTCTTCCAAATAGAGTACTCTTTTCAATTGTATTTTCTTCAAACAAATTCTGCGTAAGTTTCTTTAAATTTCATCATTTTACCTTTCTACTTACTACCTTCTGGTTCTGCTTTTTTGTTACGCTTTGTTGTTTTTTCTTTATCTGCAAGCTGCTCATTATCATCTTCCTCTCGCTGCTCTATTGAATCAATCACCAGTCTTTCACATCTCTGCCGTTGCTTGATGTTGTACTTCCAATTGCTCTTCTTCTTAGCTCTTTCCCCGCAAGATTTTATATCAATCTCATAACATTTCTTGCTTTCTCCCCAATCTCCCTTAATAACTCCAACACCATTAGGATGAGGAAATTTAACACACTGGTGGAAAGTAGATGCTACAACTAATATCCCATGTAGCCAAGGTCGACCAATCGGGGCATTGTAAGGTGATTCAATGTCAACAACACAGAACAAGATCTTGGAAGTTATCCCTTTCAATGGAATCCGCATTTCAATTTCCCCTTTGGGTTTATTGGCAATACCATTAAAACCATAGATTTTATATGTTGAGGGAATTAGATCTTCGTCTCTTCCACCCATGGTCTTATAGGTATGTTAAGATAGTATGTCAACTGAGCTGCATGTGTCTATTAGAACTCTATTGATAGCCCAAGAATCTTCATTTTCATCACCATTTTCTTCATCTTCTTCTTTTATTTTCTTTGTATTTATCTCTAATCTTACCACCAATGGGTTATCATGATGCTCGCCTAGTTCTGGTACTTCTTGTGCAGTAAAAGATATAATTTGTTTCTGTCATTCTTCTAATGGTGAGACTCTCGCGATATTCATTATCTCTCTTCCATATGTGTCTCTCGCGAAGACTCTGCTTAGAACATTATCATGGAAATCCTCTATGGTTCTATGTGAATGTACAATGGAATTACAAAACAAATTCTTCGCTTTATCCCCAACTTCTATCACGAATGTTTCTGCTCCTTTTACAGCATTCACTCTACGAGTTCTGGTGCTGGCGGTAATTGTTGAGATTGTGGATGTCCTACTAGAAAGTGATTTAACTTCCCCTGATCAATAATCCTCAAAATTATCCTCTTTACATTCCTACAATCATTTATTGAGTGGCCATGAAAGTGATGGTAAGGACAAAATTCTTGACTTCGATTGTTTGGATGTGGTTCTTTTCCCATGTTCCATGGTGATGGTATGTTTTTCATCAGAATGATAGCTTCCCAAATTTTTTCTATACCAGCATTGATAGCTGGCATCTTAATTTCTTCCCATATTATCTTCTGATTACCTTGCCCTCTAAAGTTATTCTGCCTTTGTCCACCATAAGTTTCTTGCGGTTGATCAAGTCTTTGAATCTTATTATTTCCATCGCGATTATAATAATTCTTCTCCCTTTCATACTCTTCTTGATCTCGACTCCCCATTGCTACTAATTTTTGCTGGTTATAAATTACTACTTTTTCTTGTTGTGCCTGCGAGGTGCTCGCTACATTATTAATCATTTTAGGAAGTAAGCTTCCACTTGTTGCTAGCGAGTTGGTGTTAGCGATCAGGTATGACTCCATCTCATTTTGTTTCTCCTCCAAAGCAATGTATTCTTCTTGTATCTCTCACAACTCTGTCATGGTGATTGTATTTTTGATTCTAAAAATTTTTATGTACAACATATTTGTTACCAACATTGCATTAATGAAGGATAAAATTAGGTATCTTTCATCTACTCTTCCATCCATCTCGCTGCACATTGATTTCCACCTTATGGTTAAGTGTTTCAGACTCTCGCCAACTCTCTGTTTTAACCCAAATACATCTTCAATACCTGGTCGCGATGAATTGTTGCTAATATAAGCTCCTAAAAATGTAGCTTGCAAATGATCAAAAGAAGTTATGGTATTTTTTGGAAATCCCTCGAACCATTTTAATGCCTCTCCAGTTAAGCTAGACGCAAAATATTTGCATAGTACAACATCATGGTTCTCCCATTGTAGCATACATCTAACATAAGCCTTGACATGTTGAACAACACAATTAGTCCCATCAAAGGTGCTGGTGACGAAGAGAACTCTTGTGGAATCCATCGACTTCTTTACTAAATGTCCGTCCCTGAAAAATGAAATTAATAGACAACCCATTGATATCTAACAAACAAGGATTCTTAAGAATTCATCAATTTTATCCTCAATCAAACTAATCTCTTCTCCACTGGTTCTATGTAGTTCTAGGGTTTCCTCTTTCTTCTGTTGTATATTTAAAATGGGTGGGACTAAATGAAATCTTCTGAAACGATTGAACAAAAACAGAAGCAGATCGAAGATCATATTCCTGAACTTGAACCTAGGTATCACCAAACTCTATTGCATCATCTGAAATTTGATTTCTGATATCCAAATTTTGATCCACGATTGAATTATTTTGCAATTTGTTTGATCCCATATATCACAAACTCGTTTTCATCATTTGCATTTTGAAAAAATTTATATTGCCGCGGTTAATGGTGATTGAAAATTAAGTAGAGATTGGGTAAAGTTCCTTCATATGGATATCGATGCGGTAGATGAAGATGATTTGTGAAGATTAAGAGTGGGTTTAAATATGAATTTGACAGCAAGATGGATCCGAGATTACAAGAAGTTGATGATGTTGTTGAATGAATGGGTTTCGGTACTTGATTTAGATTGCAAAGATGGGTGCTTTTCAGCACTGTTTGATGGAGATGAAGATGATGCCGAGATGGGTGTTGTTGAGCACTATTTTATGGTGATGAAGATGATGTTGATGTTATTGTTTTTGTTTGTTGAAGGCTAGATTTGAAAAATGAGATCTTGGGAAATCAGGGTTTTTATTTGTTGGTAGATTGAAGGAATTAGAATCTGAAATGATTTACTGAGATGAAGGTTCAAATGAATTACCAGATGGGTTCGATTAGGTTTTGTGCAACGTCGGGAGTCAGTGGTCTGGTTTATTTCAGGGAAAAGGATGAGGGTATTTTGGGAATATTTTTCGACACGTCTATATTTTTTCCACATGTGTACTCCTGCTGACTCAGCTAACCGGGTTCTATATGGAAAAACTAACGATGGGAGGAAACACTAATTTTAATCTTTTTAGGGAGGAAACGTTAATTAACAATCTTGGGAGGGGAGGAAAAGCAAAATAACAATAAATCACAATCTTTATTGATTAATCTCACACATTTTACAAGAAAAGGAAGAAATGATGCTAAGAAATTAACAATTGCTCTGGACTTTCTCTCTCCTAATGACTTACTCAATACTCGGAAAAGATCTCCCTTTCCTTACGCCTGTTCGACTCTTTATATAGGGATTTACATAGTGGATGACAACTAATCTGTCCTTTAATTTCGGATCTGAATTGCGATATTCTCGCAAGAGTTATATTGTTAATCTTTGCAAACATTCTAATCATCGCATAGTCGCTACACTTTTCTAATGTTTCTGCCATCGTCATCTGTTACGTCATTCTTCAAATCATCCTGCGACGTTCGCAATATGTTGTTGATCAAACTTCGCAAATATGTCCTTCTTGTGGTATTCATATCCTACATCTTGCCTCTTCTCATGTTTTCTCTGCGAAGGGGAGAATGTCATGAGATGTTTTTATTTTTTTTTAAATGCCGCAACTGTTCATCTTTTCATATTCTTATTACGTGAATTTTGTTACACGCATCTTTTCTTCAATCCATCTTCTTGACACGTCTTTTTTAACCGCTGCTTTTTAACCGCTCATGTAGACTCTTCGCATTAAATGTACTTATCCTCTCGAGAACTTCTACTCTCTATATATATTCTCCCTACTCTTCTCTTTTTCTTTTTATTTTCTTCTCTGCTTTTCTGCAATCTTACTGTTCTTCCGTAAATTCCGCTTCTGCTACTGTAATTATTTGTGATTCTTCTTCTTTTGATTTTTACTTCCTTCCTTCATTCCCATAATAAAAATGCCTCCAGCCGGTCGTAAAAACGAGATTCCCCTTGAAGAAGTTCGATAGAAACTTCAAACCAGAGGTTTTACTTTATCTTCCCTTCCTGGTCAAAACCCTAAATCTAATCTTTCTGCCAGGTTATTCTCTGATCATCCTTGCAATAATAGAAAGATCATAATCTCGCTAGGTCAATTTCTCGCTGGTCTACCTATTCCCCTTTATGATCCTGGACTTCCCTTATTCTATGAAATACTTTCTCATGCGAAGTTCTCGCGAGCAGTATATCAATTGAGTGGAGATTGCATTTGCCTAATGCTCGAGTTTGCGAATCGTGGTACTGGTAAGGGATCTCTTTACCCCTCAAAAGTTAAAAATCCTAAGTTTGCTGATATTGCAATTATTCCTGCGAAGTCTACCATAGAAAATTTCTTTGCGAATTATGAGATAATTTCCATGAAAAAGGATAGCACTTGCTGGGGCATTTGAGGAAAAATGATGATGTTGACAATGATACGGTACTTATGCAAGACATTGATTGGAATCCTGGCACCAATAAAACCCCACGTCATTCTAGCGATGATAAATGGTGTATCTTTCCCCTAATCTTAGATGGTCCATACATCTCCGGCTCTCATGTTTTACCTGCGAATCTCGGAGCATACCAACCGTGGGTATTTAAATGGACTGAGAGGGAAGCAGTTGTATATTTCCATACTTTGCTTGAGTTGTTATTCTTTTCACTTCTCATACATAATTTTGCTGACCACTCCAATGTTTTCACTTGCGAAATTATCAGATTGAAAGATTGAAAGCAAGCTATAACAAGACTGGGAAAGCCATTGATTTATCATCTCTTCAATCAATCACAGATGAAGTAAGAAATATTCTATTATGATTCTTCACAATATATTATTGCCTCTATTTCTTATCTTTATCTGTGTATAAAGGTTATCGTTGAGTGGGAAGAACCTATCAAAGTTGCGAAGACTAGGGGTAAAGGCAAGAGTATTTCTCACAAAGGTAAATCCGCTGCCCCTCCTTCAAAGAAACGAAAGGTACAATCTAGCGAAAGTTCTAGTGATCATAACGATGATGATGATGATGATTTTTCTTCTACGAAGGAAGCTTCTCAACCTGAGTCTTATATGGCCCAACTGTCAAGTAAATTTTATGATACTATGCAAGGAATTGGTGATACTCCTCTTACTAATGCTTGCAAGTCCATAGATATTATCTGTAATGCCCCCCTCTTAGAGAATAATGAATCTCTTCTCGGAGTTTCAAGATCTATATCTCCAAGTTTCTTACATTCACTCAATAGTTTGGTAAATTTTCATACTTATACTTGTCTTCTCTTTATTTTTGTCTTGAGTTCTTAATTTATTCTAAAAATTCGCTGCATTATTTCGCAGGCTGGGAAAGCTTCTTATGTTGTTACCGCAGATTTGGAAAAAAGGCGTGCGGTTCTTGAAAAGAAAAATATTGATCTTCGTAAGAAGAATGAAAAACTGGAGGCTGAAGCTGTTAGCCTTCGCGAAAAGAGCAAACAATTGGAATCCGAGACTGCCGTTCAAAAGAATAAAATATCTAGTCTTCAAAATGCCAATAAGCAACTTTATGGTAAAGAACTTTTTCGTTCTTTTCTTCATTTCGTTTTCTCATTATATTTTCTTATACAATTTACCATTTCGCAGACATTTATGGTATTTCTTATGAGGCTATTCTTCTTCACTCATTTTCCCATCATATGGATGATGCCGCCCTTTTTGATCATCTTAATAACTCTTTGAATAGTTTTTTAAATGACAAAATTAAATCCCTTCATGTAGATGAACTTAGGTCCAAAATTCGCCTCTTAGAATTTGAACATAGATCCATCTTGGGTTTATCCAATAAATTTAAACATTCCTTTCATAGTTCCAAAGAGGAAATCAATAGTTTAAGAGCCAAGTATAGTGATCTCATAGATGAAAAATATCGTATTGCTCTCCAAGGTGCTCAAACTTTAGCGAAATTTCATGAAACTCTTCTCGAGGTTCAAATTGAACGAGATGAAGTTATTCGCCAAAATGCTATACTTAGCGAAAGAGAGAGTTAAGTTCGTTCATATCTTCTAACACAAAATGACGATGAATTCGCTTGGGCTGCAAAAGTTTTAGATAATGCCAGAAATAACTTAGGTGTAAATGTTAGTCTTTAAGCTGAGCAAATGTTCTTGATTAGAGATATGATTTCTAAGAGAGAAGGTTGTTAACTGTTCTTACTTATTTAACTGTTTGTTTTTCATAAACTACCATCAGATTATTGATTTATTGTTATATTTTTGCAGAAGCTGAAGATAGATATCGCAAGAGAATTGAAGAGCTTGAGAATGAGAAAGCGAAGCTTGCAAAGGATGTTTCTTCTCGCAATGAGAAATGTTCTAGGCCGAAGAACCAACTAAAGATTATTATTGCGAATTTCAAGAATGATGCTATTCTTTTCCGCAACGAAACTATTAAAGAAATTTGTGATGATAATTGCATTCCTCATTCTTCATATCCTTGCCTATCAGACAAAGTTTCAGAGAATGTTCCTGATCTAGTTATCTCTAACAGTGATGCTGATGAAGAAATAGAGTCTGAAGAAGATGAAGAAGAAGAGTTTGAAGAAAAATCTAATGAGGATAAAAGAGAAAATTCTGGTGAATATTCTGATGATGATAATGAAGAATCAAGCAAGAAGTAGCTTTTGCTTCCTTGTGTTTCCTTGTTCAACTTTTTGTAAAACTTGAACATCTGCTCTTTGATTTTCTATTCTTATCCATTTGTAATCTATCACTGCGAATTTCTCCAATCTTCAATACAAGTTCTATTTCTCTTATTTCAACCTGCATGTATTATAAAAACAATCCTTTCTCACAATATGATTAATCAGTATATAATTTATTTTCTGTTTTGTACATAAATTTATCATATGGAGACAAATAACCTATTCTTATTTTATGCATTCCCATACTTGCCTCAGTTATTTGTATTCAGGTGAGAGATTGAGCAAGTTACCTTTGTTCAGTAAGATTATTGTGACAATCTCGCAATTATTTCTGCGTAATTTCGCAGTCATATATTTTAAGATTGCATTCTTCCTTGTATTATGATGTGGTCTTATTTTGCCTTCCTAAGTAAAGGTCTTATTTTTCCATCTTTTGTCATTACGACAAAATCACAGGACGTCTCATTACTTTCATGCAGAAACCCATTGATCTTGCCTTATCTTTTTGTTCTTTTGTCATTTTTGTTGCGACAATATGTCAGGCCTAAATTTTCTTGCGAAATTAAAGCCCCATGACATTGTCGTCTTGCGACGAAATCGCAGGACGTCCTTACACTTGCATGTAATGACCCATTGATCTCGTCTTATCTTCTCTTTTGTATTATTGCCTCTTCAGGATTTCCGCACAAATATGACAAGCCTAAATTTTCTTGCGAAAATAAAGCCTCATGACATTTGCGTCTTAAGACACTTATCATCTCCCTAATGGAGGGTGCCGCCCTTATCTTCCCCCTGGTTTCCCCTTCAAGGAGACGTACTTCTTCCATACAAGACTAGATCCTCCCATCCGGTCTTGACAACAACTAGTTGTTTTTGCAGCCTCTTATCCCTTTTTCCTATGTGGCTTATGGTTACGAGACTACACCCTAAGTGGGGTTTTCTTCAGGCCGAGTGCATCATAGTCAAGAGTTGCCAAGAATGGCCAGGGTAGTTTCATACGACCTGGGAACTCTTGGCTCAACCATGTACCTCAGCGCCTTGATCATACTCTGCACTCCTTAGGAGGGTCCTTATTACCTTAGTATCCCAATTTAAGTCATATTCTCAAGTTGAGAATCCAAGGTGCCTCTCCTGGATGGGATTTCATTGACCCCAAATCTCCATGACTCAGGTTCCAGCAGCGGTATGACCTTATCCCTGAGCCATGCAACAGATACCCCCTTATATGATATACTTTAGGTCTTATATTTGCCTCTTGCAAAATTTTATTCGCGAACTAGGGTGAACGCCATTAAGGTTCATCCCATTCTAAGAATTATTCTATATATATTTTTAATTTTGAATTTTGAATTTTTTTGCATTTCAGCTCTCTTGTAATTTCTTGATCTCATTTTTGTCATTAAGTAATTTTTGCGACAAATCGTCCATTGTATGCGTGTCGTAACCACAAAAAATTAATTAATACTTTACTACCTAATTAACAAGTAATATAGGGTAGTCAAGGTCGATCCCACGAGGAGCACGAGATTCTAGTTGTAAAAGTGTCACACAAAGGGGGGTTGAATTGTCACAAAAAGTAAATAAAGCAATTAAAAATATAAAGGAAAACAATAAGAGATATTAGATCAAGGAATCCTTCTTCGCTGCAAAACAATGATTAAAGTTATGTTATTTTCCACTTCTTATTAGTCACAGATTATCACCAACCGTAGGATAGCAGGTTCTCTTAGCTAACCCCAAAATTCCTTATTTCACTGAGTAACAGGTTCGCTTAGTTATCAGATTCTATTCAAAAGAACCACCTTGAGGTTCGCTTACAAGATGTAATTCCCCGAACGCATTAAGATTTATGAACTTAGGTTTAGTACTAGTAGTTAGACTCGGTTCGCTTGGTCCACTTTCTAGCGTTGTTTTCACACACAATTGCTCCACGGAATCCCTCCGCAAGGTCTCGTGTTTTCTACTTGTGTAAAGAGTCAAGAAACGATTACTTATCCCCTAACTTTCACTAGCTATAGATCAAATTAACAAATCAATTTAGTATGCATCCTAAACAACTTATCAATCAATCATAAACACTCTTAATAGCAAAAACAAACGATAATCATATAAAAAACTTCAAAGTAGAATTGAAACAAAACTCAAAACATGTTAAGAACTAGGAATTCATCCTCAATCAATTTAGTTACTAATGCTAAGGAGTTCACACAATAATAATAAAGAAAAGAAAAGTGTTGTGTGTGTAAAAGTGTATCAATGTGTATGGAAGTGTGTATAGAAAAGTAGAGAACTTCTCTATTTATAGGCTTCAATGTTCTCCATATCTTCCAAGGAATAGAATCCCTTTCCTTTTGTAGCTCAACTTCCAAATCCAAGTCTTTCTCAAATCTTCCATCTCCTCTTTCCAAATTCAAGCCAAATTCTTCATTCAATTCCAAGTCCAACTCTTCACATCCCATGAGAGAAATCCACACAAAATTATGCAAAGTTGGCTCGCCGGAAAATTGGGTTTTTTGGCCGGAAATAGGCTGGAATCCATCGCCGCCGGCCACCTAAAAATTCCCTCCGGTCAAGGTATATTCCGTTGGTCAACTGTTATGACTAACGGTCAAACAAGTCAACCGTCAGTCAAACTGTTAGTCAGTGGGTCAATATAAGGTAAAGTCAGACACCGAGTTAGCTCGAGTTAGCTGTCTTAGTCGGCTGAGTAATCTGAGTTGGGGCGGATCGGCTCTTCGGACACGTTCTGGATCGGTCATCGGACTCGTCTGGATCGTCCCGTCGGCTACCGAGTCAACTCGTCGGAGGGGGAAATCGGCCGAGTTCCGGCTAATTACAAGGCATTTCCGGCCGTTGTTTCAGGCCATTCTTCTCTTCTTCCTGCGACAATCCTATACATTCATCTAATTTAGCAGTTTCAAACATTCAACGCAAACCCAATTACGATCTGTTCTTCTGGCTAATTCCGGCTGACTCAATCTTTCTGCAACAGGGCCTAAAACATCACCACCATTCTCTTCCCTGAATTCACTTCCGGAAACCCATCTCAGCAACCAATTCAAACTATAATCAGCAACACCACACAGAATTAATCTTGATTCACTTCAAGAACCCTAATTTCAATTTTCTGAGTAGTAAGAAAACCCAGTTCTAATTCATTGCAGAAACTAGCTGTTCTTCTCTCCTGGATTCAAATACCCATCTTCATAAAATCGGAATCCATTCAATTACCACCATCAGCTTCATTCATATTCACAGACACAATCATCATCCTCCATGACAAACCCATTCTCCAATTCAATCTCCCAATTCCAAACCCTAACCAATCTGTCTTCGATTCAACATCAATAACAGCACAACCACCATCTTCTTCTCGTGATTCATACATCAGCTATTGTTCTTCAATTTCTTTTCGATCTCTTCCATTAACCTCCCCTTAATTTCTCAAAATCATCTTGAATTCTCAAACAACAATACCAGCCGCTGTTTTTAGTTTTCAGCGTAGAAATAATTGAGAAGAAATCTTCTCGATTTAGGTTTATGAGGTGGGTGTGATTGAGACACCCAATATAAGATCCACCCCAGATGGGTGCCTTTAATAAATGGTTACTTATGATAAGGGCTGGCCAGTTGGCCTCCCCTTAACCTGTGCTGGCTGTTCTTTAGTACTTCTCCAAACATGAGTGCCCCTTAACATTGAATGGGCTCCAGATAGTGCTCTCCCTATGAAATGACCTTTTTGCCCTTTTTACTCAATTTTGGTGATTTCTCCTTCTTTTCGTCCGTGCGACTCCAGAGTACCTAATAGCTCAAAAACACACGTAAAATACATAATTTACAAGAAAAATAGCAAAGAAAGCATAAACTACTAGATAGTAAATTAGGTGTATTCTACACCTATCAAATTCCCCCACACTTAGACTTTGCTAGTCCTCGAGCAAATCAAACCAAAACTTACAACTTCAAAGCGTTCCAGCGTCCCAAGCATCCTAAGAGTTATGAAGACATAGAGTTTCTGCATGCTAGTAATAAGAAGTTAGAACTACTAAAGAACATATTCTCATTCTTAAATGTTGAGTGAGAAATAACCACACCATAATGAGAGAACACGTGTTTGAGAAACGATCAATAAGCATTTCGCCTCGACTTCTGCCTCACCAAAAAGGGTTTTATGATAATTGCACTCAAAAAGAAGGCTTTTTTTATGGGTCTCACTTGTGTGCAGGTAGGAATGAAGAGAGAATTCCTGCAACACGTTGAATGGTGGGAAGGATAACTTCCGAAATTTTGAAAAACCCACATCTTTTAACATTTTGAAAAAAACATTTTTCTAACGATCTCTAAGAAAGGAAATCAACCACTTATATCGAGGATGAGATTACTTACTTACCTTCACATCCGATTGCCAATTATGATAACACCACTCTCACGGAATCCAATAGAAACCTCTTCCGCTCCTTGTTTTCATCTTCTTGGTCTTCGGCTTCAACTATTGGTGATAAACTTTCTAGCTTCATAAATCCTTAACAATTTGTAACCTTTTTCCTTAACTCCTTGTCGCTTGAAACTTCATTATAGATTTTCCTTCCCCACGGCTTATTCAAAACAAAACAATAATAGATATTTCTCTTGTCTCATATATTTTTTTATTTTTTTATTTTTTTATTTTTTTTTTAGACAAGAGAAACAAAATACAAATCAAAGTGAAAAATAAAACAACCATGGCCGTGGAAAAGTACTTTACCGCTTGATTCTTCACAACTTGTATCGTCTCGAAATCATAAACTTCAATAATTCTCACCTTTTACTTTTCTTTGCTCTTGTAAATAAGTCTTCAACTTGTATGTAAAAATCTGCTCATTGTATGTTGCTTTACTTGGATATAAAAATTTGCTCTTTTCTTGTTTCATTGTTGCTTGCAAACCTTAAACCTTTTCAACTTTCCTTGTAGATTTTGATGTCACTTCCTTATTGTTAATGATTATGGTGTTTCTATGGACCCGTTGTTGTTGAGAGAGAATGGTGCTAACTGCAAATCGAACTACAAGAAGGCGGCTTTCATCATAGACGTCACCCTCATGATTGACAAAAATTAGCACTCAAGAGATCAAAATAGTGCTGAAATTGGTGTGAAATTGGGTAGCTCACCATTCTACCCGGAATTAACGTACGGTGACACACACTCAAAAGAAGCTCTTTAGTAAAGGAAGAATTTTTGGTCGGTGCCTTGGTTGATATGAAAATGGGTAGTCTCCACTAATGATTGATCAGCAACTCTAATAACGCACTTCTCCCTGCACCAAATTTGCATCACCGGCATGATTAAATCCATTATTTAACACTCTAACAAGCAAGAAATCCGAACGTAGTTCCCTAACACTTCAAAGTTCAATTATGTCGGTCAGAATTCTCTATGTAATCATACCTAGAAGCATGCTAGTGACTCTAAAATCTCTAAAAGTTGAAAGTTTTATACAAAATTTTTTTCTCTTTTTTTTTTTATGCAAAATATATGCTTAGCCACTCCCCCACATTTAAACCTTACATTGTCCTCAATGTAATTGAATCCTCCTAGTAAAGTCAAGGTGGGAAATCCTAATATGATATGAAACAAGAAAAATAAACACACAAAACAAAAAGCAAATAAAAACAAAAGGATAAGAGATACAAAACCGGTGGGTTGCCTCCCACTTAGCGCTTGTTTTAAAGTCGACGGCCCGACATGGATCTTTGTAAGATTCACTCCCCAAATACTAACAATCGGAAAATTTGGGGATCCTCCCATAGTATCTGTTTTGCACACAATAACTCCATACAAATGTTAGCACAAGAAAATAATAGTAAAGTTATAGCTCGATAGAAATTTCCCCCACACTTATTCTTGTCCACACTCGGAAGTGTATAAAGAACATAGAATTTGGGAACTTCCATGGTTTCCTCTTGGAAAACCTGCATAGTGTTAGCATCAAGTGTTTCCAATGGTGGATATCGAGAAACAAAGTCATTCAAAAATACTTTCGAAGCACATACATTCAAACCAATAAGAGGTAAAGGAGAAGAATTAACATGCAAAGGGTTAGACAAACCTTGCACAATTTCTTGTATTACGGTATCCTCCTCATTATTAAAAAATTCGAGTGAATTACTTACCTCTTGCATATCGTGGTCCTCTATCAAACTTTGCAACCATTCTTCATCATTTTCTACCTTAACCAAAGTCTCGGCATCATTAAAATCATTGGCAAGTTCAATTGGGTCTTCCACAAATTCAATCAATTCGGTTTCTTTATCGAGCATCATATCTTCAACATCTTCATCATCGGAATCGGGCCATTCACTAAAATTATTTTCATCGGTAAAAATTGTAAGATCTTCTTGTGAGGGTGTTACACCGTTTACAACAATAGGAAAATCACACCAAATCTCCTCCTTTTTAATAGGTGAAGGATCGTTATTATGATCCGGAGTTGGAATAACTTCCTCATGGTTGCAACTTTCATACACTTCCGCGGACTCATAATTTTCCCTAAGGAATTTTTTCCAAGCACTAAATGCATCTTCCTCAAGCTCTACCTTTTGAATAGGTGATTGATCATTATTAAGATCAAGGCTCGAGTAATCTACACTAGCATCATCAAAAGTTTCCAAAGGTTGATCCTTTTCAACACAATCATCTTCACTTTCGGAATCACCATAATAAGAATCTTCATCGGTTTCATAACCTTTATCCCGACGTCATTTAAGTTCCATATGAATGGTCCTACTAATTTATGCGACAAGCTCTTCCGAGTCTCCATCATCTTCCAATTTGTATAACTTTTGTGCAAGTTTACGGACGTTCACACGCTTACCACCATTGGCTACAATAGGTTCTCTTTCCCATGACTCTTGCCTTTGAATGGGTGAATGATCATAACTACGATCCGGAGTCGGGTAAGAAAAAGTGTTGTAGAAATTGGTTTGTGCAACATTCTTTCTTTCATGGTCAAGTGTTTTTCGCATGTCTTGCAATTCATTGATAATCTGCATACAACTAGAATGAATCCAATTAGAAGTAGATTTATCATACCTTGGTGATTGACTTACATACCCATTACAAGGTTGTTGATATGCATGAGAGTATCCATAAGGCTCCGAAGGATTTTGATCATATCCAAAAGATTGGTTTTGATTGTATCCTAAGGATGGTTGGAAGTTGCCATGATGTTGAGGTTGAAAACCGTATTGATTGTTGTAATATGCTTGCTCTTGTCCACCATACATGGAAAACCGGTCCCTGAAAAACAATTCAAAAACTAAGTTAGATACGATAAAGAATCCAACAAAGCAAGAATAAAGCAAAAAGTAAAAAGAAAACAACTAAAATCATCCGATGGTCCCTGGCAACGGCACCAAAATTTGTATGCGTGTCGTAACCACAACAAATTAACTAATACTTTACTACCTAATTAACAAGTAATATAGGGTAGTCAAGGTCGATCCCACGAGGAGCACGATATTCTAGTTGTAAAATTGTCACACAAAGGGGGGTTGAATTGTCACAAAAAGTAAATAAAGCAATTAAAAATATAAAGGAAAACAATAAGAGAGATTAGATCAAGGAATCCTTCTTCGCTGCAAAACAATGATTAAAGTTATGTTCTTTTCCACTTATTATTAGTCACAGATTATCACCAACCGTAGGATAGAAGGTTCGCTTAGCTAACCCCAAAATTCCTTATTTCACTGAGTAACAGGTTCGCTTAGTTATCAGATTCTATTCAAAAGAACCACCTTGAGGTTCTCTTACAAGATGTAATTCCCCGAACGCATTAAGATTTATGAACTTAGGTTTAGTACAAGTAGTTAGATTCGGTTCGCTTGGTCCACTTTCTAGCGTTGTTTTCACACACAATTGCTCCACGGAATCCCTCCGCAAGGTCTCGTGTTTTCTACTTGTGTAAAGAGTCAAGAAACGATTACTTATCCCCTAACTTTCACTAGCTATAGATCAAATTAACAAATCAATTTAGTATGCATCCTAAACAACTTATCAATCAATCATAAACACTCTTAATAGCAAAAACAAACGATAATCATATGAAAAACTTCAAAGTAGAATTGAAACAAAACTCAAAACATGTTAAGAACTAGGAATTCATCCTCAATCAATTTAGTTACTCATGCTAAGGAGTTCACACAATAATAATAAAGAAAAGAAAAGTGTTGTGTGTGTAAAAGTGTATCAATGTGTATGGAAGTATGTATAGAAAAGTAGAGAACTTCTCTATTTATAGGCTTCAATGTTCTCCATATCTTCCAAGGAATAGAATCCCTTTCCTTTTGTAGCTCAACTTCCAAATCCAAGTCTTTCTCAAATCTTCCATCTCCTCTTTCCAAATTCAAGCCAAATTCTTCATTCAATTCCAAGTCCAACTCTTCACATCCCATGAGAGAAATCCACACAAAATTTTGCAACTTTGGCTCGCCGAAAAACTGGGTTTTTGGCCGGAAATAGGCCGGAATCCATCGTCGCCGGCCACCTGAAAATTCCCTCCGGTCAAGGTATATTCCGTTGGTCAACCGTTATGACTAACGGTCAAACAAGTCAACCGTCAGTCAAACTATTAGTTAGTGGGTCAAGATAAGGTAAAGTCAGACACCTAGTTAGCTCGAATTAGCTGTCTTAGTCGGCTGAGTAATCTGAGTTGGGGCGGATCGGCTCTTCGGAGTTTGGCATTAAGACTTTTTAATGACGAGTAATCTTCTTCAAGTTGATTCTTCATAGCACGCAAGACTATATTCTTTATTAATAAAGAATTCTTCTCAATAACAAAAAATTTCTTTCAGCATCTGAGAACTTCTTTAATTCCTCAAGTTCACCTTTCAACAAGAAATAAGATTTTCTTGATCACAACATTTATTTTGAAAAGTCTTTAATTCTTGAAGAAACAATCATTGTATTCAAAAACGAAGACATTTCTCTTCTGATAAGGTTTTGTTCTCTTCTAATAAGGTTTCTATTCTCAAATTAGCTTTGGTTAAGGAAGAAAAAGTTGAGATATGGTGCTTGGTTCGATATTCTGTTGCATCTGATTCATGGTGACGTACCAAAGTAATCATACCTTTCAATTCATCATTTCTTTAGAAAGAAGGCTCCTTGCATGATCCGAGAAAGTATTAGATCTCGGATAACATTCGGAAAAGTTGAATAAATTCCATCTCGAATTTCTTGAGGAAGAGGAGAAGAATTTGAAGGAATAAGAGCAAGCTGCAAATTATGCGGAGAAATAGCACTCAAAGGATTTGGGACAAGGCAGGTTTCCCAAAAAAGAAGTTGAAGAAATATTTTGCGGTTGTTTTTCAAAATAAGAAGTTGAAGAAATATTTTGAGAGGGTTGGTCTTGAAGAAGTGTTGATAAATTGACATTGATAGGAGATTGAAAAGCGGGCAATTAATGGAGTAGAGGCGGGAAGTATGTGAAGAAGCATTTTCCACGAGGAGGAAGGAAGAATTCCTTATCAACCGGGAAGACAGAGATCTCTTACTTGGATTTGGTTTTTCGTCAACTTTGCGACAAAATGTAGATTAAAAACTGAGGCAACAATATATTGTTCGGGGAAAGAAGGCAAAGTATTTTAACTACCTTTTGATTCTCGGAATTTTCTTCTTCGTGGATTAAGGCTTGGATTCTTTAGTTGAGATTTCACATCTGAGAGAGTTATTTTCTTGAAATAAACCAAAATCTCGAGAGATAGAAGGAGAAATTACCTTGGAGAACTCATGAAGATACGGTAGAAGAAAAAATTGCGGAGAAAATAGTGATAGAGAGTATGAGTAGAAGATAGAATTGGAAATAAGAAAAAGAAAAGGAAGAGAATATAAAAGAGGTTATATAAGGGAATAACTAAAAAATAACGGTTACAAAGACGTGTCAAAATTTCAAAGACTAAGTAACTTTGATTATGTTCTCACGATCATTTCTTCTTCGTAGAATTGAAATGAGAAGAGGCAAGATGTAAATGCGAATATGTATCTTGAAGTATAGTTTGTATAAGTTTTACTATAAACAGGAGTTCAAATGTAAAATTCGGAGAGGTTCTTTTGGTGAGTGTTAGAAAATATCTTAGGAAGAGAATAGAAAGTTGTAACTATTCTAATTCCATTTAGATACTTCTTTGTAATCAATTGAGAAGATTAATAAGAAAATTGTTATTAAGTCATCAAGAACTTCTTGAGTTTTTACTAATTCTATTGAGGGTGTAGTTGTAGTTGATACGCAGCTACGGAGAACTTCTCTATTTATAGGCTTCAATGTTCTCCATATCTTTCAAGTCTTTCTCCAAATCTTCCGTCTTCTTTCCAAATTCAAGCCAAATTCTTCATTCAATTCCAAGTCAACTCTTCACATCCCATGAGAGAAATCCAAAATTCTGCAACTTTGGCTCACCGGAAAGCTGGGTTTGGGAAATAGGCAGGAATCCATTGCCTTGACCCACAGAAAATTCCCTCGGTCAAAGGTATATTCTGTTGGTCAACCGGTGCATGACTAATGGTCAAACAAATCAACCAAATCGGTCAAACTGTTAGTCAAGATAAGGTAAAGTCAGACACCTAGTTAGCTCGGTTAGGCTGTATGGTCCTGAGTTGGGGCGGATCGGCTCTTCGGACACGTTCTGGATCGGTCATCGGACTCGTCTAGATCGTCCCATCGGCTACCGAGTCAACTCGTCGGAGGGGGAAATCGGCCGAGTTTCGGCTAATTACAGGGCATTTCCGGCCGTTGTTTCAGGACATTCTTCTCTTCTTCCTATGACAATCCTATACATTCATCTAATTTAGCAGTTTCAAACATTCAACGCAAACCCAATTACGATCTGTTCTTCTGGCTAATTCCGGCTGACTCAATCTTTCTGCAATAGGGCCTCAAACATCACCACCATTCTCTTCCCTGAATTCACTTCCGGAAACCCATCTCAGCAACCAATTCAAACTATAATCAGCAACACCACACATAATTAATCTTGATTCACTTCAAGAACCCTAATTTCAATTTTCTGAGTAGTAAGAAAACCCAGTTCTAATTCATTGCAGAAACTAGATGTTCTTCTCTCCTGGATTCAAATACCCATCTTCATAAAATAGGAATCCATTCAATTACCACCATCAGCTTCATTCATATTCACAGACACAATCATCATCCTCCATGACAAACCCATTCTCCAATTCAATCTCCCAATTCCAAACCCTAACCAATCTGTCTTCGATTCAACATCAATAACAGCACAACCACCATCTTCTTCTCTTGATTCATCCAGCATCTATTGTTCTTCAATTTCTTTTCGATCTCTTCCATTAACCTCCCCTGAATTTCTCAAAATCATCTTGAATTCTCAAACAACAATACCAGCCGCTGTTTTTAGTTTTCAGAGTAGAAATAATTGAGAAAAAATCTTCTCAATTTAGGTTTATGAGGTGGGTGTGATTGAGACACCCAATATAAGATCCACCCCAGATGGGTGCCTTTAATAAATGGTTACTTCTGATAAGGGCTGGCCAGTTGGCCTCCCCTTAACCTGTGCTGGCTGTTCTTTAGTACTTCTCCAAACATGAGTGCCCCTTAACATTGACTGGGCTCCAGATAGTGCTCGCCCTATGAAATGACCTTTTTTCCCTTTTTACTCAATTTTGGTGATTTCTCCTTCTTTTCGTTTGTGCGACTCCAGAGTACCTAATAGCTCAAAAACACACGTAAAATACATAATTTACAAGAAAAATAGCAAAGAAAGCATAAACTACTAGATAGTAAATTAGGTGTATTCTACACCTATCAGCCATACTTTGTTTTTTCTTCACAGTTATATTTTTGCAGTCATAACATCAGCGAATACATTCACATTTCTAGTTTCTTACCTTTGTTTTTCTCTGCCTCAGTATTTTTGACAATTGTTGTTATTTTCTTACCTTCATGAGAGCTTATTCTGCTTCTTCTTTTCTGCAAGTATTCTTCTTATCTCTTCTCTATTGCATCCACCATGAGTCTTTCACTTATTTGTTGCTCTCTGATGTTACCTTTCCAATTCCCCTTCTTCGCAAACCGTTCTTCTCTGGACTCTACATCGATTTCATAGCATTTCTTTCCTTCTGTCCAATCTCCCTTTATGACTCCAACTCCACTGGGATGAGGGAATTTGATGCATTGATGAAATATCGAGGCTACACCTAGAATCCCATGCAACAAAGGTCACCCAATCAAAGCATTATATGGAGATTCAACATTGACAACACAGAATAAAATTTTAGAAGATATCCCATTCAGTGGAATTCGTATAGTGATTTCCCCTTTAGGTTTATTGGAAATACCGTTAAAACTATATATTTTATAGGTTGAAGGTACTATATCATCATCTCTGCCTCCCATTGTCTTGTAAGTATGATAAAACATGATATCCACAGAGCTCCCAGTATCAATTAAAACTCTATTGATTTCCCATGAATCTTCGGCCTCATCATCCTCATCTTATTCTTCATCTTCTCTTTGTTTTGGGTTTATATCTAATCTCACTACTAATGGATTGTCATGCATTTCTCCTCCCTCAGGTACTTCTTCTGCAGTGAAAGAAATAATTTTCTTTTACCATTCTTTTAGTGGCGAAATCTTCGCAATGTTCATAATTTCTCTTCCATCACCATCCCTTGCGGATACTCTGCTTAAAATATTGTCGTGAAAGTCTTCAATTGTTTTGTACGAATGTACAATAGAGTTACAAAAAAAAATTCTTCATTTTCGCCCCAACTTCTATGACAAATGTTTCTCCTCCCTTTGTTGTATTTACTCTGCGAATTTCTGGTGGTAGTGGTAAGAGTTGAGATTGAGGATGCCCTATTAGAAAATGATTTAATTTTCCTTGATCTATCATCTTGAGAATGATCCTTTTTATATTCCTACAATCATTTGTTGAATGTCCATGAAAATGATGGTAAGAGAAAAATTCCTGACTTCGGTGGTTTGGAAGTAGTTCTTTTCCCATGTTCCAGGGTGATGGAATGTTCTCCATTAAGATTATAGCTTCCTAAAAAATTTCCACACTAGCATTCAAAGGTGGCATCTTGATCTCTTCCCATATTATCTTTTGACTTCCTGATCCTCTATGATAATTTTGTCTTTGTCCTCCATAGGTTTCCTATGGATGATCAAGTCTTTGAATTTTGTTGTTTCCACCTCGGTTATTGAAATTTCTTTATCTCTCAAATTCTTCTTGGTCTCGACTTCCCATAGTTACCATTTTCCGCTGACTATTCTCCACTATCTTCTCTTGGTGTGTCTGCGAGGTGCTCGCCACTGTGTTTATTAATTTGGGTAGTAATCTTGCATTCACTGCTTCTGAATTTGTATTTCAATCGGGTATGATTCCATCTCATTCTATTTTTCTTCAAGAGAAATATACTCCTCCTGCAATTCTCGCAGCTCAGTCATTGTGATTGTATTCTTGATTCTGAAAATTTGAATGTACAATAGATTGGTTGCGAACATTGCGTTAATGAATGATAAAATGAGATATCTCTCATCCACATGTCCAGCCATTTCACTACACATTGTCTTCCATCTTATGGTTAGATGCTTCAAACTTTCACCAACTTTTTTCTTTAACCCAAATACATCTTCGATGCCTGGTCGCGAGGAGTTGTTAGTTATATACGCCCCTAAGAACGTAGTCTGCAGATGGTTGAAAGATGTTATAGTATTCCTGGGTAGACCTTCGAACCACTTTAGTGCCTCTCCTGTTAGACATGATGCAAAATACTTGCACAACACATCATCATGATTTTCCCATTGTAACATACATCTCACATAAGATTTAATGTGTTGAATTGCACAAGTTGTTCCATCAACGATGCTGGTTAACGCAGGCAAACTGCACTTTGGTGGTATTCCTCCTAATTGTACTTCTTGTGAGAACGGAGTTTTCGCAGCTTCTTTTATGGCTTCATCCAACTGTCTCCTACCTCATTCTCTCCTGTTATTAAGCATTCCTCTCATTTCTGCCATTTCTCTTAAGATTTGTTCATTTACACCAGACGCTGATCCCGTTGGTCTCTTTAATTCTGCTTCTCTTCTCATGCGTTCTTACCTGTTTTTTGTTGTGAAATTTTGATTTTCTTCTTCATCATTTTCTTCTTGTCTTTCTCTGCGATCTTCTCTTTCATTTCTTTCATGAATTCGCATACCATTATATCTCTCATCTTCTCTTCTGCGATTTTGTTCACTCCTTATCAATTCTCTTTACTGCCTTTCGTCTCTCCTTTGTATTCTATCGTATTCATCATTGATATTTACATTATTGCGATTTTTTTCACGCCTTCTTTCTTGATTATCGTGATTGTTCTGACGTATTGCCTATTGGAGCTCTTGTTCCTCCACTTCTGCTCTCAACCTCTCCATTTCGCAAGCTAGACGTGCTTGTTAGGCATAATGTCTCTCGATTTCACCTTCAATTACCTGTTGATTTCATTGGATTTCTCTTTCATATAGTATTCTACCTCCTTCTTCTTGATTTTCTTCGCCATCTTGATTATTTGGCTCCTGACGTCGCCCATTCTCCTGATTCATGTTGTTTTTCCCATCTTGGAGAATTTCGCCTGGTGGGATGTAGTGATTTTCAATTACTTCTCTCCTTTCGCAATGTTCTTCATTTGGATTTTGCATTTCTTCTTGATCTCTTTCTTTAATATTTTCCGTAAGCGAATTTTTCCTTACTTCACTTCTGATTGATCTTGAACTTGATCTTGTAGTACTTCTTGACCTCCTATTATGTAATCTCATATTTTCCACTCTCAACTCATGGTTTTTCCTTGTCAAATTTGCGCGTTCTTCTGATTCCAACCTCCTTTCTTCGTGTATTATTTGTCTCAATGCTTCTAACGCTTCATTTCTTTTATCTCCATGAATTATTCCTCCAATTAGTTCCTGATCCCTCTCTTCTTGCCTTCCATTTCTTAATTGTTGCTCTTCTACCATTTCTTCTGCTGAATCTGATCTCCAAGTGTGTACACTTACTCTAACATAATCCAAAGTTCTATTCTGCGCTGGTGTATGCTGAATTGATTGTTGAATTTGATTTTCTCCATCATTTCTTGTATTCATTCTTGATGGTTCTCCGGTTTGGTTTCTTATTTCTCCAACAAGTCTCTTGATTCTTCTAACAGTAGTTGGTTGTCTTGAAGAATTTCTTCTTCTAGCCATCTCTTCAATCTCAACGAATTGTTGAAAATTATATGAAACTTCTCACCAACTATTTCAAATTCTCTCAAATCTCAATACTAGTTTTTACGCTAAAAACAAGGAAAAGTCCATGTTTCTAGCGCCATTATGTAGTTGCAGGAAATCCCACACTACATCCCTCACAAGAATTCATACAATCAAATCATTTTTAGATGAACAATTACAATCTTTATTGATTAATCTCACAAATTTTACAAGAAAAGGAAGAAATTAAGCTAGGAAATTAACAATTGCTCTGGACTTTCTCTCTCCTAATGATTTGCTCAATACTCGAAAAAGATCTCCCTTTCCTTGCGCCTGTTCGACTCTTTATATAGGGATTTACATAGTGGATGACAACTAATCTATCCTTTAATTTCGGATCTGACTTCCGATATTCTCGCAATAGTTGTATTGTTAATCTTCTCAAACATCCTAATCATCGCAAAGTCATCACACTTTTCTCATGTTTCTGCCATCGTCATCTGTTACATCATTCTTCAAATCATCCTGCGACGTTCGCAATATGTTGTTGATCAAACATCGCAAATATGTCCTTCTTGCGATATTCAGATCCTACAATAAATCTTTCACACAATAAGTTATTCTTAGAAGGTATTCAGATCGCCACCATTACCTAAAGGGTTTGAGAATCTGCGGCTTTGTGAATTGGACTAAAATTTATTTTCTAGTTTCTTGCTTTTATTTTCATTCATTAATGGTTGAAACCAGCTTTCCTCTCCATGGTCCTGGTTGAAATGATAATGGTGATGATGGTGGTGGTGGTTGTGGTGCTGATGCTGATGGTTGGGATGCAATCTGTAACAATACTTGTGCTCGTGATGGTAATGATGGTGGTCGCGATCGTGGTGTTGCACTAGCATACCGTCAGTAAAAATACGTCAGTATGTTAACTAGTATAGCAATGATCTATGAAAGATGAATTGTCAAAAAACATTTATCAAAAAAATCTTTTCTTAAAATACATATCTTTGTATAATTTTATTTTAATAACTATTATTTTATGTTCGATGCAAAATCATCATAAAAAATGGGTTTGTCGAAAATGGTGATCTTCTAGCTTAAGAAGTAGTAAAGGATCTAAGAAAGAGGGTTTGTGATAAAATAATGATCACACTAATCTTTTATTAGAATATAAATCTTTGTATATTTTTCTTTCGATAGCTCGTATTTTCAGTTTGAAGCAAAATCATCATTAAAAAAAGTGGGTTTGTTGAAAATGATGATCTTGTTACATAAGAAGTAGTAAATGATCTTAGAAAGAAGGTTTGGGACAAAATAATGATCAAATGAGTCATTTCCTAGAATGCAGATCTTTGTATATAGTTTTCTTTGGATGGCTAGTTCTGTTTGAAGCAAAATATCCTAAAAATGATAATTACCTAATATAAGAAGTAGTAAATGATTTATGAAATATGGTTTATGAAAAAATAATGATCAAAACAATCTGTTAGAGCAATACTCGATTGAACCCACAAGTTTTGCTATCTCAAGATTGTTTCAATGTTGGATGATCAAAACTATATCTTGAATTATAGTCTACTAAGTCAAGTTTCGGACTAAGAGAATTTGATAGTTGAGTATCAGACATCATCCTCGAAGACTGAAGATCGACAAAGACATTTGGAGAACTTCTGTATCAGGTATGTGAAGACTGAACCATTTTATTTTACTCACTATCTTACGATTATATATGTTGAGACTATCTCGTATGACTTCTAGTATATTTACAAAGATAAATTTTCGAGTCAAGCTTGTTTTGCTAAAAATCTCTAAATAAGATTTTAGCAAATATGTTCAATGGCCCTTAACAATATTAGTCCGAAGCAATTCATTGTTTGAGAATTAATTGTAGATCAATTGAAAAAATTTCATGCAAATGATTTTTCCAATTTGGAATGTTTCAAACATTATGTAGTAGCAGGAAATCCTACACTACACCCCTCACAAGAATTCATGCAATCAAATCATTTTTAGATCAACAATCATAAATTTTATTGATTAATCTCACAAATTTTACAAGATAAAAAGGGAAATGAAGCTAAAGAATTAACAACTGCTCTGGAATTTATCTCTCCTAATGACTTGCTCAACACTTCGAAAAAGATCTCTCCTCTCTTACGCTTATTCGGCTATTTATATAGGGAATTACATAGTGGATGACAGCTAATCTGCCCTTTATTTTAGGATCTGACTTACGATATTCTCGCAAGAGCTTTAATTTTAATCTTCGCAAACACTCTAAACATCACCGAGTCATCACGCTTTTCTCATGTTTCTGCCACCGTCATTTGTTAGTCACTCTTTAAATTATCCTGCGACACTCGCAATGCGTTGTTGATTAAACTTCACAAATGTGCCCTTATTGCGATATTCTGATCCTATATCTTGCCTCTTCTCATGTCTTCTCTATGAAGGAGAGAATGTCATGAGAATCCGTTCTTCAAAATGTTGCGACTGTTTATCCTTTCACATTCTTCTTCTTTCTTTACCGACAAGTTCCCGTAAATTAAGCATGATTGTCTATGTAGGACCAGAATATCGCTGCAACAGTGTTATTGCGATATTAACAACACTTTTGCGATCGTCATCGCAAGATCCTTAACAACATTTCACGAGTGTCACAGAATATCCAAAAAAAAGGACGTAAAAGCTGACGATGGAAGAAGTACAAGAAGAGTATATTTATCATGTAGTTGCAGGATTTCCCACACTACCCCCTTGTTAAGATTTTGCTATAATCAACTCGTAATTGAAGATGAAAAATGATAATTTATTATTTTGGTTTCAGAAATGTTTACAGAAATGGAAGAATTCAATATTACAACTATTCTCTTGAAGTTTCTCTCTCCTCAAGATTTTCTTAACTCTCAAAAATACATCATCATTTTCTGGACACATTGAACCTATATTTATTGGGTAGTTACATAGTGGATGACATCTAAGTTTTCCTCTTATTTCGGGTTGATTCTGCGATTTTACCGCGATAGTTACAATGTTAAATCTCGCAAGTTTTGTAACCATCGCAGAATAAACATGCTTTTCTCAAGTTTTCTTCACTTGTCAGCTATTATATCGCTCTTTTGAAGGCTTTTGTGACACTCGTGAAGTGTAGTCGAAGATCTTGCGGTGATGCTCGTTGGGATGCATTATTAAGCTCGCAGAGAATAGATGTAGAGATATTCTGGTCCTACATCTTGCCTCTTCTCATGTCTTTTCTGCGAAGAAGAGAAGATCATGAGAATTTTTAAAGTGCCGCAACTACTTATCTCTTCATTAATCTCTGTTCTGACACGTTTCTGTACCCTTTGTCAGCTGTTTTCACGCATTCTCTCTTCTAATGAATTTGCGACACGTCCTCTCTAACCGCCGTGATCTGACCGTTCATGTCTTTTCTTAGCATTTATTACATTCATCTTCTTCGAGAAATTTCTTCTTCTATAAATACTCCTTTCATTCTTTTCTCTTCCTCTTTTTTTTTCTTCTTCTTTCTCTCCGTAACTTCTCTGCAAGTTTACTGTTCTTTCGTAAATTGCGCATCTGTTATCGCTGTGATTCCTTTCTTATTTTTCAACCTTTTTCTTCATTCCCATACTTAAAAAATGGTTATCGCTGGTGCTAAAAATTTGATTGCTTTTGGTGAGATGTAAGAAAAACTCAAGAGCAAAGGTTTTACTCTGTCTACAATGTAGGAGCAGAATATCGCAGCATTATTATGCTTGCGAACAATTAACGACGCAACAATAATATTTCATAAAAGTGTATTATAAGTGACGCAATAGGTGACGATAACAAAATCATGAGGAAAGCGTGAGCAGTTTGCGAAGGTTCAAGATATTTGCGAAATAGATTGCGAAGATTCGCAATGTAAATCCTCAAGTCCGAAGTTGAGGGATAATTTAGTTGTCAACATTTTATAAGATCATATAAATAGCCATTTAGGCATGGGAAGAAGGGAGAGGTCTTTTTAGAAGGAGGGGAATAATTTTAGTAGGAGAGAGAAATTTTTAGGAGAGAATTATTTTCTTTATCATCTTCCTCCCCAAAAATCTAGAGCTCCAAATATTCTTTAATGGAGTCTCAATTGTAAAATTATGTAATTACATACAATCACTAGTGAAGAACCATGGATGTAGATCACAATGATCGAACCATGTAAAAATTCTTGTGTCTCCTTTACAATTTTAGTACTTTAATCTTCATTTTCATATCAAATAAATTAGATCATCAAATCAAATGAGGCTTTAATCTTCATTTTAATCTTCATTTTGGATCCTTGAAAGGTGGTCGCTGTTTTGCCTTGTGGCCAGAAGGATGGGCCTTTCTTTTTTCTTTTTCTTCTCTTCAGATGTTGGATTTTCTGTTTAGCTTGTGTTCTTCATCGCTTCCGTACATGGAGAGACTTTATTGATGTGTTTTTTTGGTGAAGCATTGCTTATTTCAATAGTCATGGAGTAGTACATAGGGAATTCTTAGGAGGTACGCATGTTACAGCTGCTTCAATTGATGTCAGCCAACTTTTGTTTCGTTTAAGATTATGGGATCTCAGATTATTTTGGACTTTCTTCGATGGCTAATTGATACTCATAATGAGGGAAAGGAGATTTTGATTTGGATTGAAAGGCAGTAAAAGTGACTCCTCTTCAAGCTTGATTTAACCTCGGCATCATTTTTCATCATCAAGGAATCGTGATTTACTTTTCTCTGCGTTTAGCAAGCCAAGGATTTTACCTTGAAATCCTAATCCCTTTGCTGGACTTGCAACAACCACAACAACACTCAGCAACAACATCTTTATTAGAACCCATAGATTAAACCTTACTTCAGCTTACCTAGTAAAAGAAGCTTGATCAATGTGGTTTTTGGGTCGGCGGACTATTCTCAAGTTCTAATTGTTTTAGCCTTTACTTTCAGTCGTGTCATTTGTATTCTAGTTTGCTTCTTTTTCAGTTTGTGTCTTAATTACAGTTTATTAGGCTTGTAATTGCATTATTAGTTTTAGCACCTCTTCCTCTAAAGAAAGAGATTCGTAATAGTTGGTTTAGAGAATCTTTAGTAACCTTTGTAATAGCATCTTTAGCACTTTTTCTTCAAGGGGAGAGTTTAGATTCTACTTCAAGGCTCAATCAAAGCTAAAGTATCAATTTGAAGTCATGGATCAAGACAAAAGGCGAAGGAGAAAATAGATTTCACTCGAGCAGCTCATCGCAGCATCAAGATACAAAGGAAGGACTAGCAAACTCGATCAACTGCATCGAACACCAATACCTCCATCAAAGTTTCCATGGACACTTCATTGTCCATCAAAAATTCTGCTTTTCTTGTGGAAAGCATTGACCGAAGGCTTTTCAACCTTCGAAACCAACATCCGTCACCGATGCATCTTTGAACCGAAGAAAGCTATTCTACTCCAATATCCTATTACTACGGATCCATGGCATACCAATCTAACTGTATTTGATGAATCTTGGGGTATTCTATACCCTCGTGTAATAGCCCTTCAGTAGTTTAATAAATTTTATGCTTCAAAAAAAATATCAAATTAATAGAATTCTACTGAGGGTGTAGTTGTAAGATTTCTTGCAACTACATAATTAGCGCTAGAAACAGGGACATGAAGGATAAATTCATTAATAGCATTATATTTGCACAAACAATAAACATCAAAGGAGATGTTGAAGAACAACAAACAAAGATCTCAAGAAAGAGAGCATCAACAATCGCTTCTAGAAGGACAGATTCTTATCTTTAACTCTTTACTTTATTTTTAATCTTCAGATATGTTGATTCTAAATGAGTATTTTGAAAAGCTTGGTTCAAGAACAGATTTTACTTTTTCTTAATTTCGATCTTTTAACCAAATTCTGGGCTCAAAACCAATTTTAATCAAAAATCTATTGATAAAAAAATCTAATTTTATAAACCCATCCAATGAATTTCAAAGAAAAATTGGGTGTGAAGTTTTTAAATTGATTTAGGATGTTTCTTGTGGATAATTTCAAATTAGTTTCCATTGACAACTTTTCTTCTTTGAATAAAAAATTAACACAAGCTTTTCAGGATAACTAATGGAATTGGCTTGTTGATCGCAGCAGAAAGTAAATCGAGTTTTCTCTTATAATGATTATCAAAATAGCAGAGGAAACAAGCTGACGATGAATGAAGAGAAGATTAATTTTGCGAAGTAGATTGGATGGAAGAATAATGCCAAGAAAGCACAAAGATGAACGATGCTAAAGCCACACATACGAAGCTAATAATTCATCCAACGTTATTAGTTCATGCGAAGGGAAGAAGAATAGGAAAGGAAAGCGAAAGAATGGAGAAGACCAAAGTTTGACAAGCGAAGATAATAATAGGATGATGTGCCAGCAAAGGAAGATGGGGCATTTTCCAGACGTGAAGGAAAGAAGAAATTCAGCAAAGATGGTTTACTTTATCAGATAACCAGAGGAGAATTTTTATGAAGTAGTAGGATGGATACTTGCGAAATTAATAGTTCAATCCATACTTGCAAAGAAAACATCAACTACACTTGCGAAGAGGAAAGTTAGATAGAAAAGTTAGAAATACTACAGCCAAAGGAGATTCAAAAGAAGTTAGTAAACAAATATAGTAACCTGCAAAGAAAAGGACGGAATGATGAAGAAGGACAGGAGTACAACCGAAGAAAATGTTGACAACTACAACGGAAAACGATGGGAAAAGATTCTAGTTTTGCAGGCAAAGGAATAAATGATGTGGAATTCAAAGGCTATACAATAAACTGTAAACTAATAAGGAGTTCAGCCATGACTAAAGACGAAGAAGAATTTCCGTGAAGAAACAAATAGCGGGAAAAGACAAAGACAAATTTATACAAGTAGTTTTGAAAAATTTAGCTCATGAGACGTGAAGCTTGCGAAGGCATGAAGATTACTGGGTGAAAAGTTCAACTCTGAACAAAAAAAAAAAAACAAAAAAAAAATTTCCACTTCGCAGTTCACTTCGCAAGCTACTTGAAAGGCATAGACGTGAGTGAGGTGACATACGTCAACCAGTTTTAGCATGAAGAAAATATGAAGAAAGAGAGAGGTATAGAAGAAGTTTTACAAATTTGAGATATAGAAGAATTCTTCAGGCCAAACTTTACCAACAAACAACACTAACAACTACAAAGGTAGAAGAAACTATCCTTCTCATACTCGAGGAATTAACTCGTAGCAAAATATTAAGCCAGTGACATATCTCTCCAGATATCACAGACAACAAATTAAAAGGGAATATATTTAACTCTTATTTCTTAAATTTAAATTGTAATAGTTGAATTAACAATTCATTTCGTTAATAAATTTTTTTCATTTCAATAATTCTTTGTGGTAACCAACAAAATGAGCATTAACGATTCATTTAATTCGCAATTCCAGCAAAGATTTGTGTAGGAATATTTTTTCAAAGGAGATTCAAGCAAAGACAAAGAAAAGCTGATTATTCCTGCGAACCAATTGTGCAGATACGAAGAAATGTTGCCACAATTCATGCGAAGTTTACCGCACCAACACACAAAAAATCCAATAGAGACGGTTCAATCAGTATCTACGTAGACAATAATTCCAGCGAGAACAAAACAAAATGAATGGTCACGGGGCTAGTTAAAGCTGTTTTCATTCTCAAATAACAAAATGCATGATGGGTTGGATGCATTAATTTAGTGCAGGAGCTCTTGCTACGTCACCTAATACAATAATTCATAGTTCTCACACAAAAAACTAAGCTCGTGGAACATTACTCTTCGCAAACATTTTCAACATAAGCATTTCCTTCGCAAGCATAATCTCCCCATTCGCAAAAAAAATTTGCACTTCGCAAATGTTTACCTTGCGAACGTTCGCAACACGTACATTTCATAGATGTTCGTTTACTTCTTGCAAAGGTTTACTTCGCACAGTCTTTGGTAACTTCGCAAAAGTATTTCTCAAGAAGAAAATGGGAGATTATTTCGTAGACATATTTCGCAAGAAATGGTTAGAACAGTTGGAATGACGCAACATTATACAAGAGGCAGATCAAGAGTTAATTTCGCAAGACTTCATTTCTTATTTCTTCTCAATTTTCAAGCAAATCATATACTTCGCAAGAGACAACCACAAGCCGCAACAGGTAAGTACCATTTCCTTGAATATTTAATTTACAGAAGACAAAAGATTTTTGATTTTATTTACCAAAAGCGATATACTCGCAAGATTTCTACAATTTCTAAGATTTCAAAACATTTCAAAGATTTTTTAGATTGGTGAAAAACGATACAATTGCAGGATTCAAAAATGAATTCATCGCAAAAATTTAAAGATCTCAAAAATTTACAAAGACTTCCAAGTTACAACAAACAGAGAAAATTAAATTTATATACTTCTATAGAACATTTTTGATTTAAAGACGTGATATGAATATTTCTCATATTTCTTCAAGGATTGAAAAAAAAAGGTAATTAGTATATTTGTTCACAACGTATAAAGGAACGTATTTTGAAAAACAAGAAAAGGAAATGAGGCATTTCGCAAAATGAAAAATTTACGATGAGTTTTTACGAATAAAAAGAATTTTGATTCCATTTATAAAAGGCGAAAAAATACCGCCAAAAATCAATTGCGATCAGCTTTCATTAAAGAAAGACGCAAAAATTTACTTGCGATCAGCTTTCATAAAAGAAAGACGCAAACTGTGATCAGCTTTCAAAAAAGAAAGAAAGCCGCAGAAATTTTACACAGGCAAACCTTTGTGGCGTACACCCTAGTTCGCGAAGCAACATTTCGTAAGAGGCAAAGTCCTAAAGTGCGTCATTTAAGGGGGTACCTATAACCATGGCTCAGGGTAACCGGAACACCACCAAGGACCCGGAGTACATGGACTTTACGGGGTACATAACCCAAAATTGGGGACCTATCCGGGTTAGACACCTTGGATTCTCAACCTAATCTTGCAATGTAACATGATTTAGGTTGGGCGACTAAGGCATACTGTCTTTCCCAAGAAGTGCAGAAAACGATCAAGGCACCGAGGTACACGGTTGAGTCAAGAGTGCCGGGTGGGTTTGAAGCACATCTGCCATTTTTGACAAGTCTTGGAAAATGATGCACTTGGCCCAAAGATACCCCATAGGGTGCAACCTCGTAACTATAATTCATATATGCAAAAAGGATAAGAGGTTGCGATCAAAAGCTGGTTGTTGGAAAAACCGGATGGGAAGAGCTAACCTTGTATGGTCGATGTACGCTTCCTTGAAGGGGCAACCAAGGGAAAGATAAATGGCAACACCCTCCATTAGGGAGCTGATACGTGCTATAAGATGCAAAATTTCACGAGGCTTTTTGTTCGCAAGAACATAAAGGCTTGTCATATTTATGCAACAACTGAACTTCTGGGAGCCTACTAAAAAAAAAAAAAAAGAACTCGCAGAACATAATAAAGAAGTTAAGATGAGATCAATGGGTTTTTGCATCAAAGTGTAATGACGTCCTGCGATTTCATCGCAAGACGACAATGTCATGGGGCTTTATGTTCGCAAGAATATTTAGGCCTGTCATATTGTCGCAACACTTCCTGAAGAGGCTATAATACTAAGAGAAATGATAAGGCAAGATCAATGGGTCTCTACATGCGAATGTAAGGACGTCCTGCGATTTTGTCGCAAAAAGAAAGAAACGTGGCAAAATAAGACCTTTAACTAGGAAGGCAAAATAAGACCACAAGAGAATACGCAAATAAACTTGCGAAGATGATTATATGAATGCAAGCAAGCTTGCGAACATATATACTGAAATGAAATTGAGATTATACATCTTTAATATTTTTATATCATGCGATACTAATAGTGCAGGAATGGAAGCAATTTAAAGCTACGTCAATTTTTCCGCGACAAAATGAGCTAAGTAACACAAGCATTAGATATACATTGCAATAGATAAGCACTCGCATCATACAAGCATCATACTCGCATCATACAAGCATCATAAAAGCATTTCATAAGCATTTCATGGCATAAGCATCGCATACACATTTCATAACATAATCATTACATAAATATTATATTCGCACAAGTATTTTACAAAATTTTACAGAGTAATACTGCGAAAGTTCGCAGGACTATTCATAATTCGCAGCACTATTCACAACACTATTATGAGGCAGAGGCAGGATAAGAATAAAGAACCAATTCGTTCATTCAACATTTTTTCAAGGATTCTACTCTCACAGATAAAGAACAAAGGCAACTACTAAGAAAACATTTTATGTTCTTTATCTTCTTAATAAGAATCCTAACTAAAAATGGAGTAATAATTTCACATGAACAGAAGAAATATTTATCACTCTCATTCAAGGAAGAATACTTCTTATATTTCGAGGATTAAATACTTCTTATACTTCTTAAGGATATTTCATACTTCCTATATATTTCAAGGATTGAGTACTTCTTATGCTTCTTCTAAGATACTTCATACTTCTTCAAAGAATACTTCGCATACTTCATACTTCACAAGATGATACTTCTAATTACTTCTTAAAGCTTCATAACTTCGCAAAAGAATAGAGGCAAGTATATACTTTTCAAGACCAGTATTCTTTCTCTCATTCCTACAACAACAAAGATCAGAGACTACTACAACAACATATTTTTTCTTAAAGATTGCTCTTCACGCAATATCCAAGAAAAAAGAGGCAAGATGTAGGAGCAGAATCTCGCAGCATTATTATGCTTGCGAACAATTAACGACGCAACAATAATATTTCACAGAAGTGTATTATAAGTGACGCAATAGGTGACGATAACAAAATCATGAGGAAAGCGTGAGCAGTTTGCGAAGGTTCAAGATATTTTCGAAATAGATTGCGAAGATTCGCAATGTAAATCCTCAAGTCCGAAGTTGAGGGATAATTTAGTTGTCAACATTTTATAAGATCATATAAATAGCCATTTAGGCATGTGAAGAAGGGAGAGGTGTTTTTAGAAGGAGGGGAATAATTTTAGTAGGAGAGAATTATTTTCTTTATCATCTTCCTCCCCAAAAATCTAGAGCTCCAAATATTCTTTAATGGAGTCTCAATTGTAAAATTATGTAATTACATACAATCACTAGTGAAGAACCATGGATGTAGATCACAATGATCGAAACATGTAAAAATTCTTGTGCCTCCTTTACAATTTTAGTACTTTAATCTTCATTTTCATATCAAATAAATTAGATCATCAAATCAAATTAATAGAATTCTACTGAGGGTGTAGTTGTAAGATTTCTTGCGACTATATACAATTTCAAATACACTAATCACATCACAACTGGGATGCTTAATGGGGTATTGGTCTGGCGGTTTACATGTGCAGCTGCAACGCGCCATCACAAGAACGTGTTAGGAAGACGTAACACGTTGAAGATGGGAGAAGCGGGAAGTTCTGATCGTGTGACACTCACACACAACTCCACTCTTCCCTCACTCCACTTCCACCACTTCCCACGAGAGACGTGAAGAAGGCTTAATGACTTGTATAAATAGGTTCTCCTCCCTATTTCCAAGACACAAGTCCGGCATAACAGAGAAAAACCAAGCGTTAATACCATCGTATTCAACACCCAGAGCTTGCCTGCAACATTTGCTCGCCTGCTCAACCTTCCGTTAATAAGTCATAGACTTCACCTTCATACTCAACATCATCTTCGCTTTCCTCCCTAAGATCAACTCACATTCTTCACCTGTGACCGAAACAAACTGAAC